>CM062820.1:684260348-685460348 GCA_031772625.1 Pinus tabuliformis | reverse complement strand
TTCTGTTCATTCTTTCCACAACTCCATTTTGCTGAGGAGTTCTAGCTGTAGATAATTCTCTTCTTATCCCATGTTCTTCACAGAAATCGAAAAATTCATTTGAGGTAAACTCCCCACCTCTGTCGGATCTGAGACACTTAATTTTGTATCCTGATTCATTTTCAACCAAGGCTTTGAAGGATTTGAATTTTTCGAATGCTTCATCTTTGTGCTTCATAAGTCCTAACCAGACAAACCTGGAGAAATAGTCAATGAATAATATCAAGTATTCTTCTCCTCGAGGTGTCCTTTTTCTGAATGGACCACATGTATCTGTATGTACTAGCTCAAGAGGCATGCTAGCTGATCCTTCCTTCTCTGGAAAGTTGGTTCTGGTTTGCTTTCCAAACTGACATGATTTGCATATGGTGTTGTCTGGAATTTTGATATCTGGAAGATCGCGAACTGCCTGATATTTGCATGCTTTCCTTATTTGTGAAAAGCTTAGATGCCCCAACCTCCGATGCCATAACCAGTGTTCATCATCCTTGCTTAGATAGCATTGTTGTTGTCCTTATTCAAATATTTATAGATTATTTGGAGTTCTTTTTCCTTTGATCACCGTTTTACCTGTATCAAGATCACGAACAAGACATCCATTTGTTCTAAATATCACCTCGGTTCCTTGATCACACATTTGGCTGACACTTAGAAGATTATGTTTCAATCCATCAACATACAAAACATTTCCAGCCTTGACCTTTTCTTTTAACTGAGCAATGCCTTTTCCTTTTATAGTTGCAGGAGTATCATTTCCAAAAGAAACTTTCTTTCCTTTTTCTAGAGCAGAATATGACTCAAGTTTTTCTTTATCACCTGTCATATGCTTCGAACATCCACTGTCAATGTACCATAGATTTTCCTGTCCCTCTGCATAAAATGTTATCCCACATCTTTCTGTTTGTGGTTCCTTTATTCTCCATGTTTTGGTGCTTGAGGCTGGTTCCTTTGTCTGCTGAAACCTACTCCTGCATTCAGAATCTTCATGACCAAAGTTATTGCAAATAGAACATTCAACTTCATTTTCAAGAGCCGAAAAGTTGTTATAGGTCCTTTTTGTAATCCCAGTCATACTTCTTTGTTTTTGAGCTTCTCTAGTCATGATTGTTTTATATGCAACACATTGAGCTACTTTGTGACCAAAGTTATGGCAAGAGAAACATTGTCCATTGAAGAAGTTTCTGCGGTTATCAAATCTACCGGCCAAAAGATTGTAATTCTTATTGTCATCCATTCTTGAACCAAATTGAGAAGATTTTACCTGTGGCTGGTTGTAGCTTTTGTTCACCCTTAAGACAGATTTCCCCTGATAGTCTCTGTTTGCAATTCGTCCCTGCTTTACCTGATGGTCTCCATTGTGCTTTTTCTCATTCCTTCTTGCTGCATCAAGATAACTTTTTGAGGTGGATGCTTGAGAAGTTTCTCCATTATAGCCCAGACCTGTCTTGTTTAGTGGAGAACGTTGTACATTGATAATCTCATCCAAGGTTTTAGATCCTTTGACAAACTTGAGATTAATAGTTTTTGTTTTCTCAATCTCTTTTCTAAGACCAACAATTTCACCTTCTAATTTTTCAAGATGTTTTTCCTTTTCATCAATTTGAAATTGTAGAGTATCAATGATCATATTCTTTTCTTCTATACATCTCTTGAGTCTAGTAATTTCTTCATAAAGGCTATCCACATCTATAGCATCCATATAATCATCATCTTCAAATGCCATTAACAGTTTATAGTCATTACCTCGTTCATCTTCATCACTATTTGATAGACCATCACTATCTTCATGAGTGTAGTAGCTTTTCTTATTTGCACTCTGTTTCTTGTTCCATCTAGCAGGTTCTTTTCCTTTATCCTTATAAGGACATTTTGCAGCATAATGACCTACTCTTCCACAAGCAAAGCATTTAAAAGGTAACTTACCTCTGAACCTTTTAGAACCCCTTTGAAGATTTCTGACAAAATTTGATTCTTCTTCTTCTTCTTCTGGCACGTGACTTGCTTCCTAATAATCTCCTTTGCCTGAAGCCTTGAAAGCAGCTTCTCTTCTGTCTGAAGGACCTCCCTTTCTAATTTCATAAGCAGTTAGAATTCCGTGAAGCTGAGACATAGTAAGAATTCGTAGATTTTCCTTTTCTTCTATTGCAGACACTTTAGATTCAAACTTGGGGGACAATGATCTTAGAACTTTTTCAACCACAATAGCCTCTTTTATTTCTTCACCCAAGTTTTTCATGCAATTAGCAATCTCATCTACCCGAAGAAAATAGTTAGCCACACTTTCATCATTATACATCCTGAGATTCTCATACTGAATCCTGAGAGTTTGAAGTTTAGCACGCTTTACGTGTTCATCTCCTTCGTAGCTCAAGACAATCTTGTCCCATATTTCTTTTGCGGATTTATATTGCATAACATTTACGAATTCTGTTTGAGATAAGCATCCCAACAAAGTATTGACTGCTTTAGCATTTGTTTCATATTTCTTCTTTTCGGCCGTATCTGTAGGAGTAGCTGAAGAAAAGTGTAGCCTGTATCTATGATATCCCAAACTTCTGTACCAAGAGATTGAAGATAGGCAGTAACTCTTACCTTCCAATAATTGAAGTTTGTCCCATCAAAAATTGGTGGCCTGATTGATGCTTCCCTCTCGTAGTTGCTCATGATGAATGATCTTCCTTCAAGCGATCAAGCTTCTCCGAAGGACCTGCTCTGATACCAATTGTTGGAAATAATACTGAGAGGGGGGGATGAATCAGTATTATCAAGTTCTTTTAACAAATCTTCCTTATTTATACTTTGAATTATTTTTGCATATCAGTACCATAAAATAATGAGCATGAACAAGAAAAACAGATAGTCACACCAAAGAACACCAGATATAAGGTGGAAACCCATTGTGGGTGAAAACCACCTGCTGCAATATGTCTCTATCTTCTTTCAAATTAGAAACTCCTTTTACAATGATTTTGTACTGGTGCAGTCCTTTACCAGTACACAGGCTGCAACCTGCAGAGAGCTACAACTCTCTCTCGTTTTCCAGTCTTTCCTGGAAGGGAGCTACAACCCCCTACTTCTTTTCTTACAAGGACCACTTTTCATAAATTTTCAAACTAGATCCATAAGCATCAAATGATCATCAAGTACATGTAAATTACACAGTCAACTGCAGCAACCAGATCATCAATAACAGAACTACACCCAGAACACCTTATCAACAGAAAAATTCAGTCAACAGAAGATCTTAAGACAGATACGCAATTTTTCTTTCTCTGGCCTGCGTCGCTACGCACTTCACCTTCTACTTCCCTGTGTATACCCGCAGAGAGCCTTCTTCTGCACGGCGTACCCACGCACTTCTTCTTCAACCGCGCTGCGTACTATTACTGTAGGTACGCACCCAGAGACACTATCGCGCCGTGTACTGCTACTGAAGCAACGCACTCATATATACTATCGCGTCGCGTACTTTTATTGTGCGTACGCACCTAAACCTCTGTCGCACTGCGTACCCACGCAGTTCTTCTTCTTCTGCTCTACGTACCCACGCAGCTCTCCTGTTTCTCCTCTGCGTACCCACGCAGTTCTGCTTCTTCTGCTCTGCATACCCACACACTTGCACCGTTAATCACCTGCGTACTTCTGATTAGGGCCGAATTGGCAGTTCACCAGTGTGCCACAGTTAGTCGGATGCCCAGATCTGATCATGCGCTCGAGAGATCACCCTTCACAGATTCGCTTTCAACTTCACTTTCATATAGATCAAGCTTTTAAGACAATAACCCAATATTTCAGATCTTAAGATATTCAATTGCAAAAGATACTTAGCCAAGTGATCTCCTTTTCTTTATATAGGCAAGCGCCTCCTAAAGTCATGGATCAATACCATAGATAACCAATACCAGGGGCCCAAAAACATGGAGCTCAATAATAATAATAATATAAAACAATACCACGGGCCAAAACCATAGAATCAAGAGCGGCGGGCTAAATACCATGGACCAAACATAGGAAACCCCACGTGAACGCGCTTCTCTGCCTTGAAGTAAGTGAAACTGGGGGTATGCACCTCCTGAACGGGTGACCTGCGTGTCTGGTCGCGGTCCCTTCACGGTGTACCTGTGTGTACGCATCTTCTGAACTGTTCTCCTGCGTACTTCTTAATTTTCAACATTTTGAGAGCTTGATCAGAGCATTGCCACGGGTGTTGCCATCAAGTACAACATCTGTAACATAGAGCCATACCAGAATCATAATGCCAACAATGGTCACTTATATAAAATAATAACAAAATAAAGTGCAAGGGGAGAAGCTTCTAGAGAAGAAAATAAAATATAAAAAAGTGCTTCTTGAAGGCGGGAGAAGGATCCATCAAATCATTATAAGGATGGGGAGCAAGCCATTTGAGACATCTTGGATTGAATTATTTTCTATTGGTGAGGTTTAGAGAACTTGGTTCTTAGCTTGAATCAAACCCACGATGAAAACCCTTGGGTAATTTGGTGAGATTGGACAAAAACGCATCTCATCCCTTAGTGAATTCATTCAAAATTCATTGGAGCATATATTGGTTTCAATTACACCTTTGTGAGGTAGATCTAGAGCAGATCTGTAGATTAGAGTAGGGATCACAAATATATCCAATTTGGGTGTCATTTCCAATTGCATTTTTGGAGGCCAAGTTTAGTATTGCAGCAGATATTTTGGAGGTCGCATTTATTATGTCTTAGCTATTTTCTAGTTTGTATTGACATGTAAAACTTTATTCCAATTAATACAATAAAGTTGAGTTTGTTGCCGCAACATTTTCATTTGTTTTATGGGTTTTATTGCAAATTCAATTTATTTATTGGAAACATCTATTGTGTTAAATTTTACATATTTTTATAATGCTTTTGGATGGAATTCGAGATATAATTTTTCCACACAAAAATTCCTATTAATTTTGCTGAAAATAATATATGGGATATTTCACAAACAAATACATAGTAAATCCAAACCATAAGGCCTTGCTTCCATACCCTCTTCAAGGCATGTGAACCTAGAATCATTCTTAGTGAGTGCTTAATTGCACATGGGGGCATCACCGACCTTGTGATCTTGACATGTGGTCTCAATTTACAAGCTTAGGGCTACTATTTCCAGGATCCCAAACACACTATGCTTGAATCACCTTGCCTTTGGCTCAATAGCTCCAAGCTCCTGAGATCACCCACCAAACAACCCAAGCCCCATTGTTGGAGTGTATGCTTCCCACTGTTTTCAATTCCTGCCTCGTGAAAATTACCCAAAATCTTAAACCGTCAAGATCACTGCTATTTTCTAATCTACAAAACCCGTAACATTGTCCCCATGCATTCTCAAGGTCTCATTTAACTCATCATTTTCTCTCCACCAAACAAATTGCTTAAGAACCCAACGCATTGAATATATTAAACCTCTCACACAAACTTGCATGACGAAGGAGTACCACACAAATCCAGCTTAATATTCAAGGGGGTTAGTGGGGTGTCAAGCACGTTTATCGAGATCCACATCCCATTGATCATCCACCCACACCAGGGGAAATATTAATTTAACATTATATTTAACTATTTTTTATTTTTTTATTTATGTTTATGTGGCTCATCGTTCCCAAAGATTAGTGACCACTACATCAACATAATATTTGTACTAGACATATCTACCTGAAAGGATCACTTCCTTCCATCTCAACTGTTGAGCCTGACCCCAAGAGTGTTGAGAGAATTGAACTGGTGACCTCTCAATAACAAAGGGGCTTTAACGACAGGGACTCGACCAACTAAGCTAACCTTGAAAACTTATATTAACTAATTATTATAATAGTATATGTTAATACCTTGTCCTTGCCACCTAACAGCTGACGGGGATTTACTGCTGTCATCTAGGAATTGGACCGACACCATCATCCCACCTCCCGCAGTTACTGCAAGCTCTGTAATAGTGAGTTGTCCATTCCTCCTGACAAGAGCTTCCTCCATTTACTGGAAGTTCCGAGAACATGGAAGGAGCAGACAAAACAACGGACCCTCCACATCACGAGGTCAGCTAAATCTCTTTTTGTGTCATGTCAATCCCCGGACAATCTGCTGCTCCTAGGCGCCCACTGTCATCCTCCTTCCCTGCACTCAGTAGACCATCTTCCTCGGTGCCCCATCCTCCCTCCCCTATTCACCTTGACAATGCTCCAGGGCTAGACTGCCCACCCCTCTCCCCGGATACCCTGAACCTATTAGGTTCCTGCCTGCAAGCATCACCTACCTTCGATGCGCCCCCATCACATCTCCCCCACGTCTCCACTCCGCTTGGATTTGCACCCACCTCTAGTTCAATACCTGATCCTCTCCCTCCTAACCCTCACCTCTCTGCTGGTCCATCGAACCCTCCTCTAACTAACCCTAACCCTAGCACCCCCATCCACTCTGGTTGTTTCAGCTCCCCTATTCCTACCCCCAAATCCACCCCCTCCACCCCACAGACAGTTAACCAAGGCATCCATGGTCTGCTAAAAGACTACCCGACGGCCAGGCGCTCCGACAAACAGAAAAAGGGCCGGTGTCTTAGGGCGGGAGACAGGGACATCAAGCTGGCCCTGGGTGAGGATCTCACTATGGGTGAAGTGGACAACACTGCTAAGAAGGTGTTGGTAGGGCGTGTTCGAGGGAGGAATTACACTATAGAAAGGTTGCGCCTCTGGACGGAGGAAATCTGGGGCTCCCTTCTCAAAGAATTACCCATTATTCATGTTCTGGCGAGGGGTTGGTTTGCTCTTCATTTCCACCGGGAGGAATACATGGACTGGATCCTCTCGAGGTTCTGGCACATTGAAATGGCGCCAGTTTTGCTGAAGTGTTGGGACCCTTTTTTCGATCTAGAGCATGAATAGTTGGGGGCAGGCCCTATTTGGGTTCGGCTTCCAGGTCTCCCTCTGCAATACTGGACTCCCACCATCTTTAAGCGTATTGGAGACGCATTGGGCACCTACCTGGACCACGACCAAACCTTCGAATCGACTGGGATCATGACCATGGCCCGTATACTGGTTCATTTGGACACTCAAGCCAAGCTGGAGGAGAAGATAACCTTACTCTGGCGTCATTTCACCCACAGACAAAATCTAGACTATGAAGGTGTGCCCTTCCGGTGCAGACGCTGCCACAAAGTTGGCCACCTATTCAAAGATTGCCCCCTTCTCATGAATTCACCTACTGCAGCTAAGGGATCGATGCACAGGCAATCTGAAGAGCCAATGGTGGACGTGCTACCCCTAGATCCGGAAGGTACAAAGGAAGAAGCCGGGAATAATTTTCAGAACTCTAGTGCATCCCACAAGCGACCTCTTTCTCCTCCGAAGACCAGATCTAGATCTACGACAGAAGATGCTCCTTCATCAGGGAATGCAATGCAGTCGCGGATAAGTTATCGAAAGAGGCAACGAATCAACCTCGAGGAGAATGGTTGATCAGAGAACACATATAGGCACAGGTTTATCAGTACTACCACAGACCATATATAGACCAAATTTTGTAAAGGGAAGATGAGCCCTAGTCACAACACTTTTTGTTAATATTGCATAGATATATGGGATTGTAAATATTTATATTTTGAACTACTAGCAGCACACCTGAAAAGGTGCACTATTTTGTAAATTTTGGAACAGTTTTTACAACTTTTCTATGCTGACCTCGGTCAACTTACTGCATATGCCATGGGCATTTACAATATGTAATTTTCTGATATAATGGAAATTACGATTTTTATTTTCCGGGAAAAAACTATATGTTAATATTAATGGTGGCTTTGAATTATTAACACGAAAAAATAAGGAAAAGGTAAAATAAATTAAAAATTAAAATTAAAAAACAATAAAACTAAAATTGAAAAAACAAAAAAGGAAAAAGTTTTTCCAATTATTTTCTCTCCCTTAAAGTTAATGATAATGTGAATAATTTTTCATAACATTATATATACTAGCAATTTCCCTTAAAGGTGAAAAGGTCCACTAAAGGAATAAAAGGTTTGGGAAGATGGTTTCACCACAAACAAAGCCCACTGTTGAATGCATGCACATAAGGTTTTTCAAACTCTCCAATGCAAGTGCCATGAAGTGAGACCACTGCTCTAAACCTATGCATAAGCACAAAGTGTTGACATACCTTACCCCAGGTGTACCACACTCGACTATCTATCATTTCTTTGCAACATAGGGCCACCAATCCTGGATTTCCGCCAGGGCATGCAATCGGTCTCCATCAAGGTCCTAGAGCCTAGTGACTAGTTACCCAAGCCGCACAAGTCTAGTTGACACTACTTCGGGGTTCTGGTCCAGAATCCTAGAATCGAAGGGAAGGTCTAGGATTACTTTGATTTCGTTAAGAATGCACACGCCAATGGTGTTAAGGCTTTCATGGCCACATCTATTGGCTTTTATGATATCAAACTCTTTGAGGGAGTTTAGAGCAGATATGGCTATTGGATTTACTCAGAGGTTTGGGGTTCTGATGGCATTTGGAGGAGATCATGTTGTTTTTCTTGATACTTCACAAGAGTATAAGAGAACCATGCTCGGGAGGATTATAAGAATGAGTATGCGAGGTTCCGCTAGTCTAGTCGACTATACCTTGAGGTTCTGGTCCAGTATCCTGGAACCAAAGGAGAGGTTTGGGATTACTTTGCTTTCATCAGGAATTCAAATGCCAATGGTGTTAAGGTTTTCATGGTCACATTTGTTGGCTTTAACGGTATCTAAGTCTTTGAGGGAGTTCAAAGCAGATATGGATATTGGATCTGCTTAGAGGTTTGGAGTTCTGATGGCATTTAGAGGGGCCTCATGCCATTTTTCTGGAGACTTTACAGGAGTAGAAGAGAATCATGCACGAGAGGATTATAGGAATGAGTGTGGATTCAAATGACAAGCCAACTCTTCAGATCTGGTGTGTGAGACTATTTCCTGACTGTCTACTATGGGCATTCTTGGAAATATATGTGCTTACTAGGTCAATGTTGTTAGGGGTGAGGTTGACGACTTAAACTGTTCAGAGTGCCAAGCGTTGTTGGTAGTGAGGTTGATCGCTTGCACATTTTAGAGTGCCAAGAGTTGTTGGTGGTGAGGTTGATAGTTTCCATTGTTTATAGTGCCAAGAGCTATTGGCGGTGAGGTTGACGTATTGCACTATTCAAAGTGCCACGTGGTAAAAAATGGTTTGCTAGAGGAAGACATGAATTGATAAATTGTATTGGATAGGATGAGCATTGTTTTCTCAGCCCAACCATAGAGAGAGACACCTTTGATGTAAATATATATTTTTTATCCATTAGAATTGGAATTGGATTATATTTTTTTTTTTCAAATTATAATTATTATAATTAAATTTCTATAAATCATTAAAAATACAATTTTAAAGATGAAAAACTATTATTATATTTTTTTATAATTATAATAATAAATTAAGTATTTATTAAAATGTTAAATATTTTATAATTCACATATAATTTATTTTAAAAAAATATATAATTTAACCAAAAATTATATAATTAAATTTACTAATATTTTTTAAAAATTAAATTATATATATATATATATATATATATATATATGAATAATACAATACATTAAAAAAAAAATTAATATATACTTTTAAATTATGATATTTATTTATTCATTTTATTTTATTTTTTCAATAAAAAATTGTATCTAAACTTATATTGTAGTTAAGTTTATAATTGCCAAAGATTTCTTATTTCAACTTAAGGTGGATAGGTTGTTTTTTTTAATCGACATCCTAGATTGATTCTCAAGGGAATATGCTCAACATATACTTAGTCTTAATGCCTATCAAGAATTGTAGTGTGTTACAGAGTTTGTTAGGTTGCATTGACTTTTAATAAATTTAGATTCTCTCTGCCCACCAATTTCCTAGAGATTTGAGATTATTCCAAGTCTAATAAGTGCATATTATAATTAGATGGGGAAATTAATATATAAGCAAATTTTATTTAGCAAAATGATCCATTTTACAATAATAATGATCAATTTTACAATAAGATGTGTAATTCCTTTTTTATTCTCAAATTAAATTAGATTCCTGCCACATAGCCCCCAACCCACCAATTTCCTAGGGATTTGAGATTATTCCAATTCTAATATGTTCATATTCTAATTGGACAGGGAAATTAATATATAAACAAATTTTATTTAGCAAAATGATCCATTTTACAATAAAATGTGTAATTCCTTTTTTTTTTCTCAAGTTAAAATTGACCCATAACCTTTTTATACATGGTTAATAAGGTAAATGTGTACATTGGTAAAGCATTCTTCGTGTTGCAATAATTTTTTTGTTATATTTATAAAGCCCTTGGCTATATCAACTACATTAATATTTTTAATGTGGTTGTACTTGTTAAAATTATATGATTAACATAAACTTTAGAGTAAAAAGAATAGAAATAAAGTTAAAAGTTAAAAGAATAGAAATAAAATTAAAAAATTTACGCAAGCATATATATATAGATAGATAGATAGATATAACATGAATATAATAATATTTTTAAAAATAAATATATATATATATATATATATATATATATATATATATATATATATTATATATAAAATTTTATTAATAATATCCATTAGACTATAGGACCATGCTCATTTTAGAATTATTGAGACCATGCTTGAAATTTGCAAGTGGCAACCCAAATTTAAGAATGGAAATTGGTACACACATCTACATTCCTTATGAGATAATGTTGAGTGAAACACGAGCAACTCCCATCAAAGTAATTGTTGTGGTGTTGCCGATAAGATATCTAAAAAGAATTGAGCAAATAGGGGTAGGTAGATGGCCTAATGTTATCTTCAATGAAGGCATGAGTGAAAGAAAGAAAACATGGATGAAACAAAACTATACATGGATGTAAAAATGGAATATCTACCTCAATGCCCATTCCACAAATAGCAAGAAGCTAAAGAATTTTGTTATGGAAAAGTTTTGTAAAAGGGTATGGGGAAAAGAGTTGGGTAGAAAGAAGTACTACATTGAGGAATTCAACCCTACGTGTGATCTACAACAAAAAGGGTTCATTTGGTGGAGGGTAAAGGTTCTTATTGCTGAATTAAGGACCAACTCTCATCAATTTCGGTGTGAAATAAGATGATGGAAAAGGCCTAAATAATCTTGGGAAGCACGAGTGTGTACATTTTTCAGGTTTGGGGCAGTGGAATCGAACAAACATTTCATTTTGGAATGTGATGCATTCAAAGACATAGAGAAAGTTATGAAAATATGTTAGCATCAGTTTCTTGGCATTGTCTTTTTAGGAAGGGAAATATGTTAGTATTGGTTTCTTGGCATTGTCTTTTCAAGAAGGGGATTGTTGGAAGGTTGGGCTAGTTCATCATCAATTTGAATAAGAAAAGGATTGAATTGCAAAAGGTATACATAGTTGATTCTAGAATGTTTTATCTATGGGGAGCTCTGAAGATGTCGGGTCAGGTTATTGCGCGCGAGGGGTTTGGTTAGGGTTTTTACTGAACCCTGAAGCTGCAGTAACCGCGTCGCCCTCTGTTTACTCTCGCCGCTACCGCAGTCATCGCCTTCCCTCCTCCGTTACACTGCCTCTGTTGGTTTCGAAGCTCCGCGCCGGGGGAACACTGTGCCGTGACTTCCATTTCTACCTGTGACGGTTTACATTTTTTTACCTTGCACGATCCGTCAACTGTAACTGCAACCTGTCTTTTTCCCCGGGATTCTCTACTCCACAAGGTGTCCGCCGTCTCGAGGTGCAGCTGGCCATGGAGGATCTGGAGGCTGTTGATTATTCTGCTGACCCATTGGAAGGGGTCCCCATCTGGCGATCTCCATATGCCACCTCAGAAGGTATGTTCAACTCTGAATTCCCCGGAAATTTCTCACAGTTTTCCTTCGGTGAATCGTCGAGGGCTCAGCCTGTGGTCCTTCCGGATGAACCTCCTACCTGGCCAGCCCTCTCCACGCCGCCTCACTCTCCGGCAACCCTCGGTTTTGTCTCCGGTTGCCTAAACCCTAACCCTGGTTTAGACCTTCCGGAAGCTGGCTCATTTTCTCGACCGCCGCATAACCCTTCTCTGCCTTCCTCCTCCGCTGGTCCCGCGGTCTCCCTTGGTCATTTCTCCGGTAGCTTCACTACCGTACCCCCGCTCTTGGGCCCCCCTTTTGTTTCTGGCTCCGGAATCCCTATCTCTCATCAGATCTCGGCCCCTTTGAATGCTACCGCTCCGCCTCCTGGTCAGCCTCAGAACCCCCCACCTCCGCGCGGCCCTAAACGGAAATATAAGTGCTTCAAATCCAAGGAGGACGATATTTTTCTCAGACTGGAAGAGGATATTCGGTGGGGAGAAACGATGGACTTTGCAGATCGGGTCTTGGTTGGTCGCATCAGGGGGCGCAGTTACACGGCGGCACAATTGAAGACCTGGGCAACTGAAGTTTGGGGGCATCATTTGGTGAACATCCCTCATGTGCAAACATTCATGAGGGGATGGTTCGCATTGAGTTTTGCTCGTGCTAACCACACAAATTGGGTCTTGTCCTCCTACTGGCATTTTGAGCATGCCCCTGTGCTCCTTAAGAGATGGACACCCTTATTCGACCCTGAGACAGAGAAGATAGGTATTGGACCAGTTTGGATTAGGCTCCCTGGATTACCTCTCCAATACTGGTCTGAAGATATATTCAAACGTATTGGTAATGCACTTGGCACATTCATGGGCTATGATAAATCCTATCATCAGACTGGCATGATGGCTTATGCCAGGATCCTCGTCTACATGGACTCCAGAGGCGGGATTTATGAGCACATTACTATACAGTGGAGAGACTCAGCTCGCAGACAGATCATTGATTACGAGGGCATTCCCTATCGATGCCGCAGGTGCCACAAAGTAGGGCATCTCTACAGGGACTGCCCTCTCCTCCGGAAAGGGCCTAGGAACGGCAATGAAGTTGGAGTCGACCCTCCCCAGGACTCATCCCCTATACAGCAACCTGATCAGCATCCAGAGCCTCAAGTGCACGAATAGGAAGATGGTGTCCCACAGAGCTCTCCTACGGCCGCTGATACTGACACAGTCCCAGACGCACCTCCTGCAACTTCAACAGCTCCTGTGCTATCAGCGCCACAGCAAGAGGACGCAGCGAACTTGGGTATGTCTTCATCTCCCCCCTCTTTGATATCTCATGCATCTTGCACTGCATTGGGCATATCTCCTCTCCCTCCTTGCTCTGATCCCCTTCCCACATTATCATCTCCCGCTCCACATTTCACCCTCTCTCACTCTCCCCTCACTTGCTCCCTACCACTCCCTCCTCCGTTGGCCCCTCCTCTATTGATCACATCGACCCTCGCTTCCCTTTCCATTCGATCGTCTCAGACATCTCCTCGGTACTCGCTGCGATCCCGGGCGAGGGACAAGGGTCCTGACGCTGTTGGTCTCGACTCTGTGAGTGTCCCCTCCTCACTTAAGACCTCCCGGGGTCGACCCTCCCGCATCACCAAAGCTAGGCACACTGCCGATGAAGAGGTCGCCCTCGGGCGACAACAGACTATCTTTAGGGCGCTTAGAGCAAAGGATGGCCCTCTTCCCTCCCCTCATGAAGGTTCTATCATTTAACTGTCGAGGGTTTGCTAGCTCATCCAAAAAACTAGCGCTCAGGAGGTTGCTTAATTCGACTCAACTGGACATAATTTTCCTGCAAGAAACCCTCTACTTGGCTGAACCCCTTATACATACCCTCTCCTCCTAGCTCCCTAGCTGGACCATCCATGCTCTGGATGCGTCTGGACGATCCGGTGGATTGGCTATCAGGGTCTCCAACAGGGCTGTGGATATACGAAATCTCTGGGGAGGCAGGGGATTCATTGGCCTTGACATTTTTGTCCACTCTATGGAAAGAGATATGCGCATCATCAACATCTACGGCCCCTGCACTGACCGTGCCAACTTCTGGAGATCTCTAATGGAATCTGAAATTCTACAAGCTGATAACATCATATTGGGAGGGGATTTGAATTTTTCCCTGGGCTTCTGCAAATCATGGGGGCATATGGCACAGGTCGACTCCCTCTCCGATACCCTCTCCACCTTATTGGAGGATCATCACTGGGTAGACATTCCATCTGCTCGTTTACAATACACCTGGGCAAATAATAGGAGTGGGGATCAGAGTTTGGCCAGGAGGCTCGATCGTTTTCTTATTAAGGAAGCCCTGTATAACAGCCTCCCCAGATTCCGCCAATGGGTCGGATCCGGTGGCATATCCGATCACAGGCCTATCTTCCTAGAGGCTGAAGACCTTAATCACAAAATCAAGAGCCCCTTCAAATTTAATGCTTCTTGGCTTCTGGACCCCTCGTATATTCAGCTGGTCCAAAATTACTGGCAGAACAATCCCATCAGGGAAGAGGAGGAACTCTCTGCGGGTTTTGTCAGAAAACTTATTGAACTCAAGCAGATCACCAAAACTTGGGCTCACCAAAAGCGAATCCAAGATAATCACACTCTGAAAGAGGCGGAACAGGTCATTGCGGAGTTTGAGGAAACATCATCAGGGACTTTCCCCACTCGGGAGAGCAAGGAACTGTACACCTCTCTCATCGCAAAACGCTCTCAAATTCTGAAAGAAAGGGAAGAAAGTTGGAGGCTAAGGAGCAGGGCTATCTGGCTCTCTGAGGGAGACAATAACTCTAAATTTTATCACAAATTCGCCAATGGGTGCAAAGCCATCAACACTATTTGGGAATTAAAGGATAATCAAGGCCACACTGTTACATCACAACAGAACCTGGCCAGACTGGCAACTGAGCACTTTAGAGGCATTTATTCCGCTCCTGGAGACATTAATATTATGGAAATTATGAGAGTAGCTGAACTCTTTCCCAGATATGTTGATCAAGATGAGTCGGATGAGCTTCAGAAGGAAGTAACCATGGAGGAACTGGAAGCTACACTAAAATGGTTTAAGAAAGATAAGAGCCCTGGCCCAGATGGGTGGACCATAGAATTCTACATCGCTTTCTTCGACATCTTGGGGAATTACCTTCTGAAGATTGTGGAAGATAGTAGGAGGAGAGGTAGGATATCCTCAGCTATCAAATCCACCTTCATCGCCCTTATTCCTAAATCCGATGCCCCGTCCTCCTTCGATGACTTCCGCCCCACCTCACTTTGCAACTGCCTCTATAAGATCATTGCCAAAATAATCGCCAATCACCTCAAGCCCATCCTCTCGCATCACATATCCTCCGAACAATTTGCTTTCTTGCATCAAAGACAGATCCATGAAGCCATCGCCACTGCTCAAGAACTTATGCACTCCCTGCAGATCAAAAAACAGAAAGGAATGATTCTTAAAGTGGATCTCTCTAAGGCATTTGACAGAACAAACTGGCTGTATTTAAGGCTGCTGCTAACTCATCTTGGTTTCCCCTTTGGCTTCATTAAATGGACGATGAGCTGCATCACCGATGTATCCTACAGTGTATTACTCAATGGGGAAGCCACCTCCTTTTTCACATCTGAGAGAGGACTTAGACAAGGATGTCCTCTCTCACCTCTGCTGTTCTTACTGATCATGGAAGGATTAAGCATAATTATATCATCAGCCAGAGATAGGCATCAAATGACTGGCATCAAAATTGTGGACAATTTCTTCCTCACACATCTGTTATTCGTTGATGACATCTTGATATTCCTAAATGGCAGCATTGGCGACTCCACTTTGCTTCACAATTCCTTCCTCCTATTTCAGCAAGCCACTAGAATGAAGATAAATGAAAACAAATCCACAATCACCATGGTAGGCTGCTCCATTCATGAATCTACCTTTGTCACTCAGCGCTTTCCCTTTGTTCTATTGAATCTGAAGGATGGAATAAAGTACCTTGGCTTCAGACTAAAACCATCTGGCTACAGAATCGCTGATTGGTTATGGCTAATTGCAAAAGTGGAAAAGAGGCTACAGGTATGGTACCATCGATACCTCTCTCGTGCAGGAAGATTAGTTCTCATCAAAGCTGTCATTGAAGCCACACCAGTCTATTGGATGGCACTAGCCTGGATTCCAAAAGGCATTTTGAATAGGCTCCAAAGTATTTGCTGCAGATTCCTTTGGAAAGGACAACAGCAGGGGAGACTCTTCGCTTGGGTAAAATGGGACACCATTGCCAAGCCCAAGCGATGGGGAGGATGGGGCATCAAGAGGTTGGACTCCTTCTCCAAAGCCTTGGCTGCTAAGCTCGGATGGCGTCTACTTACCTCAGATGGTCTCTGGTCTCAAGTCGCATATGCTAAATACATCAAACCACAGACCGTATTGGACTGGATCTGTACACAGCATGGCACCAATCACCAGATTTCCAATATCTGGAAAGCAGTCATCGGCACCTTACCTCTGCTGCGAGATGGTATCACTTGGCGCATAAAGGAAGGCAACGCTGTTCGCATCGGGCTGGATCCATGGGTTGGATGTGGAAATGCCCATAGATTATCTGCTGATCTAATTAGACATCTCCAGGACAGAGGGATTACTCATATCAAACATATTGGAGATCATGCAAACTCCTCGTTCCTTCAGCAAGCTTGGTTATCCGCCCAAGCTTTGGAAGTGCCTGCACAGTGGACAAACGAATGGTCGGAGTATACAACCGCACTATCTCAAGCTCACATCAGGCTCACTGATGGACCAGACGAGATCATTTGGGCGTTCGCCAAGCATGGAGTCTATACACCAAAGCTTGGATATCTAAGGCTCATGGAACCTTATAGACCCCCAGAAATACTTCCCACCTGGAAAGCACTCTGGAAGCTTAAGTCAGCCCCCCGGACAAGATTGCTGATGTGGAACATCCTATTCGATAAAATTCCCACTGGCACCAATCTCATGAAGAGGTCCTTTTATGGACCCTTTTGTTGTCACCTCTGTCATAACGCTGAAGAAAGCACCGATCATTTATTCCTATTATGCAGCTCTTCTAATCAATTCTGGAAATCTCTCACCTTACAGATCCCGCTATTGAAAGAATGGCATGGTAACAACCTCTCGGAAGCCTGGAGTGCCTGGTGCCAAAATCACTCTGGGAAAGCTATTAATATGCCTCTGCTGGCTTGCTGGGCCATTTGGATTGCGCGGAATCAGTCAATCTTTAATCTTAAAGCCCCTCATTGGCCTTCTATAGTCCTCCACACGGTTGCAGATTATAATATGCTACCTGAAGAGGATCCTCCCGCCCCGCCTCGCATCATCAGACCTGTACCCATTGATATATCAAAACCATGGGCTTTTTTTGATGGCTCGGCCCAAGAAGCGGGCTGTGGGGGTGGTGCTATCCTCCATCTCAACGAGAGGCATTGTTTCAAGCTACAAATCAATCTTGGTAGAGGCACAAATAATTATGCTGAACTGTGTACCGCCAAACACATCATCCATTTTGCTATCCATAAACAATGCAGACACCTACAGCTATTTGGAGACTCTAAAATTGTTTGCAATTGGCTGAATGATGCATCCCATTGTCATGCATTTTCTTTGAGGCACATACTTGATGAAGCAAAGAGATTGACTGCTGCTTTTGAATCTTTTGTTTGCCAACATGTTTACAGGGAGCAAAACACCGTCGCCGACCAGCTCTCCAAAGAGGCCGCGCATAGAGAAGGAGAAGACTGGTTGATCCAGGAGGAAATAGACGGCTCTTACTACCAGCACTACCACAGACCTTTTGACGACCACATGGACGAGGGGCTATGAAGCCCACACTATATTTTAGAGTAGCTTTGTTTTATAGTATGTACATAGACACTGTCTAGAAATGGTTTCAGTTCAACTCTATTTTGTTTATATACAGCAAATATATTGCTCTCTGCGAAGAGCACAGACAAATTTTGATCTCTGACAAACTTAACAGTGTTTTCTTTTTTGGAAATGCTCCCTGCGTGGAGACATCTTGGACTAATCTACAGTTATTTTTTGATCTTGACAGGCAATGCTGCCTCCATATGAATATGCTTCGGCATCTGTAAAATGTAATTTCTTAATACATAATAGAAATTACGACTTTTTCCGAGGGGAAAAAAAAAGAATTGCAAAAGGCAAAAAATATGGAACTAATGGTCTCTATTCTTACTCTTGTGAACCTTAAAATATCATTTCATTTCATTTCATTTCCATATTCTTGATGGCCCCCAAAATGTACGATGGGAAATTCTTAGATCTATGGTGGGAAATTCTTAGATGGTTGTTGTTGGAGTCATGATCTTCCTAGAAAAATAGAAGAAAACCTCGCAATATCATCTCATAGTGAATTAAAGATGTTGATACCTCCTCTTTAACCTAATTATCATGCCACACTTAATTATTATAGATTTAAAATCAATATGTGATTCTTTAAAAATATTATTATGTAGAATAATAAATAATCATCTAGACATTTCATTATACAAGTGAAGCTTTTATTTTCAAAATATTTTTAAATATAAATAAAATTAAACCACCAAAACCATATTAATATTATATTTGGCAAAACGATAGGAAAAAAACCCTTTCTCTGGAAAATATTAAATTATAAATACTTTGTTGCAAAACTAGAAACTCAAAAAATTAACTAACTAACTATTACAAAATAATAATAAATATTAACTGACATACCTAAAATCAACAATATGTTTAAAAGTAAAATTAAGTAACTAATTATTAACAAGACAATCTGCAAACTGTACACTAAATATTAACTGACTTACCTAAATCAACAATATGTTTAAAGTAGCAGTAGAAAATATGAATAGACAAACTCTCGTAGAATTGACTAAAGTCGAAAGTGCCACTAAAGATGAAGTTTAACTAACTTACCTAAATCAGACTGCACCTCTAAATCCAAATATAGTGCAAGAGCAACCTACCACCATTCACTAAAATGTATCTCAACCCAGGTACCAACACACCAATGAATATTGGAGTATCAATTTTCAATTTTTGTACCTGAAAAGATGATTAGAACCGTTGTGACCCAAACTATAAATGTCATTGCATGGAACAAAATTAAACAAAATTACTTGAAACAATTAACTAAATATATATTACAAGGCATATTGGAAACGGAGAAGTCCTAATTAAAAGTTTCATTGTATAATATTGAATATAATTAATCTAGAGTGGATTTACCATTTCACAAAGTGACAATTTTGTTCTCACTATATTGTTTTAACAAATTGTTGAGAGTAATTTTTTAAATGAAAAAAGTGCAAGTTGGAACAAAGATACACTCTTCTCCAACTGTGCTTAGAGGACAAGAATCATTTAAAGAGGACATGTAATATATAAAAATATACATTACATATAATAATATAGATATAATAACAACTAATCATAACAATTTTGAATGGCTATGAGTCCTGATAAATGTTATCATGTCACTTTCAATGGATGAAACAAAATATGATGGATTGACAAAATCCTTGCCGGGGCAATTTCTCTCATACACTTTAGAACTATTTTTGAAGTTTTTTTTGTAATGAGAATCCTATTAGTGTTTCACACGGGGAAGGGAATTTAATATAGCAAAGATAATATTGTCATTGTTGGAAAAATTATGAATATAGAAAAGCTCTTTAAGTGGTCTAGCTATTTTGAAAAAGCATGTGTCTAGATATCAAAATTAACATATACCTTGAAAGGTGACATTCTAAGAAATTTTTGATGTCAAAGGTTGGCCCTCCATTATTGTTGACAATAGGTAGAGAATTTGAGAAAAATGGTCCATCATCTTGTTGCCTTGTCACTTGAGGGCTTCCTAGAGAAACAACTTGATATGATCTCCCACTCAATGTATTTATTTCCATCCTCCATGTGAGCTACTTGGGTTGATAAAAAAGGTTGTCTCACGATTCAATTAGTTCAAGATACAACTTCTTCTACCATAACTAGATGAGGCATATGCAAAGAAAAATGATAAAGAGCAGGCTTCCCTTATACCACTAATCCATATTAAACTAATAATGAAGGCACACACCATATTGTAAAAATCATGTTGAAAATGGAAACAAGACAACCCTGATTTAATTTTCCCTTGAAATAAATTAGGAGAAAATTGTAATTCCACATCACAAGACAACGTGAATGAATTAACTATCTTAATTTCACTTAGTTGATCCAGATAATTCGATTTGAGGGCCTAACTTGAGTCATGTAGAGTGGTTCCTAAATTTTAGGAGCCTAGGTTGAGCTTAATTTGAGTTGTAATAGTTTAATTAATTAAACTGAGTTAATGTCAGTTAAACTAGTTCCAACTATTGGAGGAACTAGTAGGAGGTCTAGCAGTGGGGTGCAACTTCATGTGTTCAACCAGTTAATTGATAAATCAACCATAATTAACTCATGCATGCATGAAATTCGAGTTACCCAATTGAGATTGGAGTTCAAGGGCAGTGTACTATCAATTGTATAATTTTCTAAGTTGTACAAGTGGTGCATGCAATTAGAGAAGGGCCTATAGGGATTGTGCAATTCAGGATGGGGATTTCCCTAATTATTAGGGCATTAATTCCTTGAGAAACAATGCAAGGAAATGGGAGCTTGGAAAGAAACAAAATAGGCTAAGTATTGGCCAGAGTTAGCTTGTGAGGTAGAGAGATAGATTGTACTTGTGCAAAGATTGTTCAGATTGAACAAGAATTGTATTTTCTTCTCCATTTTTCTGATATAATGAAATATACAAATAGGAAGGGGTTTTGAGCAACAAGCTTTCCCCTTAGATAAATCTTTGAGAATATGTGATTAAATCTTGTCTCATGTTTTGTGATTTCTCGATCGATTAATTGTTTCCACTGACGAGTAGAGTATATTCAAGTCTTTTGTTTTAGGATATTACATAAGCAGTTTGAATCTACAAGGATTTTCTACATGTTATGATAATATGAATCACAATAGAAGAGAATAATTTGAGTTTGTCTTTGTAAGTAAATCTAATTTTCAGGATCATTCTTCAGAGCCAACAAGATGTCATTCTATGGATTGAGACTCGAGTATGCCCTTGAGGGTATCTTGAATTATATTGCTTGGAAGGACAAAATGGAGGCAGTGTTGGAAGATAACGGGCTAAAGGAATTCATAGACAATGATATTCCCAAGCCTCCAACAACTGATGCTCAAGATCTAGAAGAGTGGAAGAAATGTGTGGAAAAGGCGAGGAGGATCATACTAGAAGGAGTTCGATATCATATTGTCTCGAATCTCCATGGGAAGGATACCCCATATGCAATGTGGCAAGCCTTGATAGAATTGTTTCAAAACAATAGTGACCACAAGAAGCTAGCACTGAAGGAAAAGCTTCAGAAGATAAAGATGGATAAGGGCGACACAGTACCACAATACTTGAGTAGGTTCACCCAATGTCGAGATAAACTTGGGAGTTTTGGTATTACATTGTTGAAAATTATCTGGTAGGGTTATCACTTCTAGGCCTTTCCAAGAGATGAAAAAATTACCAGGATTCAGTAAATGGGAGGGAGAAGCTACCAAATTCGGAGCGATTGTGGTCCGAATTGGTGCAAGAAGAGATAAGGCAGAACACTAGAGGTGGAACCTCATCCAACCATGATGATGAGGAGATCTGTGCCTTGGATGGAAATGAAAAGAAATGGAAAGGGAAGAAATCCCAATCCAAAGGAGATTCTGGTCAGGCAAGCAAGAAGAAGGACCTATCAAAGATTAAATGTTTTCACTCTCATGAGTTGGGACACTATGCCACGAAGTGTCTACACAAGAAGGCCGACAAGAATCCCTCAGGAGGAGTGGCAGGTGAAGCTCTAGCTTCATAATTCAAGTTTGTTGGGTCCCTATAATACTAGTGATTACCCCATTACTATTGTAGTTATACCCCTTATTTATATTGTTGTGCCCCTATAACCCCCATGTTGTTATTTCTGTGCCCCATGGAATCCCTCTATTGTTAGTTTTGTGGCTTTATATTATTATTGTTAGGTCGGCTGGATTATATTGTGACTCCTTAGACTCCTATATATAGAAAGGAGGTTTTGTCATTTGAATCATTGAAGAATTGTTCATTTATGTAATGTCAAGGAGGTTTCCCCCTCGAAGAGGCTGAATTCTAAGGTGTTGATATATCTTTTCTATCTTTTCTTGAGCTGGTTTCATAACATTTGGTATCAGAGCTTTGGATTCTAGGGTTTCGCTGCTCCAAACAGGTCATCGTGGAATTTTCGCTATAACTTTGTTTCTGAGACGTTTCAGAAGTCGCAAAAAAAACCCATTTGAGAAGAAATCGCGCTTAACCTTGGGTGCAAATTTCAGATCTTTTTGCGTGATATGTGCAGAGATATGATCTGAGGAAGTTGGTCTTTTTGCAGATTCCTAAATTACATTCAAAACAAGTGACCTGGGGAAAATCGTCATAACTTTCTATCTGGGGATCGGATTGAAATTTCATAAGAAGGTACAGAAAGAGGACGGACTGTAGTTTCATGTATACATGTTTCAGATCCAAAGGTCAAAACAGTGACTCGTGGAATGTCGCACAAGTTCGCTCTACTGAACTAGTCTATAAGCAAGTCACTATGGGAGATTTCACATAACTCTTCCTTGGAGAATCCAATTTGGGTCAGAATTGTGGCATCGGAAAGAGGACACAGAGGGCTACTACAGCTCACAAATTTAGAAGTAGATGATTGGAAAGTACAGAGATACATCAGAGGCAATATCGAGCTCCTACAAAGTGAAAAAAAGTGTGTAGATTTTCTTAAATTTTTGCTTAAGCTTGGTTTGAAAATTTATTTTGAAGGAATTCAAAGGGCATAGTAGAGCATTATTATCGGTAACTGATGCCTCGAGGAAAGAAAGTGCAAACACCTAGTAAGGAACCTGAAAGCTCTAGCATGACTCATGAAGAAGAGGAAGAAATGCAACATGATATATCAAAATTACAAGACCAAGTGCAACAACTGTCCCTTGCACAAAAAGGAACAGAATCTAAGATGGATGGTTTACAGAAAGATGTAGAAGCTAAGATGGATGGTTTAAAGAAAGGTGTAGAAGCTAAGATGGACTATTTAAAGAAAGGGGTAGAAGCTAAGATGATTGACGTGGAAGCTAAGATGGATGATTTGAAGATAGATTTGAAGACAGACATGGACGAATTGAAGATAAATATGAATAAGTTGCTACAAGAAATGGTCCCTAAGGGTGAAAGGATACTAAAGGAAACTCATGATGAGAACAAAAGAAATGTTAATCATGATTCCATAGACACTAATGTTGGATTGAAGACTCGCCATATTCCAAAAATCGACATGAGGAAGTTTGATGGCAAGGATCTCGCCACATGGATATTACAGATGGAGCAGTTCTTCGATCTCAATAATGTGCAAAACACACAAAAGGTACATATGGAAACTGTATATTTGGAACCAAATCAGTTTGTATGGTATCAATGGATTTTCTCTCATAAACAATTTATCACTTGGGCAATTTTTACGGAAGAATTGATAGCACATTATGAAGATACAAAAAGCAACACTTTTTTTAGCCAATTGATAAGTCTCAAACAAAAGGGTTCAGTAATGGATCACATTGAGGAGTTCCAAAAATTGAACATAAGGGTAAAAGATATTCCAGAGGAGCATAGGATTGATGTTTTCATAGGGTCTTTAAAGGATAATATCCAACATGATGTTCGCCTTTGGGAACCTGATTCATTAGAGAAGGCATTCAGGTTAGCAAGAAAAATGGAAAGTAAAATTATGGCAACCAGGAAGCATACCACTCACAACTATAAAGACGGAAGTGTTGTTGCCCCTAGTCTTCCACAACCTATAAGGTTGACACCACAACAATTGGAAGAAAAAAGAGCAAAAGGGCTTTGTTATAGTTGTGATAGCAAATACACTAAAGGTCATAAGTGTGCTGAGAATAAATTATTCTACATAGATTGTGAAGAGGAAGAAGAAAAGGAGCAAGAAAGGTCAAAAGAAGAAGATATACTCCAGGAACAAAGCCTAGATGAAGAACAAATAAATCCAACCATATCTTGTAATGCATTGGCGGGAATTACCACTCCTCAAACCATCAAGATAGAAGGACAAATCAAGAAGAAAAAGGTAATAGTGTTGATTGATTCAGGAAGCACCCACAATTTTATTCATTATAGGGTAGCAAAAGAATTGAATTGCTTCCTATATCCAGCACCAGAGTGTCAAGTGATGATTGCAAATGGAGGAACAATAAATTGCTCTGGAAGGTGCCATAATATCAAGCTATCCATGGGAGAATATGTATTGACTAGCCCAATGCTTGCAATTCCAATGGGAGGTGCTGATGTTGTACTAGGAGTCCAATGGCTACAATCCTTGGGTATAATAGCTTTTAATTTTCAAGAAATTTTCATCAAATTTTCTATGGAAGGAAAGGAAGTTGAATTAAGGGGTATTGCAGGGAAACCAGGAAAGATAATCAGCTCTAATGGTATGACAAAGATTCTAAAAAAGGAGCAAAGAGGTGTGATTGCACAATTATGTTCGCTAGATGTTTCCACATCGGAATCATCTATTTCTCAAGATCTCCAAAAAGTCCTAGACAATAATTCCAAGGTATTTGAAACTCCCAAAGGTCTCCCACCTATGCGTGATCATGATCATGCTATCCATATGATTCTAGGAAGTGTTCCTCCAAACATCGGGCCATACAAATATCCCTATGTCCAAAAATGTGAAATTGAACGTATGGTTGCAAAAATGCTAGAGGCTGGTATAATTCAACCAAGTCAAAGTTCTTTCTCTACTCCAGTAGTATTGGTGCACAAGAAGGATGGATCATGGCGCATGTGTCCAGATTATAGGGAGCTCAACAAGCTCACTATTAAAGATAAGTTACCCATTCCTGTCATTGATGAATTATTGGATGAATTGCATGGATCAATTTACTTCACCAAGTTGGATCTTCGTTCGGGATATCATCAAATCAGAATGAGGATTGAAGACATTCCGAAAACGGCATTTAGGACTCATGAGGGTCATTATGAATTTTTGGTCATGCCTTTTGGCCTTACCAATGCACCTTCAACATTTCAAGGTTTGATGAATTCAATTTTCAAACCATTCCTTAGAAAATTTGTGTTAGTATTTTTTGATGATATACTAATCTACAGCAAGTCTTGGAAGGATCATGTTGAACATGTTGACAAGGTGCTACAACTATTGGAGGGGAAACAATTATATGCAGAAAGATCCAAATGTTTCTTTGGAGTCCAGGAGGTGGAATATTTGGGTCATATTGTATCTCATGAAGGAGTTAAGGTAGACCCTAGCAAAATTAAAGCCATTAAGGAATGGAAAATCCCCACATCCATAAAGCATCTGCGAGGATTTCTTGGGTTGACAGGGTATTATCGCAAATTTGTTAAGAATTATGGGAGAATAGTAGCACCTCTAACAACATTATTGAAGAAAGATGCATTTTCTTGGACTCCGGAAGCAACAAAGGCCTTTGAACATCTTAAAGAGGCAATGTGCCAAGCACCGGTCTTAGCTACACCGGACTTCACAAAAACATTTATTGTGGAATGTGATGCTTCAGGAAATGGAATTGGTGTTGTTCTAATGCAAGATGAAAGACCCATTGCTTTTGAATGTCGTCCAATCAAGGGAAAGTTTTTAAGAAAAGCTATTTATGAGAAGGAAATGTTGGCAATACTCCATGCACTTAAGAAATGGCGACCCTACCTAATGGGAAGACACTTCAAGGTAAAAACGGATCATGATAACCTTAAATACTTTTTAGAACAAAGATTATCCTCTGAAGAGCAACAAAAGTGGGTCACAAAGATGTTGGGTTATGACTTTGAAATCATCTACAAAAAAGGGAAGCAAAATGTGGTGGCAGATGCACTCTCAAGAAAGGATGAGGATGTGGAAGCATTGTTGTGCGCCATTTCTATTATCCAACTAGATTGGATAAACGAAGCAAGGGAGGAATGGAAGAATGATGAAGAAGTGTGGGCACTTATTCGAAAGCTACAACAAGATTCCAGTACGTCTGATACATTTAGCTGGAAAAATGATTCGTTATGGTACAAAGATCGCTTATACCTCTGTAAGAATTCCCAGCTAAAACAAAAGATTCTTATGGAATTGCACACTTCTCCCTTAGGAGGGCACTCAGGATTTTTAAAAACTTACCACAGGGTTAAGAAGGAATTTTTTTGGGATGGCCTTAAATCAAATATTCAAAAGTTTGTGGCGGAATGTTTGGTTTGCCAACAAAATAAAGTTGAAACAATTAAGACACCGGGTCTATTACAACCTTTATCCATTCCAAGCCAACGTTGGGAGGAGGTTTCAATGGATTTTATCACAGGTTTACCCAAGTCTGAGGGAAAGAGTGTAATCATGGTGGTAGTTGACAGACTTACCAAGTATGCACACTTTTGTGCATTATCACATCCATTTAAAGCCAGTATAGTTTCTACTGCATTTATGGAAACAATTCAAAAGCTACATGGAAACCCAAAGATTATTGTAAGTGACAGAGATCCCATTTTCACTGGAAATTTTTGGACAGAATTATTTTCTTGTCTTGGTACTCAGTTAGCTCATAGCTCATCTTATCATCCTCAATCTGATGGGCAAACTGAGATAGTAAACAAATGTTTGGAAGGATATCTGCGTTGCTTTGTATCTGATAAACAGACACAATGGGTCAAATGGTTGCCTCTGGCTGAATGGTGGTATAACACTTCCTTCCATACAGCAACAAAAATGACCCCATTTATGGCACTTTATGGGTATCAACCACCATCCATCACATCATATTTAAGAGAAAATTCTAAGGTTCAGGCAGTGGAACATCACATCGAACATCAACAACAAGTCCTCCAACTCTTAAAGGATAACCTCGTGTTGACACAAAATAGAATGAAACAACAGGCAGATCAACATCGCAGTGAAAGAAGTTTTGATGTAGGTGATTGGGTATTCCTATGGCTACAACCATACAAGAAAATGTCCCTAAAGCAAGCGAATAAGAATAATAAATTATCACCAAAGTATTATGGTCCATACAAGGTGTTGCAAAAGATTGGTACTATGGCATACAAATTGGAGCTTCCTGCAGCTTCTCGATTGCACCCAGTTTTCCATGTTTCATGTTTAAAGAAGGTTATAGGCGACAAGCTCCCAGTTCAAACAATATTGCCAAAACTTGACGAGGAAGGAAAAATTATATTGGAACCGGAAGCAGTCACAGAAACAAGAACTCGACAGCTATGAAATCGATCAATTTCAGAGTATCTTATCAAGTGGAAGAACTTATCCGCTGAAGATTCCACATGGGAGGATGAGAATTTTATGCAGAAGTATCCAGAACTACTCAAGTGTTGAGGACAACACTTTTTTGAAGGAGAGGGGCATGTTGGGTCCCTATAATAATAGTGATTACCCCATTACTATTGTAGTTATACCCCTTATTTATATTGTTGTGCCCCTATAACCCCCATGTTGTTATTTCTGTGCCCCATGGAATCCCTCTATTGTTATTTTTGTGGCTTTATATTATTATTGTTAGGTCGGCTGGATTATATTGTGACTCCTTAGACTCCTATATATAGAAAGGAGGTTTTGTCATTTGAATCATCGAATAATTGTTCATTTATGTAATGTAAAGGAGGTTTCCCCCTCGAAGAGGCTGAATTCTAAGGCGTTGATCTATATTTTCTATCTTTTCTTGAGCTGGTTTCATAACAAAGTTTGATTTCACACTCATTGCATGCGTGGTGACATTGGTGATGGGTAGTGTGTGGTATTTGGATAGTATATCCTCATTCCATATGACGGGCAACAAATAAATTTTCAGTGACTTGGAGGAGAAGGACCTCCCGATGCACATCGAGATGGGAGATGATGGAAGGTATAGCACAACTGGTATCGGTACAATTACTTTTAAGAGGCAGTTTGGTCCTCTCACATTAAAAGATGTCATGTATGTTTTGGGTCTGAAGAAGAATTAGTGTCAGTTGCTATGTTGAAATACCGTGGATACGATGTGATATTTAGCAAAGGAAAGGATTTCCTTATACATATCACCATGGGACAAGTGAAGCGGATCAAGGTTTAGGTGAAAAACCTATACAAATTGGATGTAGAAGACTGTGTTTCCTTGAGTACAAAAGCAAAGATGGTGCAAAGCTGAGACATTGGTGAATTATGGAATATCAGAATTGACCATTTACATCATGGAACTTTGAAGATGATGCAATATATTTCTACAGGACTTCCCAAGGGTGCAATAGAGTAGCGAGATATATGCAAAGGGTGTACAATGGGGAAGTACACCAAAGTCACCTTTCATGATAAGGACAATAGAGCACAAGAAGTCCTTGAAAGAGTTCACTCAGATGTGTGTGGACCTTTCTCGATAACCTCCATGACTAAGAACACATATTATGTTGTATTTGTAGATGATTTATCACCTAAGTGTTGGATTTTTTTCATGTAGAAGAAAGACCAGACATTCTCCAAATTTTGTGAATTTAAAGCACTTGTTGAGAAAGACATTGGCAGGAAAGTGAAGGTCTTAGGAGCGATAATGATGGTGAATATGCGTCGAATGAGTTCAAGAAATTTTGTGCATCAAAAGGCATTCAGTGGGAGTTAATAGCACCCGATAACCCACATCAGAATGGGGTGGATGAGAGGAAGAAAAGAAGTGTTGTGGGAGCTGCACGGGCAATGTTACATGATCAGGGCCTATCATTTCATTAGTGGGTTGAAGCATGCAACACAACAGTATATGTGCAGAATAAGAGTCCCCATCAAATTCTTGGGATGAGGACACCAAAAGAATTGTTTTTAGGGAAGAAACCAAATGTGTCACACTTCAGGATCTTTGGTTCATCAATATATTGTCCTGTTTCCAAGGATGCAAGAAAAAATATAGAGTAGACAGTTGAGTTGGGCATATTTTGGGGTAAAATGATACACCTCACAACTATCAAGTGTAACTTCCATCTCACAGGATGACAATTGTTCGTAGAGATGTGAAATTAGATGAAGAGAAAGCCATGAGATTTTCCCTTGAGACAGAGCTTTAGTTGCATGCAGATGAGGAACTTTTAGCTCCAAAGGAAGAACCTCGGGATGTTGTGGAGAATCCACAAGCAGAGGAGTAGAGAGTGGAAGCACCCAATCATTCATAGACATCCAGATATGGAAGGAAGCACACCAAGGAAGTTGACTAATTATTGCATGATGCTAGGGAGAATGTGGGAGCACCCACATCACAACACAGGAAGAGGAGGTCACCAGATCGGTACGCTGGGTACATGGTTATGATGAGTGAGCTAGTTGAGACAAAACCATTCTCATTTGAGGAAGCAGTGCAAAAGCTAGTATGGGTTGATGCTATGGGAGAGGAATATGATTCCTTAGTCAGAAAATATGTTTGGGAAGTTTTCCAAAGGCCAGATAACAAGTCAGTGGTAGGTTCGAGGTGGATCTACAAAGTGAAGCAAGCAGTAGATGGAAGCATCGAGAAACAAAAGGCCATATTTATGGCCAAGGGGTACTCTCAAGTGGAGGGAATTGATTACGAGGATACCTTTTCTCCAGTAGCAAGGTACTCTTCTATTAGATATATTCTAGCACTTACAACGCAGATGGGATGGAAGATACATCAGATGAATGTGAGTACAACATTTCTCAATGGAGTGATTGAGGAAGAGGTGTACATTGAGCAGCCAGAAGGATTTGAGACCTTCGATAGAGAGTCGCATGTGTGCATACTCAAGCAAGCGTTATATGGATTGAAACAAGCACCCCGTTCTTGGTACACCATGGTCAATAACTATTTCATCAAGTTGGGCTTCACCAAAGGTGAAGCAAATGCAAACCTTTACCATATTATGTTTGAAGGCAAATTATTGTTTATAGTATTATATGTTGATGATTTAATTCTAACAGGTGATGAAAAACTGGTGAAATCTTGCAAAGAGGATCTTGCAAGAGAATTCGAGATGAAGGACCTGGAGCTCATGCATTATTTCCTCGGTATAGAAGTATGACAAGGAGATGGGGAACTGTTTGTCTCTTAGGGAAAGTATGCCAATGAGATATTGAATAAGTTCCACATGGAGAGAAACAAACCCATGGAGACTCCATTAGTAGGGAATTAGAGGAAGGAAGATGTCCCTTCAAGTGAAGTAGTGGAGGCTACTATTTACAGGAAGCATGTGGGTTCACTTATGTATTTGGTTAACACACAACTAGACATGTGTTATGTAGTTAACCAACTTAGTCAAGAAATGGTTAAGCCAACCAAACTGTATTGGGAGGAAACCAAACATGTGTTGAGATAGCTATTATACAACAAAATGACCCCCTCATCAGCTCAGAGGGGAAAGGTCATCGACGGGATGGATGGAAATGTTCCAACTAAGGAAATAGGGAGTACAGGTGCCACGAGAATCAAGAGTGGGTCCAACGGATTTGTAAGCAAAGGGTTAAAGGGAGGAAGAAATCCTACAACAAAGAAATCCTTCGGTAAACTTGAATCGTTGGTTGTCCAAACAGATTCCATGTGAGATCTTGGAGACTGATTTCCTGAAGATGGGGAATCCGGTTCACTGGAGCTCGGTGGATCTTCCACAATGAGTGGAGGAAGTCCTAACAATTGTCTAGATTGACGACGAGGGCTGGATGTAGCCACGATGACCATTAATTTTTATCAATAAATTTTATCGTCATATTTCTTAAAGTCTCAATGATAACACTCGGGTGCCTAAAAAATATAAAAAATGCACTAAGTTTATCAATCAGCAAACAGAGGGAAATGATCATGTCTGATAAGCACCGATCACTGAAGATGAAACCCAGTATCACAATGAATAACAGAGAGGGTTGCCCAAATGTACAGTTATGGTTACTTTAGAGCTTCACCCGAACATCGGATTGAGGGGCCAAGTACTCTCGTGAAGACGAGCACCTTCCCAAAAACTGAAGACATAGTAGGTCCGTTTGTGTTAGGTACTAGGGCAACCTGCCCCAATCACCTTGTGTAAGTCCCTAAAATTTTGGCCACTAAGGATACCTCAGATCACAGACACTATCGAGGGGGACATAGTCGCAGACAGTACGTTGTGTGGGCAGGATACCTAAGTCCCTGACTCAGCTCCGAAATCCCTGAAGGGATCCCCAATGCACAGAATACCTAAAGGAGTTGTAAGAGAAGGCATGCTACCTTCACTTATAGTCCAATGTTGTCTTGTATTTAGCTCCGCTTTCACTGGAGTGGTCTTGGTAGTATGAGTGCAGAAGGAATTTTCTCTCTTTTAATGACACTAGTTTTGGTTTCTGATCTTGGGCAGTTTACTCACACTACCTATCCCAAGATCCTAGCCTGAATTAATGTTTTTTTGCTCAATAAAGAGTTACCGATTGATTTTAGGTGGATTTTATGTGTACTTTTTTAGTGTCTTCAATAGGGGAGTGGACGTATTTATTGAAATGTGATGGGACTCTGACTCGAAAATCATGCAAAAGACAATGCTTAAAAAAATAGTAAATTTGATGAAACAAGTTGTATTCTACATGTGAGAGTATTTCACATATTCATATTTGTTCCATGCATCCTAGTAATTATAACACATGCATAACCAATAGAAATATTTCCAATGCTTTCTAACAACTATTTGAAACCAAAATAAAGCAGATTTTGACCAGCTAAGTAGAAGAATGAATAAAAAATTATTGATTTTTATTTGATAAAAACTTTTTAAGAAATAAAAAAAACTTATTTCCTAAAAAAATATCTTTCAGGACACCGATCTTCCTAACAAAATTCAGTTGCAGATCCTTTTCAGTCCATGAGCAGGCTTCCCATCGCTTTGAGTTTACAGACACAGTTGTATGTCAAGATTTGGGGTACTAAAGCTTTGTAGCGGTGGACACAGAGACTTACTGGGTCCACTAATGCTCTGTTTGTGCAAACATAGAGCTTTATAAAGCACTGTTTAGTCTGATAACCTACGTTAGTGTGGGAAAAGAGCTCAAAACAGGGTTTCTAGGATTAGATTCAAGGCTGAATATATGAAGGCAGAATGCAGCAAGGTTTTGGTGGGTTAGAAAGGGAATGCAGAAGTATAGGGAGGTCTTAGAAGGAGGAGGAAACTGAGAACTATCTGGGTGAACTGGGAACTAGATGTATAGTCCCCAATGGAGTCATTCTTTACGATCTTTTCAGACTCTCTAAATATGAAAAGGCCACCGAGTTGTCTAGTCTGGACTCATTAAATTACACAGACAAGATATAGAGTCGCTTTTTTTATGATCCTTTTTAGACTCTCAAAACATGAAAATATCGGCGAGTTTGCATATCTAGACTCATTAAACTAATCAGATAGGGCATAGAGTCGCTCTTTTTACGGTCCTTTTCAAACTCTTAAAATATGAAAAGATCGACGAGTTTACCCGTCTAGACTCACTAAACTAATTAGACGGGGAAAGTAGACAATACAATTGCGTTCAGTATTAGAAAGTGTGGTTTGGCAGTAGTCGTTCCCTTGAACATGGTAATCCCTCAGATAAACCTTCCTTGTGACGACCTCTCAATATGAATCCTACCATCCTATGAGTTTAGCCTAAATACCTCAATGTTCTTGCATCTCTGTATCCTAACACTCTTTGGTGTTCATGAGTCTAGTGCTGTTTGGTTAAAACCATTTTCGTGCCTTCTATTGTTCAAGGGTTAACCTTTTGTTTCCTCCATCAACCCATCAAGCATATCCTTTCATCATACCCTCTGTTGTTTAGACCCAATGCTCAAAGATTCCTCACAAAACAAATCATTCTTGTCCTGTTTCGTGTCAATTGATGTAGGACACATTATTGCCTACCTTTCGACAGGTATCTTCCTATTGACTTCAACACTCTATCTAGGAAGACAACCCAGAAACACATTCAGTGCCTTGGTACTTGCAGACATTAGTGGTAGGTCACCTTGTGTTTGATCAGGGGTTCTCATTATTGGCTCCTGGTTAAATGATTCTACGGGTGTTCGATGACAAAAACATCTTTCACACTCATTAGATTGTATTGTGCATCTTGGAGACCATCACCATTATTGGTGGCCTTCCTCGCGTCTATTAACGGTCTCCATTATTGACTGGTAATCAGATGATTTCGTGCATGTTCAACATCAACTCATATATTCACATGTATCGATCTATGTTGTTTGATGAAGTGAAAATCAAGACCTTGGGTAGAGGCTTGCATCAATCAGCCTTGCTTCCTCTCCCAAGTTGCGCATATTGTTTTTTGGAGACAGCTCATTAGAATGATCATATTATGATACCGGATCCGCATTGTGCTTATCGGCGGCCAACATTGTCATATATCTTTTATGAGAAAATCACTCTGACATAGCTATTGAGCATGGGAATGCCCGACTCAGGTAATGATTTTAGTAGTTATATATATATGTGTGTGTGTGTGTGTGTGTGTGTGTTGTATCAGGTTTCCCGTACCACCCAAAGCTCCGATCCTCTCTCTCTTTTTGTCGAAGAAGGAAAATTATAGTTAAGTAAATTATTTCGGTCATTTTCGTAGCCTATGATCTCACACTTTAGGGGGAATCTGTTATACAACAAAATGGCATGATAGTTGAAGCAAAGACCAAGATCACATGCCTTCTTTCCACACTAATGCTGGCTATACACTGACAACCTGCTTTATAAAGTTTCTTTGTAAGCCTAAGGGAGCGTTAGTGACCCTACTAACTCTAGTTGTTAGATCGGGAACAACATTAGTGGATACTAATGAAGTTCCAAAGGTCAAAGGAGTGAATTGACTCATAAATATCTAGATATTTTCTCCTAAATATACTCAAGAAAAGCAAGGAAACATCTCAAGTTTGACCTATTTGTGGGATTTGTAATCCTAATGAAGGAGGAAAATGGGAAAGAGTTGAAAAGCATGGAAACTTCATTACTTTTACCTTAAAGAACTCATGTCGATTGCTACATAAGCAAAGCTAGGTCTATGGTGATGGAGGTCAGATCATTTGAAAGGATAGCTTACTTGATTGTTGAGCATAGTCTCAAATCTAAGCATAAGAAGTTGGTAAGAAGGGAGAGAGAGAGAGAAGCTAGAGGGGTAAGGGAAGGTTGATGCAACAGATGGTTGTAATCACTCTTCCGACATTAATATAAAACTGCAGTTTTACTGTCTACTCCGTGGTGTTGGTACTATCATTCATTTATTTGTTTGTCCAATACCTTTTAGCATGAGTAACTTAGTTATGTGTAACTAGATGTCTTTTATGTATTCATGTATTAATTATCAAGGTTGTATGTTGTGATTATGCTTGTCTCTTCTATGTGCAGGACTTGATTTGGAGCCGGCTCAGGGGACTTCCACCTAGCTGCATTGTGCTCTCCAGCAAATCTACACGGAGGCTTGAGGTAATCCATCTATTTTGCTTTGATAGTTAGTTAATGTTTATGGAAATGCATGTAACTTTGTGATGGCTGCAGATAATCTTACAGTTTGCTAAGGGTCCCGGGAAGACCCTTGAGGGTATCTCCATTCTCCATACACCGTGCATGGATGGAAGTAACCTGAGCCGGCTCGAGATCAAGTCCTGCACGTAGAAGAGACAAGCATAATCACAGCATACAACCTTGATAACTAATACATGAATACATAAAAGACATCTAGTTACACATAACTAAGCTACTCATGCTAAAAGGTATTAGACAAACAAATAAATGAGTGATAGTACCAACACCATGGAGTAGACAGTACAACTACAGTTCTATATTAATGTCAGAAGAGTGATTACAACCATCTGTTGCATTAGCCTTCCCTTAACCCTCCAGCTTCTCTCTCTCTCTCCCTTCTTACCAACTTCTTATGCTTAGATTTGAGACTATGCTTGACAATCAAGTAAGCTATCCTTTCAAATGATCTAACCTCCATCACCATAGCCCTAGCTTTGCTTATGTAGCAATTGAGTTAGGGTTTCCAAGTTCCTCCATGAGTTCCTTAAGGTAAAAGCAATGAAGTTGCCATGCTTTTCAACTCTTTCCCATTTGCCTCCTTTATTAGGATTAGAAATCCCACAAATAGGTTGAACTTGAGATGTTTCCTTTCTTTTCTTGAGTAGATTTAGGAGCAAATATCTAGATATTTATGAGTCAATTTTCTCCTTTGACCTTTAGAACTTCATTAGGATCCACTAACGATGTTCCTGAACTAACAACTAGAGTTAGTAGGGTCACTAGCGCTCCCTTAGGCTTATAGAGAAGCTTTATAAAGTAGGTTGTCATTGTATAGCTAGCGTTAGTGTCGAAACAAGGCATGTGATCTTGGTCTTTGCTTCAACTATCATGTCTTTCCCCTCTGAGCTGATGAGGGAGTCATTTTGCCGTATAACAATACCTCAGAGGTGCCACTCAGTTTGGTCTTTGGTACAGTCAGATAAAGGGAGTGAAGTTGCAAGGATTCACAGATGTAGATGGGCAGGCAGTCCATCAGATAAGAAGAACACATCAGGAGGAAACTTCAGTATTGGTTCAACACAAGTTTCTTGGTACAACGGGAAATAGAGATCAATTACGATCAGTTCAACATAAGCAGAGTACGTGGCTACTAGTCAAGAAACTTGTGAATTCATTTGGATGAGGAAGATTCTTGTTGGGTTATTTAGTCAGATGATGGATCCTATAATGATTTACTATGACAATCAGAGTTGTATCAAACTCTTTGAAAATCCAGTTTTTCATGATCAATCCAAGCATATCAACATCTGGTATCACCATCTATGAGATTGTGTGCATAGGAGAATCATGTTGTTGGAGTACATTCCTACAGAGGAACAAGATGCAAATATTTTGACAAAGGCATTGTCAAAATGAAAATTCAATTTCCATAGAGGTAGGATCGAGGTAGTAGATAATCCCTTTCTTGTTGAGAGGGAGTGTTGAAAATGACAACAAGAAAATCTTGATTTAATTTTCCCTTGAATTAAATTAGGAGAAAATTGTAATTCCACATCACAAGACAATGAGAATGAGTTAACTAAGTTAATTTCACTTAGTTGGCTTAGTTAATTTGAGTTGAGGGCCTAACTTGAGTCATGTAGAGTGGCTCCTAAATTTTAGGAGCCTAGGTTCAGTTTAATTTGAGTTGTAATAGTTTAATTCAGTTAAACTGAGTTAATACGAGTTAAACTAGTTCCAACTGTTGGAGGAACTAGTAGGAGGTCTAGCAGTGGGCTGTAGCTTCATGTGTTCAACCAGTTAACTGATAAATAAACCATAATTAAGTCACGCATGCATGAAATTCAAGTTACTCAATTGAGATTGGAGTTCAAGGGTGGGGTACTATTAGTTGTATAATTTTCCGAGTTGTACAAGAGGTGCATGCAGTCAGAGAAGGGCCTATAGGGATTGCACAATTCAAGATGGGGATTTCCCTAACTAATAGGGGTCTAATTCCTTCATAAATTACACAAGGAAATAAGAGCTTGGTAGGGAACGTAATTGTCTAAGTATTGGCCAGAGTCAGCTTGTGAGGCAAAGATATAGATTATACGTTCACGTTGAACAAGCATTGTATTTTCTTCTCTATTTTGCTGATCTAATACAATATATAGATAGGAAGGGGTTTTTAGGAACAAACTTTCTCCTTAGATGAATATCTGAGCATATTTGATTAAATCTTGTCTCGTGTTTTGTGATTTCTCGATTATTTAATTGTTTCTGTTGATGAGTAGAGTATATTCAAGTCTTTTGTTTTAGCATATTACATAAGCAATTTGAATCTATAAGGAATTTCTACAAATAAAGTTAAGGATATAATATGAATGCAAAATATTACATTAAAAACCAACATCTATTAAGAATGAAAGGTCAAAACACCATAACGCACATAACATTACATGGTATTAAAAATGTTGATAGCTTACCTTTAAAAAGAGATGTGATAAGTGAAGCTAATTCAGAAAAATTCCTAAAAAAAGAAGCATAACTCCTTTTGCTATAATATGAATACAAAACACAAGAGTGCATAAATGAAAAGGTAGTAACTCTAAACCTAAGGGTTGAGGTGGAAAAATAAAGGTGGATTCTAGGCCATGTTAAGTTAGAATGTCAACTAATGGCCCTTAGTATTACAACAAGAATGTTAAAAATACCGAGGGACTCAACTTTAATTGTCAACCCGAGGTTTATAAAAACTTAAGAGGTATCAACACTATATGTGCAACATGCAATATATTATAATTTAGTTTATGTGATGGAACTTAAGAGAAACTAAAATGCAGAGAGACCGCTTTTGCTATCTAAGCTACAAGAAATGCTAAAAAAATGAAAAAAAAATAGACCTAATATATCTTGTGGAAAAAAAAACCAACATAAAAAAATCCCTAATCGATCTGTAGAAAGAAAAATGATAGAAGGTAACACTAATATAATTTAAAAAAGGTAAATGATAAGAAATGAACCTACTTTGTTTTGCAAGAAATAAATCTATGCTAATTGCAAAAAGTATATGACAAGAAAGAAACCTACGCTAACTGCAAGAAGGAAAATAAAATCATTTCAAAGATGTTGTATACAAATCAATCCTACTTTATGGTGCGCGATAAGTAAACTTGCAACTGAAAGAAGACATACAAACAATAAATCCTAATTGTAGAAAGAAAGCTACAACTAATGGGGTAAATTTTCTAAGGGGTCTCTAAACCTATAAAATCCATCTCTAGGGTCTAATGAATGTTGCAATGAGACAAGGAATGAAAAACAATATTTCGGTGCAAATATGGAATCATTCTAAGGTAATTTTCATACTACTACAGGGTGGCCCTATTTTGCTACATGAAACAACTAAAGGCAATTTTGTGAGGTCTAAATGCAATCAAAGGAGTGATGAAGATGGAGTAAGGTTGTGGAAGGGTAATGTTGACATTGTTGGAAATACACTAACATGAAGGGGATCTCCCCAATGTAATGTACCAATTATACTCTACACCATTTGGTGTGGGAGTCCCATCTGAGATGATGCTCCTACTTTCGTTATGGTGAAATTAAAGATATTCCTTGGCAAGGAATCACAACATAAGAGATAATTCGTATTACTTTTGAGACAAGAAAAAAATGTTAGCTTTGTGAGACATACAATTATTATGAATATAAGGCAGTTCCACGAACATAGTAAATAAAGTGAGCCTTTAGAAGAACAATGAAATCATTAATCTAATAAGACACACATACATGTAAAGAATCTTTGATACTATTGAAAACTAGTTTTCAAATAACCATGATCATGAAAAGAAAATAGGACATGTAATTTCAATTAGAATATGTACTAAATACAATAAAGTAGTTCATTCTCCTTAATACATGCAAACACAAACGTATACTGTAACCATTTAAAGAAAAGTCTTACAATGCTTTTGATACATGCATGAAAAGTTTATATGGCTCTTTTAGCTTCAAATGATTAAGTGACAATGGCTAAATACACAATTACAATGTCATATCGCTTGCACAAATAGTGGAGTGTGAAGCCACAAATTGCTTCTCAAAATAATCATCTCTCTCCTATGCTAGCAAGAGAAGCCAATGCTAAAAGTCCATTTTTTTAAGCTATGAGGACCTATATATAACAAATGAGGTGACTCTTCACCTCCCTTGTGACTCTTGAGCTTCCTCATGACTCTTGAGCTTCAATATGTCCTTTTTACTTCGTGACTTTTCACATTCCACATGTGACCTTTGGGCTTCCACATGTTTTTTACATTTTCTTTTTTCTTAATTATAAAATTTACAATTCACAAAATTGTGGCTAAAATAAAAATATTCGATTATTGTGACATGAATCTTATATATTGTTCCACAACATAACTAGCTTCATATGTTGCTTGACTGACTCGACTATATATTGTAGAACAATTTCGTTAGTCACCTATAGGTCACTCTAGGTATATGCATGTCAGATGTGGTCCAAAACTTCCTTCAACTCCTTCCTGATAACATCTTCATGTTTTACCTCCTCGGGTGTACCTATATAAGGTATTTTGTGTAGTTGTACCAATGCTTCCAATCCATTGTGCAATCACATGTAAGCTAACATAGTGTTATCTATATGGTTATCAAGTTTATCATAGGATTGTATATGCATCTTCATCTCCACTCTATCCATTTATGCTTCAATCCTTCTTTTTATAGTCAATGATGCAGTTGCATCTACATACTTGGTTCCCCATTCTTGGATCATGTCTATGGTTGTATGAGCTAAATTCAAGATCCTCAAGTTTTCCTATAATCCCTTATGGATTTCATATAGAGGCACCATCACCTTGTATAATATGATAATTTATTCATAAAATTGCTTCAACATGCCATCCATTGGCTTGAGTTCCTCTTGTATTATTGATTGAAGGCCTTCTCTTCCGCAACCTATGGAAGACATTCTTTTATTTTCAATGAGTAGTTTTTGTATATGTTGCTTTACACTAGCCAACTATTTTTCCAACTGTTCTCTCTTACGCATGAGATAATCAATGTTCTTCTCTATGGCTACTGCAAAATATGCACCTATTGAAGTAATCACCTTAGGTTTGGTATTCATGTTAAACACAATAACTCTTTGTGCATGAATAGAAATTGGTCAATCTAAATCGTTCAAAAAGTGTGTCCTCCACTCTTGAATAATTTTGTCCTTGAGCTCATCAAATGTGAAATTGCAGATGTCCATGATTCTACCTTCATATGGAGGTGGAATCCCCATTTCACTTAAAGGAAGGTGCCCACCTGTAAGATGAGTTGGTGGAAAGATCTTCATAGGGGATATGATCGACTCAGTCTCTACTATTTGATCCTCTTCTTCAAGTTCATCATTTGTCTCATGAGTGATCAAATCTTCTTGTAGTTTCTTCACCAATTCCTCCAATTCCTATTTCTTCCTATTTTCTTCTTCGAGTTGTAACCTTTTCTATTCTTATTCTTCCCTTTTCTTCTGGAGGCCCTCCTATTGCTTATCTTTTAGAGCTTCCTCCTCTTTCCTCGTATTTTACTCTTCTTTTATCTTCTATATATCCTCTTGCTTCTTATTCCTGCTTCCTCTTCAACTCAACATTATCCCAAGTGTACATTCTCTATTGAGTCCCTTATTGAGGCATATCTAGCACAATTATAGTGTTAGAAGGGCCTGCTTCTTCACTTGGTCCAATTTCTTTAGAGGCATTATAGCGGTTCTTGATCCTTTCCTCATCCTCCTAGGATACAAAATCGTATGGCTAGGTATACCTCATCTTTGCACAATTTTTATTGCATATACCTCTAGGGCCGTTTTGGTAAAAACCCATCTCACCGAATCTAAGGCGATTAAGTTCTTCAATTTATACCTCTGGTACCTTTAAATTCTTCAGTTCATATGACCGTATTTTCAAAGGGAAAATGGGTCATGGTGACTTCTTCGACCTCTGCAATTGCCAAGACAATCATGTGCCAAGTTGATAGCCTATCTCTTTCATCACCACCTTATTTGTTACAAATAATGGAAAAAGGCATGGGCTCTTATAGGCTCCAAATAATCTAATGAACGTACCATGACAAGATGTGAACTAGTCTGCAACTTCAACCATGGCTTCCCTGGCCTTGTTGGTCATGCAAGGTGCCTCAATTTAAAATATCATCCGATATAACACTGCAATGAACTGATTAGTTATCTTCGCATACATCCCTCGGTAGCAAGTTTCTGATAATAGCTTTCACTAGATGTGGATAGCAAGTTTCTCTTTGGTCCACTTCCACTCTAGTCCTAAGAATTCATTCTTGGCACATATCCCATCTAGTAAGTAGGCTGACATATAAAATTCTGGATGCTCGCCTTGAAAGACATTTTTCACCTTTGTGACACTTTTATGCAATTTCTAAGTTTATCATGTCAGACCAATTGAAATTTTTCCCACAACAACACATGGGTAGATCATATAGACCCACGTTTCTTCAAATAATTTTGTGATTTCATGCCCATCAATATTCTGGAAAAACTGGCTTGGCTCTTTCCACCAGTTCTTGAGAATGTCCTTTGTGGATGTTGAAGAGAGATTAGGATTTCAAATTCATATATTCCTCTAGCTTCGAAAGCTTATAATATGAATTAAGGTCATGGGGATGGTATGTGGAAAGCTCTTGTCCATTTTCGTTTATGAAGATCATTCTTTTAGGATCAATATGTTGAAATATCCACCTAAATACCTTTGCACAAGGTAACACTGGATACTAGCTAGCAACCTTGTATACTCTGGACCGTTTTACATTAATATGCAATTCCCTGTCCTCTATATTTTATGGGAACTCCTTAGTGAAGTCTTTAAATATAATTTTCCATGTCAAGGTGGTGGAATTTTCTATGAAGCATCTTGTGTCTCATAGGATTGGTGCTTTTAGTTTTGACTATCCACAACACCTTCAATACTACTTTCAGTGGCCTATATTGTTGGTCCTTTGCGTGGAACTAAAAGCATTGTGTTGGTGGAAGATGGCAGACTGATAGGCTCCAGATTTACAATATTTGGAAGCTAAAATTCACTCATGGAAAAGCACACAATAATATCACAAAATCACCTAATCTACGTTGTTTACTTATGCAAAATATTAACTATGGGGGGATAATGCACTAGCTTTGGGTATAAACACACAATCTAGAGCAAGGATGACCAGACTAATCACTGAGAGAGCGAAATGTCCTAGCACTATTAGGAGAGCTCAACCTTGGTGCAGGGCACAAGGTATAGAGGAAGTGATTAAATGTTTAGACATGAGGAGCGCAATGTGCCAACACTGAGAGAGTTTTCATGGGTCAGACACATGACACATCTGTAAGGGCCAAGTGTTGGTCCGATTTTCCACTAGAAGTGAGTAGTGCACTATCAAGTTCAGGCTACTAGTGATGGGTGCATGATGCATGTTCAAGGATAAAGGGTAGTTGGGACTATGCTCTAGAAGTGCACTATGTGCCAATGAGGGGAGGCTCTATGTGGCAGGAACTTGGCATGAGTGTTGGAGACAAGAATTTGATAATCTACCAGTTAAGAGAGTGTAATGCGCTAATACTTAGATTGAAAGATCCATGTATTTATAAATGGCACAAGGTATGATGACAAGGGTTTTATCAAAATCGACTAAGTGTGGGATGAAGGAAAGCAAGAGGGCACATATAAATGGAATAAGAAGTGTCTAGGAATGCAAAGGGGTGCTAAAACCAAAACAAAAGAACTAAAATGACACATAACAAGTGCAATGTCCAAGTGCGATAGAGGAACTTGCCCAGAAGATAATGCGTGTGTGACCAAGGGTGAGAGGATGGCCTTGTGATCCAAAAGTATGTAAATCTCCAATGAAATAAATGAGTGTGCAATGAGCTCTTGGGGTTGAGATCTTTATATAATATGGCCACACATGTGACTAGGGTGGAGGTTAGAAGTGTTCTTAGCGTAGATATTTGTAACAAGGGTGACAACTTGCCACTACAAAGTGCACTAACGTTGGATCAAAGAAGTGTAACTGAAGCATGTTCTTGCGACAAGGAGGGTAAAGTTGCAATTGAAGGTGTGCTGGAGCTACTTCTAGAAATTGTGTTGGTGTTGTGTTTGGAAAGTGTGCTATCCTGTCAAAAAAAAATGTGCTCGAAAGAGAAGAGCACTCAATTTGTGAGGATAAATGTGTCATTATTCAGAGACCTTTTGAAAATGAACCCGAATGACTTGAACACTTAGGAGTTTTTCAAACAAAATTAAAGTGAACTTAAAGAAAAAAATAAATAAAAAACATAGTCAAAAGGGGGCCCCAAAATTTGATGAGTTAAATTTTTTTGGAGGGGTTATAACAACGACAACACAATAATTCACTGGAAAGACCTCAACTTCTTTGTTTAGGTCTTAATTTACACATGAATTCTATCCTTCAAGAAGTATTGATTCATCTTATACATTACCCTAGCTTCCCGACTTCGTGCAGTTATAGATGTAGTCTCGCCTCCTCCTCTTATCCGCTTAACACTTTTCATAAAACTAGTCAAACTCCAATTGTTTTGATTAGGGACAAGGGTCATGTAAGGTTCATGAGTTTAATATGTTTAGAGTTTTAACATTGTCTCTGGTGTTTCTTCACTACTAGTAGGCATGTTCAATACCACTTGGGAGTCACTTCAAGGAATCACAAGCATTGCTTTGCAACAAGCATACCTGCACAATACCTCGAAAAAGTTGCTTGCTTCACCTCTCTGCATAGGAAACCTCTCTTCTTTCAACATTTATTTATTTTATTATATTATGCACATTGGAATTTTATAGGCATTTATTTCTCTAGGGCAGAAGAGGGATCCTGACTTATTTTATGGGAAAGAGTGGATTTTCCTCGTTTTACAAAGAATCTTATATATACCTCTTAAATTAGTTTTCTCGCTTAAATTTTCTATTTTCTCTTCCCTACTCGATTGAGTTGACATGGTAGAAACAAATTAATAAAATGCCAATTCAAGGAAGGAAGATCCTGTAATAGATATAGGCATCGTAGTTCCACCAAATCTTTTGTTCAGAATTAGTTGTATTTTCCATCCGTACACCATTACTTTAAATATATTTAGGAGCAAGCAAAGAAGGAGATAAAACATCAACCAAGCATTGTCAACCCTCACAATGCCCCTTTAAAATTTTGCAACATTATCTTAGATCCAAATGAGAAAATTTTCACAAAAGATCTTATTTATGTACAACGATTAAGAAAGGGAAACATATGCAAGGAAATAAAATAGACATGACATGACATAAAAAAGGAAATAAAAACAAAAGACAAGAAATAAAAGTAATATGTACATACAATAAATGCAACCTAATGCTACTACAGGAAGTATTGCTTCAAGTTGGCCATTTATGGGAAGAGAGTCAATCTTACTATCAAGAGATTGCAAACGATAAGTGTGTGGGGAAAGATTCTTATGGAAAGTAAATGTACCAATCCACATGGACTGGAACTTAGTGTGTTTTCCCTTGTCCTTTTGAGCTTTATCCCACTTAAGTACTATATATCCCACACCAAATTCCTTCTTCCCCACAGACTTCTTATCAAACCAACGTTTAATACACTTTTGATGGATGCCAATTTTTTCTTTTTTATTTTCCATTTCTTCCTGTAACCTAAAGAGGGTGTTAATCCTATTCTGTATACCTAGACAAGGTCTACCTCTAGATTCTTGAGATAAATGTTAAGCTGGGAGGTAGAGGTTCAAAGGTAGGATCGCCTTCTTGCCATAGATGAGGATGTACAGGGAATTTCCAAGGGAAGGTTTTGGGGTTACACAACCAGCCCACAGAGCATTCATGAAGGAATTATGGTAGTTCCTTTGCTCATTTAAAACATTTTTCTTGATGATTCAAATTAAATTGTTGTTTGTTGATTCCGCCAAACTATTTCCTTGAGGATAATAATTAGATGTGTTTCAAAACAATGTTTTTTTCCAATGAAAAATCATTTAGTTTTTACGATGAAAAATATATTGCATTATCAAATACAACCGATGTAGGTGATGAGTTCCATAAATAGGTACATTTTGAAGATCAATATGCTGCCTTCCAGCCTTAAAACTATCCTTCTCTTACATTAATTCACATTTTTCGTTATATTATGCTTAATAAGAGGAGTAAAAGGTGTTTGTCATAGTATGTGGCCTAATGTGGTTTAGTTGTAGGAAACTGAAACATTTTTTAGGCTATTACTATGCAACTGCTTAACAGAGACAACTAGGATAGAATCTAGGGGGTTTATCCACCACCTTAACTCCCTAAACTTGGCTTGGGATCACAATATCCTCTCTCACTAGTTCGAGTTCATTGGTATCTGAGTGACTCCTAGTCCAAATGAAGATCAAGAGGGACAAGATCCACCATTTTCAAGATTAAGGAGGGAACCAATCCTACTTTCAAGGGAGATGCTTCAACTTCCATTTTGTATAAATAAACTATAAGAATAGATCATTAGGATTCAAATCTTTTGTTCATTTAGGTGTAACTATTGAGCTTCAAGCTTTACATTGTTATTTTAAACTTTTATCTGATGTAGTAGACATGCACTTTTTGATAATGAGAAGTTTGATTTTAAGTTGCATTTGAGTTAGTTTCAGAGGGCTAAGACCCTTGCGTTTGGCCTAACCCAAAGGATTTGGTCCCTCTTCTTGTACTTATGCTTATTCATAATTCCAATAAGTTCATAGTTTTTGCATTTCAATAAAGATTAATCTATAAAATCCTGTGGTTGCAACCTCTACATCACCTCCCTTATGGGAGAATGAGTGGAAGGATTCTCAACCACAGTCCAAAAATATTATGTTTATGATTTATTGGAAATAATTAGTGTTAGTTGTCCTATTTTACATTTTCTTTATGTATCTTAGAAGTCATTTTAGTGATTAGATTAGTGGTATTGCAAGAATTAAATGTTATTTAAATTTAACTCATCTTTTCCATCATAAGTTATTTCATTTTGTTAATGATAAATGGATGCATGCATGTGATTGATTGTAGGGTTGGTTGATTTGAAAGGAAGGCAACCTTCAACACTTCCATCTTAAGCTCCTTCATCTTCTCCTTCCACTTCCAAACTCTATCCCAAAACCTTGTTTTATAAGCCATTCTTCCTAGTACATCGATAACACTCATCCTAGTGAAGACAGACCACTGAGAGGTCTTGAGCTTGGCCAGAGGATCAACCCAACCTCCCTCCATTTGCTTCAAATTCCATCCACCTCTCCATACCCTCAAGACAACATTTTCACCTTCAAAAACCACTCAGATTCCCTCCTATAACATTACAGACCTTCCTGTAGTATTACAAGACTCTTGTATCAATCACCTATAACAAACTTGTAGTAGCATTTTCCTTCATTAGTTCCAATCCCCACTGCAACTTTGACTTAACACATATCTATATGGACCCCTAGCTATGATTTTATGATCAGGGAAAACTCCTAGGCCACTCTAACCCGTCCTTTTCTTCACTGAAAAAACGAAGTAGAGTTAGTTTCTTTATAATGCAAGTAGGTTACTGATTTATAAGCAAGTGTGAACTAGGTAGATGGTACATGCAATTCTGATTGGTAGTTTGATGAATTATGAATCATAAATTAACTTCCTTTCTGCAAGTAGATGTCGTAATTTGATGAATTCTGCAAGATAACATAGCTTTCTTTCTGCAAGTAGATTAGATTTTGTCCTTTCATGAATTGATTAGTTAGAATTTACAAGATGAGTCAATGTCATTTCTATTTTCATAGCTAGCAGCAATTTGCAGTTGTACCTTTATCAACAAGATTTCATTCTAATTTAGTAGGAGGAAGGGTCTCTAAGCACTTTTGATCTAATGTCATAACTGCGGGTGGCACAAGTGAAATCTGATTTGCTGTGCATATATCACTGTCACCTCGAAGTTTGTACGAACCCTAGCTTGATAATTTTAGTTGAGGAACCCTTCTAAGTTGCAACATTCTTGGTGCAATACTAGGGCTCACCACTTTTTGGTGTCATTTCCAAGGAGGTGTCTAAGTAGATGTTTTTTATGCTTAAGCATTTTTTTGTTTGTTTTGCATATAGTTTCTGAAAAAGTAAAAGAAAAAATATTTCATGCCTCATAGGAGTAAGGATAATAAGGGAAAATTCTTACAAAAAACCCCACATCCTCAAACAATCAACCTTCACTCCTCTTTGGTGAATGTGAGCTTCCCTTTATGACTACAAGGGAGTTAAAAGACCCTTTAGGTGGTAAACCTAAATTTTTTGAAGAACCTATTGGGGAAGAAGAAGAACCCACTTCACCTACCCAAACTATGGCTGAAAACAAGGAAAATGAGGTTTTCGCTATCAGAGAGACCAATGGAGAGGCTAGAATGAAGAACATAAGCCTTTCTGCCCTTCCACACTTCCATGGATTAACCTCTGAGGATCCTAATACCTTCATTCTTGAATTTTTTGTTGTATGTAGGACCTATGACTATGTGTTTGATTTGAATATGCTGAAGTTATTCCCCTCTACCCTTAAAGATTCAGCCTTGTGCTGGTTTATGGGTCTTCCTAGGAGTAGCATCACTACCTGGGCCCAAATGCAACAAGCCTTCAATAACAAGTATAGGGACTATTGTAGGTCCAAAGAAACCAAGGAATAAATCTTTACGATGACTCTTGGACCTGATGAATCCCTAGAAGACTAGGAGGAGAGATTTCAACTCATTTATAGGAGCGTCAACTGCACCCTTGATCCTGAATCACTCAAACTAGTTCTTCTCTGAGGGATCATCGAAGATATGTTGGAAACCCTCAACATGCTATCTAGAGGATATATCTATTAGTTATCCTATGATGACATTGAAATTGTGTTCAAGAATCATTCTAGGGCTGCTAGTGTAACACCCCTCACAAAAAATCCATGTAAAAAAAACATAAATAAATAAATAAAATATATATATATATATATATATATATATATATATATATATATATATATATATATATATATATATATATATATATATAGACCGAGGTCATGGGACACGTATTCCAAGATGAATGGTGGGAAAGACATAATAGTGTGGGTGTTCATTGGTTTATTATGGATAAGGAAATTGGCAAAGGCAATGGAAAAGGCTTTGAAAAGGAAAAATGACATTTTTGGCACATTTACTTATGAAAATAATGGAAATTAGGAGAAAAGGAAGGTGAATGGTCACATGTTGCATGTGAGGAGGAAAATGAAGGAAAATAATGGAAATTGAAGAAAATAGAGGTCTCATTGATAAAAAATCTTCCAAGGATTAGTGGGTAGGCTTGGTCAGTTGGTAGCTTTTGTTAGTTCAGATTTGGATCTCTCATTCTATTCTCTCTCTCTTATACTCTTGGACACTTAGAGTTTTCTTCGAGCACTCTTGGAGAGTGTGGCATACTTGGATGCTTGGGGCAAGAAGGCAAAGGAATATAAAGAAAGCGCAAGAGGACATTGTGATCAACAACTACAACTTATTTCTCTTACATTGGCATGGAGGATTGCCTGGATTGACAATGGATTTGCCTAGCCTTGTTATTTCTAGGATAGGCATGGTGTTGTGGGTTCATTTATCTGTTTTTCTGGTTGGTTATCACATTTCCTTTAGCTTGGGTTGAGTTACTAGTTGTTGGAAGCCTTGGTTGGAAAAACGCTCTGGAAGCCCTTGGTGGGTTGAGATACTACTCCTAGAAACCCTGGTTGGATAAACGATCTAGAATCTTGACGATAAATTTGGGTTGATTGACTAGTCCTTGAAGCCCTGGTTGGGACAAACACTCTGGAGCCCTGGAAGGCTTGGGTAGAGATCAATATGGTGATGATTTGTGATGTTCATCCATGAGGTGGAATCATTGTTTGATGTGTTGAGGTGATTTGGCCTCTGGAAGCCCTGGTTAAGTTTTGATGGATTGTTCCATGAGATCCCACATTCATGCTTGTAATATGGCACGGGGGTGACTAGTTGAAGAGAGATTTGGATCAACCATGTCTATGGTCGGGTAGTACATGGAAGTGCCAGACTTGGTTGCATTTTTCTTGTGGAAATAAAATCTCTTTCTTAGGGTATTGATGGGTAAATATGCTTATTTTTATGTGGCTTATATGGTTGTTCTATGCTTAGCATCTCTTATGTTTATATGCTAGTTATGGATGAGTTTTATGAATTTCATGATGTTTGGCTCATATCATGTTTTTACTTGTAAATGAATGAACAATGTATCTATGGTCTAATAGATGAAATTTCAGCTAATATATTGAGATTTCAATGCTTCTTAGCGATTCTCAGATATGTATGAGACCCCTATGCTCAGTTATGTCATTAAGACCTGTAGCTTTCATGTTTGTGACATGTTTGATGAAATTCTTGTCATGGATAGTAGGGGTCTAGTCTAGTCCTTGTTAATGTTTTTGCACATGTATCTTTGTTCCACTGTGAAATTTAATTTCTGAACCTATCATTAAGTTCTAGGCAGTGACCTGCACTTTGGGCCTGAAAAAGTGGCACACATACTAGAGTCATAGGTACAACACTGGGGGAAAAAGTCCCCAGAAGCTCCCTTGCCCTTGCTTTGGGAGCTTCTGGATCCTCCCAGACGCACCCTTGTCCATATCAAGGGAGCGTGTAGGGTTTTGATGCACTTAAAATTCAGTTGGTATTAGGGGTTGGTTACCTGAGTGGTTGGAATTCCTCCTGGAAGTTCTGTTGCTGATGTGGAAGGTATGTGTAATGTGTTCCGCTGGTTCCACTTCCTTAACTGGCACATAGGGAGTTGAATCATACCATAGTAACTTCTCGTCGCATGTTTACCCTGGTTGGCTAGTTACTGGGGTAGATGTGGGAGGAGGGTGTTACATTGAGGAAGAAGGGTAGGGCTATTCAAGGCGTGGTTAGTCCCTCTCCCTCCACAAAATCCATTAAGAATGAAAAAGGTAACATGTTGGAGGACTTCAAGAGTGAAAGGTTGCATACCTTTGCATTGCAAATGGATACCATGCAAATCAAAATAAAGCAGGAGGAAGAATAAAGGGCACTAGCTATTTTCTGCCCTAGATGCACCAAAATACATCATAGGAATGAGTGCCCATTGAATGTCATTGAGGTCTGCCTAGTCTATGAAGAAAATCATGCAACAGATAAATTCCCTTCTTTGCTAGAAAAAAAAGTTGTATATCAAGAGGTAGAAGGAGGGCTAGATAAACATTGTTTCATCAATCAAAGAATACCTCAAGGACCTCGACCATATCAACAAGGCATGCAAGGTGCACACTAATCTTATTATAATCCAAATCAGAATGTACCCTTGCAACCTTGGTACTCTTCCACTCATCCATCCCGATCCACACCTCATTCCTGGCCTTATTCTCCTCTATATTCTCCTCAACATGTCAACCATCCTTTTTAGCCATATCCACCCCAATTGGTGATTTGATGAATTATGCAAGATAACATAACTTTATTTCTGAAAGTAGATTAGCCATTTTCCTTTCATGAATTGATTAGTTAGCATTTACAAGTTGAGTCAATGGAATTTCTATTTTCATAGCTAGCAACAATTTCCAATTGTACCTTTATCAACAAGATTTTATTCTAATTCAGTAGGAAGAGGGGTCTCTAAGCACTTTTGATCTAATGTCATAACTGAGGGTGGTATGAGTGGAATCCTATCTGTTGTGCATATAGAACTATCACCTCGAAGTTTGTAGAATCCTGAGTTAATAATTTGATTTGAGGAGCCCTTGGGAGTTGTAACGTTATTGGCGCAATACCAGGCTTCACCAGTAGGAACACTAAACTTGGTAATGATCTTTTGGTTGATGAATCATATGACCTCTTGATCATTCACTTGCTTGAGCAGAAAAAATTCAACCCATTGAGTGAAATAATCTATAGTGGTTAATACGTGCTAATGCTACTTTGATGAATGAGGGAAAAATTGTCCAATAACATGTAGTCTTCACTACTGAAAGGGTTCTTCAACACCGATCGACTGCAACGAGTTGTATGACCTTCTATGATGACCAACATGTTTTTCACATATAGGACACTTATGAATGTAAGCATGTGCATCCTTGAAAAATTTTGGCTAGTAATACTCGACTCACATAATTTTTTGTGCAGTGGTATCCCTTGCGTAATTCCCATCGACTGGTATTTCATGTAATTCTTTCAAAATGTTTTCAAAATCTGATAATTCTAAGCACTTGAGTAAGACATCTTTATGATTCTTTTGAAAAAGCACACTGTGAACCAGTTGATATGAAAGTTCCCGAATCACCCTCTTTTTTTTTCTAAAATATGAGAGGGAAAAGTACTATGTTCAAGATATTATCGTATCTCAACATATTTCAATGATGGTGTATGAGATGGAGGAGTGGATTTGACATTATACATCTCAATATCATGTTCCCAACTAGACATATCTTCTTCTTGTGAACTTGCTACTTCTGTTGTGAGTTGAAAAAGTCCATGACCCTTGACAGCGTGAACTGGTTTAAATTCGAAATCATAATCTTGCAAGATTGTCATCTAGTTAACTCTTTTCTTTCCCATCTCTTGTTACACATACAATGAATGTATAATTGGGTGAGGTACGAATACTGCAACATGAATTTTCAAAATGTAGGGCCTGACATGTTTGACCACCTTGTAAACTACATAAGCTTGTTTGTCCATGGTGGGTTTTTCAACTTTGATCCTTGTAACCCAATAATCATAAATGATTTTTGCCGTTCATTATCTTAGTTATCATTCTAAGTTAAAATGGAAGCAATCGAATAATCTAAAGAAAAAGTATACAAGAAGAAGTCCCTTTCAAATTTCATGTTGTAGAGTGCAAGTAGGTGAGCTATGGCCTATTTTATTTGAGTGAAAGCATCCTTCTATTTCTGATCCCATTTGTATGTTGTGTCCTTATTAATCATATCCTATAAAGGTTTAACAATCTATGCATAATCAGAAATGAATGTCCTAAGGAAATTTATTTTCCAATGAAAAACTGCATGGCCTTCATGCTTATGAGATATGGGATTTGACCAATAGTTTTAACCCTTCTAGGTCCCCTTTAATGTTTCTCTTTGCTACAATGTGTCCTAGGATATTTCCCTTGGACGTTGCGAAGATGATTTTATTTGGGTTTAAGGATATGCCATACTTCTTGCACCTTTCAAAGATCTGTTTGATCTGGTGCAAAGGCTCAAATATTTCTTTAATGAAACGAATCATATCATTGAAATATACTAGTATACTTTGACCAAGAAAACCTCTAAACGTGATATACATCATTTGTTGAAATGCAGACCCTGCAGGGATCAACCCAAACGACATTTGTTTGAATGTGAACGTACTGATTTGGTTTTGAAGGTGGTCTTTAGTATATCTGGTCCTGCTACCAGTACTTGATTATAGCTTGAAAATCCTTCAAGTAGTGAGAACATATCCACTCCATAAACTATCTGTAATATTTGTTCCATGGAAGGTACAAGGTAGTTATCCTTATCAGATGCCCAATTGATATTTCTGAAATCCAAGCATAGTCTAATCTCACTGGACTTCTTCCTCACATGGATGAGATTCAAAACAAGTTGAATGGAGGACTTTGAATATAATGCGAGCATCCAACAACTTTTTCAATTTTTTCTATATCAAGGGCTCAAGTGTATGATGTACTTTTCTAGTTTTTGTTGGAATGGTTTGGTCCCTTCTTTTATGGGAATAACGTGCTAGATAATCCTAGGGTCGTAATTTTTTAAATATTCATATGTTGATGAAAACATGTCTCAATACTTTTGAATAAGTAGACGAAAGTATGCCATTCCTATGGACACATGTTGAGGTTGACTAATTTAGGATCCTCAATCATGCCAAGGTTGATTTTCTCATATGACAATGTCGAGCTTTGGGTCTTAGTATTCGGTGGTCCTTTGAAAAAAAAATTCAAATCGAAGAGATTTTCTAACGATACCACTCCTTTAGGCATCGGGTTTCCTCCGCATACTTTAGCTACTTCTTGTAAGGATTTATCATGCACATCTTCACTGATAGCCACATATTTGAAAATTTTATCATTTTCCATGAAGTCAAGGATCTATTGATCATCATTGAATACACGTAAATTTGTCACAGTATGCAGTATATATGGCTTATAATAATTTCAATATAAAAACCATCTCTAATAAGAGTAAATGTAGCGACAGAATTTGCTAAAGTATCAGCGGTGACATTGTTAATTCTAGGTACAAAATTGATATCAAAAGCTTTGAAAAAGGAAAGAAATCCCCATACCTCTTGCTGATAATTTTTCAGAGTAGGTGATAGATAATGGATGTTATTGCATACCTGTCTCGTAACAATTTTTGAATCACCTGGCAATTTCAAACCCAATGCTTTAAGATCAATGGAATTTTTTAACCCGAGTATAAGAATTTCGTATTCTGAAACATTATTAGTACACTTGAATTTTAAACGATAAGAGATGATAAATTTGTTTTCCTTTGGATCCATCAAGATGCAACCTACTCCATCAAAATACAATGTCCAATGATCCGATAGCAACCTGGTTAGTCTCTAAACTAAAATTATTTACATATAGGATACAAGTGTCATTATCACCAGTTGGTGTACTAGGAAGGAGCTCCAACTGTATGTTTTATGGTACTAGGGATGGCTATGCAAGATAACATCCAATATTTGAATCAAGAAAACAATTTCCTAGAATTTCCTATGCTCCACTTATTGGCTCATTATGTACTTCTAACTTTGTGACAATATACTTCATTAGAGGGCTCACTATCGACTTAGATTTGGTTTTTATTTCTCTTGTAAGGAAGCCATAAGTGGGACCAATTTGTGGCAAAATAACCTTGTAACTTACTCACCCGATCACTACTTAATAGTAGACCATAAGCCTTTGGAATGTCCAAAAGAAAAATATCAATGCATTGATGAACTCTATGGTCAAAGGATAATCAAATTATAACGTTATTCAGTTCACCAATTACTTGCACTTGTGATCTATTAAGTTTCATGATTTTGGCATCTATATTTTTCCATTTTGCATTAATTTTCTTAGCGACTAATAAAGGCATTACATTCATAGATTCCCTAGAGTCAACAAGACAATTATGGAAATTATAGTTAAAAATTTCAAATGTTAACAAAAAATAAGGACAAGAGGATATTGCATTTACATTAGCAACATTAACAACAGATTCCAGGATAGAATTGGACTTACCAGACAAAGTCTTGGAAGCAAAAACTGTTTTATTTAATGGAGGCATCAATGCAAAATATTTGATGATAAACTCATGATGGCTTGCTAGCTTAGCTAACTCATAAATGGATATGTTAGTGTAAGATTTATTCATATATTTAATGATATTGTACTTGATATCACATGTTATATCTTCTTCCTTAGCAGGTTGTGTTGTAGTGGTAGGTGGGGAAGCATTATTTGATGCATCAAGTGTGATGGAATTTCTCTTATCATTCCCTTGAGAATTTTTGAAAGGCTGAGAACTTCCAAATTTATACTGAAAACTTTGATCCAGATTATTGGGAAGTAGATCGTTTCTCAGGAAAGTCTTTCTTTGCTTATCCACTTCTAGCTCAGGAGTTGGTCCTTTTGTCCTAAGATTATATGGCTTATGTTGTTGTTTCAGAGGATCTTCACCAACTGTCACTTCACCAACAACTTATTCTTCATTATTCATAATGAGATCAAAATCAAGGATTGATTCACCAACACTTACATTATCCTCTGTTATGGCTACTCGTTTTTCCTCATGTGACTGCTCAGGTTGTTTTTTTGTAGCTTGGCCTTCCAAAAAATTGGTGATAATGGAAATATATTGTGCCTCCATTGTGGGCATGCATTTTTAGAATGATCTACCTAATGAAATGTACAATAATTCTCCATGCCCATGTCCTCAACATTGAATACCGCATTAGAACTCTGCGTAGATTTATCCATTTAATTGGTATTGTTCCTGAAAAAAAGCTTAAAGGACTTGTTACTGGATGATTCCTCACTAGATTTTCTCTTCAATTCAAATACTTAATTGGCCTATTGCTTCAAAGGCTTATTCAAGCTCTCCATATCAAACAAACTTGGTTTTTCCAGAAGAGATTTGAGGCTTCTTTCTAATATTTTTTGAGTCTTCCTTATTAGTGATAACTCCAATAGATCTCAAGTCCTTTTCGACAACAATAGTTTCCACAAAGTTTTCAACCAATGTGTATTTTGCAACTCTCTTCACAAACATGAAAATGATTATTGGAAAGGCATAAGTGTACTAGTCCTTTTTGATGGAGTCAAGTGGTTGCATGTTTATGGGGAACTTATTCAAGATACAGGTGAATCTTTTATTAAATTATTTTACCTTTTCTTTGTTACCCATCATGATATTGTCGAGTTCCTTCAATAACATGCCAAGAGTCTTGTCATCGAAAATTTATCCAAGAAAATCTTCTTAAACTCCCTTTGGTTGTGGATTTAATTGGACAGAAGGTTGTGATACCATGTCGATTCACTACCTTCAAGAGTGAAGGGGAATAGTTTGTAAGCATCATCATAAAAAAAACCTTTAACATTCGTAACTGCAAATAAAATTTGTCAATATGGTCCTTAGCCTTGGTTGTCTTATCATGATCAAACTTTGTTAAATATACTCCAGGTGTTTCAGTAAACGATGAAGTGCACCCAAAAGATAAAAAGGCCCTTGGGCCATGTGATCCAATTGATCATTCACCATGTCTTTGTTATCTCTCTCCTCATCACTGTTTGATTCTCAATATTCCTCCTCTTCACCGTTGAAGTTGTTATTATCATACGATTCCTCGTCTTTCAGATTATGAATGTTCTTCCTATCTCCCTCCATATTTTCAACATTATTTGGTATCACATTCCCTTGATTTATATCTCTATCAACTGAATCAACTAGGTCATCCAAGGAAGTAGTCACCAACTCTTGGAGAGTGATAGGATGTAACTCTTAGATTTGATCATATGTAACCTCATATGCATGTTCTAGAGTATGACGAGGTGATTCTTCTTTCTCAGATACGTGTGATGGAGTTGGAATTGGACAATTTCTACCTTGATGCAAATCTTTAGGATGTGAATGTGATGAATGATCAACCATACACTAGCTTCCCTTGTTTTAGCACCAAAAATGTTAACCGTGCTAGAAATACACCAAAACGAAGGGGATCTCCCTAGTATGAAGTCTCAATTAGACTCTACACCATTTGGTGTGGGAGTTCCATCTGGGATGATGCCTTGGCTTCCATTATGGTGAGCTTAAATATATGCTTTGGCAAGCAATCACAACGTAAGAGAGAATTCATATTACTTTTGAGACAAGCAAGAAATGTTAGCTTTGTGAGACATGCAATTATAATGAATATAAGGCGCTTCCACGAACAAAGTAAATAAAGTGATCCTTTAGAATAACAATGATAGAATTAATCTAATAAAGACACATATACATGTAAGGAACGATTGATACATTTGAAAATTAGTTTTCAAAATAACCATGATCATGAAAATAAAAGAGGACATGCAATTTCAATTGGAATATGTATAAAAGACAATAAAGTAGTTCATTCTCCTTAATACATGAAAACACAAACATATACTACAATAAAATAAAAGTCTTACAATGCTTCTGATACATGCATGAAAAGGTTGTATGATTCTTTGAGCTTCAAATGATTAAGTGAAAATGTCAAAATACACAATTACAATGTCATTTCACTTGCTCCAATAGTGGAGCGTGAAGCCACATCTTGCTTCTAAAAAGAATGATCTATATGTCCTATGCTAGCAAGAGAATCCAAGGATAAAAGTCTATTCTTCTAAGCTATGAGGGCCTATATATAACAAATGGGGTGACTCTTCACCTTCCTTGTGACTCTTGGGCTTCCTCATGACTCTTAAGATTCCATATGTCCTTTGGAATTCCTTGTGACTTTTCACATTCCACATGTGATCTTTGGGTTGCCACATGTTTTTTACATTTTTTTTCTTAATTACAAAATTTTCAATTCACAAAATTGTGACTAAAATAAACATATTCATGTTCATATTTTGCGAAATTGTAATTCGACAATTCTGACATGAATCTTAGGTGTAATATATTGATACCAAGATATATACTCCATTGTTATGCCTTTGAATCTTTGTGGTAGGTCTGGATTTTATCTTATCTTTCCCTCCAAGGCATATGGGAATATGGTTTTCAAACTTGCTTTTATATTGTTCCACAACATAAATAGCTTCATATGTAGCTTGAATAGCTTGACTATATATTGTAGAAAAATTTCCTTAGTCACCTCCAGGTCACTTTGGGCAGCCACATGTATGATGTGGTCCAGATCTTTCTTCAACTCCTACCACTAACATCTTTATGTTTACCTCCCTAAGTGCACCTATAGAAGGTATTTTGTGTAGTTGTACCAATGCTTCTAATCAATTGTAAAATTAGATATAAGTTAACATAGTGCTCGCTATATGGTTATTAAGATGATCATATGCTTGTATATGCATCTTCATCTCCATTCTGTCCATTTCAGCTTCAATCCTTTGTTTTCTAGCCAACTATGCAGGTGCATCTAAATACTTGGCGCCCCATTCCTAGATCATGTCTATGGATGTATGAGCCAACTTCAAGATCCTCAAGTTTTCCTGTAATCCTTTTTGGATTTCATACAGAGGTTCCATAACCTTGTGTAATATGATCATTTCTTCATAAAATTGCTTTAACATGTCTTCCATCGGCTTGAGTTCCTTTACTATTAATGATTGAAGGACTTCTTTCCTGGAACTTGTGGAGGACATGCTTTGATTTTTTCAATGAGTAGTTGTTATGTTTGTTGCTTTGCACTATCCAACTCTTTTCCCAACTATTCTCTCTTGGACATAAGATAATCAACATTATTCTCTATGGCTACTACAAAAGTTGCACCCACTAAAGCAGCCACCTTAGGATTGGCCTTTGTGTTCGACACAATACTCTTTTATTATGAATAGAAATTTGTCTAGCTCATTCAGAAAGTCACTACTCCATTCCTAAATAATTTTGTCCTTGAGCTTATTAAATGTGAAATTGCAGATGTCCGTGATTTTATCTTCATTTGGAGGTGGAATTCCCATTTCACTGAATGGAAGGTACATGCCTGTAAGTGGAGTTGGTGTCTTGATCTTTAGAGGGGCTATGAACAACTCAATCTTTTCTATTTCATCCTCTTCTTCATGTTCATCATTTGTCTCGTATGTGATCAAATCTTCTTGTAGTTTCTTCACCAATTCCTCCTCTTCTTGTTTCTTAATATTTTCTTCTTTGAGCTATAACCTTTTTTCTTCTTCTTCTTCCATTTTATTATGGAGGGCCTCCTCTTTTTTCTTTTTCACAACTTCCTCCTATTTCCTTTTCTTCTATTCCTCTTTTCTCTTTTGTATGTCCTCTTACTTTTTATTCCTACTTTCTCTTCAACTCAAGATTATCTCGAGTGTACATTCCACGTTGAGTCCCTTCTTGAGGTGTATCTAGAACATTTGTAGTGTTAGAAGGGCTTTCTTCTTCACCTAGTCCAACTTCTCTAGAGGCATTATTGTAGTTCTTGATATTTTCCTCGTCCTCTTAGGATATAAAAGCATATGGCCAGGTATACCTAAGCTTTGCACAATGTTTCTTGCATATATTTATAGGGTCGTATCAGTGAAAACATCTCACTTAATGTGATGTGGTTATGTTCTTCAATTTATGCCTCTGCTACCTTTAAACCCTTTAGTTCATATGACCCTATTTGTAGAGGGAAAATGGGCCATGGTAACTTCTTCGACCTCTGCAATTATTGAGACAATCCTGTGCAAAGCTAATAGCCGATCTCTTGCGTCAACACCTTATCCATTACAAAATATGGTAAAATGTGTGGACTCTTATAGGCTCCAAATACTTTAATGAACATACCCTGAGAAGATGTGAACTTATCTACAACTTCAATTGCAACTTCTTTTTGGTCTTGCAAAGTGCTTAAATTCCAAATATCATTTGATATAACACTACAAGGAACTACTGAGTTATCTTCACATACCATACCCTGTAGCTAGTTTCTGGCAATATCTTGTAGTAAACGTGGACAAGAGTTTTCTCTTTGTTCGACTTCCACTTCATACCCAGAAATTCATTCTTGGCATAGATCCCGTCTAGCAAGTACGTTGACATATAGAACTCTGGTTGCTCAGCTTGTGAGACATTTTTCACCTTTGTGACACTTTTTTGTAATTTTTGGGTTATCAGGTGAAGCCAATTGATTTGTTTCCCCTCATTAGCACATGTGCAGAGCATATAGACTCATCTTTCTTCAAAGAATTTTTTATTTTCACACCCATACAACCTGCAACACATGGCCATTAGATATTGATATACTTTCTTCAATGAATTAGTTTTGTAAATCTCATCATGATTTTGGCGAAACTTTCTTGGATATTGCCACTAGGTGTTGATAATTCCCTTTTTTTAATACTAAAGAGAGAAAGAAGCATAGGATTTCAAATTCAAATATTCTTCCAGCTTCAGAAACTTATAATATGAATGAAGGTCATGGGTTGGTACGTGGCAAGCGCTTGTCCATTTGCACTGTCAAGGATCATGCTTTTAGGATCAATATGCTACAATATCCACCCAATTACCTTTGCATAGGGTAAAACTAGATATCGACTAGAAACATTATAGAATCTAGACTGTTTTACATTAATCTACACTTCCCTATCCTCTATTTCTTTTAGGAACTCATTCTTGATAGTCTTTAAATATGATCTACCATGTCAAGGTGGTGGAATTTTCTATGAATCATCTTATGTCTGATAGGATTGGTGCTTTGGCTTTTGGACTATCCATGACACCTTGAATACTTCTTTCAGTGGCCTCTCTTGTTGACCCTTTACATGTAACTAGAGGCATGGTGTTAGTAGATGATGATAGACTAATAAGATCCTGATCTGCAGTACCTATAAAATGGAATTCACTCATTGAAAACCACACAAATAGTCTCACAAAAACACCTAATCTACCTTTTGTACTTATGCAAAATATTAACTGTGGGGAACAATGCACTGGATTTGGGTGCAAGCACACAATCTAGAAGAAAGGTTGATTGGACTAGTAAATGAGAGAGTGAAATGTGCTAGAACTATTAGGAGAGATTAACCTTGACACAGGTTGCAAGTTATAGAGGTAGTGGTTAAAGGTCTATACACTAAGAGATCATAGTGTGCCAACATTGAGAGAGGGTTCATGGGCCGGGCACATGGTTCATCCATAAGGGCCAAGAGTTAGCATTTTTTTCCACTAGAAGTTCACAATGATCTATCAAGGTTAGGATGCTAGTGACGAGCGCATAACACATGTTCAAGGAGCAAGGGGGGTTGGGATGATCTGAAAATCACCCTTGAGTGACCTCAGTTAAATAATTTATGAATGAAGGTATTACAGAATCATGTGTTGGTGTGTGTCTATGTTATTTTAGGCAATGGATCGATCAGATTGCAAAATACACAGACACTCGAAATATGGAAAACAACAAGAGAAACACAGTAAGCAAATACAAGAACACAAAAATTAATAAGGAGTTCACCCTATCCTCCAGGGCTATGTCTCCGGTCCAGCTTTCAGTGATGGCCTTCTTTTATTGTGTCTTTAAAGTAGAGATTTACAATGAGGAGCTTGATCTGAGTCCCTTGAAATAGAATTACTTGGTAGGGTGGTCCTTGGATTCCCCAAGCCACTAGAGTGCACAGACTCTTTTCCTTACCAGCTCTTGACCACTCTGGTCTTCAATGGGAGGAGCCCAATGTGGTGCTCAATTCCTGAAAGATCCACTCAGGGACTACTCGATGTTGCCTTGTGCTACAGGTCATCTCGGCTCTCTGTCTTTCTGCTTCTTATTTCACTGTCTTTCTTCTCTTTTTCTCTTCGTGTGTGTTCTCTATCTATTTGTGGCTTTAAGGCCAATCGATCTGATGACTGCTCGCTTCCTCTTCTACCCCCATCGGATCGCCTACTGCCACTCGCTTATAGTTCCCTATCTTGGCATCATCATCAATGACTCACAGGGAGTGGCCACTTGTCCTCCTATGAACTATGCTAGCTCTTCCTTGTCAGTTTAGTTTTCCAGTTTCACCGTGGAAAGACTCAGTGGTCAAATCTGATGTCAAACTTCTCTCTGTTGCGGCTTAATCCCCAGTCAAATCCGGTTTCTCCATTGGGCACAATCTCAGTCGTTAGATCTAGAGCCCCTAGATCCTACGACATTCACTTCGCGCTGTTGACTTGCTTGATTGTTAGCACGTGATGAGAGGTAATATTCTCTCTCCTCCGCCTACCACACACCGAGCGCTGAATGGAATTGCTCACTTTCAGCCAAATCCACTTACCGCCCAAGGGTGCCCCCGATATACCGCTGGTTTTGGAGTGCGGGTCCTGCCTTTAGCCTTCAAAAATTTCCCCATGGTTTTCCTGGCTTCCATGTGACCGAGAACTCAAGGCCTTTCCTTCTCGAGGGGTTTTTCTGCGCGATTAGTGCTAATCATGCATCAAAAATTCCCTCTATTTCCTGATCTGGACTTCCCAATGGATAGTTTTTCCTCCTGCGTGGTCTCCATGGGCCTCAGTCAACGTGCTTTGACTGAGGTCCTCATCGTTCCTCGCTAGCTGCAAACTACCACTATCAGAGGTCTTCCTGATCGCTCTGTGTTCATAAATTTTGAATTCTATCCTATTTTGATACAGTCATGGCTTTCTGATTATTTTCATGGATCCAATTCGGATCACAACCTTCCCACTAAAAAAGATTTTGGACCACCAAAATTTGGTTTTCAAGCATCGACTAAGTGAGGGTACAACTGTCTCACTTGTCCAATCTCTATCCACTTTGCACTACTCGGCTTTGAACCTTTGAGCCCAATTCTAAGGTACTCAACATCTCCTATGTGCGTCATCCTCACCTTCCTGTCCAAAACTGTGTCTTCCTGCAATTCATTAAGATATTCAGGTAGCAGGTCATCAATAGAAGGCAATTGACTTTGCTCTTCAGGATCTTCAATTAGAGAAGGTTCAAACAATCTCAAGCAATCTGCATTTACGACTGAGTAGATGTGCATGTAAGTTGGTAGATCAAGGTGAAAAGCATTTTCACCAATATTCTCAAGTATTTTGAAAGGTCCATACCTGATAGGCTTTAGCTTTTTGCCTTCACCTTGCATCTTGTCCTTGCTGATATACAACCAGACTTGGTCACCAACTTAGAAACTATGCTCCATCAATGCTTGTCATGCCTTGCCTTGTATTTGGCTTGGCTTTTTTCCAGTTGTTCCTATACTGCCTGGTGGGTCTAGTGGATTTGTTCAATGAACCTAGTTTCCCTGTTCACATCACTGTGTCCCTCAACCATGGTATCTTTACCAAAGACAAAATCCAAAGGAGACCTTGGTGTGAAACCAAAATAGGTCTCAAAAGGATATCTTCGTGTAGAAGAATGTTTTGCTCTGTTGTAAGCATGTTGCACATAACACAAGTGTTCATCCCAAAGCTTAGGATGTTTGCTGCAATATCCTCGGAGTAACTGGATCACTGTCTTGTTAACTACTTATGTCTGGCCATCAGTTTGTGGATGAAAAGCAATTCTTTTCTTCAGTTTGGTGTCCATCAGTTCCCACATACTTGACCAATACTTTCCCACAAATCGGGTGTCTCGATCAGATACAATGGAAGTGGGTAATCCAAAATGAACCCATACATGTTCAAAGAACAATTTTGCAGTTTGTTCTGCTGTAATCTATTTATTACAAGGTATCAAAATACACATTTTTCTGAACCTATCCACAACAACATACAAATAATCATGACCTTTCCTAGATTTAGGCAGTCCTCCAACAAAATCCATGGAAACACTTTCCCAAGGGTGAGAAGGAACTGGTAGTGGAGTGTACAAGCCTAGTTTTCTATTGCTGGGCTTGTTTTTAGCACACATAGAAACTATCTCATTCATTTTTGGCCAATAACAAAATCTTTGCAGCTATGCAACTATTTTACTTACCCCAAAGTGACATGATATTACAAAAGTGTGTGCTTCTCGAATTATCTTTACTCTTTTAGTTTGTGGAATGCATAACTTCCCACAATGGTATAAGAGTCGGTCCTTTACATGATAATCCAATTCTTTTACTCGTTTTCCTTGACTTAAAGTTGCATATACATCTTTAAAGTCTATATCTTGAGCATATTGTTCAATGTAGCTTTCATGTAGCACAAAATTATGCTTAAGTATAGTAAATGCATTTATAATGGGTCTAGACAACATGTCTGCAACTTTATTATGTATGCCCTTTTTATATATGATGACTAAATGAAATTGTTGTAGAAAACCCATCCATTTGTAGAGTCTTGAGTGCCGCAACTTAGTTTGGGAGTGTAGATATTGAAGTGGTTGATGATCAGTATGTATTACTGTTTCTTTTCCCATTAAGTAATGTTTCCACTTTTTCACACTCTGCACTAATGCATACAATTCTTTATCATATGTAGGATAGTTAACTACTGCAGAATTAAATGTCTCAGAATGATAACATATGGGTTTACCGTGTTGTGTCAACATTGCTCCCATGGCATAGTCACTGGCATCTGTTTGGATCTCAAATGGTCTTTGAAGATCAGGCAATGCTAGTACAAGTATTGTACTAATCTTTTCTTTCAAGGTGTTGAAGGTTTTCTGATGTTTGCCTCCCCACTGAAACACCTTGTTCAATCCTGTTAAAGCATGTAAGGGAGCTGCAATTGAGGAAAAGTTAGAAATAAACTTTCTCCAATATTGTGATGCCCCTAAGAAGCTTCTCACTTCTATAGCAGACTTGGGTTTAGGCCAGTTTACAGTGACTGCCACTTTAGAGGGATCTATCTTCAGTTCACCACCACCTACTATATGACCCAAATAATTCAGAGATGTTTTGCCAAATTCACATTTTGAGAGTTTAACATGAAGCTTTTCTCTTTTCAGAACATCTAGTGTCTGCTTAACATGCTTTAAGTGTTCTTCCCATGTTTTGCTAAATATCAAAATGTCATCCAGATACACAATAACAAAATCATCAAGAAAAGGTCTCAGGACATCACTCATTAATCTCATTAAAGTAGCAAGAGCATTGGTTAAGCCAAAAGGCATAACCAGCCACTCATACAATTCCTGCTTTGTTTTGAAAGCAGTCTTCCATGCATCTTGTTTTGCAACTCTGACCTGATGGTATCCACTGTGCAAGTCTAGCTTGGAGAAATAAACAGCTTCCGTCAATTGATCCAAAAGATCATCTATGCGAGGAAGGGGATAACGATTTTTGATTGTTATCTTATTCAGTGCTCGATATTCAATGCACATTCTCCATAAGCCATCTTTCTTTCTCACCAAAATGATTGGTGACCCACATGGTGATGTGATAGGTTTGATGAACCCTTTCTCGCGCAATTCCTGCACCTGCTTCTTGATTTCAGCATTCTCTAAAGTAGACAACCTGTACATTCCAATGTTAGGCAATGGAGCATCTTGCTACAAAAAAATATCATGTACTATTTCCTTTTTGGGTGGCAGACCTTTATTTTCTTGAAACAAGATATCATACTCTGAAACAACCTTTTCTAAATTAGCTTGTTGTTTAGCATTATAGCCCTTAAATACATTGGTTTTCTCAGGTTTATTTTCCTTTAAAACCATTAGTAAGAATTGTTTGCATGACTTTATCATTCTTCCATCTACCCTGAGTTTATGAGAGTGTAATTATTCTTGAGCTTATGAGATCTTACAAAGTATTTGATTCCATATTTGACAAGCAAATACTTGTTCTCAGCTCTATATAAAATAGCTTTCCTATCATACAAGTAAGGACTCCCTAAAACAATTCCACATATATCCAAAGGAATTATGTCTAACTCAACCTCATCTACAAATGCTAACCCAAAAGAAAACTTGAGTTTGCATTGTCTAGTCACTTGTAGTTGTGCTTTATCATTCAACCATCCTAATGGGTATGGTTTCGTGTGAGGTGTAGTTGCTAATCCCAACTTCTTTACAATTTCTTCAGAAATTAAATTTACTTGTGAGCCACTATCAAACAAAGTATCAATCTTTTGATGTTTGGAAATAACTCGAATATGGAAAAGCTCATGTCTTTTTCTCTCATTTTCTTCATCAATAATAGATTGTGCAGAATTACTAGTAGATGCTTCAGAATTCTTACCTTTTATACCTGTGGCTGCAATAGTTGTTTCGTCTCCTGAGTCTGAACCCAAATCCTTCTGAATAGCTGCAGCAGTCTTCTTCTTCTTTCCCTCAAACTTCTTAGGTCTCAGATCTGGATGCAGAATCCAACAGTGCTCATCATCATGCCCATCCTTTTTACAGTGAGTGCATGAAGCTTTTCTCTTCTGTGCAGTGTTAGCCTTCCTTGCTTTCTACTTCTATTTTCTTTTCTCCTTATTCTTGCTTGCAGTGGATTGGGATGATCCCCCAACTTCTAGACTTCCATTCTTTCCTCTAGCTTCTAGATGAGTAGCTTGTACAGATACCTCATCTATACTAGTGGGATTAAACATGAGGATGGCATGCCTCATGTAGCTATGTAGACCACCAATTTACTTCAACAGAGTCTCTAGTGAGTCTAGTGAGATTCCTAGAATCAATGTTCTCTTTCTAAATTCTTGAGTGACCCTTGCACACTTTTCCCTTTCAACTGTCGAAGAGTTTGCCAACTCATCATGGCTTGTTGCATGTAGGCCAATGGATAGAACTGCTTTTTTATTGTAGAAACAAATTCACTCTAGACAGAGATAGTCTTACCATGTCTCTTTATGTCAGCTTGGGTCCTGCCTTCCCACCAAACCAAGGTAGTGCCTCCTAGGCGTAGGCTTGCCAGCTGAATCTTTCTCTTGTCTGAGTCGATGTTCTGAACTCTGCATTAAACATCAATTTGTCTAATCCAATTGTCCAACTTTTCTGCATTTAACTCTCCATCATATATAGGTAGATGAAATTTAACATCTAGTTTGATTAAAGATGCTTTCTTTTTGTGTTCAGGGTTGTTAGGAGGTGTGAGAAATCTTTCCTCTTTCCCTTTTCCTTTTGAGTGGTCATGGAAGTGAGACCCATATTCTCCTTTGTCTTGCTTGAAGCCTGATGAATCTTCCTCCTTATGTTTTCTAAAGTCCCTATACATTTCCTCTACCATGGACTTTATGGCTAGGAAACTATATATGAATTGAGGGTCTGGTCCTACAAAACCTTCTTCTAACATTGTCTTCTGAGGATAGACTCTCCCAATTTTAGGATTAGTTTCAACCAACTCTCCTCCTAACTTGAGCTTTGATCTAGTTAGCATTCAACAGCTAAACCAACACAAGCTTGTCTAACCTTAATAGCCTAAGGCTTTGATACCACTTGATCTGAAAATCACCCTTGAGTGACCTAAGTTAAATAATTTATAAATGAAGGTATTACATACTCATGTGCCGGTGTGTGTCTATGTTATTTTAGGCAACGGATCAATCAGATTGAAAAATACACAGACACTAGAAATATGGAAAACAACAAGAGAAACACAGTAAGCAAATACAAGAACACAACAAATTAATAAGGAGTTCATCCTATCCTCTAGGGCTACATCTCTGGTCCAGCTTTCATTGGTGGCCTTCTTTTATTGTGTCTTTAAAGTGTTAGAAAATTATATATTACAGAGCAATGGAACACATAATATATTGTAGAAATATAAACAAAGAAAATGCATAAAACAAGAGAGATACAGATATACGTGGTTCACCCAGTTTGGGCTACGTCCATGGAGAAACAAACAGTCCTTCCTTTTATATTATCCAACAAACTAAAGAGATACAACCTACAGCAGATCCGTTGTAACACCCTCTTTTCTCTCAATCTCCTCTCTCTTCTTCACTCAAAATACAGATATACATAGATGCAATACAATTCCCTCATATATAGTTAGGGGTTTTCTTCTAGGGAAAAAAAACCTAAATTAAACATAAGTTCTACCATTACATCATCTGCCTAATGAACGGCCCAAATTGACTAGAAATTACTAGACTTTTACAAGGAATTTTTACATCTATTTTTAGCTTCAGGGGCGCTGCCCCCGAACCCCCGCCGAGGGGACAAGTCCCCCCTGCATGGAGGGGTGTACAGTATTTTTGGGGTATACATTCGGCTGAAACCTTTGAATACAAAAGATAATCAGGTTCCACACCCAACAATCTCCGACTTGGAGACTGATTATAGCAACTCCACCGCTGCTTCATTTGCTAGACAATGACTCCACTTTGGACCTGGCTATTTCTCATCTTCTTCATCATACTTGAAGACCAATTGAAATTAAGCAGATTCTCAGTTTATCCCTGGTTACAACTTTTGTTAACATATCTGCAGGATTCTGGCTAGTGTGTATCTTTTCCAGCTTCAACTGTCCATCTTCCAATGCTAACCGTATGAAATGGTACTTGAGCTATATATGTTTAGACTTGTAATGGAATGTAGAGTTCTTTGCAAGATGTATCGCACTCTGGCTGTCACTATATAACCTGCCCAACTCCTTATTCTTACCTAATTCATCCAGAAACCTTTGTAACCAAATCATTTCTTTACTAGCCTCTATAGCAGCAACATACTCTACTTCTGTTGTTGAAAGTGCAACAACACTTTGGTTTTTTGAAACCCAACTGACAGTTGTTCCACCTACAGTAAATACATGTCCTGTAGTGCTCCTCCTGTTATCAATGTCACCTACCATATCTGCATCAACATATCCCTGTAGAGTAATGTTTGAACCACCAAAACATAATGCTTGATTTGTGGTACCTCTCAAATACATGAGAATCCACTTCATTGCCATCCAATGTTCTTTTCCTGAGTTGTTCATGTACCTGCTTACAACTCCCACTACATGTGCAATATCAAGCCCTGTGCAGACCATTGCATACATCAAGCTTCCAACTGCTGATGCATATGGAACTTTAGACATATGAGCCATTTCTTCCTAAGTCATGGGACACGCCTCCTTACTTAATTTGAAATGGCTAGTTAAAGGTATACCAACTGGTTTTTCATTTTGCATACTAAACCTTTTCAACACCTTTTCTATGTACTCACTTTGAGACAATGTTAATTTGCCATTCTTCCTGTCTCTAGTTATTCTCATACCAAGGATTTGTTTTGCAGCACCCAAATCCTTCATTGCAAATGAGTTTGCCAATTTCCTTTTGAGCACATTTATTTCTTGCATGTTAGAACCTGCAACAAGCATGTCATCTACATACAATAACAATATAATATAGTTTCCATCATTTTGCCTTTTGAGATAAACACAATGATCAGAGTGACATCCAGTATAACCTTGTTCAGACATAAAGCTGTCAAATTTTAGATACCACTGCCTTGGAGCCTGTTTTAAGCCATACAAGCTCTTCTTCAACCTACACACTAGTTTCTCCTTCCCTTTTACCTCATATCCTTGTGGTTGCTGCATATATATCTCTTCCTCCAAATCCCCATGGAGAAAGGTTGTATTTACATCTAATTGCTCAAGATGCAAATCTTCAGCTGCTACTAGACTTAAAATAGTTCTGATTGAATTCATTTTAACAATAGGAGAAAATATTTCATCAAAATCAATACCTTTCTTCTGTGCAAACCCCTTCACCACAAGTCTAGCTTTGTACCTCTATTTTCCTCCATCTTCTTCCTTCAGCCTGTAAACCCATTTATTCTGCAATGCTATTTTACCTACAGGCAAACTGACTAAGTCCCAAGTCTATTTATGTGCTAAGGATTCCATCTCTTCTTTCATGGCTTGCTCCCACTTCTTCCTGGTTTCTACCTACACTGCTTCTTCATAACATTCTGGTTCACCAGAATTAGTCAACAATACATAATATAATGAAGGAGAGTATCATTCAAAGGGTCTACTTATCCTGGTAGATCTTCTAACACCACTTTCAGGTGTTTGAAGTGCTTTTCGTTGTTGTGGTTGTTGTTCTGGTTGTTGATCATTATGATTTTCAGGCACTATCACTTTTCCTATGATATCGTCAAGCATTGTGTATTCTCTGTTTTCTTTTTCTTGCTTCTTTTCTGCAACTGATTCTTACGCAAGACCTTTTCATTGAATATTACATCTCTGCTCCTAATGATTTTGTGATTTTCATAATCATATAAGCGATAACCAAAATCATTAACACCATATCCAATAAAGGTACATTTCTTTGATTTTGCCTCAAGCTTTGTTCTATTTTCTTTGTTAATGTGGACAAAAGCTTCACAACCAAAATTCTTTAAAAATGAGTAGTTTACCTTTTTACCTATCCATGCCTCCTCTGGAATACCACCATCCAAGGAACTTGAAGGCCCTCTGTTTATTAGATAAACAAAATTATTTACAACATCTGCCCAAAATTGTAAAGGCAATCCTGCATGCAATCTCATGCACCTTGCACACTCCATGATTGTCCTGTTCATCCGTTCTGACACACCATTTCCTTGTGGTGTTCCTGGAATTGTCTTCTCTCTGCGAATTCCATTCTTTGAACAGTACCTATCAAACTCTTTGCTGCAATATTCACCTCCATTATCTGATCTGAGACACTTCAACCTTTTCCCTGTCTCATTTTCAACCAAATCTTTCCATTTCTTGAAACTATCAAATACATCAAATTTATTTTGAATACAATAAATTCACATTTTTCTGATTGCATCATCAATAAAAGTAACATAATAATGAGAGCCACCAAGAGATGATACCTGAGCAGGTCCCCATACATCTGTATGAACAAGCTCTAATTTTTCACTCTTCTTTTCTTTCCCAACTCTAAGGAATCTAACTCTCTTCTATTTTCCATAAATACAATTCTCACAGATGTTTAAATCAACATGCTTCAAATCTAGTAACAAATTTCTTGAGTGAAGAATCTGCATCCCCTTCTCACTCATGTTCCCGAGCCTATGATGCCACAATGTCGTATCTTCTCCTGTAGAGGTTAAAGTATTAATAGAATTAGAAATACCATTGCATACATACAATGTACCAACCTTTTCTCCTTTCCCTATTACCAGGGATCCTTTAGTGACCTTCCAGGTTTTATCTGTGAAAGTACTTACGCAACCTTCACATCCCAACTGCCCTATTGAAATCAGATTTTCCTTCAGATCTAGAACATGCCTTACCTTCTTCAATAGCCACTAATTTCCATTTTGTTGTTTTATGAAAACTATACCCATTCCAATGATTTTACATGGTTTATCATCACCCAATCGAACTTGTCCAAAATCTCCTTGAATATAATCATGAAAATGTTTCTTATCAGGTGTGGCATGGAATGAGGCCCCTGAATCTATCACCCAAGCATCAATAATATTTTCTAATGAAAGAATCAAAGCATCTTCCAACACATCACCTGTTACATTCGCTTCATGATTAGTTTCTTGTTGCGCATCTCCTTCTTTTCCCTTCCGAGACTTGCAGTCTTTCTTCAGGTGTCCTTTCTTCCCGCATTTCCAGCACAGTATCCCCGATCTGGACTTGGATCTGCCTTTTCTTGACTTACTGCGATATCCTGGCCTTTTTCCTCTTTCCATTTTTCTTCCCCTAGTCTCTGCAGTCAATGCATTACCTGATGTCTCACCGGAGCTTTTCCATCACATTTCCTCACTAAGGATTGCACCAACAACATCATCAAACTTTAAAGTACTAGATCCAAAGACAGAGTTACTAACTACCATAACTAAACCATTCCAACTTTCTGGCAATGAGCATAGAAATAATAGAGCCCTAACTTCATCATCAAAATTTACCCCTACAGAACTTAATTGACTTGTAACTGTATTAAAATCATTTAAATGATCTGCAACAAATCCACCTTCTGACATCTTCATATTCAATAAGCGCTTCATAAGAAATACCTTATTTGACGCCGATGGTTTTCATATAGTTTGGATAATGCCAACATTAAACCCTGTGTTTTCGTTTCCTTTGAAATATTAAATGCTACCGACGCCGCTAGGCATTGCCGTATTGTTCCAAGTGCCTTTCTGTCCAGAATATCTCATTCTGTGTCTGTCATACTCATTGGCTTCTTTGTCTTTCCGCTCAATGGTAGGTATAGATCTCTCTGATACAGATAATCTTCCATCTGCATCTTCCACAGCTCGTAGTTTTGGTCGTTGAATTTTTCGACCCTAAACGTACCATCTTCCGCCATTGCTCCCACTCGAATGAGGAACCCTTCTCTTCTGCGAGTTTATCAGTGAAATAGGCCTTCGGCTCTGATACCAGTTGTTAGAAAATTATATATTACGGAGCAATGGAACACATAATATATTACAAAAATATAAACATAGAAAACGCATAAAACAAGAGAGACACAGATATACGTGGTTCACCCAGTTTGGGCTACATCCACGAAGAAACAACCAGTCCTTCCTTTTATATTATCTAGAAAACTGAAGAGATACAACCTACAGCCAATCCGCTGTAACACCCTCTTTGCTCTCAATCTCCTCTCTCTTCTTCACTCAGAATACAGATATACATAGACGCAATATAATTCCCTCATATATAGTGAGGGGTTGCCTTCTAGGGCAAAAAACCCTAAATTAAACATAACTTCTACCATCATATCATCCGCCTAATGAATGACCTAGATTGACTAGAAATTACTAGACTTTTACAAGGCAATTTTACATCTATTGTTAGCTGCGGCGCTGCCCCCGAACCCCTGCTGAGGGACCACTGGCCCCCGGACCCCTGTGGGTGGGGACAAGTCCCACCCGTGTGGAGGGGTGTACAGTCTTCTTGGGGTATACATCCAGCTGAAACCTTTGAATACGGAAGATAATCAGGCTCCACACCCAACATAAAGTAGAGATTTACAATGAGGAGCTCGATTTGAGTCCCCTGAAACAGAATTTCTTAGCAGGGTGGTCCTTGGGTTCCCCAAGCCACTAAAGTGCACAGACTCTTTTCCTTACCAGCTCTTGACCTCTCTGGTCTTCAATGGGAGGAGTCCAATGTGGTGCTCAATTCTCGACAGATCCTGTCAGGGACTGCTCGATGTTGCCTTGTGCTGCAGGTCAGCTCGACTCTCTGTCTTTCTGCTTCTTGCATCACTGTCTTTCTTCTCTTTTTCTCTCCATGTGTGTTCTCTGTCTATTTTTGGCTTTAAAACCAATCAATTTCATGACTGCTTGCTTCCTCTTCTGCCCCCGTTGGATCGTCTGCTATCGCTCGCTTGGAGTTCCTTGTCTCGACGTCATCATCAATGGCTCACAGGGAGTAGCCACTTGTCCTCCTATGAACTGCGCTAGCTCTTCCTTGTCAGTTGGGTTTTCCAGTTTCACTGTGGAATGACTCATCCACCACCTCAGCATTCAAATCAAACGTCAAACTTCTCTCTGTCGTGTCTTAATCCCCTGTCAAATCCAGTTTCTCCATCGGGCGCGATCTCAGCCTTTAGATCTGGAGCCCCCATATCCTACAACATTCGCTCATTTCATGCGGTTGACTTGCTTGACCGTTAGCACGCGATGAGCAGCGTTTTTCTCTCTCATCTTCCTGCCACGCGTCAGGTGCTGAATGGAATCGCTCACTTTCAACCAAATCTGCTTACCGCCCAAGGGTGCCCCCGATATACCACCGGTTTTGGAGCACAGGTCCCGCCTTTAGCCTTCAGCGCTTTCCCCATGGTTTTCCCGACTTCCATGCAACCGAGCGCTCGGGGCCTTTCCTTCTTGAGGGGTTTTGCCCAGCGATACGCAATTAGCTCTAAGCACTAATCGCACATCCAAAATGCCCTCTGTTTCCCAATCTGGGCTTCCCAATGGCCAGTTTTGCCTCCAGCGTGGTCTCCATGGGCCTCAGTCATTGCGCTTTGACCGAGGTCCTCATCGTTCCTCACTGGTTGCAAACTACCACTGTCAGAGGTCTTCCTGATCGCTCTGTGTTCATAAATTTTGAAGTCTGTCATATTTTGATACAGTCATGGCTTTCTGACTATTTTCATGGATCCAATTCCGATCATGGGACTAGGCTGTAGAAGTGCAGTAGGCACCAATGAGGGGATGCTCTATGTAGTGGGCACATGGCATGAGTGCTGGAGACAAGGGTTTGCTAATATATGGGTTAAGAGATAAAAATGCACTAATACCTACATTAAAAGATCCATGTGTTTAGAGATGACAAAAGGTGTGATGACAAGGGGTTTATCAAAATCGAATAAGTGTGAAAAGAAGGCAAGAAAGAGGCTGCATAGAATTGGAATAAGATTTTCCATGCACACACACATATATAAAATTAACACAACAAAATACTACCAGTATAGGAATGAAAAGAGGTGTTAAAACCAAAACACAAGAACTGAAATGACACATAACAAGCGTGATGTCCAAGTGCGACAGAGGAGTAACTTACTCGAAAGATAGAACGTGTGCGACCAAGGGTGAGAGGCTATTCTTGTGATTCAAAAGTGCATAGAGATCCAATGAAATAAATGAGTGTGCAATGAGATCTTGGGGCTGAGATCTTTATGTATGATGGCCACACGTGCAACTAGGGCAGAGGTTAGAAGTGCACCCGGCGTAGATCTTTGCAACAAGGGTTACAACTTGCCACTAGAAAGTGCACTGGTGCTGGATCAAAGAAGTGTGTTTAACACATGTTATTGCAACAAGGGGGGTTGGCTAAAATTTGAAGATGTGTTGGAGCTTCTTCTAGAAAGTGCACTAGCATTGTGTTTGGAAAGTGCGCGAAGAAAAGTGTGATCAAAAGAGAAGACCACTTGATTTGTGACGATAAGTGTTCCATTAAGTAGAGAATTTTTTAAAATGAACCCAACTGACTTGAACACTTACGAGGTTTTCAAACAAACTTAAATTGGATTTAAAGACAAAAACAAATAAAAAACATATTCAAAAGTGTTGGGTTGTGTTATATTCTTTCCACGACTAGCTTCCCTAGTTAATCGAGGGGTTAGAGAGGGGGAGGAGCCCCCTCTTTGTTGCACCGATTACATAGTAGGGGGTTTGAGGGGGGGCGGGTAGCCCCCCTCTTCAGAGTCTGGGGCAGTGCCCCAAAGAAACTTTTTTTTGGACCCTATATTAGGTGGGGTGAACCTACCCATGGTTTTGTGCATGGTTTTCGCACATGTTTTTTGGCACGATGGTTTTCAGTCCATGGTATTGGATGCTTCGGCATGTATATATATGTATTGTAACATTGAAAGGAACATAATGAAAAATCAAGCTAGTAGTCCTAGTTTTGGGATCCAGGGGAAAATCTCTGTGTATATGTGTTTTATGTGTTATGCTCTCACTATTGTTTATTTTCTGTGTTTTAGAATTCGTATGCAAGTAATTTCTGTACGGAGTTAAAACCTACAAAATGGGTGCCCCAAAATTTGATGAGGTAAAAATTTTCGGAGGGGGTGTAGCAGCTACAATAGGTAAATAAGTCATTTCCAATCTTAGGTACACCCAATGGATCAGTTCATGTAAGGCATAGGAAAATATGGAGTTTCCTGTAAATTGTCTAGGAAGAATTCAACTTACTAGAAGATTGCATAAATGTATAACAATGGGTGAAAATATGATGTTGTAAGTGAATTAAATGCATCAAAATAACTCTAACTATTCTTATGAAGCAATACCATCGATCTAAAAGCAAAATTCATGGTTGAATAATAAAATAACTGTGCATAAATGACTGATAAATTACTAATTGCAGGAAATAAGATGACAAAAAGGATGAGTTGAATTTTAAAGGAAGAACATTACTGCATGAAATAAACTATTTTTTAGTATATCAAAGAAAAGCACATAAACAAACTTAGATAGGAGCTTATCCACTAACCTTGCAAAGACAACACTTTTTCAAAGATGCGATTTCCAAAAAAAAATAACTAAGTTAAATTCATTGAAAATAAATGTACAACAAGGGGGCTTGAGCACTTGGGTTGGGCCCTCACTTAAGGAGACTTAGGTCCCTTAAAGAAGAATCAAACTGGAAACAAAAGCCTACTTTTCATTAATAAAAGAATGTGCTCATAGATGAAACATGACAAACTGAAATCACATGCAAGGAAGCCTTTCTCTATTTTTTACTATCTTCACCAAAGTTTCAAATCCCCACAGGGTTACTAATGCCCCTTGTTTATACAAAAAGTGCTTGATGGGAAACCTCCTTGACGAGAGTAATGCTTCCCTCCAAAATCCATAAAAAGTTGGATATGGTTCCTTGGTGTCCTCGCAGCTACTGGAAGGTGATAAATGTCCTTGATCCATCCTAGTCTTCTTCATCCTTTAGTATGGGACAAGCTCCATAATATTCTTTTGTTGGACTCCTGCATGATCAACATAATATATCCTCAATATCCTACACAATTAATGCATTAGGAACACAAGATATGGAAATTATATCTTAACCCTCCTAAGAAGATATTAAAGTTGAAAAAGACATTATTAAGTGCAGAAGGAAATATTAAATATGCCTAAGGATGGTTAGATATGAATTACAACTTAAGCCCATAAATTAATTAGATAGAGGCAAATCCAAATTTGTAATCCATATGTCCAATCCTCTACAACACCTTTTAGGGGCCATTTACCTCAGTGCTAATTTATTTTTCTTCTTTTGTTGCTTCATGGACATTTGTTTATATGGGTGTAATCTCACAAATACTGTTATGTAACTAGATCACAAAACATAAGAAAATATAGATCAACATCTTGAAAATTAGCCTCTTCGAGGGGGAAATCTCCTTTACATCACATAAATGAAAAATTATTGGATGATACAAATGACAAGACCTCCTTGGTATATATAGGAGTCTATGGGGTCACAATATAATCACAACCTACATAACAATAATAATGTAAGGGCGCGAAAATAACAATAGTGTGCTTCTACGGGGCACAACAATAACAATATGGGGGCTAAATGAGCACAACAATAACAATAATGGGGCTACAAAAACAATAACTATAAGGGGGATACAAAAACAATAACAATAAGGGGGCTACACTAGTATTATAGGTACCTAACATGCCCCTCTCCTTCAAAAAGTGTTGTACTCAATGCTTGAGTAGTTCTGGATGCTTTTGTATAAAATTATCATTCTCCCATGTGGAATCTTCAGTGGGTAAGCTCTTCCACTTAATGAGATACTCAGAAATTGATAGATTCCATAGTTTTCGGGTTCTTGTTTCAATGACTAATTAAGGCTCCAATATGATTTTTCCTTCCTTGACAAGTTCTAGCAATATTGTTTGAACTGGGAGCTTGTCACCGATAACCTTCTTTAAGCATGAAACATGGAAAACTAGGTGTACTTAGGAAGATGCAGGAAGCTCCAATTTGTATGACATAGTACTAATATTTTACAACACCTTGTAAGGACCATAGCACTTGGGTGATATTATCCTTCTTAGCTTGCTTGAGGAACATTTGTTTGTATATTTCTAGTCGTAAAAATACCTAGTCACTTACGTCAAAAATTATTTCACTACGATGTTGATATTCCTATTGTTTCATTCAATTTTGTGCTAGAGTGAGGTCATCCTTTAAGAGTTGGAGAACTTATGCTTTACACGATCAAATGGAGGAATGACCTTTAAGTTGGAGAACTTGTTGTTGATGCTCAATTTGATCTTCCACTGCTTAAACATTAGAATTTTCTCTTAAATATGATGTGATGGATGGTGTATAATATCCATAAAGTGCCATACATGGGGTCATTTTTCCTGCAGTATGGAAGGAATTGATATAGCACCATTCATCCAAATTTAACCACTTGACCCATTTTGTTTGTTTATCAGATAAAAAGCAAGGAAGATATCATTCCAAACATTTATTCACTATCTCATTTTTGTCGTCATATTGAGGATGATAAGATGAGCTATGAGCTAATTGAGTATTGAGACAAGAAAATAATCCAGTCCAAAAAATTCTAGTGAAAACAGGATCTTTGTCACTTACAATAATATTTGGGTTTCCATGTAGCTTTTGAATTGTTCCCATAAATGCAGTAGCAATTGTACTAGCTTTAAAAGGATGAGATAATGCACAAAAGTGTGCATACTTGGTAAGTCTATCAACTACCACCATGATGACACTCTTTCATTTGGACTTGGGTAAACCTGTGATAAATCCATTGAGACCTCCTCCCAATGCTGACTTGGAATGGTTAAAGTTGTAGTATACCTGGGGTATTAATTGTCTAAACTTTATTTTGTTAGCAAACCAAACATTCTACCACAAACTTCTGAATATCATATTTAAGGCCATCCCAAACAAATTCCTTCTTGACCCTATGGTAATTTTTAAAAAATCCTGAGTTCCCTCCTACAAGAGAGGTGTGAAATTCCAAAATAATATTTTGTTTGGGTTGGGAATTCTTACATAGATATAAGTGATCTTTGTACCATAATGAGTCATTTTTCCATATAAATGTATGAGATGTGATGGGATGTTGTTACAAATTTTGAATGAGTGTCCATACCTCTTCATCATTCTTCCATTCCTCCCTTACTTCAGTTATCCAATCAGGTTGGATAATAAAAATGGCATAGAGAAATGCTTCCACATCCTCATCCCTTCTTGAGAGTACATCAACAACAACATTTTGCTTCCATTTTTTGTAGATGATTTCAAATTCATCACCCAACATCTTAGTAACCCATTTTTATTGCTCTTCTAAAGATGATATTTGTTCCAAAATGTATTTAAGACTATCATGATTTGTTTTTATATTCAAGTGTCTTCCCATTAACTAAGGGTGTCATTGATTTAGGGCATATAGTATTACCAACATTTCTTTCTTATAAATATGTTTGTGTAAATAATTTTCCTTGATTGGATGACTTTCAAAAGAAATGAGTCTTCCTTATTGCATTAAAATGACACAAATTCCATTTCCTGAGGAATCACATTCCACCATAAAGGTTTTTGTGAAGTCTAGAGTAGCTAAAACCAGACTTGGGACATTGTCTTTTTAAGATGTTCAAAGGACTTAGTTGCTTCTGGAGTCCAAAAAAATGCATCTTTCTTCAGTAATGTTATTAGAGGTGTTGTTATTTTCCCATAATTCTTAACAAACTTGTGATAATACCTTGTCAACACGAGAAATCCTCGAAGATGCTTTAGGGTCGTGGGGATTTTCCATTCCTTGATGGATTTAATTTTGTTAGGATCTACCTTAACACCCTCATGAGATATAATATGACCCAAACATGCCACCTCTTGCACCCCAAAGAAATATTTGGAGGTTTTTGCATACAATTGCTTCTCCTCCAATAGTTTGAGCACCCTTTCAACATGTTGAACATGATCCTTCCAAGACTTGATGTAGATTAGTATGTCATCAAAACATACTAACAAAAAATTTCTAAGGATTTGAAAATGGAATTCATCAAACATTGAAATGTGGAAGGTGCATTAGTAAGGCCAAAAGGCATGACCAAAAAATCATAATGACCTTCATGAGTTATGAATGTTGTTTTCAGAATGTCTTCAGTCTTTGTTATAATTTGATGACATCCTGAATGAAGATCCAACTTGGTGAAGTAAATTGCTCCATGTAATTCATGCAACAATTCATCAATGATAGTAATGGGAAATTTATATTTAATAATGAGCTTGTTGAGCTCCCTATAATTCGGACACATATGCCATGATCCATCCTTTTTGTGTAAAAGTACTATTGGATTACAGAAAGAACTTTGGCTAGGTTGAATTATATCTACCTCTATCATTTTAGAAACCATACACTCATTTCACTCTTTTGGGCATAGGGATATCTGTAAGGTCTGATTTTTGGAGGAACGATTCCTAGAATCAAGTGAATATCATGATCATGATCATGATCATGAATAGGTGGGAGGCCTTTGAGAGTCTGAAAACCCTTGGAATTATTATCCAAGGTTCTTTGGAGATATGGAGAAACAAATGATTTCGATGTTTTAACGTCTAGTGAGCATAATTGTACAATTATGACTTCTTGTTATTTATTCAAAAGCTTTTCCATGACATTAGAGATGATTATCTTCCATGGTTTCCCTGCGATGCCCCTTAATTCAATTTCATTTCCTTCCCATGAAAATTTCAAGAAAAGTTCTTGAAAATTAAAATCTATCGTCCCCAAAGATTATAACCATTGGACTCCTAATACACCATCAAAACCACCCATTGGAATGGAAAGAATTAGACTATTCAATACATAATCCCCCATGGTTAGATTGATATTATGGCACTTCATTGAGAAATTTATAGTTCCTCCATTTTCAACCATCACTTGAAACTTTGGTACTGGATACAGAAAGAAATTCAATTCCTTGGCTATCTTACAATGAACAAAATTATGGGTACTACCATAATCGATCAACACTATTACCTTTTTTTTCTTGATATATCCTTCTATATTGAAATTTTGAGGAGTGGTAATTCCTGCCAATGCATTACAAGATATGTTTGGATTCATTCATTCTTTTTCGAGGGTTATTTCTTGGTGTATATCCTCTTCTTTTGTTGTTTCTTGTTCCTTTTCTTCCTCCTCTCCACAATCTATTCAAAATAATTTCTTCTCATCACACTTATGACCCTCAGTGTATTTTCTATCACAATTGTAACAAAACCCATTTTCTATTTTTCCTCCAGTTGTTGTGGTGTTAACCTTGTAGATTGTGGGAGGCTAGGAGAAACAACAATTCCATATTTATAGTTGTGAGTGGTAGAATTCCTTGTTGCCATAATTTTGCTTTCAACTTTTCTTGCCACCTTGAATGCCTTCTCCAATGAATTAGGTTCCCAAAGGTGAACCTCATGTTGGATTTTATCCTTTAAAATCCCTATGAATCCATCAATCATATGCTCCTATGGAATATCATTTACCTTGATATTCAATCTTTTAAAGTCCTCAATGTGCTCCGCCCATTGAAACCTTTTATTTGAGATTTATAAATTGGATAACAAAGGTATTATTTTTTGTATCCTCATATTGTGCTACCAATTATTCCATAAAAAATTCCAAGTGACAATTGATTTACAACAACAAAGCCATCAATACCACACAAACTGATTTCATTCTAAATATAAAGACGCAATTCGTACCTTTTGTGTGTGCGACACATCATATAGATAAACGAATTTCTCCATCTGTAGTATCCATGTTAATTGATGCTTGCCATCAAACTACATCATATCTATATTTGGAATATGGTTGATCTTCATCCCTGTGTTAGAGTCTCTAAAATCATGATTCACATTCCTTTTGTTATCGAGAGTTTCATGGACTACGTTGTCACCATTAGGAAGCCTTTCCTACAACAACTTTGTTAAACCTTCTATATATGCTTTTAAAGCTTCCATGTCCCTGTTTATTTTTTCTTCTAAACCATCCATATTAACATTCATCACTCCCAATTCATTTTTGCTTGCTCTTTTTGAGAGTGAAATTCATTGCACTTGGTCCTGTAACTTTGATATATCATGTTGTGTTTATTCTTCTTCTTCATGCGTCATAGTATAACTTTCTAGTTTCTTACTAGTGTATAATTTTTTTTGTCACGACACATATTGAAACTAAATAATGATATATGTTCTTCACTATTCTCTTTGAATCACTTCAAACTGATTTTTCAAACAAAAAAATGTGCAAATTTTAAAAAGTACACACCCTTTTTTTTTAGTTTTATCTTGAAACTATTGTATCTCTGTAATTTCGTCTGTCCAAGGTCTGAAATTTCGTCCTCTGGTAGCCCTATGAGTCTTCTTTCTAACTCCACAAGTCATAATAATATTGGATTCTTCAATATAAAGTTATGCCCAATCTCCCACGATGACCTGATTATGGACTAGTTTAGTAGAGAAAACTTGTACGAAATTCCACATGTCATTGTTTCAAGATTTGACTCTAAAAATGATACAAAACAAACTGAAAATTGTGAAATTTCAATCACTTTTTACGAAATTCAAATCCTATGCTTGTAGAGAAACTTATGAGGATTTCCCCTATGTCACCTGTCTAAGACTTAATTCTCCACCATGTAAAAACCCTAACTTCTTTGGACCATATATCAGAAAATTTAGCGAAAGAAGATCTAAAATTTTTACACGAAGTTTACCAAGATTTCGGCTTCATGTGGTAGAAATGTTAGGTTTTAAATCATTGTAGAAAAAATTATAGTGAAAATTCCAAGATGACCTATTTGAAGTAGTGAAATCCTAGATTCCAAGATCTAATACCAAATGCTAAACAACTAGATCACAAAACATAAGAAAAGATAGATCAATGACTTAAAAATTAGCCTATTCGAGGGGGAAACCTCCTTTAAATCACATAAATGAACAATTCTTGGATGATACAAATGAAAATACGTCCTTCGTATATATAAGAGTCTATGGGGTCACAATATAATTAGAGCCTACATAACAATAATAATGTAAGGACACAATAATAACAATAGTGGGATTCTATGGGGAACAACAATAACAATATGGGGACTACATGGGCACAAAAGTAACAATAGGGGGATACATTAGTATTATATGGACCTAACAAATACCCAATCCTACACTTCAAATTCCATTTCATTACAATTTTGATCTGCTTGTTGTTTCATCCTATCTTGTGTTGTAACCAACTTGTCCTTCAATAGTTCGAGAACCTCTTGTTGGTATTGTTTATGGTACTCCATTACTCGAGCCTTTATAATCCCTCTTAAGGGTGATGTGATGGATAGAATATGATATCTGTATAGTTCCATATTTGGGGACATTTTTGATGAAGTATGGAAGGATGTGTTCTACCACCATTCTTCCAATGACAACCACTTGACCCATTGTCTTTATTTATCCTATGCAAAAAAATATATATTCTTCTACACATTTATTCACAATCTCTATTTTTCCATTGGATTTAGGTTGGTACGATGAGCCGTGATCCAACTGAGTACCCAAACAAAAAAAATAATTCAATCCAAATTTTTATAGTGAAAATTGGATATTTGTCACTTACAATAATCTCTAATATTCCATGTAGCTTTTGGACTATTTCCATGACTTCTTCTCTCACTTTACTTGATTTAAAAGGATGAGAAAGAGAGAAAATATGAGCATACTTTGTAATACAACCTACCACTACAATAATGACTTTCTTTCCTTCAAATTTGGGTAAACTTGTAATAAAATCCATTGACTACTTGCGATAAAATCCATTGATTACCTGTAATAAAATCCATTGAAGCTTAATACCAATGTTGGATTTGTATAGATAATAGCGTTGGAAATAATACTAAGAGGGGGGGGGGGGGGGGGGTGAATCAGTATTATCAAATCAATAAAACATTTTCATTTCCATACTTAGATACATATACGCTACTTCAATTAATGGAACCCGCGTGTATACGCAACTGTGTCTAATGCAACTAGCGTATACCAAAATACTTATGATTCAGTTAATCCATTAAATGTTGATCTTTAGTTAGTGCATCAGAACTTCATTAACCATATGTACCATAAGCAGGTGCAGTAAAACAGAATAGATCATCACACAAGAAGCACACATGAACACCATGATATAAGGTGGAAACCCAATGTCGGTGAAAACCACCTGCTACAAGTCGTCTCTATCTTCTTTTAATAAGAAATTTCATTTTACAATAGTTCTGTACTGGTGCAGTCTTATACCAGTACGCTGGCTTCTACCTGCAGAGGGCTACAACCCTCTGTCATTTTCATACTCTCCTGGATGGGAGCCATAACCCCCTTAGCTCTTGTACTAGCTGATCCATTTACTAGTACGTAGGTGCCTGCCTACTGAATGCTCCAATCTTCACTCGTTCTCTAGCTGTTACTGGAAGGAAGCTACCACCCCCTTTGCTCTTGTACTAGCTGATGTACTAGTATGTAGGTGCCGGCCTACAATCTCCTTTCATCCTCCAGGGACCACATTTCATACGTTTTCAGACTGGATACTCCTGAAGCACAACACTATAATTTGAAGGCCATGTTTCATCCAATTTTCACACTGGACCCATCAATATCATTGAAGCACAAAAAAAATCAATACTAGCATCATCAATCTCAATACTGAATCACTGATACCCTGTAAACAAAATGCAGTCACCAGAACACACGGAGCAGAACACTAAACTCTGCAACAATATTCAGAACCAACTGTATCATCAAAATCATGCATCAAAGTGCATACACTACTTGGAAGTACTAAACCAGCGTGTATACACAACTTCACCAAAGTGAACCAGCGTATATATCATCAATTACTTACTTATAACTTGATGCACTTCCCGGCTTCAGACATATCCATATTATTACATATACAGGGATAATATGTGTGTTAGCAACCAGATCTAGTCCATCAAATCACATAAATATGAGTCATTATGATCCTGATCCGTTATTAGATCTCATCCATCAACACTGAGGCTAAACACAATCAACCAAACTGAATATGCAGAATACTGACACCATTAAACAGTCTTCAGAACTCATCAACAACCAAAACCACCTGTAACTTCAAACATCATAGCTCAAATGGTATACGCTAATATAATGAACCAAACCCACGTACATACGCGCTTTCACCAAATCCAACCCGCGTACAGATCTATAAATATTCAATCATGACTTGCAGCTATTTCAAACTTAAATTATACCCAGTTCAGAACATTACATGTGTCAAAATACAGATCTAGAATAAGCATAATCAACCATATAGAGATAGTTTATTTCAAACCATTTGATCCCGATCTATGCTTAGATATTGTTCTCCATCAACCGATGAGATCCCTCCTTAGCTCAGATCAAGCAATGCATCATAAACCCATATCCTGCATTTGGATCTCATCCTTCATCAGATATTCAAGACTTTTCCATTGCCCTTGCCTAATGATCTTCTTCTCCTTTTATAGTCTTAGGCCTTTTTCAATACCATGATCCAAAACCATAAAAAAACAATACCGTGGACCCAATACTTGGGATCAACACTTCTGATGAGATACCATGGTCGAAGACCATAGGTTCAAATACCAAGGACTAAATACCATGGACCAAAACCCAATGTACATGCCTTCCCTTGCATGAAAGTGTGTGTATACGCATACGCGCCTTTTGATATATGATCCCGCATGTATATGCGACTTTGATAAGAGGAACCTGCGTATACCTTATTTTCTTCATTCTTTGTATTCTGATCATCAAGTCTTTGCTATTGACCTACTATACTATGATCTGTCATCTGTGTGATTTGCCATCAAGGACAACCCTTGTCTCATAATGCCAACAATCTCCCCCTTTGGACTTGATGGCAAAGCTAACTTGTCATTACTGAGAACTGTCATCTGATTCCTTTGAGTTATCCTGCATCCTATGCATTCAGTCACATTTGATATCTCTTCTGTAGATTCATCTAGTTATAAATAAGTGAGATGTTCTTCTATGAGTGGGTTTCCATCAAGTACAACACATGCATCACAATGCCGACAATCTCCCCCTTTGGACTTGATGGCAACAACACCAAATCACTCTCCCCCTTAGACATCAAGGGAAAAGGGCGGACCAAGATATTCTCTTTCCTTAATACTGTCCATACTCCCCCTGAGTACCTTATGAAATCTCTGAATGAACTCCCCCTTTGTATATGCCAAAGTGTACCAATCTGTCCATGCTCCCTCTGAGTACATGCTGAAATCTCTGCTTTGCTGAAGTGTGATGTTCATGCTCCCCCTGTCTGTAAGCAAGGTCTGCAAAAAGATGTTCTAAAAGAAGAACATGACTCTATCATAAATGACCTTCCTATCACTAAGGACTCATACATATCTCCCAACCAAGTGGGAATTGACTCATCTACCCAACCAAGTGGGGATACATCAAGGTTTACACATGATAACACAAGAGTATAACTTCATCCATCCCAGGCATAGTGGGGAAACCAACATAGGCCGTTACATGACCTTGATAATAAAGGAAATACATGACTGAATCATCCTTCCTATGCATAGAGGGGGTACAAATTACATCAGAAGAGATTTCATCAAGTGACTAGAATAGATAGAGACACATTGTTACATCATGAGTCTTGATGAGAGCAAACATCTAAATAAGATCATGATAGTCATTAGCAACTATCATACAATGTATGATCTGCTCCATAGCAATCATGTTCTCTCTCTGCACCTGTTCCATATGGTCTCTGTCAGACCCATAATAGAATTTTCTCATCCTGAGTCTGGCCCACTGATTTCCAAGATATACGTGACTGTATCCATAGAAACATGCGTATGTACGCGGATGTCCCTCATAAAACTCGCGTAAAACCACTTCCAGATCAGCAACCTGTAAATGTCCGATGATAGGGTATGTCTGCATATAGATATCAACTCATCATCATAAAATCATTCAAATTACATTATATGTGTAGAGCACCATAACCATCTTATCAACAAGATCATCCATGTATCATCACTTGGGAATATCTGCATCAATCAACATATTTAAGTATCAACCTATCAACATATAGGTAAGAATTCATCATCATCATGTCTCCAACAATGCAACTTTGAGTAATCATTCATGTATCCAGTGCTATGTATCTTGAGCTCAAGATCATTTGTCAAGACTTCTTTATATCATCAACATCAACAATCCTCATCCACATGGGCACCAAGAACTATAGGAACCCTGTATCACAACTATATTATGTGATCTTGATGCATATGACGACAGCAGCATATGAGTGACTCATCATCAAGTAATGAAGTTGTGTATCACAAAGTAAGCACCATATATGTATTATCAGAGAATCAACCACCAATCTGATCTGAAAATCAATTATGTGACCCGAAGAATCATATGAGATGGACAAATCATAATCATATCATAGCAAGATAAGCATCATTACCAAGGACTACTAACCATAATGCCAACAATGCATTATTCAAAACATAACTCCCCCTAAACCCATGCCATTTGTTTACTGTCAGATCTGATCATGCATGTATCAGCAATAAGACTTCATCATCACCAAGTTAGGATAAAAAACACTTATAAACATTTTAGGAGTACCACGACACTTCCACACATCATTACAAAATTGTAACTATTATCAAATAGAGCAAATAATGAACTGAATCATATTAGACCCTTTTTCTGAGCCTGACCCTACTACTTTTCCTCAGATTGACATATACGCGACTGTGCAATGTCTAACTCGCGTATATACGCGACATCCCTTTATGAAAATTGCGTATGAGATTTAGGACACTAAAGTTTTATACTTTTATCTCCCCCTGAGTCTGTGATATCTGTGTTGTGTTGTGTCTGTGTGGTGCCACATCTCTCTGACGGAACTTCCTTCTTTTTCCATATCTTCAAGCGTGATGATGTTTTCTCCTTTTGGTATGGTGCCTGTACTTTGTTCCTGCATTCCTTTGCTATATGTCCAAGCTTGTTACAGGCATAGCATCTTACCTATTTCATATTCCTTCTGTAGCAATCAACAGCTTTGTGACCAAACATATTGCAAGAGAAACAATATCCCTTAAAGTACCTGAACCGTGGTGATCTTTCTGTGTGATGGTCTTGAAACATTCTTCTTTTGCATCTGGCTGCAACATGTCCAAGATTATGACATACATAACATTCAAAATATTTTCTTTGAAGAATTTATTTCCTTGGTTGTTGATGGGGTCAACCTTTCATCTCCTTGTTGAGCATTTCAGATTTTGTATTAGAGTTCCTTGTCTTATTTCCTGAACTAGATTCACCTTCAATAGATTCATGAAAACCAAGACCAGTTTTTATAGCAGGAGACCTTTGACTACTAAGAATATCATCCAAGATCTTAGTACTATCTTGAAATCATAAGAGCTTATCCTTTTCTTCTAATTTATCATTTATAATATTTACCTCATCCTGAAGTTGCTCTTCCCTTTCAAGATGTTGCTTCTTCATGTTTTCTTCAACTTTTCTTTCTTCTTCCAACTGATGTCTTAGATTGAGAACTTCATTTTCTTGTTTTTCATGAGCTTGGAGAAGTTCGTTATTCTTCTTATTTGATTCTTCAAGATCTTCCTTTAGCAAGAGGATCGTAGCTTCAAGACTTTCATAGTAACTGGATCTATTTCTGAGTTTCTTGATTGTTGTGCTCTTCTCACTGACTTCGTCTCTTAGAGATGTTACTTCATCCTGCAAATTTTGATATTTGTCCTTGAATAACTTCCTTACCTTGTTTCCTTCCTCTAGTCAAGCTTTTATTTTGGTAGCTTCTTCTTTGAAGGCACATTCCCTTTTGTTCAATAGATCTTGTTGATCTCTAATTTTGTCTGTAAGCCTTTTAAATTCTGCCTCTATTTGATATCTTTCTTTGCTCACCCATAAGAGCAAATTCAGTTGTTTCACTATCACTTTCATCTTTCCAAATGGATAGATACCTGTATCACCAGAGGATAACAAATTCATACCTGATAGAACATTTGCTTGTTCATCTTCATCATGAAGTGATTCTGAATCTGAAGTGCTTCTTCCACATATTCCCCAATCGATACTCCCACTATCATAGTTCTTCTGAGATGTCTTCTTCTTCTTAGGTGCTTTCTTCTTAAGCTTCTTTCCCATTGCTCTACGGATCTCCTTCAAGCGATAAAGCTTCTATCAAAGGACCTGCTCTGATACCAATTGTTGGAAATAATACTGAGAGGGGGGGGTGAATCAGTATTATCAAATCAATAAAACATTTTCATTTCCATACTTAGATACATATACGCTACTTCAATTAATGGAACCTGCATGTATACGCAGCTATGTCTAATGCAACTAGCATATATCCAAAATACTTATGATTCAGTTAATCCATTAAATGTTGATCTTTAGTTAGTGCATCAGAACTTCATTAACCATATGTACCGTAAGCAGGTGCAGTAAAACAGAACAGATCATCACACAAGAAGCACACATGAACACCATGATATAAGGTGGAAACCCAATGTGGGTGAAAACCACCTGCTGCAAGTCGTCTCTATCTTCTTTTAATAAGAAACTTCATTTTACAATAGTTCTGTACTGGTGCAGTCTTATACTAGTACGCAGGCTTCTAGCTGCAGAGGGCTACAACTCTCTCTCGTTTTAAGACTCTCCTGGATGGTAGCTACAACCCCCTTAGATCTTGTACTAAATGATCCATTTACTAGTACGTAGGTGCCTGCCTACTCAATGCTCCAATATTCACTCGTTCTCTAGCTGTTACTGGAAGGAAGCTACCACCCCCTTTGCTCTTGTACTAACTGATGTACTAGTACTTAGGCGCCGGCCTACAATCTCCTTTCATCCTCTAGGGACCACATTTCATACATTTTCAGACTGGATACTCCTGAAGCACAACACTATAATATGAAGGCCACGTTTCATCCATTTTTTACACTGGACCCATCAATATCATTGAAGCACAAAAACGATCAATACTAGCATAATCAATCTCAATACTGAATCACTGAGACCCTGTCAACAAAATGCAGTCACCATAACACACAGAGCAGAACACTAAACTCTGCAACACTATTCAGAACCAACTGTATCATCAAAATCATGCATCAAAGTGCATACGCTACTTGGAAGTGATGAACCAGCGTGTATACGCAACTTCACCAAAGTGAACCAGCGTATATATCGTCAATTACTTACTTATAACTTGATCCACTTCATGACTTCAGACATATCCAGATTATTACATATATAGGGATAATATGTGTGTTAGCAACCAGATCTAGTCCATCAGATCACATAAATATGAGTCATTATGATCTTGATCCATTATTAGATCTCATCCATCAATACTAAGGCTAAACACAATCAACCAAACTGAATATGCAGAATACTGACACCATTAAACAATCATCAGAACTCATCAACAACCAAAACCACCTGTAACTTCAAACATCCTAGCCCAAATGGTATACGCTACTATAATGAACCAAACCCTTGTACATACGCGCTTTCACCAAAGCCAACCCGCGTACCGATCTATAAATATTCAATCATGACTTGCAGCTATTTCAAACTTAAATTATACCCAGTTCAGAACATTACATGTGTCAGAATACAGATCTAGAATAAGCATAATCAACCATATAGAGATAGTTCATTTCAAACCATTTGATCCCGATCTATGCTTAGATCTTGTTCTCCATCAACCGATGAGATCCCTCCTTAGCTCAGATCAAGAAATGCATCACAAACCCATATCCCGCATACTGGATCTCATCCTTCATCAGATATTCAAGACTTTTTCATTGCCCTTGCCTAATGATCTTCTTCTCCTTTTATAGTCTTAGGCCTTTTTCAATACCATGATCCAAAACCATAACAAAACAATACCATGGACCCAATACTTGGGATCAACACTTCTGACGAGATACCATGGTCCAAAACCATAGGTTCAAATACCAAGGACTAAATACCATGGACCAAAACCCAATGTACGTGCCTTCCCTTGCATGAAAGTGCGTGTATACGCATACGCGCCTTTTGATCTATGATCCCGCGTGTATATGCGACAAAATTTTACACATTTGCTTTAAGACCTTCCCCCAATTTTTTTTCTTGATCCTATGGTATGTTTTCAAGAACCTTGAATGTCGTCCTATAGGAGAAGTATGTAATTTCAAAAGGAATGTTTGTTTGATTTGATAATTATTACATAAGTATAAGCAATATTGATACCACAACAAATATTTATTTCACATACATTTTTCTATTACGTCAAGGTTCACTTGTAGTTTCTAAATGATCTTTCATACCTTCTCATGTTGTTTCCATTCCATCCTTGGTTCTTCCATCCAGTCATATTATGGAATGGAAATAACACATAGTAAACCCTTTGAGTCTTCCTCTTTCCTTGAGAGTGCACTTAACACATTTTTTTTTCTATTTTGGATATAATCTCAAACTCATAAACTAACATCTTTGTAACCCTTTTTTATTTCTTTTCTAAAGATAATGTTTGTTATAAGAAGTACTTCAAATTACCATAATTTGTTTTTACTTTGAAATGTCTTCCTATTAGGCATGGACACCATTTATTAATTGCATGTAGTATGGCCAGAATTTATGTTTAATGTATGGGTTTGATTGAGTTATTTCATTTAAGTTTGTTACTTCCAAAGGCAAGGGTCTTCCCTCTTGCAACAAAATTACACCAAGTCCATGGCTTGAGGCATCACACTCCAGAATGAAGATTTTTGTGAAGTCGATTGTGTCTAGGATACGTGTTGTACACATAACCTCTTCAGGTTCTTCAAAAGCTTTGTTTGCTTCCTTTGCTCGATAAAATGCTTCCTTCTTCAATAATTTTGTTAGAGGTGCTACTATTTGACCATAATTCTTAACAAACTTGCGGTAATATTGTGTTAATCCTAAGAATCCCCTGAGTTTATTTAAGGTATTAGGGATTTCCCATTCCTCATAGCTTTTATTTTGTTATGTTCCACTTTGACACCTTCATGAGATATAATATGATGGCTTGAGGGGTCCTAACCTAGGTTCAGAGTTAGCTGCGCCAACCAACAAAACCCTAAAATTTTGGCCCTTTTGGTGATAACCCACGGAGTGTGGGCTGTAGTCTCACCCGAAGCAGTATTGGGGGATGAAAAAACTAGGTTTCTACATCCAAAGGTCAGTGTTATGGTTTCCTGTGGTTTCTAGGGCTTGTTTCGGTCTTCACAAACCGTAACCCTTACAATACAAATAATTGCAGTAATGTTGAAAAACCAATTCTAAATCTTCACGAAATGCTTTAACATTCATAACATTAAGTAAATAAGAAGTTCTTCTACTTTCATGAATCAATTAAGCATTTCTTCATATAAATTCATAATAACAGAGCGAATATACATAAATTGCATAAGTATAGATGCACAAATACACAATTATGGCCCAAAATAGTCTTTATTAGATGTATTCTTTTATGTTACAGACTCTTCTTCCCTGCGCACTCAGCTGCATGGGCCTATGCACTCAGCCTGTGGGCTTATCAAGGTCTCCACACACTCAGTATCAGGAGCTTTCCCCTTCGCCTAAGTATAGGAAACATACCTTCCTGCCTTAGCTTACTTGCCCATACAATGATCTTTTATTCAAGTTACCTCCTAGACTCGCTATGACCCCTCTATATATAGCCTTCTCTTTTACAATACCATGGTTTGTAGACCATGGGTGGGTCACAAAACTCCCTATATTCTAACAAACTAAGGGACTAAAGCCCCTTTTGACTTCTATGACCTTCGCGCTCCGCTCCCTCAAATGCAGAGACTTTAAAAGTATACAAAATTAATTACAAAATTTTACCCTAGGGAACCTTGTCCCAACATAATATGACCCAAATATTCCACTTCTTAAACCCCGAAGGCACACTTGGAAGGATTTGCACGTATTTTTTTCTTATTCAATAGTGTTAAGACCCTATCAACATGTTGTACATGCTCTTCCCAAGATTTTTTGTATATTAGTATGTTATAAAGAAAAAAACTAATACAAATTTTCTAAGCGTGGGTTTGAAAATAGAATTCATTAGGCTTTGAAATGTTTAACGTGCATTGGTAAGTCCAAATGGCATAGCCAAAAACTCATACTAAACGTGATCTATTTTAAAGGTTGTCTTGGGAATGCCTTCTTGTCTCATTCTGATTTGATAATATCCAGAATGAAGATCCAACTTAGTAAAGAAAATTTCTCCATCCAATTCATATAATTTTTCAATGACATGAATGGGAAACTTAGCTTTGATTGCCATTTTGTTGAGTTGTTTGTAATCTAGACACATATGCCATGAACCACCCTTTTTTATAACCATCACCATTGGTGAGGAGAAAGCACTTTGGATAGCTTGAATGATGCCAACCTCAAAAATTTATTGAACCATATGCTTAATATCACTCTTAGTATGCATATGGATACTTGTAAGGCCTAATGTTAAATGGTACACTTCCAAGTTGCAAATGAATAACATGGTCGTGATCTTGAATAGATGGATGACCCTTAGGCATTTGTCCAAATACCTTGGAATGGTTGTTGATAACTTCTTGGAGATCCGATGGAGTGAAAGATATAGCTGTTTGAACATCTAGTGAACACAATTATGCAATTAGACCATGGTGTCCCTTTTTGAGTAATTTTTTCATTGTATTAGATTTTATCACTTTAGAGGGTTTCCCTTGGATATATCCAAGCTCAATTTTGTTGCCTTTTGAGGAAACTATCATGAAAATATCTTGAAAATAGGACCAAATTTCCCAATAACCATTGGACCTCTAATACAACATCAACAACCCCCATTTGGATTGTAATCAAGGAACTATAAAATAAATATACCCACATATCTAGTTTAATACCATGACGCTTCCTTGAAAATTTTATGGTACCTTTGTTTGCAATCATTACTTCAAATTCTGATGCTGGATATACAAAGAAATTAAGAAGTTTTTCCAATTTTTAATTGATGAACTTGTGGGTACTAATTGAATCATCCAACAATGTTATCTTTTTCCTCTTGGGAAGAGGCCAACAACCAACAAGTTTTGAAAAAGTTACCATAACTTTCACTTGGCACATCCAATTTTGGTTAGACTCATGGAAATTGAAAGAAGACATATTAGAGTACCATAGGCTGAAATTTCAGACTTAGGAGGGCTTTGATTTCAGAGATATATGGGATAAAGGTCAACCATCCAAATAATCTACAAATTATGGTTTTGAAAGGTATGCAACTTACAATTGGCATAACTTTTGATTGGAAGATCGATTTTTGGTGACTCAAAATATATGATAAAGAGGAAAAAGAGGACAATTATTGTTTACTCACATGGCTCTTAATGGTTCTTAAAAAGTTACTTCTCCATGAACCCTCAAAATAGAACGATATATTAAAAGGAAAAAGATAACATTGTTGGATGGTTCAATTAGTACCCACAAGTTCATCAATTAAAAATTGGAAAAACTTCTTAATTTCTTTGTATATCCAGCATCAGAATTTGAAGTAATGATTGCAAACAAAGGTACCATAAAATTTTCAAGGAAGAGTCATGGTATTAAACTAGATTGTGGGTATATTTATTTTATAGTTCCTTGATTACAATCCAAATGGGGGTTGTTGATGTTGTATTATAGGTCCAATGGTTATTGGGAAATTTGGTCCTATTTTCAAGATATTTTCATGATAGTTTCCTCAAAAGGCAACAAAATTGAGCTTGGATATATCCAAGGGAAACCCTCTAAAGTGATAAACTCTAATAGTATGAAAAAATTACTCAAAAAGGGACACCACGGTCTAATTGCATAATTGTGTTCACTAGATGTTCAAACAGCTATATATTTCACTCCATCGGATCTCCAAGAAGTAATCAACAACCATTCCAAGGTATTTGGACAAATGCCTAAGGGTCATCCATCTATTCAAGATCACGACCATGTTATTCATTTGCAACTTGGAAGTGTACCATTTAACATTAGGCCTTACAAGTATCCATATGCATACTAAGAGTGATATTAAGCATATGGTTCAATAAATTTTTGAGGTTGGCATCATTCAAGCTATCCAAAGTGCTTTCTCCTCACCAACGGTGATGGTTATAAAAAAGGGTGGTTCATGGCATATGTGTCTAGATTACAAACAACTCAACAAAATGGCAATCAAAGCTAAGTTTCCCATTCATGTCATTGAAAAATTATATGAATTGGATGGAGAAATTTTCTTTACTAAGTTGGATCTTCATTTTGGATATTATCAAATCAGAATGAGACAAGAAGGCATTCCCAAGACAACCTTTAAAATAGATCACGTTTAGTATGAGTTTTTGGCTATGCCATTTGGACTTACCAATGCACATTAAACATTTCAAAGCCTAATGAATTCTATTTTCAAACCCACGCTTAGAAAATTTGTATTAGTGTTTTTCTTTATAACATACTAATATACAAAAAATCTTGGGAAGAGCATGTACAACATGTTGATAGGGTCTTAACACTATTGAATAAGCAAAAAATACATGCAAATCCTTCCAAGTGTGCCTTCGGGGTTTAAGAAGTGGAATGTTTGGGTCATATTATGTTGGGACAGGGTTCCCGAGGGTAAAATTTTGTAATTAATTTTGTAAACTTTTAAAGTCTCTGCATTTGAGGGAGCGGAGCGTGAAGGTCATAGAAGTCAAAAGGGGCTTTAGTCCCTTAGTTTTTTAGAATATAGGGAGTTTTGTGACCCACCCATGGTCTACAAACCATGGTATTGTAAAAGAGAAGGCTATATATAGAGGGGTCATAGCGAGTCTAGGAGGTAACTTGAATAAAAGATCATTGTATGGGCAAGTAAGCTAAGGCAGGAAGGTATGTTTCCTATACTTAGGCGAAGGGGAAAGCTCCTGATACTGAGTGTGTGGAGACCTTGGTAAGCCCACAGGCTGAGTGCATAGGCCCATGCAGCTGAGTGCGCAAGGAAGAAGAGTCTGTAACATAAAAGAATACATCTAATAAAGACTATTTTGGGCCATAATTGTGTATTTGTGCATCTATACTTATGCAATTTATGTATATTCACTCTGTTATTATGAATTTATATGAAGAAATGCTTAATTGATTCATGAAAGTAGAAGAACTTATTATTTACTTAATGTTATGAATGTTAAAGCATTTCGTGAAGATTTAGAATTGGTTTTTCAACATTACTGCAATTATTTGTATTGTAAGGGTTACGGTTTGTGAAGACCGAAACAAGCCCTAGAAACCACAAGAAACCATAACACTGACCTCTGGATGTAGAAACCTAGTTTTGTCATCCCCCAATACTGCTTCGGGTGAGACTACAGCCCACACTCCGTGGGTTATCACCAAAAGGGCCAAAATTTTAGGTTTTTGTTGGTTGGCGCAGCTAACTCTGAACCTAGGTTAGGACCCCTCAAGCCATCATATTATATCTCATGAAGGTGTCAAAGTGGAACATAACAAAATAAAAGCTATGAGGAATGGGAAATCCCTAATACCTTAAATAAACTCAGGGGATTCTTAGGATTAACACAATATTACCGCAAGTTTGTTAAGAATTATGGTCAAATAGTAGCACCTCTAACAAAATTATTGAAGAAGGAAGCATTTTATCGAGCAAAGGAAGCAAACAAAGCTTTTGAAAAACCTAAAGAGGTTATGTGTACAACACGTATCCTAGACACAATCGACTTCACAAAAATCTTCATTCTGGAGTGTGATGCCTCAAGCCATGGACTTGGTGTAATTTTGTTGCAAGAAGGAAGGCCCTTGCCTTTGGAAGTAACAAACTTAAATGAAATAACTCAATCAAACCCATATATTAAACATAAATTCTGGCCATACTACATGCAATTAATAAATGGTGTCCATGCCTAATAGGAAGACATTTCAAAGTAAAAACAAATTATGGTAATTTGAAGTACTTCTTATAACAAACATTATCTTTAGAAAAGCAATAAAAAAGGGTTACAAAGATGTTAGTTTATGAGTTTGAGATTATATCCAAAAAAGAAAAAAAAAATGTGTCAAGTGCACTCTCAAGGAAAGAGGAAGACTCAAAGGGTTTACTATGTGTTATTTCCATTCCATAATATGATTGGATGGAAGAACCAAGGATGGAATGGAAACAACATGAGAAGGTATGAAAGATCATTTAGAAACTACAAGTGAACCTTGACGTAATAGAAAAATGTATGTGAAATAAATATTTGTTGTGGTATCAATATTGCTTATACTTATGTAATAATTATCAAATCAAACAAACATTCCTTTTGAAATTACATACTTCTCCTATAGGACGACATTCAAGGTTCTTGAAAACATACCATAGGATCAAGAAAAAAAATTGGGGGAAGGTCTTAAAGCAAATGTGTAAAATTTTGTCGCATATACACACGGGATCATAGATCAAAAGGTGCATATGCGTATACACGCACTTTCATGCAAGGGAAGGCGCATACATTGGGTTTTGGTCCATGGTATTTAGTCCTTGGTATTTGAACCTATGGTTTTGGACCATGGTATCTCGTCAGAAGTGTTGATCCCAAGTATTGGGTCCATGGTATTGTTTTGTTATGGTTTTGGATCATGGTATTGAAAAAGGCCTAAGACTATAAAAGGAGAAGAAGATCATTAGGCAAGGGCAATGAAAAAGTCTTGAATATCTGATGAAGGATGAGATCCAGTATGCAAGATATGGGTTTATGATGCATTTCTTGATCTGAGCTAAGGAGGGATCTCATCAGTTGAAAGAGTTTCTCCAAAATGCGTTCCCTTAAATTTACCTTTAAGGCTACTAGGGAGAAGGTTCATGGTCTCCTGCTTAGTGCATCCACCACCACATTATCCTTGCCCTTGATGTATGAGATCTCAAAATCATACTCACTCATGAATTCGCTCCACCGCCTTTGTATGGCATTCAAATCCCTTTGAGTGAAGAGATGCTTCAGGCTTTGATGATATGTTCTTAACTCAAATCTTCTCTGAATGAGGTAGTGTCTCCATAGTTTCAAGACTAACATCACTGCTACTAATTCTAATTCATGGGTAGCATACAACTCTTCATGTTTCTTCAATTTTCTAGATGTGTAAGCTATTACTCTGCCTTCTTGCATCAATACTACACCCAATCCTTGTGCTAAAGCATTGGTGTAGACAATGAAGTCTTTTTCCATGTCTGGTACTTGAAGGATCAGTGCACTAGTTAGTAACCTCTTCTGTAATGTGGTGATGGGTTTTGTAATCCTTGAAAAACCTTCCACAAACCTGCGATAATACCCTGCTAGCCCCATAAAACTACATACCTCATGGGAATTTTTTGGTATTAGCCAATCCATTATGGCCTTCACCTTTTCTAGGTCAACTGAAATCCCTTCCCCTGAAATGATGTGCCCAAGGTAATGAACTTTCTTCTGAAAGAAGGAACGTTCTGAAAATTTCCCATACAATTGATTTTCCCTTAAGCAAGTCAATACCACCCTTAGGTGCTTTTCATTCTCCTTTTCATTCTCAGGATACACAAGAATGTCATCGAGGAAGACTTGCACAAATTGGTCCAAATACTTCCTGAACACACCATTCATGAGGCTCATGAATACTGCTAGTGCATTGGTTAAACCAAATGGAACAACTATGAACTCATAGTGCCCAAACCGAGTTTGAAATGTAGTTTTTGAGATGTCCTCTTCCTTAATCCTCAATTGGTGGTATCCAGATCGTAGATCGATCTTTGAGAAAACTATTGCTCCCTTCATTTGATCAAATAGGTCATCTATTCGAGGTATCAGGTACCTATTCTTTATTGTGACTCTATTTAAGTCTCTATAATCTATGCATAGCCGCAAGGAACCATCCTTATTCTTGACAAAAATCACTGGTGCACCCCAAGGTGAAATACTAGGTCTGATAAATCCCAAGTCTAAGAGCTCTTTTAACTGCATCTGCAACTCACAAAGTTCTAGAGTTGTCATCCTATAGGGTGTCTTAGATATTGGTTCTACACCAGGTTTTAGGTCGATTGTGAAATCAATCTCCCTTACAGGAGGTAATCCAGGCAATTCCTTAGGAAAAACATCCTTGAATTCTGACAAAATTGGATGTTGATCTAGGGAGGGTCCTTTCTGGTCACTTACATCCTCGACCACATATAGCTTGCAATCTTGTCGGAGACAATGTTTTACCTTCATCATGGATATGAATCGTAGAGACACTCCCCTCTTGATTCCAAAAATATCAATTGGCCTACCCTCATAATCTAAACAAATGACCTTCTTCTTGAAACAATCTACCAAAGCTCGATGAGATTCTAGCCAGTCCATTCTAATAATTACATCATACGTCCCCAATGTTGTGACGTATGCCTTCACCTTAGTCATACACACCCCGAGGTTTACCTGACATTGGTCAACACTAGGTCCTACTGCTTGTTTTATCCCAGAAGCCATATCAACTTGTTTAAAGTCATTGTGCTCATAGGCTGCCAACCCACATTTTTCTAATGCAACTAGTGAAATGAAACTATCTGTAGCACCAGAATCAAACAAAATTTTAACTTTTACTTTGTTTATCATACCTGAGGTTTCTACCACAGCAGACTGGTGTTCAAATTGCCGTTATCAACTGCTGCATAGATTCGATGGTGGTTACTTGCCCCCACCCCACTCGTGCTTTTCCTTCTCTATGGTTGTTACCTGCTTGTAACTTGGGGCAGTCTCGCTGGTAATGAGGTCCTCTGCATCCCCAACAAGTGATGCACGATAGACCTCGAACGAATGTTGTGGAGTTATTTAGAAAGAGTTCAGTCCCCTAGGACTCCTACCCCCACTTGTTGCTCCTCATGTATGACTTTGATTTGTATGCGCCCTTGAAGCTGCAGGTGAAGCTGCACTAGTAACCATTGAAATCCCCACTATCAGTGCTCTAGGTACAACCCTATTTCCATATGGTGATGGCCTCAAATTTCCTCCCTTGGGGAAGGTACGAGGGGCCTTCCCCATAAACCTTGGTTGGCGTGGAAAATTGGATTTGCCTCCACCTTTTAAGTCTAAGTGTTCTTTGACATTAAGAGCCTATTCTACAACTTCTGCCATTGAGGATGGTTTCCACATCTGCACCATTGCCCTAATCTTAGGGTTCAATGAATAAATAAAATGATCCGCTTAGCACTGGTTAGTATCCATGTAGGAGACATACTTGACCAATTCCATGAATTGAATTTCATATTCTTCTACTATACGATTTCCCTGTACCAAGGCATGGAAGGCTCCTACCTATTGTTCTTCATAATATGCTGGCAGGTACTTTTTCGTGAATCTCTCCTCAAATAATTCCCAAGTAACTGTGTCTAGAGTGAGGTGTATTTGACACTCCAAGTTACCCCACCAATTCAGATCACTATCTCTGGGTTGGAATATTGCTATTTTAGCTTTTGAATTGGAATTGTAATCCCTTAGTGTGAATCACCTTCTCATTCCTTCTAACCAGGCTTCTGCACATTCACTAGCACAACCTTTTGCAAACTGGAGCTTAATCTTCTAGAGCTCCCTAGTAATGTCCTCGATTGGAGGTCCTCTATAAGAGTCTCTTGATCCCTCGAGATTTTCTAACCCTGAGGGAGGGTTCTCTACTTCCACTTCATTTGTTTGGTGCCCTTTTAAAGTCTCATTAATTGCTTCTAGGGAACGCGAGATGAGAGTCAATTCTGGTGAAGGTAATGGGTTATTTGTAGGAGGTCCTTTTGATGACTCTCCCTGACCTTGATTTCTTCACGTCCTCACCATTTTGAATTGTCCAAATATTTGCATGATGTGCAAGACTCATTAATCCCTCTTAGGACTTATCCCTCTTAGCTGTCTCACATACATGTGTATAACGATAGTCATAAGTTTTCCTTCTACTATGCTCATAAACAAGAATTATTAGTACTAGGAAGATTCCCCAGGATCTACCAAATCCTCTCATGTGTGAGTTCTACATAACTTACAAATTTTCTCTTGAGACTCGCTAGGGTACTGGTGCAATGTACTTGTAAGTCATGCTCTAACACAAATTGTTTTCTTTAGTACCATAGCTATAATTTAATATTTGAGCTAATTAATATCTTGGTTTAATACATTCAAATAATTAAGTCAATTACTAATGTGAATATACCCTTTTTAGTCATGTCTTACTTCTATGGCCACTAGTTTTTCCTTCCCACCCTTTTATTATGTTTTTAAAATCCTTTATGTCCATTTTATGAATCTTGGGACCCCCTATAGGACATATAAACAATTAGTCTCACCTCTTGAAGAGGCATTGTCCTTGAAGCAAGGTTCCTAAGCAATCATCCATGAATGCATATATATTTATATATATGTATACCTATTTTCAATAATTAGTATAAGGAAGAAGAATTACATTGCCAAAATAAATGTCACTTCTTACTAGCTTCATAGACAAAATCTAAAATATTGTTGGATGAAAGAATGCCACTTTGTGAGATTAATAGAATGGAGAATGAAAATTAATATCACTTATATACTTGCAAAACACATAAATCTCAATTTCAAAATGTATTTAACATATAATTTTCATAACTTCTTAACTCATCGAACTAACGGAATTTAGAGAAGCTTTTAGGTCAATATTTTTGATTTAATTTCGATAGATTTAGATTTTTTTTTTTTAAAGACAAAATTTCATTAAATTACATGGCCATGGTGAGGAGGCACTGGAATTGTTTTTCAAAATTAATGAAACTAGGAAAGTGGAAAAACACTAGACAAGACAATGCAATTAGATTGAAGGCAGGTGATAGGAAAGTTTAAGAAAATTTTAAAGCCAAAATTTATGAAAATGGTAGGTAAGCTTCTACTATGAATCAATTTTAGATTTGTATCAGATAGTCTTGAAAGCTAATGTAGAAAGAGTGTGCAAAGGTTACATAGTAAAGTAAGATAGAATATGGAAGATGGTTTCTATGATATCGTAATCAAATTGTTTTATTTCGAAGCACTTTTGATTCATTCTCTTGGATACAAATATAAAGTAGACACCAAAAAAGTTGTTTTAGATAACTGAATCAGATAAATCATATTTCAATATCTTTCCTAGCATCGTATATCAATAATTTGAAGCAACAGGGCGGTGGTCAATAGAGAGGGTTCCAGGAAACGAGGTGCAAGTTTAAGGCCCATCAATTGTCCTCTCCATTTTTAACGTTTTTCGTAGACAATTGCAGTTCAAATAATATGCTTTTCTCCCACCTTTTGCACTATGGTGACCAAGAGAGAGGACTAATGGATCGCTGGCACATTACTCATTTCCAAAATATATCCTTATATCAGTCCATAATTTCATTTTCTCTCCATTTTTCATCATCCAAAAGTTGTTAAAGCTTCGGAAAATCCCTCAACTTCTAATCGATTATGGTAATTGGGAATAGAAAAGAACCCAAATTAGCGAGTCCATCCGTAACTTCTGAGATTCTAGACTCATTGTCTGTTTCCACATTAGGGTTGATGGAAAAATAAATAAAGGTTTTCATATTAATAAAATGTAGGGTTTTAAATTTGAATGATGCCTAGATGTTAAACCAATCTAATATTTTAAAATAATCATGACTGTCGAGTCTAGAACTACATAATATTTTTCTTTTTGGTAGATAGAAATACAATAGGACATAGTAAATGTATCATAGCTGTAAATATACATTGTAACAAGCTATTTTCGTTTCAAACAACATTTTAACCCATTATATGGAGTTTAAGAATGTGGAAATAGGAATAAACATTAGTCTGCCTGAGTGTAAATACAGACATGGTCAAGATATGAAGCTTAAACTCTGAGCCAGCTGAAACATGTGCTTGGAATTTTAAGTCATATGGATAATGAAGGCATTTGTGTACAGAAATCTACTTATACATCTCTCTTGTAGTGTGCCTTAATGAGCAATCTGTAACACTGAGTAAATTGGTCCATGGCCACATGATTCAAACGGGATTTAAACCACACTTCTCCACGGTCAACAAGTTGGTGAGCTTGTATGCCAAGTTGCGGGGGGGATGGGATCTCGTAGAGGCTCGTCGGGCTATGGAAAAAATGCCTAAACAAAACATAGTTTCGTGGACTACCATAATTGAGGCTTATGCAAGGTATGGGTGTAATGATACTGCTTTGGCATTGTATTATGAAATGCAAACAACATGTGTCCATCTGAATAAGTTCACATTTTCTAGTGTTCTCCTGGCTTGTGCAAATTTAGGAGCTCTGGAAATTGGCAAGGAGATTCATCAAGATATAATCGTATTTGGATGTGAGACTAATTTGTTCGTTGGTTGTGCACTTGTTGATATGTATGTGAAATGCGGGAGAGTGGAGGATGCACACAATGTGTTTGACAAATTTCCTAAATGAAGTGTCGTTGCGATGACTGCAATGATTACAGGGTATGCACATAATGGTTATATTGATGAAGCCTTAAGGCTATTTTGGGAAATGCCCGAACCAGATGGGGTTTCGTGGACGACTGTCATCACTTGCAAAGAAGTTCAGTGCAGCACCAGAAAGGGCTGGAAAACTCTTGTGCAATGGAAGCAGGTATGGACTTGGTTTCAGAATAGGAAGTATGCACAAAAACAAATGGTGCCAAGGTTCCAGGAAGACAATCGCTTCACATCTTGATGATTCAAGAGAAAAGAGAGTTGTGACCAATTTTGTAGTTGTTTCATTAGGAATAATGGACCAAGATGCTTCAGAAATGAAGTTTTAGGCAAAATCCTCAAGAGATGGGGCATGGAAGTTCGGGTAAGGTTTGCTAGATTTGGAGCAGAGGAAGATGAATGGGTCAAAGTGAAAAAGTGTGTGAGACAACATTCACTTCCTTGCGAAGCTTCTGAACATGTAGCAGTGCTTTCAGGAGATATCATACTTTGTTTTCGGGAAGGTAAAGAGCAAGCATTTCACTTTGATGCCCATGTCTTCGATGCCTAAAGAAGGCGACATGATGCTTGGGGTTGTAGGTGTAGGTTCTGGGTTTGGTATGACCATGACCAGTCTGAGGAAATAGTACTGTTGTGGAAAGTTTTCCGGTGGCCAGAGACATATTACCGGTTACAACTAATCCATGCTTCCAAATAATTATCAACAATTGAGCTGGACCAAGGATCTCAGCAAGTAAAAGATGCCCCTGCAGCTCCCGTGTGTCATTTTGGAGAAGCAACTCTAGAAGAATTTCATCTCTCACCAGAATATCAAAGATTACAAGTCATGTTATAGAAGACAATGTTCAGTCTTTAACTGCTCCCAAGACTTCCTCAGTTTTACAGCCGCCAGAAGGTCTATCTGCTGAGTCTCAAAGAAATATTCTAGTCACAGAAATTGATTCTAGCCAGAAAATTGTTGCACCCGCATTTACTGATATGGATGAACCTTCAAATAACATGGTTGATGTGATGGAAAAATGTACAGTTCAAGATTGAGAAAAGCAACTTAGGGGAACTTATGCTACCGAGAAACACACATTGAAAACTTAAAGACAAATTTCACTGTAATAATAAGTTTCGGAAGCTATCTTTCTGTAAGAAGCATCTTTGCAAGTTTTCTAGCTTTATATTTGTTTTTCTGGTATAATTAGTAATGCTTCATATTTTGTAGAGACTGTGTGCCATATGCGCTAGTTGAATATCCATATTTGAATGTTTTAGGCAGTCAACATTGTAACTATTGTCGTTTAAAATGGAACGAGTCTTTTCTAAATAATTGATTTTGTTAAATTGGTAGTTAAGGATAGAAGACCATGAGAAGCCAATGCATTGAATATATTGAAACAGTGACTTATTGAGAGTAAGGTGGAGAAATTAGTTCCACATATTTTTATAAAAAAATTAGTGGAGATTCGTGTCTAGTGGGTCTTGGGTCCAGATTTCGAACCCGCTCTAATACCACGTGTAAGGTCCCCTCCTAGGGTCCTCTACCAGACTTATATTCTCTAATTTTAAATGCAATAAAAAGGCAATAATTTATTTTCTGACAAGACATTTAAACGATAATAATTTACCATTTAAAATCTAATTCCTACAATTTAAATAGTAAACATTTCATTTCAATCACTTACATGAGTAATCTATGCATAGAGGAATACATATACCGATAGCTCGGTGTAGATGCCCTTGAGCTGCTGCTCCTGCTGGAACGTTCCTCTTGACTACCGACTGGATTTACCTCCCAGCCAACTAGGAAGAAACTCCTAGCCCCGAAAACCTCCACAAGTTTCCTGGCCCTCCGAGACCAAGTCCAACCAGATGTAGTGTGTCCAAGATGAGTAATCCTCCCCTCCTCTCTCTCAAACAATTCCTCCAAAACCACAGCCAAACCAAAACCAAAAGCAAGACCTAGCATCCCCCTTCCTCCCCTCATCCTTCCCCTTTTATGCCCCCTTCTCTTCTCCACCTCAACCACCTCTCATTAATGTCATAACTTCTCCCTCATCCTTACATTTGACTTCTCTTCTCCCAAGTAAACATGAGAGGACATTTGGGAATGTGATGTGAATATAAAATTGGGTAATTAATTAGAGAGGACCATGTCTTAAAGTAAATGTGAGAGGACATTTTTGGGATGAGAGATGAATATATAAATTGGTAATTAATTTGAGAGGACTATGTCTTCTCAAAATTTAAAAATTTGGGGAGGTAAATTGGGAAAGTAACAAAATTTATATAGGTACAAAATTTACAGTTTCACCAATGTAGGTATGTACCAATATTTCTTGATAATTATAAGTCCATATTTTAAGGAAATTTAAACACTTAGTAAAATTTGCAGGACAAGATTAAATAGGGCATTACACTCCAACCTTCCTTGATATGTTGAACTCAGTTGCCACTTGCCCCCGCATTGAGCTAGATCCAATCACCAAATGGAATATTGACAAAGACAAGGGTACTTCGTCATAATGCACCAAGGCTAGGGAGTTAATGCAAGTCGGCAATCCACTCTTAACATGAAACTGCTAATCAAAATATGATTATATGGGGGACAATGTATATGGCCGACTTCCTCTATGGAAACCAATTCATTTATTCGACTACATGAGTCATTTTGGTGGAAATTGGGACTTCACTATTGCTTCTAGAAATCATGGGATATATGAGATTGTTATCACTCTTTGATCCACTTCTAAGGTCCCTTGTTCCAAAGTGGTACCTTTGTTTTCCAATGAGTCATCCTTTGTGTTCAATTGTTTAAGTACATGAAAAAATTCAATTTGTTCAAATTTCAGAGAGAGTAAAACAATCCTTTGTAAAATAGGAGGGAGGTCTAAGTTTGACATTCCCCTAGCTTTCCTCACCTGGCTAATTACTATCATTGAGTCTCCAAACACTCAGACTTTGGTGGTTTTATTTTCAATTGCCAATTCCAGTCCTTTCCAAAGTGCAAGATATTCAACTTGGTTGTTGGTTGCTACCCCCATACCTCAAGCAATTGAGTCTTTATTTGTTCATTGGGGCAAAATATAACCCCTCCCACTCCTGCGACCCTTGGATTTCCTTTTTGAGGCTCCATCAAAGAAGAATGAAAATTGATTTATGTTCATTCTCCATTGCTAAAAGTTTGTCAATTTTTTGCCTCATACAAAAGTTTCTACTATTAGTATGTCAGAGTCTGAAGCTACTAGCATGATCTATAGGCTTGCCCTCCTCTATGCATTCCTTTTCCAATGGATTAAGATTGACAAGATAAATGTCTTTATATCCACAAACTGTGATTTCACCAAATAATAAACTTGTTGCCTTATGGGCCATGAGGGTAAGGTCTAGCTATTCTCCTTTAAAAAATGCTCACATTCTGGAAATCCATATCGACAAACAAATATATCTAGGGAGAGCCTCCCAACAGTGAATTGGTAGGGATGAAGCCTTTTGAGGCAATGGATATTTCTTTCTCCATGTTTTGATCGTTTTTTCCCATGTTCCAGGGATTGCTTCAATATTTCTCAAACTTTCATATATTGCTTGCCAAACTACTAGGGAGAATGGAAAATGTATGAAGATATGTGGGATGTTTTCCTCTACTTCCATACATAAAACACATCTCAATGGACCATGTATATTTATTTCCTTGAGGTTTTACGTAGTTATATTTATTTGATGCACTAAATCCCAACAAAAGGTATTCACTTTGGAGATCCTATCTGTTTTCCAAAGTCTCCTCCACAACTTATTGGGAGTAGGATGACAAATCCTTTTAACTAGGAACTCATAGCCCATTCTAATTGTATATCCATGATGGGGGCTCATTCTCAAAGATCAATGATCTTGGGATGTAATGGATATAGGAGCCATTCCTTTTAGATTGTGAATTAGTGTTTCCCATTGCATCTGAAGATTTGTTGGTAAATATGGGCACAACCAACCTTTCCAAACCCCTTGATCATCCCATTTGGAGATGTATTTTAGCATTGCATAGCCTTTGTCCTGCATCCAATTTTCTAGATCACAAATTTCTTATTGTTCCCCTAAGTGTCCTTCAAGATTGTAATTGTCCTTCCAGATGTTTATGTGTGCTCCATTTCCAAGGTGCCAACTGAGATGTTCAAGAATTAATGGGGTGACATCTTTGCATATTTCCAAATTCTAGAGCATGTACCTGTCCACTCTACTGAATCAACTCTTAAAAGTAGATATTTATGGAAATATTTCCACAAGAAGGACTATTTCCACCACTTTTTAATGTTGGATAAGAGTCACCATAGAATATTCGCTCCTAACACTAGATTCACGTAATAAGGATCCTTTATTGCCAATCCACCATACAAATTTGGGAGCCAAACTATGTTCCATTGCACCAAATGAAATTTTTATCATTGTGTTTTCCCCCTTTCCATAGGAATTTCTTTATTATAATGCTTATTTGGTTGGCCATGCTCGTAGGAGCTAGTAGTCCAAAGCACATGTATAATGGGAGCATTGATAGCATTGATTTGACTAGGACAATTCGACCCACTATATTAAGCCATTGCGACCCCCAAGATTGTATCTTGTTTTTAAATTTTTGAAAGGACTTCACTCTAATCATCCATGCTCATGGCTCCCAGTGAGATGGGGACTCCCAAATATTTAAAGAATCTCCATCCAATTTCTATTGGATATTCAAGGGAATTGGATATCCACTTTAGACTTACATTTCATAATCATAATTTTAATTCATTTTTAAGGCTTAAATATTAATGATCAAATAATGATATACCTTAAGCTTTGTAGGTACAAGATCTATCTACCACTTATAGTTCTTTTGTCATTTTAGGAAAATTTGTAAGATACTATTGCATATTATAAATAAGATTTCCATTTTAGTTTCTTTAGTGCTTGAACATATTGATAAACATATTCTATATTTTTCATTTAATTCATAATTTGGGATTACTTCAAATTTCATCTATTAAAGGTCCAAAGTGTGATTTGACCTATGTTCACCTTTCAAGAATTAATCGTTTTGCTTGGATTGTTAAGTATTTTTACAAATATGGAAATACATCTTACGTATCATTACTCATGTTTGTAATTTATCTCTTCAAACTTAGTTTTATATAATTGGAAGAGTTTTAGCTATTGTGTTTCACCACTAGATTAAAAATTGGCAATTTCCTTCATTAAGTAACATAAATCATATTTGAGCTTCTTGATTGGTGTTTTCATTGATTCCAAAGTCAATATTTGAATGCTCTTAATATTCATCTAGATTGCATTGATTGAAGCTCCAATGGTCAAGATGTCCTGGAAGCTCACATGCCCAATCATATTTCCCTATAGTTGTTGAAGGAATTGAGGATGAATATATATGAATTTTCTACCATAGACATCTTCATTTGACTCTTCTTTTCATGCCAATTCCAACAGTATGTGGCATGCCTCATAACTCCTCATGGTTGAGGAGATATGTCTGCCTAAAGTTTGTGCCCCAAAAGTGTGGGAAAAGCCCCCAAAATGAGATGATGTGGTAGATTGATGATTGGCTATATTTTTGATACAATTATGCGGCTAATCAGGGTTATTATTAAAATTTGATTAAATTATTTTGGAGGTTAATTTTTTCTTTCATAAGGAAGCATTTTTTTTTGTGTAAGTCAGCTTTTGATATTAACAAAATGAAAATATAGTACAAAACTTCTGCTTCAGCAGACTATGGGCCGCTAAACAGTAGGCCTTACCACAGGAGACCAGAAGAGAACAGAGTAACTGAAAACTAGAGAAGACAAAGTAACAGAAAACTGAAAGCCAGCACACCACGCAGGGCGGCAGAGAACTAGAACTAACAAAAGGACATAAACAGAGGAAACCTGGACAGTGAACATATCAACCCGCTGAGAAGAGGGAAGCGAGGATAGCAAGCCGCGAAACAAAAGAGAAAGTCTGCCGAGGACGAGGAATCTGAGAGACTACAGAGTCAGATATGTTTAAACATCTCCAGGACCGGTGCAGACCTTGACATGTTGACCTGTCCTGGCTTGGGAGGATTGCCCTGCTGATCTCCAGTCGGATCTCCCTTCTACATATCTGAAGGCTTGTTGTCTTGACCAATGACATGTCGTAAAAGTTTAATCAGGACCATGAGCTTCTTGTCAATCGTGTCAACCTGTTGGTGCAACGCACTCAGCTTGAATTCACTGCTTTCCACGACCGCCATATGATCATGCGTCATAGCTTCTGTGAACTGCTGAAGCTTTCGCAACTGCTCTGCGTGTTCACCCTGAATATCCATTGCTTTCGCAAGAAGGGTCTTCATACGCCAGCTCTCAGCTTGGGTTCTGACAAATTGAGTAGCGCGAGTGCTGAGTGTTCCAGGGTCCTGGATCCAATCCACTTCTTTCCCAATTTGCTGGTCTGAAAGCTTGTTCTCCTCTTCCTGGACTATGGCTTCTAAGTCGATAATCTTACGCTTGTTCCTTTGCGAGGTCCGCGTCTCATACATCTCTCTCGCTTGCCGAAGGTCGTTGTTGGCAGACTTATTGCGGCTGCCCTCCCCTGCCATTGTATTTCTAACTCTCCTAGCGTTTTCCTGAGCTCTGTCTGCAGAGTGAGGAGGTTCTGTCTTGCTACACGATAAAATAATGTTTTTCCTTTGGCCTTTGATAGTGGTTAAATAACGAATTCCGGGGAGATTACCGGTGTATGATCGCTTATCTCTGTGCAACTTGCACGTCAGATCACCTTAATTGCTGTGTGATGGAATTTTGGTTGGGTTATGGAATAATTGTATCCCCTTACGGTCACCGCTTCCTGCTTGCTCCATATTTTTCCAAGTTTCCCTCTTCCTTATTATGTTTTGGTGGCTCATATCACCACAGATCATGAGACTGCAAAAATCTTTGTCACTTGCTTCTGTCATAGTTGCCCTCATCCCGCTTGTCCTTCGAGGTATGCTGGAAATTAATGGAGCGTGTCTAGTCAGCCTGTCTAATCAATTATGGTGCTGAGTTATTCGACCCTTCGGTCGGACTCCTCTGTCGTCACCAGATCTAACCCGGAGAGTTGCATGCATTTTCCTCTTAACTGTGGGTTGTCAATATCCTGCCAATAGCTGTCCCACATTGTGTTGGGGTGTTCAATCCCATGATTTGCCAGGTGGTCAAGAACCAAATTTGCATTTTGCTTTACCGCCTGAAAGATGAGGCCTTTCATTTCTCCTAACAATTCGGCAATATTGTCTGTGACCTTGGACAGTCGCCAATGTTTTGTAACCTTGCTGGCTGGCGTTCCCCCGTAGATTTTCCTGGCCGCTGTTACGGCTACTTCTAAATCTCCTTCAACCACTGCGTTGCTTGTTTGGTTCATTCTGAGAATCCTTATTCCTTTTTCCATGGCTGCAAATTCCATTTCATTATTGGTGCCTTCCCCTAGAGCTTTACTGTAAATGTGAAGAATTTCCCCTTTATGATTCCGGATGATTCCTCCAATGCCTGTCGGGCCAGGATTGCCTCTCGAGGCACCGTCAAAGTTTAGCTTTAGGAACCCTTCCGGCAGACGACTCCAGCCCTTTGGCACAGTGTTTAGTTTTTGCTGGCGCTCTGTGGATCCCATGTTTTGTTCGTTGATCAGGTTGAAGGCGTTCAGAATTCTCTAGTCCTCGGCCGAAGCTTGGTTGTCAGGATCAGCTCTGCATTTTACCAAGATTAATTGTCGAATATTTTGGGTTAAGGTAATTTGCGAGTGCTCTATATTTCTGTGCTCATTTTGAAAAATTCTTCTATTTCTTTCTTTCCATATGGTCCAAGTTATGAAGCCTGGCAGGACTTTCCATATACTGTTGATTCTTAAATTGTTAGAGTACTCGCTTGGCCAATTCATAATAGTGTTTTGAATGGAGTCCCTATCCCTGTTAGTTTGTTGCATTATAGTTTCCATCCCTCTCCAAAGGTGATCAGCCCATTCACAGGTGTTGAATAAATGGTTCATAGTTTCTTCAGCTTGATTGCACAGAGGGCATTTAGAAGGGCCCTTGAAACCTTTTTTGCACAGATTCTCCCAGGTGAGAGTTTTTCTCCGCATTAGGAGCCAGAGAAAGGTTTTTATTTTAGGCCAAAACATGGGATCCCAGACCTTGTTGCTCCATTGCATTACCTCCACCTGCTCTGAATGTTCTAGCTGCTCTCTGGCCTCTTTGAGAGTGAAATTACCACTCCCTTTCATACCCCATCTTAGCATGTCGCTTTCTGTGGTCTTTCTGATTTTTCTTTTGTTTAGATGGTTTAGCAGATCCCTTGTATTATTGTTTTCCTCAATTGAGTTTTTAGTGTCATGGAGTGACCATTCTCTCCATTCTTGGTCTCTGCTGCTATGACTCCAGTAGTGGTGGACGGTGAACCTTCCCATGTTCTGGCATTCTCTTTTAAAATCTTCGAGCTCTGGTTTTTCCAGCTTTGGGAGTCACTGCCAAGCATCTTCCCAGAAGAGGGCGGTTTCCCCATTGCGGATTTCCCCATTGCGGATTTCCTAGAAACTATGGTCCTGAACTAAGTTGTGATTCCTTCTAGCTAAATTCCATATTGGAGAACCCTCAAGCAATTCCTGTAACCTTATTAAGTCCTGTTCGTTGCAGTCGGGAGTGTATTTCTCCTTCCAGTGTCTGGCCCAGGGCAGATTGGTTTCCTTCAGCCAACGCCACCACAACTTGGCTCCGCATGTCATGTTGATGGTGTAGGGATCTACTAAATTTAAGCCCCCTGCTGCTTTCGATTTGTATAATTTGTTCCAGGCCACCAGTGCCCATTTATTTTTCTCAGCATTGCCACTCCACAGAAAGGATCTTTGAATAGCTCTAATTTTCTGGAGGACTCCACTAGGAGCCAGCATGATGGAAAGCAGATACTGCGGAATGGCTTGCAGTATTGCTTTAGTGAGAACCAGTCTTCCAGCAAAATTAAGAGCCCTATGAGTCGAATGCTTACATCTTTTCTCCATTTTCGCTAAGATTTTTTCCCAATGAATTTTTTGCCAAGGTTTAGTTGTGAGTGGGGCTCCCAGATACTTAGAGGGTAGACTACCTTTTCGAAAGCCAAGAATGTTGGATAGATGCTTCTGAATGGCTAGATGAATATTAAAGAAGAAAATAGTAGATTTAGCATGATTAATCTCCATACTTGAAGCTTTGCTGAAGAGGTTTAGAATGTTCTTGAAAGCCCTGGCTTCTTTCATAGTTGGAGTGCCATGCAGCATTGTGTCATCTACAAACTGTTGGTGCGTTGTTGCAAGTATGGAGGGAAGTGGATGTAAGCCTTTGATTTGTCCTTCCTCTCTTGCTTTGTGAATGAGCCTACTAAGCCCTTCCATAAGGATCACAAAAAGGAATGGGGAGAGAGGGTCTCCTTGTCTGATGCCTCGGGAGGGGGAGAAAGGTTCAGAGGGGGAGCCATTGACCAAGATAGAAAAATTGGTGGATTTAATCAGAGCAAGGATCCATTTGGTCCATTGTTTGTCAAAGCCAAAAGAATTCAGAATGGCTTCCAGATAATTCCAGTTGACTTTGTCGAAAGATTTGGAGAGATCTAGCTGCATCAGCATGCCTGGTAATTTCCTTGTCTGAAGGGTATGAACCATCTCCTGAGCTAAAAGGATGTTGTCTAAAATTTGTCTGCCCTCCACGTAGCCTCACTGCTCTTTTGAGATTAAGTCAGGAAGAATAGGCTTAAGTCTGTTGGCTATAACTTTAGATATGATTTTATATATCACATTGCATAAAGCTATAGGTCTAAATTTTTCTGGGGAGTTGGCTTCTTCTTCCTTAGGAATTAGAGCTAGGAAGGTGGAGTTCAGGGATTTGAGAATGGAACAGGAGCGTCTGGAATCTTCTACAACTTCCCAAACCTCTGTTTTAATAGTAGGCCAGCATGCTTTGTAGAAATTTATTGTAAAACCGTCAGGCCCAGGTGCCTTATCATTCGGCATACTCTTGACAGCGTCTTCCACTTCCTCCATCGAAACCTCTCTTAGCAGAGCTGAGTTTTGCTCAGTAGTTATGATGTGGGGTATAGCTTGGGTTAGTTCCTCTATGGCCTCTGATCTTTCTTCCTGCGTTTCCTGAGCTATATGCTTGAAGTGCCTAGTGAGAAAAGTTGATATTTCCTTGTGATTTTGAAGAGTTTCCCCTGCTTCATTATTGAGCCGCAGAATTTTATTTGCCCCCCTGTAGTCCAGCGTGGATCTATGGAAAAACTTGGTATTTTGTTCTCCCTCCTTTAACCATTGGATCCTTGATTTTTTTTTCCAAAGTGTCTCTTCCTGTTGACAACGGAGTTGTCATTGTTGCATCAATGCCTTCTCCTGTTCCCTTGAGTCTTCACTGCAGTTCCCCGAAGCCCATTCCTTATGAATTTGATTTAACTTGCCTTCTATGATGGTTTTTTCCTGGAAGATGTTCCCAAATTCAGCTGCATTCCAATCTTTAATTCTGTTTTTGATGTGTTTTAATTTGCTTTGGAGCTTGAACATTCTGGTTCCTCTGATATCCAATGGTTCACACCACCATTTCTCCAGCAAATGTACAAAGTTGGGGTGAGTTAACCAGAACTTTTCGAATCTGAAGGGCTTGTTTCTAGGGGTCCCTAGGAAGGCTGCCTCCAAAGAGATTGGCCAGTGATCTGATCCTCCACTGGGAAGAATGTCAAAATCCACTGTTATTCCTTCAAGTAAAATGCTTTCAGAGATCAGAAATCTATCCAAACGAGAGGCAATCAGCTTCTCTCCTCCTCTCCTGTTGTTCCAAGTGAAGGAACCATTTTTGGGAAGGATGTCTACTAGTTTGGCAGATTCAATGAATTCAGCAAAGAGTTCTGCATCTTTATTGAGCCTTCTGATTCCTCCTTTCTTCTCCAGGAGAGAGGTTATCATATTAAAATCCCCTCCCATGATTATCTTTGAGGTGGGGTGTCTAAGATTTAAACTCATGAGAGAATTAAGAAAAGAAAATTTATCTTCTAATCTTTGCGGTCCATAAACATTTATGCATAAGTAAGTTTCAGAATTACCTATCATTTGAACTTTTGTGGCGATGAACGATCGTGTAGCTTCCATTGAGAGGATGCCTACTACTCTGGTGTCCCAAAGAGTAACTATGCCTCCTTCCCATCCCTAACTGGCTACATCTATAAATTCTATAGGTTTACCCAGCCTTTTGCTGATGTTCTCCATTTGATTAATGGCACATTTGTTTTCCTGTATGAACATAATATCCGGCTTTTCTTATTGGAACTTTCTCTTAAGAAGTCTTTATTTGGCTTGGCTATTGAGCCCTCTTGCATTCCATGAAATGATTTTCATTTATAACTAGATATATTATTGGTAAGACGGGAAGGCATTTAGAGCCTTCATTTTGCCTGAATTTAACATTAGAATCCCCAAGTCATGCAATACCTCCCCATTTGTTCTTCAGCCTCTTCTCTTTCTTTGCTTCAAACCTGTTGGATTAAGAGAGATGCTCTTTGAATGATTTCCTGTGCCTTTTGCTATTCCTAATCTCCTGTTTTGCCTGTCTAGTTCTGCCTTTTGTCTTGCGATGAATAGATCACTGATCTTCCTTATTTCTTCTTCCGGAATATTTTCCAGTCCTTGAGTTCTCCAATTTTTTTCCATGTCTGGTAGGTTCACCCCTTCCTTTTCTAGAACTTCATTGAGCTCCATCTCCTCACTACCCCCATCGCTGGTTAGCATATCAGTATCTTCATCGTGTTCGTCTTCTAACTCTTGCATTTGGACTTCTGTTCTGATTATATTTTCCTCCCCGTCCTTTGTTTTGTGTCCTTGCTTGTCTTTTGGCTCTTCATTAAGTTTCGTTTCCCTGTTTGTTCCTTCTGAATCTGTATCGGTTTCCAGAATGCTGAAGGTGTTGTTGGTGATGCCTGGGTCTGCCCCTACTCTGTTCATTATTTTCCTGTTAGCTCTTTGTCTTGTTTTTGGCTTTGTGAAGGCTTCTTTTCTCTTTGCTGCTTGCTCTGGTTTGTGCTCTTCCCCTGTTCTGTTTAAAGGGCATTCTCTGACAAGGTGTCCGTGTTCATGACACCTTCTACATCGGAAGGGGATTTGCTCATAATCGATGGCTTGATAATAGTCCTCATCTCTAAATTCCAGCCATAGGCCTTCATGCAGAGCTCCTGAGACATCCATCTCCACACAGATTCTTGCACAGGAAGTGTATCTTCGTTGCATCGTTGCTTCTGAAGCTTTGATGAAGGTTCCGAGATGGTCTCCTATTTGCTTAAGCGTCGCTAGTCCCCAATAGTCTATTGGAAGGGAGAATAGGCGGATCCACACAGGAACCTGTGTGAAGGTTTCTTTTTCGGGCACAAAGTTTGCTTTCCAGGGTCTCATATAGAGTCCTGCTGATGCAAAGAAGTAAGGACCTCCATCGAAGACCCTATCCTTGTCCTCTAAGTTCGTAAAAACAACAGTAAAAAAACCTTTTGCCCCAAGGTGTAGTTTAACATCACCTTTAGGTTTCCAATGTTGCTTGATCCATTGACAGAGCGCTCGTTCCGTTGGCCACAGTCCCATGAACTTGCATATTATTGCATGTTCCGTCATGTGTTCTCTATAGGCTTGAATGTCTGGATCTGAGAAAACCACTCGGAGGGTTTCGATTTTTTTTGGTTTGCATGCTCCTTGCGTTGCTTTGTTGGAACTGGGGTTTAGGGCTTTTGCTTTCTCCTCTTCCTCTCGAGAGTGCTTCTCTGCCTCATGTTCCTCTTCGCCCTCTGTTTGGATAATTATTGGTACTGTGTCTCTTTGGCTTGCATCTGCCCTTTTGTCGTTATTCTCCTGTCCATTGTTTACTTTTTCTTTCATTTTTGGGTTGTTTCTTGTTTCTTTTTGCAACTGTTGTGTCCTTTCTTTGCTGGTTCTGCTATTTTCCTTACGCTCTCCATAACCAGTGATTTTAAATCCTTCCTGCACTTTCTGTTTCTGCATTACAACTTGCTTGAAGGATGGGGTCCTAGTGGACCCCCCGTTTACCATTTGTCAGGTCAGTCCTCGACCTCTGTAAAGTAGATCTGCTATTCTGTCTCTATGTGTTTCCAGAACTGGTGCTGAGCCTGCAGGTTTGAAGCACTAAACCCTAGACCCCGAAGCTCATGAGTTGGTTTCATAACATTAACCTACTGTCATTGAGTTATTTTCAAAGTGATTCATCTCATAAGGAAGCATTTTGACAAAGGGAATAAATTGAGTTTTGAAATTATGTCATCCTCCAAAAACAATTTGGTTTTGGTTCAAAAATTAAAATTCAAATTTTGAAGATTGCCTCCCTCCATCTATTAGGTCGGCTCCCTATTTGTGACCCTTCAAACTACTATATCTATGGTGCTCGACGTCCTCCACAAAGCATCAAATCTTACATGCCTATTCTTCATGATTCCTCTATGGCCTAGGATAGTCATGCACAACTGAACAAGGCCAAGGTGGGAAGAAGTTTTTTTTTTGGGATTAATCATTTGTTTTATGGAGGGTTCTTAATTGGGTTTATGACATATCTCTATGGTTGAACTGAGGATGAATTTTCTCTAGGTATGAGGAAAAATAACTATAGCTTGTTGAAGTAAATTTTGGTTGCTCTAAGGCTCATTTAAGGTTGGATCTATGGAATTTTGAGATGTTCCGAGGCTACCTTAGAGGCCAAATTTCGACCCCTCTGAGGTCAAGTTCCTGAGTTGTTTCAAGATGAACTAGGATTATTTAAGGAAACATAGCATGTCGAAATTCGTTTGAAAGCTATATTTATTTATCATGATAATTACTTGTGATTGATATATCTATGTTTCCTTTTAGCACTTGCTTTATTCAGTTATGTCATCAAGAAATTATACATTCAAAAACATAAAGAAAGTAGAGATCATAATGCACAAGAGACAAGAGATATAGGAAATTATGCCAATGGACAGGACAAAACCCACAAGGGGGAATCCAACAATCCTTTCCTTATAGAATCTTAATCAACAAGAGAGAAATACAAGTCATAGACAAACTGACTAGTATACCAATTACCCAAGTTCCAAGTCATCCCTTCACAAGACAATAGCCTTCAACATCAATCTTCATGAAAAATTTTCCACAAGTTGTCACATGTTTGCCCAGTTTCCTATCCACAATAGTGCCCATAAAATTCCAATTGATTGTCCTTCATACTACCTTAGGAATTTCACTTTTCTTATAATACTGCCTCGACATATGAATTTCCTTGGGATTGGTAGCATACAAACTACCCTAGAAATATCCTTTAATATTCCTCAGGAATGATAGCATATGAATTGTGCTAGAAATATATTTTTTAATCTTCCTTGGGAATGGTATGCAAGCTACTTAGAAGTGTCCTTTTTCTTCTTTAGAAGTGCAAAATTTGGAGGAGGATGAATGGGTGCATAAATAGTTGTCTTGTCCATGCGAAAGGGTTCCTCGTTGGGGAAGGTTGACTTATCATATATATGGACAACTTGGTAGATGGTATTTGACGAAAAAGACACATAAGAAATTATTTTTATTTCTTTTTAAAAATTTCCAAATGGGACGTGATAAAATAATTTTCTTTTGACTTCAATAAATTATTTTTTAATTCTTTACAAAAAGATAATGATATACATTATGAAGACAAAACCTAATTACAATTTTAACACGCCTTGTTAATTAGGGAGGTATTCATAATGTCTCATTAGGATATTCTCAAGTTGAATACTTCTATAAGAAAGGCTCCAAATTGATATGTATCATCAATGATAAAATCATCATAACCAACATTGTCAAATTACTAAGGCCTTGACAAGTAAGCTCTATCTCTCCACTAGATCAAAGCACAATATTGGGAGGTATTCAATAGGACACCACACAACTAACTCTCCAAGGCACATACTCCACCTAGGCTCACCAGAGTAAATCCTCCATAGGACCATTTCCTACTTGTGACAAGGAAATGTCGGTCCACTAGACTATCCTTAAACCTGGTCAATGTACTTGACTTATGGTGCTAGTCCTAATTAGTCATAGTACATGAAACAAGAATGTAAGTCCTCGATGCTTATCCAATCTACCATTCTCCCCATCCTAGTCCATGCACTTGAATTAGGGTGTTAGTCCTAGTCACCGTACATGATCCAAGGAGAAAATAAGTGTCCATCCTCACTCCCTCTCAACCTAGGAGGAGTTATCCACAAGACCAAGCTTGTTTAGGAAGTAATCAATCCATGGAAAATTTTAGGGGCTAATATTCGTAGGTGAGCTACTTTTCCATGCTTTTTCCAAAAATCCAATTCGAAAATTTCCATTTTATATAAAAATGGTTCGCCCAAATTTTGTAGTGTAAAATTATTTTTCCTTAAATATCGCCAAAATTTTATAGGAACTATATACAAAATCAATAGAAATTTGAATATTTTTACAAAGATATTTCCAAATATTTTATAATTTACATATTAGGAACTAGTAAGATTCACCAAGGTTTCTAAACTTTAAGATAAATTTCCATCCTTAAAATTTTCCCTAAATCAATCTTCCTTATATCAAATACTTGTTCATTCATGGAGAACTATTGTAGCTTCTTGTCTCCCATCTGCATCATATCTCAAATCATAATGTGCTTCAACTTTTCGTAAAAAACTAGATTCTCTAATAATCTTCATACAACTTAGATTATTACAAAGTATCATGGTCGAATCCAGCATAGCATCAAAAAATTTTCAGAGCCAAACTACTTCATAGGTAATAACACAAACTATCATATCTTTGTCCTTTGCAATGCTTAGTGCAACATAATTTTGCTTCATTCTTTTCCAAGAAACCATACTAGATCCCAAGCAGAAACTACTAATATTAGTATATTTTTTCTCATAACAACACTACCAACCCAATAAAAATTAGTACATAATAGAACCAAATAGTTACCTGTACATTGATGGATCAAAAGTATCATAACTCCCCAAATTTTGCTAGTAGAAGTTGCCATAGGTCAACAATCATCATCCCAAATTTCTAGAGGATCTTGATCACATGTTTCCCTTGACCAAGGAAAATTTCATCATTTTTTCTGCAAAATCTCAAGTCCCAAGTAGCAGTGTGTCAATCCAATATCCCTCAAGTCAAAATCTTCTCCCAATTCCTTCTAAATACAACATGGTTTTCCTCTAACACAAGAGTCTTTATATCAATAATTCTTGCTCTTAATCAATCTCAAGATACAAGGTCTTCTTCAATCATGAGGTGCTCTCAAACTTCATGAGTAACTCTTCCAATTGAGACAAAGGTCTTATCATGATCCTCTCCCTCTTACTAGGAGAACCTTCTTTCTTCCATTCTTTCATATAGTACATGTTATATCTTGAATTATTAATAAATGCATATTTCAAACTTCTTGATCCTCTTATATTCAAGAACATCCTCTTGCTTTACTTCATTCTTCTAATTATTTCATCTGTTGTCGAAGCCTAGGAAAATCGTATCATTGACCTGCAAATCTTATTAGGAGGATATGGAAGAACAAATACAATTAAGCAAAATACATACATAAGATACTATCCAAATATAAAGACAATAAAAATAGTATTAAATAAAGAAAGGAGATGTAGAGTATTTATGTTTTGATAAAAGTAAGCCCTATCTTAGTCTTCAACCTTTTGTATTTTTCACCATCTTTGTCCTCACATCAACATGATGTCATTTATGTCATTCCCAAGAGCTAGGACTTCTTCTTTCAATGGAAATGATTAGTCCTAGGGTTTTGTACCTATGGTTTTCTTAGTTCAAACTTTTATTAGGGCCTAGATGATTCAATATCCAAAGTCTTCAATACCCTCCATCCTTCATATTTGCAAATTCTACAAGTAGATTAATGTGTTGTCTGCAAACCCTAGAATTTCCATTTACAGGATTTCTATACTTGAGATGGAGTTTATTGATGTTTCATTCACTTATTTTTATAACTTTGATCACATAAAATTAATCTTCATATGAAAGGATCTAAATACTCATGAGGGAAACACCTATTAATTTTGATTATGTCTCTTTTCCTCAAGAGAGAGGATACAACCTCTTATATAATGTATCTTAACAAACCCTCATACTACATCAGATGTCAACAATATTCAAAAGTGATTCCTTCATAGAAGATCTAGCAATGTGATTGCCGAGGTTTTCTAAGAGCATACATATTAGTTTTGATGAACATGAGACATTGAATGCTAGAGAATTTTTAAATAGACTTCCAACATATATCTATGCTTGATTTCTATTAGCCTAGTTCTTGAGATATATAAAAAAAATATATCTACCTCATACTTTTGGTGACAACTTTCAGATTTGATTTCTTTCTTATGTTAATTATCTTCCATTTCTACCTTCGATTATGATACCTAATCACAATTTCTTCGAGAGAGATCAACTTAGTCTTGAATTATACCACTAAGATGGACCATGCCTCAACCTTGGACATTGTTAAAGAGCTAAAAACTTGTACTTGCATTTTCACAGTGATCTTACATAGAATAAAATTCATGCCTTACTTCAGATAACAATCACATATCTAAGGTGTTTTAGATATTTGTTCAATCTTCGATTAGACCTTGTACTTTCACTTATGATGACAAATCCTTGTCACTTTTCCATAGTTTAGACTTTAAACACCAGCCCACATAAGCTAGGAATTCATATTTCTGATCTTTTTGCAGAGGCTCAATCTCATTGTAATTTCATGGATACTTCAGACCTATCATATGAATATTCATATGAAAAAGGAGGTTTGAACTTCATTGAATTATGCCTCAAACTGAATCTTACTCATCATCAAGGAGCTTGGATCATCGAGCAATACCACGAGATGAATTTTATGTTATAGACAATTGTCAATTCAATACTCAAGAGGAGCTTATATAGGTCTCCAATAGGGCCTCTTTCACAACCTTAGAGTTTCAAATCACCAATAAATTGCACAAAATCAGAAAGATGATGATCTACATGACTTTATATTACAGAACTTGGATCAATTGTAGGTCTTGACTGGGCTCAAACTTCTTTCTTATACCTCAAGGAATAAGTTTCAAATTTCTTCTCCTTAGCTTGGATACATACCTTAGATAAATGTTACAACTCTAGAAATGGACTTGGATGCAAGAACTTGTCACAAAGATTAATCATGTAGAACTCGACCCCATCAACATGTACATCAGATTCTTCGAATCTAGCTTTGATATGATGTTGAAATTCATTTGCAAGCTAGAATTTCTGATCATGATAATTACTTGTGACTAATATATATGTTTCCTTTTAGCATTTAATTTATTTAGTTATCATCATCAAGAAATTATACATTAAAAAGCATTAAAAAAAAAAGTAGAGATAATAGTGCACAAGAGACAAGAGACACTAGAGATTAGGCCAGTGGCCAGGGAAAAACCCACAAGGGGAAAACCCAACAATCCTTATAGAATCTTAATCAACAAGAGAGAAATCCAACTCATAGGCAAATTGACTAGTAGACAAATTACTCAAGTTCTAAGTCAACTCTTCACCAATAACCTTCAACATCAATCTTCATGAAATTTTGTCCACGAGTTGTCACATGTCTGCCTACGTTTCTATCCACAATAGTACCCATAAAATGCCACTTTATTGTCCTTCATACTGCCTTAGAAATTTATCTTTTCTTGTAATACTGCCTCAACATATGAACTGCCTCAGGAATGGTATCGTACAACTTCCTTAGAAATATCCTTTTTAATCGGCCTTACGAATCGTATATGAGCTCCTCAGAAGTGTCCTTTTTCTTCCTCAAAAGTGTGAGCTTTGGAGGGGGAAAAATAATCTTCTTGTCCATGTGAAAGGGTGCCTCTCTGGGGTAGACCAACCTATCATCTGGAGGGCCGACTTGGCAGATGGGATTTGACCAAAAAGACACAAGAATTTATTTTGTTTCTTTTAAATAATGTCCAAATGAGACATGATAAACTAATTTTATTTTGACTTCAATAAATTCTTTTTGAATTCTTTACAAAAACATAATGATATACATTATGAAGACCAAACCTAGTTACAATTTCAATAGACCAACCCTTGCTATGAGGTCTTTCTCGCCCTTTCTGAGGCCCCTCTGTCCATGGAATATTCTTTGTTCTTTTAGGCTTATGCTTTATATTTATAATTGGTTCTTTGATAAGGTTAATTGCACCCCTTGTTGATTTTTGGGTAGCATCAGATGTGCTTTAGCTTCGAAATTTTGTGGAGGTGATAGAACACATGAGATCTCCAAGACCAAAAACTCGTTTGATGAAATTCCACCGAGATTGTATTTTATTAAAATAAATAATATTTTTAATGGGGTTCCTAAGTCTAAACTTAGGAAAATTAAAATATTAATGGGTATTAATCAAAATATGGGTGAGAAGCTTCTAAGAGACGAGGATCAAGTCTAATTTAATCTTAGCCATTGATTAGAGATTAGATCACGGCCATTGATATCTCAATAGGAAAAGTATAAATGAAGGCTTGAGAGTTATTGGAGACACACCAGGAAAATACTCAGTAACCCGAGGGAAATAGATTCTCAAGAAGTAGGAATTCAATTTCAGAGGGAGAGTTGCAGGTTGAAGGAAGAGGAGGGTATCAACATTATTCAGAGACTAAGGAGGAGGGGACATAGTGCATCAGAGGGACAACAAAGAGGGTCAGCTCAGAGAGGCAACGCAGCAAGGGCTGCAGTCCTCACGCAGAGATGATGCAGAGGTGATGCAGTGGAGGCTGGAGGGTCTCTTGGGTGTCAAAATTTCTCCAAAGGGTGGAGGAAAATTACCTCATGTCTTTTCTCAAAGGTTTCTCTATGTTATGAAAATCTTTCCTTGTAAAGAGATTATTGATAAAGAATAATAAATAAACCCTCATCCGCTGCACCGGTTTTCCCACATTCGGTTTTTCCATGGACGATTGTCCAAAAACAACTGCGTTGATGTGATTGATTCTTTTGATGGTATGTCATTATTCTTTTATCCATGCTATTATGTGACAACTGCAGTAGAATTTACTTTGATTTTTACTGAAGGGTTTTGTAAATAACTTATTGTGGAAAATAAGTAGGAGAAATAAATCAGTTACTACAGTAGAATTTCATGTTAGAAATTTTGCACACCCCTTAGGTAGGGCTAAACTCTATGAAAACTTCATTGAATTTGAGGATAATTCACATGTATGTTTGTGGTTAAATTATGAGGAACATTTGGGAATGGTTTAAGGATTCCACAAGATTTTTTCATATAAATTCAAACCATATTTTGAAGCTTTTTGTGGAAGAAATATCTGATGTATTCTCCTAAGGAATATTGCAAACTATAAGGGTTCTCTATGGTATTTTCAGCCATGATATATTGATGGTCTAGTCATATTGTTTCATGCCTCTTTTGTAGTTGAAAAAATTCGAACTATTGATGACACTCACTAGGAATGTTTATTTGAACCATTGTCTGAAACATTTTGTCATTTTCTAAAGGCTCACTTATGAGGGTTATAAGAGATATTCAAACCTCTTTGTCTGGAGTATTTCTGGTGTATTTTCTGAGGCCTTCGCTTAAGGAACTTTTTTACCTTTCTAAAGGTTCGTTTCAATTCATCCTGGGCATCACTATAGTCACTGGAATAAGGCTATCATAGCCATTATCTCAGCCCATATGTGACTCTTATGTGCATCTATTTTTGAGGCATATTTTTGTGGTGCTTTTCGAGGTATTTGCATAAAATTAAGGTATATCAGTTGAGATTTTATCCACATATTTTGGGAATCTCGAAGGTTGGACTGAGATCCAACTTTGTGCTATATTTTAATGGTTTGTAATGTTGAATTATTCATGAGAACCACTGTATATTGTTGAGCCTCATTCTGATGAATTACAGCATTGTTATATCAAGCTAATTGTTTGCAATGTTGAGGTTTGTTCTCCTACATATGGTTGTATAAGTCTTGATGTATATAGAAGTATATGTTTCCATGAGCAATTATTGGCTTCTAGTGAGAATATACATGCTTCTTCTAAGGTCCTGTTGAAGGCCCCGAAATCGGGTCGACAACAAGGGGGATACCCGCCCGGTCCGGACCTTGGTTGGTAGCTCCTTATCCATTTGGTATAGCGGGTCCGACTGGGGATAATGGGACCAGTTTCCCAATCTATGGGTGTGTGTGTGTAGAATTGGATGTTGTTGATCTAACAGTTCCTATCTAAGCTATTCTAATTCAAACTTTAATCTAATTCTATGCTATTGTAATCTAATAAAAACAACACATCTAATCTATGCTAACCCGGGATGTAATTCTTCTATTATGCGATCTAAAGAGATTTCAAATAACAACTGGTAATAAAGATCATTCAGCGATTATAAGAAAGGAAATCAATTAAGATGAACTATTTCGCATAAAAAGTTAGGCAAAACAGTTGTGAACAGCATATCACATAATAAGCTATTCATACATTAAACATAAATAAATAGCTACCACCGTACAAAAGTGCCAAATGGTAACTCAAGCATTCATGCAATAACATATAAACAACTAAAAACTGTATATCACTTTAACATATAAGCAGAAATGGTCAAGAGATAAAAGTACCATTTATGACTGGTCCTACTCATAAGCTTCAAGCAACAATGATTTATCTCTCCTTGCTCTAACATCTACTAAGAGTACAGAAGTGCAACATCAGTAGCAGATATCAAATGCAAACATCAATAAATCTTGATCCATTCATTCACCAAAACCTCCTCTGAGGGTGCAAAAGTGCATGTTCTGAGGACAAGTTTTTGATAAATTTCTGGACCCTTCTCTAAATGCATGAGAAGGGTTTAAATATTATTAACTAAATAACTTAATTACACAGATTCAGGATACGGTTTAAATGACCGCCCTTTTTCTAAGCAAAACTATTTCTAAAAATTAAATCTAATATCTAACTATTTCTGCATTTGCTCCTTAATGTTGCGAGCATTCAATATTTGCCTAGGTAGAGTCAGCTGACTGTCTTTCGCTTTTGGTTGAGCTAAGCAAACAGAAATGGCAAGCGCTGGCACCATTTTTTCAGCAAAATAGAAGATATACTTAAGAATCATCCTCTAGCTATGTGGATTTACTATGTATGCTCAGTAATAATCCAAATTTCACTTGGTTAACCCTCAAATTGCCTCTGCCTTTGCCTTCTTGCGTTTTCTGGGCTTACGAGTGACTAAGCAGTTAGGGACTTTGCTTTTTGAGCAATTTTCTCAGTGATGCGCGATTAGCGCTAGGCGCTAATCGCGCATCGGAAACTGCCTCCGTTCTTTTATCCGGGCCTTTCTGGTGCATTTTTTGCCTTAAGCGTCTTTTCCTTCACCGGCTATAAGCTTTAAAATTTTGTAAACATACTACTTTCGTGAGCCTCTAACTTTGAACATTAAATCGCCTGTTGATATCAGCATTGTTCAACTACTCATTCAACCATGGCTCTGACTGACAGATCTGTAATGAATGGCTCAGCAACGCTCTGGAATTTGTGGCTTTGTTGCATGCAGTACCCGTTTATGAGGGAATTTCTTCTCTGCTTCCGAGCATTGGAGCTTTACCCTTTTCCTTAATCGCTCCCTGCACATTGCTTCATGTTGTTTCTGTTTTTTGTTCCTGCAGTTCACACATAAGAAGAGAGTAATAATAACAAAAATTGACAAGAAAGCTCTGAGCTCTACGGATGTACAAAAACATGCCACCTGACATGAACTAACTCTTCAAAAAACACAAAACTATCTTTTATTAACACTTGGCATACATTCATTAATTTTCATTAAGGCACGTATCCAATTTTTGGTTTATGGACAGCTTTTCTTGAATGTTGAGCAGGGGGAAATTTGCGATGGACAATTTATGTGACTCGCATCGCATCATCATAGTATTGTGTTATCACATTTTCATTAAGATGTGTTATCGTAGGGTTGCCCGATTACGTTTATCGCAAGATCGCAGATTGTTGTATCGCGTGATGGCAAGAAAGCAGATCGCAGTATCGCGTTACCGCAAGATCGCAGATTGTTACAATTCGTTAAATGATTATGTGTTTTTATGCGATATTTGTGATATGCGATGTCGCATATCGACCATCGGTGATTTTTTAAGGTTTTTGAATATGATCGTTTCTTAATGCATGCGATGCGATGAAATTCGCGTCGCATTTTCGCAGTTTATCATTTTACTCACAAGGAAATGTCCTATCTTCTTTGCGCGATGCGATGTTTTCTTAAGGAGTATAATACATAAATCTTAATTGAATTTTTTGAATTTTTTACTAAGGGTCCCCACTTACCTAGTGTTATTGCTAATACTAAATAAGGAGGGGGGTTGTTGGTGGCCACAACAATTGGAGATTCACTTGTAAGAACCAGTTATCTCTGTTTTTCTATTGAATTTTCCAAACTTCCAAAACAGAAAATTTTTCGGAAAATTAAACTTTGTTATGGACAGATAGAGTACATTATGCTTTAAACTGTCAATGATATTTTGTTTCAACCTCTTTCTATTCTAATTATTTGCTTCCTCAGGCTAGTCCTTGTATTTACATTAGCCATTACTTGGTCTTGTAAAGATAAAATAAAGTCTCCTCTGTAAACCAGTTTTAAATATGCTCATTTGTCATAGGTAGAGCCTCTGCTGCCAGCAGGTGTTTATAGCCTCGACAGGGTTACCTGTTACCCAGCAATGATCCTGTATCCAACTTAAGGTGACCTACAACTTTCAAAGAAAAATCCATATTCACACTTATTGCTTTGATTTTCTTTTTATTCTTAAAGAACAATGTCTTGGTTTGGTATCCAAATTATGACATAGTCACTCACTCGATTCATAACTTTGCTGAACAAGTTGGCTCGTGATGAGACCCCTTGTCTTTTGATTGCAACAATCTTGAGTCATTGCCCTGTTGTGGTAGACAGTATTGGCAAAGTCAGCAAGTTATAATATATGTGATCATGATAAGTCGGCTCATGATGAGACCTCTTATTCTTCAAGATATAGTGTATCCTTGGATTATCCCTCTGAAAGTTGCAATTTTCCTTAGCAGGGAGGAAGTCATTGTTTCCTTAAGATAGCTCTGGATGACAATAATATAGTTTTTTGGACAGCTGTTCTCCAGAGAATCTTCATTTTGTTATTGATACCTTTCATTGTTCTAATATAAAACAATTTCTTCACTAAAGGTTGCTTTCATCAAATTTTTTGAAGTTGAAACTAGTATCATATCTAGGCTAAAGTTTTTAACTGTATCTGTCAATAATAAAGATCAATTTTCCAAAAAAATTGCTATTTATACAAGCGAAAAGCTCAAAATCTGAAAGAGAATTGGTGTCATTTCCGTAAATACCTAATGTAACCACTCACAACTGGTTTTATTATGAAAAAAAACTATTCTACAAAAATAGAAGAATAATCTTCTATGGAAAATATTTTTTGAGAATTTGTCCATTAACAGGCAAAGGATCCCTTTTACCTACTAAATCCTTTAACACAAATGTTGATGGACCTATGACTTCAACAATCTGAAAAGGACCAAGCCACATCCTTTGAAATTTTGTATTTTTTCCCTTTTCTTCATGAGCTTTGTCCCACTTTAAAACTAAATCTCCCATTTGAAAATCTTTTTTGGTCATTATGTTTGAATCAAAAGAGGATTTTTACTAGCGCTTGATGATGAGCATGCGTTTTCTTAGCTTGTTCTCGTTGTTCTTCTAATTTAATTATTTCCATTTCTCTCAGCTGTAAGGAGGAAGTGGGTACTTCATCAATGTATTGTACAAAAGACAAAGAGGGAATGGCTAAGTGAGTTGGAAGAACCACTTCTTTCCCATAAACTAAATTAAAGGGAGAAGTGTCGATTGAAGCTTTTTGCGTTATCCTATCTGTCCATAAAGCATATACCAAAGCTTTGTGTCAATTCTTTTGATTCTAGTCAACTGTTCTTTTAATAATCCTGATTAGGTTTTTATTTGTTGACTCATCTAACCCATTACCTTGCAGATAGTAATTGGCCAAATATTTAAGTTTGAATCCTCTTTTAAGCGCAAATTCAATCATTTCATTTCCAGAAAAGTATGATGCATTATCAAACATTAAAGCGGATGGCAACCCAAACCTAGTGATTATAAATTGATCTATGAACTGAAGAATATTTTCAGAATTAGCTGCCTTGAGCAGAACTGCTTCTACCCATTTAGTAAAATAATCTGTTGTCGTGAGGATGTATCTATGCTTCTTAGAAGAGTGAGGAACGATCTCACCTATTATGTCCAAGCCCCGCTGACTGAAGGGTTGCTCGATGTTTACCGACTGTAGTGGCAGTGACGGCTTCTTCTGTCTTCCAACAGTAGTTTGGCAGGCTTGACATTTCCTCACGTAACTGTGCGAGTCTTTGAACAGCATGTGCCAGTAATATCCTGCGCGTAAGATTCTATGTGCAGTATCATCTCCAGCATAGTGTCCGCCTGCTGGCCCATCGTGGAGTTCCTGCAAAACTTTTTCAGCTTTATTTTTTTCAAGACACCTAAGAAGAACAGAATCATAATTTTTTCTAAAAAGGATATCATTTATGAGCTGATATCGTTTAGCTTTCAATCCTAGAGCTCTTTTCTTAGTATGATCAAGGTGTGAAGGAGCATGCCCGTTCTTAAGATAATAAATGATATCAGCATATAATGATTCTGCATCGTTTAGGCTTACCTCACACATTTGTACCTCTTCAGATGGAATTTCATAAATTTGCGATGCTCCGGTCAGCATTTTGCAGAAGCCTTGACCTCTTACAATGTTTGCTGGTTTGATCTCAAGGTCGTATTCCTGTAAGGCAGTGACCTAATTGGCCCTTTTCTCACCCACATCCTTCTGTACTAGAAGATTCCTTACCGCTGGAAACGGTACTATGATCTTAGTATGGGTTTTAAGCAGGAAAGGTCTGAAGTATTTGACCACTTTGAAAACAGCATAAGCCTGTTTCTCCACGTCTGAATAATTAAGTTCAGCACCCTGTAAATTTGAGCTAAAAAACACAATTGGAGCTTCTTCTTTTTCTTGATTCGCTTGAGTTAGAATCGCAGCATATGACTTATCTGAGGCAAATGTGTATGAAATAAAAGATTCTGAAAAATTTGGGGTTGCTAAAGATGGAGCATTAATAATAGCTTGCTTGATCAGGTTGAATGCTTCATGTTTATCTTGACCCCATTTAAAACTCGAATTCTTTTTAATCATGGTTTGCAAAGGAGACACGATTCGCGAAAAATCTGGAACGAATCTCTTTACAAAATTGATTTGACCAAGGAAAGATTGCATGGCTTTTTTGTTATGAGGTAGGGATATTTCAGAAATTTCTTTGATTCTATCGGGATCAATGTGAATACCGGATTTTGACACTATGAATCCTAGAAGTTTCCCTTCACTTAGCGCGAAAAAAGATTTCTTTGGGTTAAGTGAAATTCCATACCTTAAACACCTTTGAAAGATTTTTTTTCAGGTTTTTGAGATGGTCGCTTCGCTTTTTGGAGTACACTGTTATATCATCCAAATAAATTACTACATATTTATTGACTAAACCTTTGAATGTGATGTCCATGGCTCTCTGAAATGTGGCACCAGCATTAATCAAACCAAATGGCATCTTCTGATATGCGTATGTGCCCCATTTAGTTCTGAATGTGGTTTTCAACTGATCATCAGGATGTACCTACACTTGATTGTACCCTGAAAATCCATCCAAGAAAGACATTAATTCTGAGCCCGCCACCGCCTCTAGTATCTACTCCATAGGTGGAAGAGGAAAATTGTCTTTTTGACAGGCCTTGTTAAGGTTCCGAAAGTCAATGCAAATCCTAATATCTCTGTTTTTCTTTCTAACAGGTACCATATTGGAGACCCATTTGGAATGTCTGACGGGAAAGATTATCCTTGCTTTCAGTAACTTATTGAGCTCAGTTTTTATCTGATTTTCTAAATTGGGGTGGATCTTTCTCAGCTTTTGTTGGACAGGTTTTTCGTTATCAATCATGGGAATAGTATGCTGGATGATAGAAGTGTCGTATGTTTTCAGCTCATCATAATTTCAGGCAAAAACATTTTTATATTGTCTCAAAAGATGAATATACGCTAGTTTCTCTTCAGGGGCTAGGTCGAGGCCTGAATTAATGTTTTGTGGTTTAGCATCGATCCCTAGGTTTACTAATTCATAGTTCAAGGTTGAACTGTAGAGTTTTGAATTGGTAGACCTCTTAAACTGATCTTTCAAGTCGTATAAGTCTTCTAACTTGACCACCGACTTAGGTATAGCATTATTAGTGCTATTTTGTTGCAGTTGTCGATCGTGCTGGTCTTCGTCAATTATTTGATTGGAGTAGGATCCTTCAGACGTGAGGAAATTTACGATATCAGGATCGTCGTTGAATACTCTCCAATTTGTGATGTTGTCAGGAATGGAGGGTCTAAAGATTAATTCTATTGAGAATCTATCTGGACTAAAATCTTCGGGGGGAATAATCTTAGAAGCTACGTTAGCCAGAAGGTCTGCACTTGCGTTTTGGAGTCTGGGGATTGAAGAAATATTAAAGCTATGAAATGCTCAGTCAGATCTTGTACTAAAGATTGATAGTGTTTTAAGTGACTGATAAGCAATGTATAGTGTTACATACCTGCTTAACCACAATCTCAGAGTCTCCAAAGACTTAAAGATACTTGACATCTAACCCGATTGCTTTGTACAGGCCTTGAACCAAAGCCTCGTATTCTGCTATATTGTTTGTGCAATCGAATTTGAGTCTGCATGTGAGCATGATTTTATCTCCTTCTGGACTAATCATAACGCATCCTACTCCTGCTCCTTTGTTAGATCTAGAGCCATCAAAAAATAATTTCCAAAACAAAGATTTATTTACAGGTTTATCTAAAAAATTAATACATTTCGAACTATCAGTTCGAGAAAAAATTTCGACTTGGGACAAAAGAGAATTTTCTAAATAGGGTGACACATGAGCATTGAAATTGCCGAGGAAAGAATCTACCGAGTAATTGCCAATGATACTGTTGTTATACGCTATCGGTTCATTTTCTCCCTCTAACTCCGTTACTATGTACTTCTGGTGTAGCTCTCGTTCAACTTTTATTTGATTCGTTTTACCATTGTAGGGCAGCCACATGTGCGACCAATCGGTTGCGAAGTATCCATGGAGTTTCTCTAACAAATCCCTGCTAAGAATTAAGCCATAGAATTCTAGGATATCAGCAACTAGAATGTCAATAACCTGACATACCTTCGGGTTGGATGACAATCTTATTGTTACTTGATTTAGTTCGCCAATCACTTTGACTTGAGATCGATCGAGCTGAACTATGCGCACTGCGGATTTCTGTGGTTGAACATTTAATTTGGCACATATAGATTTGGGTAAAATATTCGATGAAGCACCAGAATCTACCAAACAATTGTGCACATTTTTATTGAATATTTCATAAGTAAGGAGAAACGGGGGAGTGTGAGATCTTGATCTTCCTCCAATCAAGACGATGTCATTTGGATCAATCTTATTGATCGCGTTAGTTGGAGGTCTTCGTTGTGGGAAGCTTGAGAAAGTACAGCAGTAGGCAAAGTTGCAACTGGCACGGCATGTAATTCTTTCATCATTATCTTCTGTTGATGTTTCAACTTGCTCAGTTCGTAAAGGGTGATATTAGCCCTAGTCTTCTTCATGTCGTCAATAATATTGTACTCCATTTCGTCTAACACTATCATTGTTTTTGATGGAGTCGTTTCATCTACTTGGACTGGGCTAGTTTGAGTCGCTTTAGATGTTGTTTTCTTTGTCGCGACTTTATCCTTTGTTGCAGAGCTTGCACTCTTCTGCTTACGGGTAGTTTGGGGAGGATCAAGCTGATTTTTACTTCGTGTGCTAACTGGAAATACTTCTTGATCTTCTTCTTGTGGGAGGATGAAATCCCACATTCGTTGTAATTCCACAACTTCTTCGTCATTGGGTGGCTTTGCATCCATTGAAGGACCTCTTTTAAAAGCTCTGTAGGGCTTTTTCGAAGAAGTTTCTGCTACTTGCTTTTTTATGTCGACCATCTCATTGGACATGGTCTTTAGAACTTTCTGCAATCCTTCCAAATCAAAAGGATCTTTTGCTTGTTTCTTCTTGGAGTCTTCCTTGAAGGTGACTTTTTTGGACTTACGTTCCTCTATCACGGATCTCTTTTCCAAGGCTATTATTTGTTTTTCTACTACTATCGCCTCTTTCATGTTATCAGCTAAGGTTATTTTATTTTCCCTGTCCACGAAGATTGCTATGTTCAATGGCAGAACGATAATATACCATTCACATCGTACTTCTTCGCTGGGCTGGGAAGCAGTAGGAATTTTGTTGAAAATATTTTTGAACTGTAAATTGAAATCCTTGATAGGCTCTTTAGCTTCGGCTTTAAGATTGGATAGGTCATTGATTAACGTTTCCGTTGATCTATCATTACCAAACTTGGTTAGGAATTGGTCCTGGAAGATGTCCCAACTTGTGATGGATCCGAAGGGTAATGAAAAGTACCATGATCCGGCTGTCCCTTGCGTGTATAGGGAAAAAGCCGAACAACAGCATCTTCATTAGTAACTCCATTGAGATTAATGGAAAGCATGAAGTTGTTTATGTGCTCTTCTGCTAGCATGCCTGCCTCGGGATTGAATTTAGGCAGCCATTTCTCAGGATGGGCCGGTATTTGACTCAAGGGTGCAGGCATTAAGACTGCCCCAAGGTTGTTCCATGGAGACTGGGCCATTGTTGAACTGCTAATAGAGGAAAGTGCAGAAGATGATCCTTGTGGCTGGGAGGATGAGGATACTATGATCATAGATGATTGAAGAGGGGTTGTGGGGGTTCCAGTGGATGGATGTACGATGATCTGGAGTGGAGGTGTGGATGGTTGACTTCGCGGTGAAGTAGTTGAGATGGATGATGCAGACGAAAGAGTCTCACTGTCAGACTCTTGCGGTGATTTCCTCGCTCTTTTCCTCGTGGGAAGAGGTAATTCGGTTGGCTGGACGCCAAAATTTTCACTCTTTAGCCTGGTCAGGGGATGATCACGGTTGTACTGCGAAGTCACGATGTCTTGAGATTTATCAGACCTCTGAGGGGAGATGGAAAATCGCTGAAGTTTGTGAATCAGGGATTCGACTTCAGGAGGTTCAATGGTAGATTGGTCTGAAATATCATGGTGTGTAGCAGCGGTTGATACTCGAGCGACTTTTGATTCTGGATTTAAATGTAATGGGGAAGTCGGGGGAGATGATGAGGGAGATTTACTCTCGGAATGGTATTCAGATTTGGATTTACTTGCCATTCGTAGTTCAGGCCCTCCTTCTAGCGCCAATTATGTTGAAGCCCCGAAAATTGGGTCGACAACAAGGGGGATACCCGCCCGGTCTGGACCTTGGTTGGCAGCTCCCTATCCGTTTGGTATAGCGGGTTCGACTGGGGATAATGGGACCAGTTTCCCAATCTATGGGTGTGTGTGTGTAGAATTGGATGTTGTTGATCTAACAGTTCCTATCTAAGCTATTCTAATTCAAACTTTAATATAATTCTATGCTATTGTAATCTAATAAAAACAACACATCTAATCTATGCTAACCCGAGATGTAATTCTTCTATTTTGCGATCTAAAGAGATTTCAAATAGCAACTGGTAATAAAGATCATTCAGCGATTATAAGAAAGGAAATCAATTAAGATGAACACTTCGCATAAAAAGTTAGGAAAAACAGTTGTGAACAGCATATCGCATAATAAGCTGTTCATACATTAAACAGAAATAAATAGCTACCACCATACAAAAGTGCCAAATGGTAACTCAAGCATTCATGAGATAACATATAAACAACTAAAAACTGTATATCACTTTAACATATAAGCAGAAATGATCAAGAGATAAAAGTACCATTTATGACTGGTCCTACTCATAAGCTTCAAGCAACAATGATTTATCTCTCCTTGCTCTAACATCTACTAAGAGTACAAAAGTGCAACATCAGTAGCAGATATCAAATGCAAACATCAATAAATCTTGATCCATTCATTCACCAAAACCTCCTCTGAGGGTGCAAAAGTGCATGTTCTGAGGACAAGTTTTTGATAAATTTCTGGACCCTTCTCTAAATGCATGAGAAGGGTTTAAATACTACTAACTAAATAACTTAATTACACAGATTCAGGATACGGTTTAAATGACCGCCCTTTTTCTAAGAAAAACTATTTCTAAAAATTAAATCTAATATCTAACTATTTCTGCATTTGCTCCTTAATGTTGTGAGCATTCAATATTTGCCTGGGTAGAGTCGGCTGACTGTCTTCCGCTTTTGGTTGAGCTAAGAAAACAGAAATGGCAAGCGCTGGCACCATTTTTTCAGCAAAATAGAAGATATACTTAAGAATCATCCTCTAGCTATGTGGATTTACTGTGTATGCTCAGTAATAATCCAAATTTCACTTGGTTAACCCTCAAATTGCCTCTGCCTTTGCCTTCTTGCGTTTTCTGGGCTTACGAGTGACTAAGCAGTTAAGGACTTTGCTTTTTGAGCAATTTTCTCAGCGATGCGTGATTAGCGCTAGGCGCTAATCGCGCATCGGAAACTGCCTCCGTTCTTTGATCTGGGCCTTTCTGGTGCGTTTTTTGCCTTTAGCGTCTTTTCCTTCACCGGGTATAAGCTTTAAAATTTTGTAAACATTCTGCTTTCGTGAGCCTCTAACTTGGAACGTTAAATCGCCTGTTGATATCAGCATTGTTCAACTACTCATTCAACCATGGCTCTAACTGACATATCTGTAATGAATGGCTCAGCAACGCTCTGGAATTTGCGGCTTTGTTGCATGCGGTATCCGTTTATGAGGGCATTTCTTCTCTGCTTCCGAGCATTGGAGCTTTACCCTTTTCCTTAATCGCTCCCTGCACATTGCTTCATGTTGTTTCTGTTTTTTGTTCCTACAGTTCACACATAAGGAGAGAGTAATAATAATAAAAATTGACAAGAAAGCTCTGAGCTCTACGGATGTACAAAAACATGCCACCTGACGTGAACTAACTCTTCGAAAAACACAAAACTGTCTTTTATTAACACTTGGTGTACATTCATTAATTGTCATTAAGGCGCGTATCCAATTTTTGGTTTATGGACAGCTTTTCTTGAATGTTGAGCCGGGGGAAAATTTGCGATGGACAATTTATGTGACTCGCATCGCATCATCGCAATATTGCGTTATTGCATTTTCATTAAGATGTGTTATCGCAGGGTTGCCCGATTACGTTTATTGCAAGATCGTAGATTGTTGTATCACGCGATGGCAAGACCGCAGATCGCAGTATCGCGGTATCGCAAGATCGCAGATTGTTACAATTCGTTAAATGATTATGTGTTTTTATGCGATATTTGCGATATCCGATGTCGCATATCGGCCATCAGCGATTTTTTAAGGTTTTCGAATATGAGCGTTTCTTAATGCATGCGATGCGATGAAATTCGTGTCACATTTTCGCAGTTTATCATTTTACTCACAAGGAAATGTCCTATCTTCTTTGCGTGATGCGATGTTTTCTTAAGGAGTATAATACATAAATCTTAATTGAATTTTTTGAATTTTTTACTAAGGGTCCCCACTTAACTAGTGTTATTGCTAATACTAAATTAGGAGGGGGGTTTTTGGTGGCCACAATAGGTCCGTAGGTGTTTTTATGGTTGAGAGCCTAAAGGGCAGAGTATGATGTTGATTAGGGTTTGACAATTCTTTGTTGATGCCAGGGCTGTTAGTCCATTTTTTATAATGTGAAAGATAATGTGTTGATATGACCACATGTTGAAGTGAAGCCTTCCTAGTACACAATTGTTATAGGGTAAGGTATGCAACGAAAAATATGCCAGATAGGATAGTGTTACACTAAAAAATGTCACCTTGACTACTTACAGTTAGTATGGCTCAAATCAACAGTCATGCTACCCTCTTAGGCGAGTCTCATGCCTCTGTTATCCATCTCAAACTCAAAGAAGAGAGAAAGTCTTGTAAAAACTATGTTTATCTCTGGGGTCGCAGGTTCTCTCTAGCCTTACCTGCGGGGACGCTGACCATGTTCACAAAAGCTGCGTCCATAGACGCTCTGTATGTTAAGGGACAGGTGCGTCCCTCTGTAAAAGGCAAAATGCGCGAGTTTTATCTTGAAAAAGTTACTTGTGGTTACTTCTAGAACATTCTAGAGGTCGGTTTGATGAAATGGATGCGCCTCCAGTTGGTTCATGTATCTCTATTAAGGGGGAACTTATCCCATCAATAAGGGAGCTATCCCACCCAAAGAGGGGGATGATCCCATTGATAGTGGACCTGAATAACCTCTTTACAGCACTATAAATAAAGACATTGAGCCAGAAGGAAGAGAGGTTGGAGCTATACATTTTCTTTGGGTAAATGCTGCAGGATTTAGGTCTTCCATTAGAGCCTTTGTGAGGAGAGATTGTCTTCACTTGATTCTACTTGGGAGAGGGTGAGCTTTGTCAAAGTAGAGGAAAACCCTTGATGGACCCTGGGAGGAACTTGCACAACACCAAGGCCAGGTTGTAAGAGTTTCTTTGTTTCGTTATTAATACAAACTGGTTTATTTTTCTCAATAGCTTGTGTTAATGAGTTATTTCATGTGTTCCTTGGTCTGCATGTAGAATATATGTTTTATTATATGAAATGCAAGTGCTTGGTAATTGTTTGATTGTTTGTGGTTGCAGGAATTGACTTGAAGGAGGAGCTCATCTGGATCGTCAAGAACGGACTTCAACAACAGCGTTTTGGAATAAGGTAAGCCTAAACACTTGTAGTTTTCATGTTGTAAAAGGTGTATTTAGAGAAAGATCACTCCATTTTGTCTTGTTTGTCATTAGAATGTCTTAGACTTCTAGGAAGGTCAGCCGTGTCCGCACCCTTGACCAATTCCGTGTGACAAATTGGCGACTCCGCTGGGGATAGATTCCATTGATGAGAAAAGTCTTTTCCTTTATGTGAACTTTGCTTTGAGAAAATTGGTTTATTTTTCTGGTTTTGGCTCTGTGATTCTGTCTCTGGGTGGGTTAGCTTAGGATTAGTTTTATTTTGGTTTTTCTTGAGTTTTTCAGACGGACGCATCCTCTGAGTGCTGCACAGTGCGTCCCTGGACGCACTTTTGCTGTGTACACAGAGCGGGCCCGCACCTGTGCTAACGGGTTGCCTGCGTCTTCCTGTAAAAATTTAGGAAAACTCCTTTTTTGCCTTTTTTGCTCTTAGATTTTGTTTTTTCTTAGTTTTTTCTGCCCCGATTCATTAGTCCCTTGTCCAGAATCTTCACCTAAGCTTGTTCCTGCTCTTAGCTTTCATCAATTGGGTGTTTTGAGTCTCTTTTTTGAGAAATTCTTAATTTGATTTCCTTTGGTCATTACTTGGAGGTTTCTCTCAGTCTTTTCACAATTTTGCATCTTTTTGCTTTTGTTTTTGCAAAAAAATTTCCCCCTCATTCGCCGGGGGGGGCTAAATTGTGTATGAGTGTTAATCGCCTTTGAGTGTTTTTATTTTTGATCTTTGGAACTCTCACCCAATTTTCTCGACTTGCACTTGATTGGTTCTTAGATTACATTAGAATCATCTTGTGTTTGAGAATTCTCTTGCATAGATCACATTTGCATAATTAGAGTTCTCAGTTTCAGAATATGAATGAAAAATGTGCATAGATTACATTTGCATACTTTTCATGTGAATTGTGCATAGATTACAATTGCATAGTTTACATTCTGAAAAATCAATCGTAGATTTAGATCAGCTTTCTTTGATTTGAATTTACACAAAAATAAAAATAAAAATTAGTTTGGAATTGATTTGCATTAGTTTTTCTTGATGAAATTAGTGCATTAGAGAATTTGTTAAATTTTCTCTTAATGATCAATTTTTTGCATTGTTGGAAGTGAATGGAAACTCTCTCCTTACTCTAGTTAGGATTCATCGAATTGAAAGGATTGCATTATCATATTCGATTGCATTCAGTTGAGTCAGGTCATAACACCATTGGTTTCATCTCCATTTACCCATTTGAGTAATAACAGCCTTAGTAACACAGCGCTTAATTAAAATTCATCTAGTAATTTTTACATTTCTAGGGCTCTGAAACACCAACATAGCTTAGGCTAGGGTCTTGGAGTAGGTGAGTACTTAACTCTCCAAGACTACAAAACCAAACAGATAGTTTATCTTGAGTAGAATAAATCCAATTGTTTCAATTGCACTCTGGGAAAGCTCCTCTTAAAGGAGAAGCACGAGCTCGTGTCCGAACCAGTGAGGGGATCATTCCCCCCTCGTTGGGAACGACGCCAGACAGTACGTATTACAAACGGTAAACCTCGGATTAACCATTGTCGAGGAGCCAGGGGTCACTTATCGGTAAACCTTGGATTGTTGTCAAGGAGCCGGTAAGGGGATTGAGCTTGCTACTCTGCCCTTGCGTGCTGTCGGAGTTTAGACTGTTCCCCCAGGTGTATTTGTTACTGTTGGTGACCTTAGTGACCATAATCTTTAGGGTTCTACCGAGGTGACGGTGGAGGGAAGGTCCCACTGTACCTGGAGCAGACGTCGGCTATACTCACTTGGATTTTCTGGGGGGTTCACTTCACTCGAGACGGTTAAAGTGGAGGAACTTGGTCCAGTCTATTCATTAAGCAGGTTGTCGGGGTAACTGTTCCACCCACTATTTCTGTACTGGATTTTGCGAGGTTGGGCTTCATCACCAACTAGTGTTTTCGGTCCGGAGAGCTTACTGTTTGTGTGTGGTTTGACTCCTAGATTTGATAGCGCGTGTTAATTTGTTTGTTTTTACTTTTAGAGACCATAGGTGTGAATTGTGAATTTTAGTTGTTAAGTGTGAATTGTGAATTGTTAATTTTAGTTTTAAATTGTTAATAAAATTCACTGAAGTTGAATATAATGGCAAATGTTCCGGAATTTATCAACCTAGGAACCCCTCCTAATGAGAATCCTAGTACTTTTCCTTACTTTGGAAATGTTGGTCCTCCTTATATGGCTACTTTGTCATTACCTGGATTTACAATAGGTTTACCGATATGGTTATTTTCAACTTCGTTGGCCCAAAATACTCCAATTGTTCCATCTCAACCGGATGCTTCACCTCAACAGAGTTCACCATCTCAACATCACCAACCTTCTGTTGACCCTTTACCTTCTTCGCCTAATTTTTCTTCCTCCATTTCTTCCTCTTCGCCTGGTAAAAGCCTTGATGCTAGTAACCAGGAGGCTAAGAAGAAGAAGAAAGGGAAGAAGAAGAAGAAGAAGAAGAAACAAGATAAGCAAGAAGTCAACCAACCAACCATGGCTGTAAGTGTTAGTTGTGTTGAGGAAAATTCCGACATGCACCGTAAACCGAAATACCCTTGCAGGCTTTGTAAGGGAGACCACTTCCTTGTCAATTGTCCTAGTATTCCAAAGGTCTTGGAAGTATGGTCAGAAAAATCTCATCAACTTTCCATTGATCCATCAACCAGTGATAGTCAGGTTCCTGGGAAAAAGGGTAAAGTTAGGTTTCCTTGTAAGTTATGCAAAGGGAGTCATCAAACTCACATTTGCCCTCACATGGATGAAGCCTCAACATTGTTGGAAAACCTTACTGTCCCACAGCAAGAATTTCCAACTGGTTACCGTAAACTTTCTCCCAACCTACCGTCAACTGACGGAGCGATTGATCAAAATTCAAGTACGGTCGATCACACTCTTCCATTGGAGAGTGAAATTCATGTCACTCAGGTCGATGATCAATTGGTTGATCAAGTGGTCGATTCAATTTCACATTCGGTCGATCCCTCTTTCCCTTTAGAGATTGAACTTCATACCGCTCAGGTTCTTCTTGTTACATCAGATTCTTCTATGTCGGGGGGCATTTCACCTGTTTCTATAGAACCCCCTCCAAGCACTGAGGTCTTTTCCTTTGATTGGAATAGACTGACAGAACCTCGTCTTCCTTCCTCCATCCCTTTCCAAATCATTGTCAAGGCTGGTGGTAGGGACATACATCGTACTCAGGTAGATGAGGGTGCTTCTGTTAGTATTTTATCCTCAATTGTTTGGAAAGCTTTGGGTTCCCCTCAGCTTGCGCCTATTACGCAGAATCTGAAAGCTTTTAACAGAACCATTAGTGAACCTTTAGGGATCCTTCCTAAGTTTTCTATTACCTTGGAAGGTAAAACTGTCTGTATTGATCTTATGGTAGTTCGAGGTCCCTTGGATTTCAATTTACTCCTTGGGCGAGACTATGTTTATGCAATGAAAGCTGTCGTATCGACACTCTTTCGTGTGATGTCTTTCCCTCACAATGGCAGTATTGTGACTGTAGACCAGCTTTCGTTCCCTAGTCTTTTTTCAACTACCAACAGTATGACACCCCTAAATGTTCCTGATTCTAAAGTGGTATCTACCCCGCCACGGGTTAATTATGTGGCAACTGGTCCCATGTTTCCAGTTACCGATGTAAGTGAGCCTCTCACAGTTTGCTCAACTTCCTTTGATTTAGATCCGGTAATTGACATGGAGCACTCTATGGGATTACATGAACACGATGTTCTTATCCCTTTTGAGTCCCTTGACATGTGTTCCTTCCAAAGAAGTTTTCTTCCTTCTGATGAAGACCTCTTGGAAGCCATGATCAAGACGTGTCCATTGACATGTCTTTCTTCCAGTTGGAAGCCATGATCAGTTGGTCCGAGGAAAGTTCCTGTTACTGAGTCAACCTCGTTAAAAAATGAATCAGGTACGAGGATAGTTTGTTCCTCTCTCAACCTCGTTAAAAAATGAAATTGGATGGTATGAGGAAAGTTCCTTTTACTGTGTCAACCTCGTTAAAAAATGAATCAGTGAGTACGAGGATAGTTTTTTCCTGTATCAACCTCGTTAAAAAATGAAATAGGCTGTGGTGAGGAAAGTTCCTTTTACTGTGTCAACCTCGTTAAAAAATGAATCAGTGTGTACGAGGATAGTTTGTTCCTCTCTCAACCTCGTTAAAAAATGAAACTAGATGGTACGAGGAAAGTTCCTTTTACTGTGTCGACCTCGTTAAAAAATGAATCAGTGAGTACGAGGATAGTTTTTTCTTGTATCAACCTCGTTCAAAAATGAACCAGGCCAGCAGAGGATAGTTCTTTTTACTGAGTCAACCTCATTAAAAAATGAATCAGGGACGAGGATAGTTTTTTCCTGTATCAACCTCGTTACAAAATGAAATAGGTTAGTACGAGGATAGTTTTTTCCTGTATCAACCTCGTTAAAAAATGAAATAGGCTAGCATGAGGACAGTTCTTTTACTGAGTCAACCTCATTAAAAAATGAATCAGCTAGATTTTAGGCTATATAGATTGTAGAAAGTAGGATTTTGAGGACAGTTCCTGTTACTGAGTCAACCTCATTACAAAATGAATCAGGTTTGAGGACAGTTCCTTTTACTGAGTCAACCTCGTTAAAAAATGAATCAGGTATGAGGATAGTTCCTGTTACTGAGTCAACCTCGTTAACAAATGAATCAGGTATGAGGATAGTTCTTTTCTTGTGTCAACCTCCTTAAAAAAATGAAACAACTCCCTTTTCAAGTTAAATATTGAAAGTAAACCTTCATTTCATCCAGCCGGTTGAATGCAATGAAGCCTGGGGGGCATGCACCTCGCTTTGCATCATTATGCTGAGGGCATGCGAACTTTTAGAGCACAGTTCCTTGTCTTGTGTCAAGCTCGTTAAAAAATGAAACAAGGGTAGTTTAAGTAGGTAGATTGTAGAGCGTAGTCATGAGCATAGTTCCTTGTCTTGTGTCAAGCTCATTAAAAAATGAATCAAGGATTTTAGAGCATAGTTCCTTGTCTTGTGTCAAGCTCGTTAAAAAATGAATCAAGGTTTTTAGAGTAAAGTTTTTGTTAGGTAGATTGTAGAGAGTAGTTATGAGCATAGTTCCTTATCTTGTGTCAAGCTCACTAAAAAATGAAACAACTCCCACAAGTCTTTCCAAAATCTTGAAAGTAAAGCTTCATTCCATCCACCTCATTGAATGCAATGAAGCTTGGGGGGCATGTACCTTGGTTTGCATCTTTATGCTGGGGGCATGTGAACTTATAACAAGCATAGTTTTTCGTTTCAAGCTTGCATAAACATGAAACTGAATCCGAGCATAGTTCTTTTCCTGTGTCAAGCTCGTTAAAAAATGAAACAAATCCTCCTCTACTTGAGTCGAGAGATTGACTAGATCTCGTAAATGTTAAGTTGTATATTTAGGTTAGTTGTTTCGGTGTTTTGCATAATTTTCTTACAGTTTTAGGTCAAAGTCTTTTAAATGATCTCATCACTAAACCTTCATTTCATCCAAATGGTTGAATGAAATGAAGCTAGGGGGGCATGCACTCTAGCAGTTATGCTTAGGGGGCATCAAGCACAGTTTTATCTCTGTTTCAAGCTTGTGTAAAAATGAAACTAATTTAAAGCATAGTTTTTCTCTGTTTCAAGCTTTTGTAAAAATGAAACCTATCTCGAGTCAATTTCGGTTATTTTCAAGACTCGTTAAACTCATGAAAATCCCGAGATTATTTTGCTATCTTTCATTCTCGTAAAACAAATGAAAATGCCGAGTTCTTTCCGTCTTTTCCTACTCGTAAATTAAATTGAAAGTCGGCCATATGAGTACATTTTTATCATTTTTTCGAACTCGTCAAAACTTACGAAAAAGTGAAACCTCAGAGTCATCTTTTAAGCCCTTTTCTGACTCCTAAAACATGAAAAGATCGCCGAGCGTTTCTTTTACACTCGTTAAAACGGAATTAAAAGACGGTCCCCTTTTAGCTCTTTTCTGACCGTAAAATCAGGAAAAGATTGCCGGGTTTTTGTCGTTTCAAACTCGATAAGGAAATAAAACGACGTGTCCTTGATCGCTTTTTACTTTTCAGGTTGACGACACTATTATGAAAGTACTCCTTGGTCGCAAGATCAAGCGGTTCCCCCAGGTATTATTTTATACTTTTTCGGGCTTGAGGGACACAAATTTACGAAAAAGTTCAACGTGGAGTCTCCTTTAGTTTTTTCAGACTCTCTAAAATTGAAAAACGCCGAGTTTCTCCTATACTGGGCTCGTTAAACTTTTACAGTAGAGGACCTGTTCAATTACAAACAGGAACGAACCACTCCTTCCTAGGGTTCGAATTTAAACTAGGTTGGACTCGTCCGAAGGATGAGCTTATAATCAAGCATATGTTATCCTCCTCAAGCTTGTTAAAAATAAAGAGGTACTTGCCAGAAATGGTGGGGGAAAAGAGAGAAGAATGAACCTGTTTGTTACCTTTTGTCTCAAAAGAAACTTTATTACCACTCTTGAACACGACACTTTTTCATTCACCTGGGTTGGGAAATCTTTTACCTCACAGTTGATCAAACCACTTTGAAAGTCTTTAACCGGGTTCCGGGGATTAACTTTGAGTTATTCGTCACCAAGCCATCTGTCGTGTCGTTATGTGTTCAAGAGGTCTGCAAGCAAAACTTTCATCTGCAAAATACTTGTCATCCATTTGACCATCCCTGAGTCAGTCCTTACAGCAACATTTCTTCAACTTGAACAATGATTTCGTGTTGCAGGCTTGCCTGCAACGGGTCGCTTTCTATCGACATCAGCACATTATCTAGAAAGATGACTTAGGAATCGACAGTACCTTGAAGTCTGCATGCATCAATGGCAGGTTTCTCGCCTTTGACGTCAGTTTACATCATTGACTTTCGATCAAAGGATTCCGTGAAGTGTTCGACATCAAAACATCTATTCACATTTCACGGGTTGTACTTGGTACTTTGAGAACCATTGACATTACTGGTGGTTTCTCTCACGCTTGTTAACAGTTTACATCATCGACTGGTAATCAAGTGGTTTCTAACATGTTCGACATCAACTCATTTAATCACATGCTTAGAATCGTACCAATTCGGGAAGTAGAAGTGAAGACCCTGGATCTAGTTTCTACCATCCAGGCTGCGAGGAGTTTTGTATTCATTGTCTATGTAGACTAATCATAAACAGATGGCTGCGTCCATACTGTGTCTACAAAAGTCTATAAAAATGATGTACTGCAAGATCATTCCTGTATCAGAATAGTTAGTCCATTAGTTAAAGTTTTGAATCTGAGTATGGGAATGCCTACCTCAGTGATGATATAATCTTATCCATGTATTTTGTGTTGAAAATTGCAGGTTCCAACCAGACCATCCACAAGACAATCCTTGAAATGATAAAGCGCTTCACCCTTCCTAGAATTACAAAACCCTACTCTATTCCAGGCTTCGCACTTTAGGGGGCAATCTGTTACACTAAAAAATGTCACCTTGACTACTTACAGTTAGTATGGCTCAAATCAACAGTCATGCTACCTACACCTCTGCTCTTAGGCGAGTCTCATGCCTCTGTTATCCATCTCAAACTCAAAGAAGAGAGAAAGTCTTGTAAAAACTATGTTTATCTCTGGGGTCGCAGGTTCTCTCTAGCCTTACCTGCGGGGACGCTGACCATGTTCACAAAAGCTGCGTCCATAGACGCTCTGTATGTTAAGGGACAGGTGCGTCCCTCTGTAAAAGGCAAAATGCGCGAGTTTTATCTTGAAAAAGTTACTTGTGGTTACTTCTAGAACATTCTAGAGGTCGGTTTGATGAAATGGATGCGCCTCCAGTTGGTTCATGTATCTCTATTAAGGGGGAACTTATCCCATCAATAAGGGAGCTATCCCACCCAAAGAGGGGGATGATCCCATTGATAGTGGACCTGAATAACCTCTTTACAGCACTATAAATAAAGACATTGAGCCAGAAGGAAGAGAGGTTGGAGCTATACATTTTCTTTGGGTAAATGCTGCAGGATTTAGGTCTTCCATTAGAGCCTTTGTGAGGAGAGATTGTCTTCACTTGATTCTACTTGGGAGAGGGTGAGCTTTGTCAAAGTAGAGGAAAACCCTTGATGGACCCTGGGAGGAACTTGCACAACACCAAGGCCAGGTTGTAAGAGTTTCTTTGTTTCGTTATTAATACAAACTGGTTTATTTTTCTCAATAGCTTGTGTTAATGAGTTATTTCATGTGTTCCTTGGTCTGCATGTTGAATATATGTTTTATTATATGAAATGCAAGTGCTTGGTAATTGTTTGATTGTTTGTGGTTGCAGGAATTGACTTGAAGGAGGAGCTCATCCGAATCGTCAAGAACGGACTTCAACAACAGCGTTTTGGAATAAGGTAAGCCTAAACACTTGTAGTTTTCATGTTGTAAAAGGTGTATTTAGAGAAAGATCACTCCATTTTGTCTTGTTTGTCATTAGAATGTCTTAGACTTCTAGGAAGGTCAGTCGTGTCCGCACCCTTGACAAATTCCGTGTGACAAATGCACTCTAGCAGTTATGCTTAGGGGGCATCAAGCACAGTTTTATCTCTGTTTCAAGCTTGTGTAAAAATGAAACTAATTTAAAGCATAGTTTTTCTCTGTTTCAATCTTTTGTAAAAATGAAACCTATCTCGAGTCAATTTCGGTTATTTTCAAGACTCGTTAAACTCATGAAAATCCAGAGATTATTTTGCTATCTTTCATTCTCGTAAAACAAATGAAAATGCCGAGTTCTTTCCGTCTTTTCCTACTCGTAAATTAAATTGAAAGTCGGCCATATGAGTACATTTTTATCATTTTTTTGAACTCGTCAAAACTTACGAAAAAGTGAAACCTCAGAGTCATCTTTTAAGCCCTTTTCTGACTCCTAAAACATGAAAAGATCGCCGAGCGTTTCTTTTACACTCGTTAAAACGGAATTAAAAGACAGTCCCCTTTTAGCTCTTTTCTGACCGTAAAATCAGGAAAAGATTGCCGGGTTTTTGTCGTTTCAAACTCGATAAGGAAATAAAACGACGTGTCCTTGATCGCTTTTTACTTTTCAGGTTGACGACACTATTATGAAAGTACTCCTTGGTCGCAAGATCAAGCGGTTCCCCCAGGTATTATTTTATACTTTTTCAGGCTTGAGGGACACAAATTTACGAAAAAGTTCAACGTGGAGTCTCCTTTAGTTTTTTCAGACTCTCTAAAATTGAAAAACGCCGAGTTTCTCCTATACTGGGCTCGTTAAACTTTTACAGTAGAGGACCTGTTCAATTACAAACAGGAACGAACCACTCCTTCCTAGGGTTCGAATTTAAACTAGGTTGGACTCGTCCGAAGGATGAGCTTATAATCAAGCATATGTTATCCTCCTCAAGCTTGTTAAAAATAAAGAGGTACTTGCCAGAAATGGTGGGGGAAAAGAGAGAAGAATGAACCTGTTTGTTACCTTTTGTCTCAAAAGAAACTTTATTACCACTCTTGAACACGACACTTTTTCATTCACCTGGGTTGGGAAATCTTTTACCTCACAGTTGATCAAACCACTTTGAAAGTCTTTAACCGGGTTCCGGGGATTAACTTTGAGTTATTCGTCACCAAGCCATCTGTCGTGTCGTTATGTGTTCAAGAGGTCTGCAAGCAAAACTTTCATCTGCAAAATACTTGTCATCCATTTGACCATCCCTGAGTCAGTCCTTACAGCAACATTTCTTCAACTTGAACAATGATTTCGTGTTGCGGGCTTGCCTGCAACGGGTCGCTTTCTATCGACATCAGCACATTATCTAGAAAGATGACTTAGGAATCGACAGTACCTTGAAGTCTGCATGCATCAATGGCAGGTTTCTCGCCTTTGACGTCAGTTTACATCATTGACTTTCGATCAAAGGATTCCGTGAAGTGTTCGACATCAAAACATCTATTCACATTTCACGGGTTGTACTTGGTACTTTGAGAACCATTGACATTACTGGTGGTTTCTCTCACGCTTGTTAACAGTTTACATCATCGACTGGTAATCAAGTGGTTTCTAACATGTTCGACATCAACTCATTTAATCACATGCTTAGAATCGTACCAATTCGGGAAGTAGAAGTGAAGACCCTGGATCTAGTTTCTACCATCCAGGCTGCGAGGAGTTTTGTATTCATTGTCTATGTAGACTAATCATAAACAGATGGCTGCGTCCATACTGTGTCTACAAAAGTCTATAAAAATGATGTACTGCAAGATCATTCCTGTATCAGAATAGTTAGTCCATTAGTTAAAGTTTTGAATCTGAGTATGGGAATGCCTACCTCAGTGATGATATAATCTTATCCATGTATTTTGTGTTGAAAATTGCAGGTTCCAACCAGGCCATCCACAAGACAATCCTTGAAATGATAAAGCGCTTCACCCTTCCTAGAATTACAAAACCCTACTCTATTCCAGGCTTCGCACTTTAGGGGGCAATCTGTTACACTAAAAAATGTCACCTTGACTACTTACAGTTAGTATGGCTCAAATCAACAGTCATGCTACCCTCTTAGGCGAGTCTCATGCCTCTGTTATCCATCTCAAACTCAAAGAAGAGAGAAAGTCTTGTAAAAACTATGTTTATCTTTGGGGTCGCAGGTTCTCTCTAGCCTTACCTGCGGGGACGCTGACCATGTTCACAAAAGCTGCGTCCATAGACGCTCTGTATGTTAAGGGACAGGTGCGTCCCTCTGTAAAAGGCAAAATGCGCGAGTTTTATCTTGAAAAAGTTACTTGTGGTTACTTCTAGAACATTCTAGAGGTCGGTTTGATGAAATGGATGCGCCTCCAGTTGGTTCATGTATCTCTATTAAGGGGGAACTTATCCCATCAATAAGGGAGCTATCCCACCCAAAGAGGGGGATGATCCCATTGATAGTGGACCTGAATAACCTCTTTACAACACTATAAATAAAGACATTGAGCCAGAAGGAAGAGAGGTTGGAGCTATACATTTTCTTTGGGTAAATGCTGCAGGATTTAGGTCTTCCATTAGAGCCTTTGTGAGGAGAGATTGTCTTCACTTGATTCTACTTGGGAGAGGGTGAGCTTTGTCAAAGTAGAGGAAAACCCTTGATGGACCCTGGGAGGAACTTGCACAACACCAAGGCCAGGTTGTAAGAGTTTCTTTGTTTCGTTATTAATACAAACTGGTTTATTTTTCTCAATAGCTTGTGTTAATGAGTTATTTCATGTGTTCCTTGGTCTGCATGTTGAATATATGTTTTATTATATGAAATGCAAGTGCTTGGTAATTGTTTGATTGTTTGTGGTTGCAGGAATTGACTTGAAGGAGGAGCTCATCCGGATCGTCAAGAACGGACTTCAACAACAGCGTTTTGGAATAAGGTAAGCCTAAACACTTGTAGTTTTCATGTTGTAAAAGGTGTATTTAGAGAAAGATCACTCCATTTTGTCTTGTTTGTCATTAGAATGTCTTAGACTTCTAGGAAGGTCAGCCGTGTCCGCACCCTTGACCAATTCCGTGTGACAGATAGGGCTTAAAGGAACTGCATTCACGTGACATAATTGTTTTGAGGATCAAAGGTAAGTGTGTTGAAGATGTAACCTGCCAAGATTGATAGTAAGAGTCTATGCTGAGGCTTGATACTACTGATGATACTAATCTAGGAAGAGAATATTTATTGATAACATGCTGAGATGATAAGAGTGGATGTATGAGGGTCTACAGTTGAGTGTGTTAAAATGTTATCTTAATTGACAAAATGTTGGAGTATGGTCATATTGTTGAAATTATGTGTTGTTGATCAGAGATATGCATTGGTGTGGCCAGTGATAGAATGATGCTAAATTGATAAGCTAGGGTTTGACCTTTTGTGTATAAAGAATATGAATGTTGGATGCTAGAGCTAGGGATTGGCTTGATTATTTTGTTGAATGTCATGTATGTGAGTATGAGTTGTTGAAAATTGGATACTTCTTGAGTAGTAGATTCATATAATATTGGTTGGTTGATTGATATATGCTACAATAACAATGACCATATTTGTAATATGTTGCTACTAGGGTTTCTCCCTGAGTTATAACAAGGGTTTGTTGCTAATTATGAGTAGAACCTTCAAGGTTTCCCTACAAGTTGTTGATCTAAGTTTATAAAAGAATGCATTATTGAGAACATATTAATGTTGCTAGGATCTAACAATGACATAAAGTTATTGAGTTTGTATTTGACAGATTTATTTATGCAAGAATATGATGTTTAGTTGAGCTCATGGTTTGATCATTTGAACATAAGAAATTTTTGTTTGTGCTGACAACATTGTGCTAATATTGCAGATCAGCAAAGTCAACAGAGTGTCTTCACATTATTTATTTTTTTATTGAGCCCATGTGGATCCAGTCTGAAAATTGTGAAACATGGTCCGTTATGGTAAACTAAAGGTTGGAGCTTTCAGGGAAAGTGGTAGCTTGCTGAGTAGGGTGGTGTAAGAGGAGAGTGGAGTTTCCTTCAGGTTGGAGCTTGGAAACACTTCAGGGTAGCAGGATGGTGCTAGGGCAGGTTGGAGGTTATGTAGTGTGTTGGAGCATCCTTTCAATCAGAGCTGATAAATCTAGGGTGTCAGAGCGTCCCTCTAGTTGGAGCTGGTAAACTAGGGCATTAGAGCATCCCTCTAGTTAAAGTTGGAGCTTCCTTTAGGTTGGAGGTTGAAAACTAGGGGGTTGTAGCCTCCTTCGGTTGATGCTAAAAATATTGGAAGTTGGAGCTTCCTAATTGATCTAAATTTTGAAGACCTATAATAAGAAGCATTCGGTGGTTTTTCTCTTGGAAGGATTTCCAGCTAAAAATATCGTGTACTGTCTTGATGTCATGAATTATTGAATGGTTTTATTTACTATTCATATGACATGCTATTGATTTATGTTTGATCTAATGATAACATGAATTTTATGCTCTGAAGATTAAAATTAACTAATTGAAAGGAAATACCGATTCGCCCCCTCTCGATATTAACAACAATTGGAATTAGAGAATGTTCCTTTAGTTATAGTTTAACAACTGGAAGAAAGATATAAGAAGTTCAATGATGGTGTTATGTTCCTATACTAATAGGTGTCATAATTTATGATTGACTTAGTTGTCTCTGAAATATGTACATACCTTTGGTTCTACAAATGTTTTCCATATTTGTAAAAAATAAAAAAAATTAAAAATTAAAAAATGTAAAGAGGGTATGTCCTAAAAGAAAGATCAAAGGACGAAAAAAGAAATAACGGAAAGGTCAAAAAAGATGAAAATTATGAACCCCAAAGAAAAAAGACCATGAAAAGTGTGCAAGTCCAAATGCCACTACTATTTTACTTTTTGTACAATAATGATTGTGTGCAAAGTGTTGTTATGCCACAATCCATGGTAACCAAACAATTTAATCTTGGTTATTCCATGTTTTCAATTTCATGCTTAGAGATAGAGAATAAAATCTGACCAAACTATTTAATCTTGGCAGATAAGTAGATAGGTAGAGTAAACAAAGGAGCTCAACAGTTTAATCTGAGCCCTTGGATGTAATAAAGATAGACTTAGACAGATTTCCATTGTAAAAGAAAAGAAAAATGTTTCATAAGGGTTTGCCAGTTTAAGTGCACCCTAATAAAGAGAAGGAAAAATGATAGGATGTGTAGGTGGGTAAGTAGATGGATGGTTGCATAATGGTGTATGATGAATGATTAGTTGAAGCTCATATCATTTACTTTCATCATCATATTACTTTGAAAATATGGATAACAGAGACATTTACAAAGTCAGGTTATTAATTTCCTCATTTTCTTTTACCCCTAATGTCACTAATTTCCCACAAATAACAATCAAAGCACCAAAAACCTTAAATCAAAGAGGCTCAAAGCATTTCTGTGATTTTTGGAGGGACCGAAGCCTCGGCCCAATGATTTACAGGTTCCAAGTGCCAACTCATCAACATTCACTCCTCCATAATTCATCCATTTCATCTAAAAAATCCCTTTTCCTAAGGTGAAATCATTATTTGCCTAGGTAAAGTAATTAACCTTATATAAAACCCCCTTTTCCCACAAAAACCCACAAAATGCATCTAAGCCTAAGTTATAAGTGTTTAAATGCGGAAATGTAATATATTTCGAAACATTTTACTTAGCGTATTCTCATTTCCACATCTATTTCATATTAACATAGTTTATTATAGTTAGCTCCCGCAAAATATACCCCGTCCCCTATATATTATTAAAATCCATTATTCTAATATCCCGCCCTAGTTTGAAATATAAACCCTAAAATGGAATAATTGGATAGATTGATTAATCGATAGATTAATTAATCTATCCACAATCAATCAAGACCTATAACCCTCCGCTGCATTAAAAAGGAATTAATTAATCAACCTATGATTAATTAAGAACCTTCCTCCAATCACATCTCCCCCGACGTCATTAATCTCCCTAATCTGCAGTTACTACCCTGTCGGGCCCCTCCATTAAATCTCGATCAAGTCCCTTCCCTGACCACCATATGATCTGACACCTTCAGATCTAACGGCTGATGCTCATATCAGGCGGCCTCCAATGCCAAACTTTACCCGCCCGATATGAGCGGTTTCACTATTCACCCCGCCGCTACATGTCACCCGATGAATGGCATCGGGCAGACCTCTCCCAATACCACTACACCCTCATAAGCGGTGCGATAGAGTCTGCTTACTACCCTTGCTTACCACCTTCGCTAAATGAAAAAATGTCCCATCCGTTAACTGGCGCCAACTATCATTTTCATTATACCTGCCAAAACATTGACTTTGCCAAATAAAAACAAAAATACTCATTATTTTGTTTTACCAAGAAAAGAACCTTCTGTTCTCCATGCACACTCAGATCATGTTCAGGCCACCACCCTGCTTCCAACCATCAACCTTCAGAAGCCACTGAACTCTAGATTGCCATTGCGGACCTGTGCGCTTCATGCAAATAGTGCACCAGAGCCATTAGTCCCTTTATCTGACCATAACCAAGTATTTACCTGTTTTACTAAGAAACCCTATTTTCGTATTCAACCTGGACTAAATTGCTATGAAAATCAAGTAATTTAGTGATAGTAAGTTGTTTGACAGTCTAGAGACTCCCTGAAATGACCCAATTCTTCACAAATTCCCTGGAATTCCCTACCCTCGTCCTTGAATCCACAAGAACCAAGGATGGATGCTCCAGTTGCCTTGGATATCAGGTCAATTACCACACCCCACAGAGATTTAGACCATCTTCCCCTAGCTGACAGAGACTTTCAAATAAAGGACCTCACCTTTGATGAAACCCCTTTGAAATTGCATTGCAGATATAGAGATAATTACTTAAACCATGCAGATAAGATAGGTCTCTGGGAATCAAACCTGCCCAAGTATCAATTCCCCAGTGTCCACGTCTTCCTAGATATTATTCACTACTGCCATGCCAACTACGACCCTATTATGAGAGCTGTGATGTCTCCAGACCAAAAAATCCTATTCACCATTACAGCTGAGTCCATAAATGAGATGTTACAGTTACAGTCGGGTCAAGACCTCATTCCCCTTTCCATTTCTAATTTACTTGAAAGATCTTCAAAGCTGTCCAGTTCCAGAAGTTCCCAAATTTGTCAGACTTTCATTAAAGAAGAGAATATGCCAAAATACCCCCCTCCTTACATGTCCGTCATCTTTTCTGATCTGGGTAAAGATATTGTCACAATGATAGCATGCATTTTAGGTTTTTCCACCAATGAATATGTTGATGAGATGACCTTTGCCTACATGTCTATTTTTACCCCTAGTCAACCTCCTGCAGTCAAATTTGATTATGCCAAGTTCATTGCTGACAAAATGCATGATCAGTTGATGAGACTGGAAAATGAAAGAGTCTTCAAATACTCATTAGTCCTATATCACTTATTTCTTTACTACCAGACTGATAGGTTTCCTTTCTCTGTACAAAAACTTGATACTAGAGGGAATCCTAGATTTGTCATTTTCTAGACTTCTCTTTTCCACAGGTCTTATGATTCTCCTTATTCATATATAGATTTTATTGACCAGTTTATACATCTAGTGACTACAATGCTGATAGGAAGTCCCCCTCCCAGAATCAGTGCAGACATTAAGAGGGTTCTCCAGTCGTTCAAGCAGTACAAAGTTGGGGATTGGTATTTATACCAAAACCATACTGAAATCAAGATTTATGGGTGTGAGTTTCCTCCTTATAAGTAATGAGCCCCAAATTTGGTAACATTTTGGGCTCATTTTTCCTAATTATCCTTGTTCAATCCTTCATTTTTCATAACTTATGCATTATTTTTTAGTATGTTTATGTCATTTGTATGAATAAGGGTAGTCACTCTTCCTAGGTGGCTAACATGTGCTCATTTCAGGTTTTTTGACATATGTTGGAGCAAAACCGAGCAGTCATGGGCTAGGAGACAGCGAAGCTTGGGTTGAGGATTCGTAGGGGGGTTGTCTATGGAATTAAATAGCCTCCCTCGGGATCTTCACCCCCAACTCTGAGCTCCCAAAGGCCACCAAAACCGGATCTAGAAGGCAGCCAAACGGATTTTTGGAAGGAGCTATTCACTCACAGTTTGGGCAACCAAGTCCCATAGATTTAGGAGGCCAGCTAGGGCCTCGTGGTGTATAAATGTTAAGGCCTCAGCCTTTGTGAGGGACTTTTGGAAACTCTTGCATACTTTGCACTACAGTGCTGCTAGCTCCATTTTGTTCTCTTGTATCCATTGTTGGCATAACTCTTGACTTATGATTATTTTTTTGATAATGAGAAGCAGTCAGATTTGGTATCAGCTCTGAGTTTTCTATAGGAGCCATAGCTCTTGGGGTTGGGCCCAACCTAAGAGCCTAGGGTCTCCTTCTTTGTATTGTTATCTTTTCTTTATGCATCGTGATTTTCCTTTTATGCATTTGAAACGTGTTTCTGTTGAGCAAGATTTAGTTGTGTTGGTTAAATAGGTCACTGTTGATAAATAGGATTGCTTCAGATGTGTAGAATAGATGGGTAGGATAATAACAGATAAAGCTCCAAGAAAAAAGGTTGACAACACTCTCAGTTTCACCTCTCCCTTATTGGATCAGGGGCTGGAATTGCAGAAACAGTGCTGCCCAACAAAAACACTAGTTTACTTGACCATGCAATCTTTGGTGTAATGTTTTCATTTGTAGAAGTTAGTTATGCGTTCAGGCCTTTGAAATGTTTCTTTGCTTAAGTGTTGTACATGTTTCTCTTTATAAATAAAGCTGATGTTCATTTGTTTCGTTGACAGTTAGGATAGATTAGCTAAGATTTCAATTGTGTGCAGGACTTGGTTGATTCAGTTAAGTGTACACCGTGCAGGGCATCTCCATCACTCTCTCATCCACCTAAGCTTCGTCCAGGCCAGCTGCTCCATCTCCTAGTTAGGTTCCTCGTTTCACAACTGTTCTTCTGCCCACGTAACCCTACCTTCTTGCTCCTCCATTATCTTAGCCTTCTTTAATCCAAGCCAACTTTCCACACCCTCTCACCACTCCATCCATCAGTCCCTGGGTCATTTCAGGCCCCTACCCTACCTCCCTATCTATTCATGCACCTTACCTCACTCACCCATCCTCAAAAATCCAATTTTAAAACATCCTATAGAAATTCCTGAACATCCTGTAGAAATCCCTAAAACATCCGATAGAACCCTTGCAGACTTCCTGTAGAAGCTCACAAATGAGGTTGTTGGATAGCCAAACTTTGTGAAACTCTCCGGAAGAGTGTTAGGGACTCCTTAGACCCTCTTTGAACCTTCCCAACCTTTTCCAAGCATTTCTCTTCCTTGATCCACCCCTGCACAGTAAAAATCCAGTTAAAACACATGCATGATAATTCTAATAACTTATTCAAAAATACAAAAAGATGTTTCCTTCAGATAGAGGTATCCTAGACATGTGTATTGTACCTTCATAGAAGTAATGGCATCTCTTTTAATAGTTTGCATTCTCTCCTTTGCATCAGTAGGACTAGCTGGTAGAATTAGGGTTTGCTAGGGTTTATGTTACTTTTTGGCTTTCAGTTTCTTTCTGCAAGTAGATCAGCTTCCTTTGAGTTAGCTTCCATCCATCAGTTAAAAAGCTTCTTCTAAGAGCTCATAGAAGTTGGCTTAAGCCCCTAGCGGACTTGTGCCAGCTGACCAAGTGACAGCTGCGGCAAGAGCTAGTACTTGTGCATACAACACCGTCGCTTCCAAGTTTGTTACAAACTACCGGGTTGATAAAAGTAAAGAAGGGAGTCCCCGGAGTTGCAGCATTGTTGCTACAATACTGGAGCCCACCATCTTTTTGGCGCCGTTGCCGGGGAAGCGTCAGAGTATTGGTGATTGTCGCTTTTCTTCTATTTTCCTACACTCGCCTTCTGCTAAATAGTTCATTTCATTTCCATTCTGCAATTTCATTTCCGCAAAAGTAAAGTAGATATTTCTTGCTTTCATAGATTAGCATTTCTCCGCAATTTCAATTCTGCAAGCGTAGATTAGCATTTCAATTCTGCAATTTCAATTCTGCAACCGTAGACTAGCATTTCATTCCTGCAATTTCATTTGAGCAACATAGCTTAGTCCTTTCCTACTTTCATTTCAATTCCGCATTTTCATTTCAGCAAGATAGCTAGTTGCAGTTCAATCTATTTTCAGTTTTGCAGGTGCCAGAGAAAAAAAAAACAAAAGCAATCAAAAGCCTTTCCATTTCATGCCTCGTAGGAACAGAGATAAAACTGGCAAATTCTTACCCAACACCCCCACCACTTCACTGAGTCACCCTTCTCTCTTCTTTGGTGACAGTGATCTAAAAGAACCTATAGGTGAGCCTCCTGAGATATATGAAGATCCTATAACAGAAGAAGAGTTAGAGAACACTCCATCTGAAGCCATGGCTGAAAACCAAAATGGTAGAAGAGAAGATGAGAGAATAGAAGGTGCCTTTCCCATCTGAGAGACCAATGGAGACATGAAAATGAAAAACATAAGCCCCTCCACTTTACCTCACTTCCATGGATTGACTACTGAAGACCTTGATACCTTCTTGTTTGAGTTTGCTATCCTTTGTCGAACCTATGACTATACAAAAGATGAGCAAAAATTGAAACTCTTTCCCTCTACCCTCAAGGATGCAGCATTACGCTGGTTCATGGGCTTACCAAGAAACAGTATCACCACTTGGGCTCAAATGCAGCAAGCTTTCAATACCAAATACCGGGACTATTATAGGTCCAAGGAAGCCAAGGGAGAAATCTTTCAGATGACCATAGGAAATGATGAGTCTTTAGAAGATTATGAGGAAAGGTTCCAACTTAGCTATAAACGGGCCAGGTGCACACTTGACCCTGAATCTCTCAAGTTGGTCCTACTCCAAGGAGTCCCTGAAGACCTTCTAGATACCCTTCACATGCTAGCTGGAGGAGATATTTACCAACTACCTTATGAGGATATAAAGACTGTGTTTAGAAACCACTCTAGGGCAGCCCAGGAAAAGAGGTAGGGGAAACCCCCTTTTAGCTAGTATTACTTTCTCCAAGCATGAGTTTGTTAATCAGCTGGAGGACCTCAAAAGTGAGGTGAGACAAACCATTGCCATGCAACTTGATACATTCTGAATCCAGCAAAAGAAAGAGGAAGCTGAGAGGGCTTTGGCCATCTTCTGTCCTAGGTGTACAAGGAAGCACCCTAAGAACGAGTGTCCATTACACTTGGTAGAGGTATGTTTCGTTTGTGAGGAGGACCACCCCACAAACCAATGCCCAACCTTACCTGGATTTAAGGCCATATACCAAGGAAATAAGGCACCCACTGAACCTCTCTACTTCCTCAACCAAAGGAGGCCGCTTGGACCTAGACCTTACCAGTAGGGGATGCAAGGGGCATCCCAAGCTTATTATAGCCCCAACCAATCTGCTCCTATGCCTTCTTGGGGTCCCCCTACTCATCCTTCCTGGTCTGTGCCTCCTCCATGGTCTTACCCACCTCAATACCATACTCAGCCCACTACTCATTTGTTTCACTCACATTACCAGCCACAGCCTCAGTGGAATGCACCTCAACTGGGGTGGAGGCCCCAATACAACACTCCTCCCGCCATTTTTCCTCCACCACCAGCTCAACCACAACCATTACCTCCTGCTCCTCCAAGGAAACCCCAAATGCCTGCTCAACCAAACCTGAATCCCAACAACCGACAGGCCCAGCAAGTATATACTAGGGAAACAACATGCCCTACCTATGTTGTGGAAATCCAGGAGATCAACCTGCGATCCGGGAAGACTCTTCCGGATCGCCAACCTCCTCCAGAGGACGAGGAAGATAAACAGGAAAGTGAACCCAAGGCCATTCCACCCTTTCCTGAGAGACTAACACTATCCACACAACTCGACCCAGAAGAGAATGAGCTTCTGGGAGAACTCAAACAGTTGTGTGTGAAAATACCACTTCTCCAAGCCATCAAAGATGTACCGATATACAACAAATTGGTTAAGGAAAAGTGTTTCAGGCACCTAGGTAGGCGAAAAAGAGATGCCTCAACCATCAATGTCATAGGATAATTGTCTGATCTTATGTTGGGGCAAGTAATCTGTCCAAAGTATTTGGATCCTGGGAGTCCTATAGTTGATGTCCACATCAATGGCACCATCATACCCCACACTTTGATTGATTTAGGGGTTGCCATTAATGTGATGACCAGGGATACCATGCTCAAACTCAACCTTCAAGGTTCCTTAAGGAAGACCTCGACAGTCCTACAGTTGGCAGATCGCTCCACCGTGACTCTCGAAGGGATTGTGGAGGATGTCTTGGTCTCCGTTGACTCTTGGGAGTATCCTACGGACTTCTTGGTTCTTCAACCAAAGGCAAAGCTTACTGGATACCCCCTTATTTTGGGAAGACCTTGGTTAGCCACTGCGGATACTTACATAAGTTGCCGAGCAGGAAACATGACCATCAAAAATGGTCCTATGTCCTATACCCTCGTGCCCAACCTCTATTAGATCATGACTTACCACTTTGGTTGGAAGAAGGAGAAGAGGATGAGGTGTACTCTGCACCCTTGTGCAGCTAGTCCTATACCCTCCTGCCCAACCTCTATTAGAGCATGACTTACCACTTTGGTTGGAAGAAGGAGAAGAGGATGAGGTGTACTCTGCACCCTTGTGCACCTTAGAAACCACCAGGGGAGGTCCTCAAACCAAGGATGATTTGATTGAGACCTTGATTCAGAATCCGCCCACCGGTGCATTGTCCTTAAAGAAATTGGTGGAGGATACTCAAGCCAGCACCTTAGTGGACCTTTGTGTGACTGATCCAATCTCTCCCAAAGTTAAAAATGTGGAGTTTGGCCCCGAGAGAACGTTAAAGATTAGCTCCTCCCTATCTCCTTCCCAAGAAAAGGAGCTGTATAGTCTGCTGGCCAGTCACCTAGATGCTTTTGCTTGGAGCTATAAGGAGATGAAAGGAGTCCATCCTTCGGTCTGTACCCATCACATCTACATTAAAGAAGATTGTAAACTGGTCAAGCAACCTCAGAGGAGAATGAATCTGGCCCTTAAGGACATTGTCAAAGAATAATTGCAAAAATTGTTGGATGCAGGATTCATCTACCCCATCTCAGATAGCGAGTGGGTGTCCCCTCTCGTGTTGGTACCCAAGAAAAATGGAAAGTGGAGAATCTGTGTGGACTACCAAGAACTGAACAAAGCCACCAAGAAAGACCACTTCCCTCTGCCTTTCATAGATCAAGTGTTGGATGGACTGGCGGGAAAGCATTTTTTCTCTTTCCTAGATGGGTTCAGTGGGTATAATCAGATCCAAATCAACCCGAAAGACCAGGATAAGACCACCTTCACTTGTCCTTGGGGTACCTTTGCTTACCGAGTCCTTCCCTTTGGGCTATGCAATGCTCCTGCCACTTTCCAAAGAGCAGTATTAAGCATCTTTTCTGAGCTGGTCCATGATTCGGTGGAAATCTATATGGACGACTTCACTCCTTATGGGTCCAACTTCTAGGAAGCATTGTCCAATCTGGGAAAAGTTCTAACCAAGTGCATTGAGATGAACCTGTCCCTTAGTCCTGAAAAATGTGAATTCCTGATGACTGAAGGGACCGTGCTAGGACATACCATTTCTCGCCAAGGATTGCAGGTGGATCCTAATAAAATTGCTCTCATCAAAAAGGTTCCACCTCCTCAGAAGGTAAGAGATGTTCGGAGTTTCTTAGGCTTAGCAGGATATTATAGAAGATTCATTAAAGACTTCAGTAAGCTAGCCTCGCCACTGTTTGGCCTCTTAGCAAAAGATGTTGAGTTCAAATGGACGGACGACTGTCAAAGGGCTCTGAATGAATTAAAGGATAAGTTGGTGTTCGCCCCGATATTGAGAGGTCCAAACTGGGCCCTACCTTTCCACATCCACACTGATGCCTCGAACAAAGCCATAGGGGCAGCCTTACGACAGGTTGAACAAAAACTCCCATATGCCATATACTTTGTCAGCAAAAACTTATCCAAGGCATAAATGAATTATACTGTAACTGAGAAAGAGTTCTTGGCCGTGGTCCATGCCCTGAACAAGTTACGACACTACATCACTGGCTATCAAACATTTGTACATATTGATCATGCTGCAATTAGATATTTAATGAATAAACTGGATGTGAATGCTCGTATTATTAGATGGTTACTTTTGTTGCAGCAGTTTGATTTGACTATCGTTGACAAACAGGTAAAGAAAATGTTGTTGCTGACTTCTTATCTAGATTGGATTTACTTGCAGGTGAAGATGGAACAGTGGATGACCAGATGCTAGATGAACATCTGTTTGCTATCTCACTACTCCCTCCATGGTTTTCTGATATAGCAAACTATCTGATCTCAGCACAGTTCCCTCCGCATCTATCCTCAAAAAAGAAAAGCAAAATTGTGAGGAAAAGTGCCTCATTCACTTGGATCGGGGGCAACCTGTTCAAACTTGGCCCCGATCAGATCTTAAGGCATTGTGTAAGGGAGGAGGAAGTCTTTGGCATCCTCCTAACCTGTCATGATGAACCTTGTGGAGGACATTTTGCAGCCAAGAGGACTGCCTTCAAAATTCTACAGGCAGGCTACTATTGGCCCACGCTTCATCAAGATGTCAAAAGATATATCAGCCAATGTAACTGATGCCAAAGGATGGGGAAGCCGACTCCAAGGGATGAAATGCCTCTCCAACCTCAAGTGACACTTGAACCATTTGAGAAGTGGGGTATGGATTTTGTGGGCCCTATCAATCCTCCTTCAAGGCAAAGGTCTTACATCATTGTGTGCACATACTATCTGAAAAAGTGGGCGGAAACCAAGGCAATCAAAGCAGCGATAGAAGAAAAGGTGGCTGAGTTTTTAATAGAAAACATCTTCTACAAATTTGGCTACCCAAGAGAGTTAGTCACTGATCAAGGAAGCCAGTTCACCTCCAACTTAATTGAAGACTTGCTCGCTCATCACAAGATCAAGCATAGGACTTCCACCCCCTATCATCCTTAAGAAAATGGGCAGGTGGAAGTCACCAATAGAGCATTAGAAGGGATTTTGACTAAGGTGGTGAGCGGTAGCAGAAAGGATTGGGTAAATCGCCTGGTTGAGGCCACTTGGGCTTACAACACCACTTGGAAGACCACAACCGAATTCACACCTTATGAGCTGGTCTATGGGAAGAGAGCTTTGCTGTCAATTGAGTTCGAGTACAACACATTGAGGATGGCAGCTCAGCTGGACTTAGATCTCAGCCATGCCCAACAAGAAAGGTTATTGCAGCTGAATGGGCTAGATGAACACCGAATTCAGGCCCTTCTCCACTCAGAAGTGGTTCAAATTCAAAGGAAGATATGGCATGACCGGCACCTCAATGACAAACAATTCCAGCCAGGAGATTGGGTGTTGCTGTATGATTCCAGACATAACGATTTCAAGGGGAAGCTGAGGACAAGATGGCTAGGACCATATGCAGTGGAGAAGTGTAATGACAATGGTTCTGTTCTTATTCAGACCATTGATGAGGAAGCCATCCATCAGTCCCTGGGTCATCTCAGGCCCCTACCCTACCTCCCTATCCATTCATGCACCTTACCTCACTCACCCATCCTCCAAAATCCAATTTTAAAACATCCTGTAGAAATTCCTGAACATCCTGTAGAACCCCTGCAGACTTCCTATAGAAGCTCACAAATGAGGTTGTTGGGTAGCCAAACTTTGTGAAACTCTCCGGAAGAGTGTTAGGGACTCCTTAGACCCTCTCTAAACCTTCCCAACCTTTTCCAAGCATTCCTCTTCCTTGATCCACCCCTGCACAATAAAAAGCCAGTTAAAACACATGCATGATAATTCTGATAACTTATTCAAAAATACAAAAAGATGTTTCCTTCAAATAGAGGTATCCTAGACATGTGCATTGTACCTTCATAGAAGTAATGGCATCTCTTTTAATAGTTTGCATTCTCTCCTTTGCATCAGTAGGACTAGCTGGTAGAATTAGGGTTTGCTAGGGTTTATGTTACTTTTTGGCTTTCAGTTTCTTTCTGCAAGTAGATCAGCTTCCTTTGATTTAGCTTCCATCCATCAGTTAAAAAGCTTCTTCTAAGAGCTCATAGAAGTTGGCTTAAGCCCCTAGCGGACTTGTGCCAGCTGACCAAGTGACAGCTGCAGCAAGAGCTAGTACTTGTGCATACAGCACCGTCGCTTCCAAGTTTGTTACGAACTACTGGGTTGATAAAAGTAAAGAAGGGAGTCCCAGGAGTTGTAGCATTATTGCTGCAATACTGGAGCCCACCAATAAGTTACCTAGATATCTCTCCATGCGATTGTTTGCTCTAGAGTACTACAGGAAAATGATAAATTCCGATGATATTCACTTTGTTAAGACCAAGAAAAAAGCCTAGTTGAGAATAAAGGATCACCTAGGCCCATTCATTTGCAACAACAGGAAAGCAGGAAAGGTGGCAGATGAAATGCTTCAGAATCTGAGACTAAAAAAGAGTTTCATCTGGACCTATGACCCTCACAACTTCATTTGTGATAGAAGGCAAAAACATAAGCTATCACCATATATCCACCATAGGATCCCAGAGATTGAACAATATGCCAACCAATCTCAGTGGGTGGAAGGCACTTTAATAGAGCAAGATAGCACACAAGTTGAAGTTGAAAATGTATGGGTAGATTTAGAAAGAAGTTTTGATGAAGATTCCTTTGTACATGTTCCAGGAGAGACTTCATTGCAAAGGCAGTCCCAGGAACCTAGTGCACAACCATCAGAACATCAAGATACATCAAAATAGGTAGAACATTCAGAGCAACCAAAGTCCTCAGAACAAGTTGAGCTATCAATACAACAAGAGCATTCAGGACAACAACAAGAATCTGAGCAGCCCGAAATCTCAGAAGAGCTAGGTCAACCTCAGCAAATCATGAGCAATCCTCCTGTGTTGTAGACCCCTCTAAATGAGGAAATAAATCTCAAAAGAGATAGAGAAGAGGCAACTCCTTCCAGTAGGCCTATTGATCAAATTTTTGTTAAAAGGTAAAGGTTGAACTCCTATGCAGAGGAAGAATATATTGAGGAAACCACAGGCAATGCAATGGCAAAAAAGACAGATAGTATGCAGACTATCCCAGCAGGTCGTACACCGTCCACCTCCCATATACAAGCATTGGAAAGAGAACAAAGCAAAGAAGTGTCTTCTTTCAGAGCTTTCTCTAAATAGAGCTTAGACATTAAAGGGAAATATAAAGAAATCAAAGCAAGGAATGAGAAACTAAAAGCTCAAGCCTATGCTCATTACCTCAAAATGGCTCCAACTAATCAGACTAGGCTTATATCAACTTTTGACATAAAAGAAGGAAAAATGCAAATGAGCTTCCTAAAACTAACTGTACAGCAGCCGAAGTCAATGGCTGACTATTTGAAAACTAATTTTGAAGTTTTGGCCAAGGATATCCATCCGATCGACCAAATAGAACTGCACAAGCAGACTGGTGAAATGGTCTATCCCACACTGACTAATAAGGCCATTACAACACATCAATTACAAAATTCATTACACAACACCACAACACAACTACAATTGGAAAAGGCCTCCTCTCAAGCCAAAGACATCAGAATCAAAACTTTAGAATATTTGGTGATAGAATTGGGACATGATCCCAAAGATTTCAAAGCAGTTGAACAACTGATTAAGAAGAAAAATGATGATATAGCTACACTGAAGAAGCAGCTTAAGATCCCTCCTCTCCATCATCCTCAAACTGCAGAAGTTATAGAGAAACAGAAGGAAGAAGAATTTATGGACTTAGTCCTTAAGTTAAGTACTCAATTAAAAGAAACTAAACAAGAATTAGAGAAAGCAATACAGTCTAAGCAGAGTAAGCTGGCCACCACTCCTCAGGTTGTCATACCCACGGTTTCTACAACAGTACCCTCCACTCTAGCATCTTCTTTGGCACTAGGACTTCCACCAATAACAGCGCTTCCAGTGGGAGAGGCTATTCCAACTACAAGTACATCAACCAGTGTAGAATCAACAATATAAAGGACAGATGAAGTGATCAAAGCTATGTAACAGATGAGTATCCAGGCTATAGAATTAAAAAGGCTCAAAGAACAAATATCAAGTATGGAAACAAAATATGAACTGGCACAAATTCAGAACAAAGAAGAAGAGAGGAAGAACAAAAGAATGGAAAATATAATTAGAGTTCTAGAGAAGGACTTAACACTAGAAAAACCATTGGGAGATATGATAAATATATTGTGGGCCAATATCATTGATTCCATCAATGATATTTGGCCTTCTATCCAGATAATTTTTTAACAGACTGAACTAGTCAAGATAGTTGTGGAAGCTATATAGAAGACCAAAGAAGAATTAGGAGATAAGCCTGAAGAGGCAAATCAGTTAATTGATTTCTTGAACAGTAGGAACAGGTACCAACTGGATGCATTAGAGATTGAAGATAGAACAACCACCATCATTGAAATTAAGAAAGTTCTTACTAAGAGGAACTTGATGCTCAACTTGGAGAAAAGGTGTCAAAGTATTCAAGCAGATATAGATGACTTCATGTTGAAGTATGGCATCTTGAGAGAGAAAGGTCTTCCAAGCCCATTGGTCATATCTGACAAGTTGATGACACATGATGATTGCATCGAGAGACTAAACAAACAAGCCAGGAGCCAAGCCAGCTCTTCAGCAGTAAAAGCACTACCTACAGGAAAGGTGCTTTATGATGGCTTGGAAAACCTATTTTACATAGAACATGAAGTGAAACACCTTTTCACCAACAAGCCCAATTTTGTTAAGTATACAGAAGCTAATGAAGTGTACAGGAAAATGATCAGAATGAAAATACCAAATGATGAATGGTGGACCAATATGACCGATATACTATAAAGTTACTATAGTAAATCCATGGAGTAAAAATATTTACTATGGTAAAGTCTGGTAAATACAGGTAAAGAGTATCAGCACAAGTAAAGAGTTGTAAGCAGAGCTTCTGAGCTCTGCTCACAAGTAAAGAGTTGTGAGCAGAGCTCAGACTATTTAACATGCTAAGCTGGATCTGTTTCTTCAACTTGTCTTGACGATGAACCACACTGGTTGGTTCGAAACGCGTCGACAAATGTCTTTCCTCATGTGATTTTTGCCGAAGCTCTGCTTACAACTATTATGGATCACAGAAGCCTCAATTCAATAAACAAGTAAAGAGTATCACTGGGTGAAGATAAGAGTGAAGTCCAGCATAGAATTACCAAGACAACTGCATGAGACAAATTCGAGTTCCAGCATCCAGCACATTCACAAATAGAGGGACAACAAACAATCTGTTTTCCATCTGTCTCTATCTTCGTGTGGAAGATAACTTTTGTTTCCTATAATAAATCTCGTATAGTTATGAGATATTTTGTAATATTTTTTGTATAAATACTTCACAAAATGAAGTAATTAGGGTGGATTAAAAAGAATATCTGTAGACTTTGTTTTGATGCTAAAGGAGCTACTGTAATCAAGGCTGGACTGGTTTACTGGATTAAATAAAGCTGAGGACATTTCACTCGATTCATGTGCACCATGGGAAACAAATAAGTATCATTTCTCTGAGTTTGAATATTGTTTTCCTTCATGTTATTAAATATCATATGTGTTTCTTATAATTCTTAAAAGAAAACAAGGAATAATACTATCAGAATTAGCTTAAGTGCTCTATGTTTTAACTGTTTGCTCATTTAATGTTTTCCACTAAATTGCTTTAGTTTAGGAATTCTTAATTGCTCCCTTATTTCTGTAATTCATTCCTTTATTGGCCCTTGGTATAGGATTCTTAATTTCCCTTGCTATTTGCCAATCCTCCCTTCTTCAACTTGATCCCTGCTAAGGATTATTCATTTCCCTTGGCCCTAGTTAAGTCCTCCATCCATTGAAACCTTTAGATTTGTCCTTACTGTGCTATCTTGCCTTGTGAACTCTTACCTCAGCGATTAATCAAATCCTAATAAACCTTTCCTACTTTATTCCATAGCCCAATGGCCCGAATATCTGCTCTGCCCATTTGTTCCCTTTATTCCACCAAACAAATTACAACAAATCCCTTGAGCATTAATAACTAGCCTAACATCACATCAAAACAACAATAAATCATAAAGAGAGAGCCCTCTCTGAGTATAGATTGGCTAGGATCTGTACTTAAAAGATTGGTTTGTAGTTATCTTGGATCCTTTCCTTATTTCAAATAACTTCTACGGAAAATTTGAGTGATAACAGATGGGAAAGTGAAAAAGGAACACATCCAAATGACCAAAGGAAGTCTCAGGTATTACAATAGTCTCCAAAGCTAAAGAGAATCAAGTTGGTCTACTAGATCCTGAGTTCGATGAAGCCAAATATGAAATATGGGAATCTAGAATGAAAGTCCATTTCCAAGCTCAAGGATATCATGTATGTCACTCTAATGTTTCTGGAGACACATCTACTGATGAGTCTAGAGGGTAGTAACAATACAAATGCTATGAATTTCATTCTAGGAGCTCTACCAAACTCTTTAAAAGCCAAAGTAGATCAATGTTAATTAGCCAAAAATATTTGGAAGAAGCTCCATAGCCTCTAATCAAATAAGCACACAAGTCAAGAAGAAGAAGATAATGATCACAATTTAAATAATGTAGATTCTCAATTTGAAGAGTCTAATGAAGAAGAGGAAACAATAGTTGACATGGAGGCAAAATTGATCAATGCCTTATGTGATCTTAATAAATCAAGGAAACAAAATCAGATACTGGACGAAGAAGTTTCCTTTCTAAGACTTCAAGTGGAGGAAGTAGAGAAGAAAGGGAAAGTATTGAAAAATTAGTTGGAGGAATCTATTCAGTGTTGATCTAGATTGCCATTGATGTCAATATGGCAATATTCTGGGATACTCAATGAAGATATATGAGATATGAGGACCCAAGGATTGAATATAGACATAATAGATGTAGTGGAACCGAGGAGGAAATTTATCAGAAGCCATCATAGAAGAGCTATAAAAGCAGTTTATTGGAAGTCATTTGTAGGAGTAAAACAATGTTATCGAGGAATTAACATATCAAAGAAGTTAAGATACCGAAGGAACTAAGAATCCAATTCAAGAAACAAACCGTGGAAAACTTTTAACAAAATTCCACAACACATCGGAGAAATTATATCAGCACTTTATCGGCAGCTTTATTATGTGTCACATTGATATCCTCGATTGTGATATGAGCATTACGGACCCGATAGGACTATCGACACAGGTTTAATGTAATATCACATCCACCTTAATATAATACGCCTCTGCCTTAATATAGTAAGCCTTAATATAACAATGATATCGAAGGAGTATTGTGGACCCATTGGTTCCATTACAATATGCTATAATACAACATCGCATCTGTCACATTAGAAGGTATCACAAAGTATTAAAGGTATGTCACACCAAAATCTGTGATTGAGGCATCACTACAGACCCAAAACATGTTATGGTAACAACCCTATACAATATCGCATTTATTGCATAATCACAATCCATAAAGGGATGTTCTGTTCAAATCTGTAGATTACGATATATATGCGGACCCAGCTGCTCCATTAGAATACACCGTCATATCACAAGTCTTAAGGGTTGACATGGCCAAACCATCAATTGTGATAGTATTGCAGACCGCCGATTGTGATAATATTGTGGACCATATTGGCTTATCAAAAATAGTTTATTAAATATCGCATCTGCTCCATCGAAGTAGGGGCATTGGTTATATTATATTGGAAGACAGGTAATGTGCATAACTTGAAACACCTCCGATTTTCATGAAGGTTGTGATTGCGGGGGTAAGGTGATGAAATCGCAGGTGGGACCACCGATTATCCAGCATAATATGTTTTTTCTATGTTGCTATGTAATTTCCGTGAATAACAAGTCTATGTTGTAATTGGTTGAATATTAAAAATACCCTCCAATATATTTTAAGATACCACCTCATGCACAAGTCGACCCCTCCACCAATGAACGTGTCATTTCATTTATTGGAAGAACTCATATATATACAATTTGAAATGCTTCACTTGAGGTAGGTGAATCAGGCATTGATTACATAGAAGAAAGAAAAACAATTCACAACTTGTGAACTCGAACGAAGCTGAAGGACGAGCGAAAAGAAAAACAGTGAATGTAAACCGAAGGTTGAGCAAGACAGAGAAAAGAACAAAGCCGAAGGCCGAGCGAGTGAAGAAGGAAACTGAAGGTCTAGCTGAGGAAGAAGAAAGCCGAAGCTTGAGCTTTTGTTAACTGGGTTATTCATTAAAAGGATCAGACCTATGATGAATCCATTAAAGAACAACCTGCGATCTCTTACAAGGACTGCATAGACATGATTGTTTCTAATTGAATGTACAACATGAAGCCATGTGGTTCACACCTTTGAAGTACTCCTGAAGCAATTACCACGACAGTTGGAACAGAGGTTTGAAACAGAGAATTGGTTGTGTACAGAACTTAGTACAATTCATTGTAGACACATTGAAGTTGTGTGAATACTATTGAAGACCATGATGCATTAGTCATCATGAGGTAACCTTGGAGAAAGTGGTTGGGTATAATGAAGAGTATTGGTGACACCTTCTATGAGACAAGGTTGTCATTAATGATGTAGCATGAAGACTACAATGACAGAATTCAGTGAAGAAGATTTTTGGAGCAGAGAATTACTATCAAACTTATCTAGACAAAATATAGGGTTGGATCCCTTGGGATTGGTGCCTCACTATTGGAAGGATTGGTGTCCTTGGAGTTGGTTCTCCTAAATCTAAGGTTGGTGCCCTGATAAGATAGGGTTGGAGCCCTAGAGGTTTGAGCCTCAAAAAAGACCAAGTTGGTGCTTGGCAATAGGTTGGAGCCTGGGAAATTGAATAATGGTGTTTTCATCAAGGGTTTGAGCCCTATATATTGTACTTGATTCATTATAAATATTATATTAATAAAATAAATTATTCCTATTGCTTATTTTGTGTTCTAAATATAATTGATTTAACTGGTATAAGTAACAATTGAAAAGGAATATTGATTCAACCCCACCCAGTATTTCCAACAAGTCGTATCAGAGCTAGTACCTTCACTGAAAGCCTAACAACTTGAAGGTTGATAAATTAGAACACAAATGGTGAAGTCAAGGAAGAAAGTCTCCAATCCTCCTAAAGATGTGTCTCCCTCAACTACCGAAGTTGAAATCAATCAATTTGTGAAGACTCCATTGTTCAATGGAAACTTTGATATATGGGAAGAAAGAATGAGGAATTTATTAAAAACTCAAGGCATTGAAGTCTAGCAATCAGTGATTACTGATAATATGATGGATGAAGAATCCGAGTATAATACAAAAGAGAGGAAGGAAATCCTAAATGGGCTACCAAATTCTATAAAGGACAATTTAGAAAAGTGTTCATCCACAAAGGGTATATGGGACAATGTTATGAAACCAGCTCAAGAAAAGATAGAAAAGATAGATCAACGCCTTAGAATTCAGCCTCTTCGAGAGGGCAACCTCCTTTACATTACATAAATGAACAATTCTCGGATGATGCAAATGACAAAACCTCCTTTCTATATATAGGAGTCTAAGGAGTCACAATATAATCCAGCCGACCTAACAATAATAATATAAAGCCACAAAAATAACAATAGAGGGATTCTATGGGGCACAGAAATAACAATATGGGGGTAATAGGGGCACAACAATATAAATAAGGGGTATAACTACAATAGTAATGGGGTAATCACTAGTATTATAGGGACCCAACATGCCCCTCTCCTTCAAAAAAGTGTTGTCCTCAACGCTTGAGTAGTTCTGGATACTTCTGCATAAAATTCTCATCCTCCCATGTGGAATCTTCAGCGGATAAGTTCTTCCACTTGATAAGATACTCTGAAATTGATCGATTTCGTAGCTGTCGAGTTCTTGTTTCTGTGACTGCTTCCGGTTCCAATATAATTTTTCCTTCCTCGTCAAGTTCGGGCAATATTGTTTGAATTGGGAGCTTGTCGCCTATAACCTTCTTTAAACATGAAACATGGAAAACTGGGTGCAATCGAGAAGCTGCAAGAAGCTCCAATTTGTATGCCATAGTGCCAATCTTTTGCAACACCTTGTACGGACCATAATACTTTGGTGATAATTTATTATCCTTCTTAGCTTGCTTTAGGGACATTTGCTTATATGGTTGTAGCCGTAGGAATACCCAATCACCTACATCAAAACTTCTTTCACTGCGATGTTGATCTGCCTGTTGTTTCATTCTATTTTGTGCCATTGGAGGACTTGTTGTTGATATTCAATGTGATGTTCCACTGCCTGAACCTTAGAATTTTCTCTGAAATATGATGTGATGGATGGTGGTTGATACCCATAAAGTGCCATAAATGGGGTCATTTTTGTTGCTGTATGGAAGGAAGTGTTATACCACCATTTAGCCAGATGCAGCGATTTGACCCATTGTGTCTGTTTATCAGATACAAAGCAACGAAGATAACCTTCCAAACATTTGTTTACTATCTCAGTTTTCCCATCAGATTGAGGATGATAAGATGAGCTATGAGCTAACTGAGTACCAAGACAAGAAAATAATTCTGTCCAAAAATTTCCAGTGAAAATGGGATCTCTGTCACTTACAATAATCTTTGGGTTTCCATGTAGCTTTTGAACTGTTTCCATAAATGCAGTAGAAACTGTACTGGCTTTAAATGGATGTGATAATGCACAAAGGTGTGCATACTTGGTAATTCTGTCAACTACCACCATGATGACACTCTTTCCCTCAAACTTGGGTAAACCTGTGATAAAATCCATTGAAACCTCCTCCCAATGTTGGCTTGGAATGGATAAAGGTTGTAATAGACCCGGTGTCTTAATTGTTTCAACTTTATTTTGTTGGCAAACCAAACATTCCGCCACAAACTTTTGAATATCTGATTTAAGGCCATCCCAAAAAAAATCCTTCTTAACCCTATGGTAGGTTTTTAAAAATCCTGAGTGCCCTCCTAAGGGAGAAGTGTGCAATTCCATAAGAATATTTTGTTTTAGCTGGGAATTCTTACAGAGGTATAAGTGATCTTTGTACCATAACGAATCATTTTACCAGCTAAATGTATCAGAAGTACTGGAATCTTGTTGTAGCTTTTGAATAAGTGCCCACACTTCTTCGTCATTTTTCCATTCCTCCCTTGCTTCATTTATCCAATATGGTTGGATAATAGAAATGGCACACAACAATGCTTCCACATCCTCATCCTTTCTTGAGAGTGCATCTGCCACCACATTTTGCTTCCCTTTTTTGTAGATGATTTCAAAGTCATAACCCAACATCTTTGTGACCCACTTTTGTTGCTCTTCAAAGGATAATCTTTGTTTTAAAAAGTATTTAAGGCTATCATGATCCGTTTTTACCTTGAAGTGTCTTCCCATTAGGTAGGGTCGCCATTTCTTAAGTGCATGGAGTATTGCCAACATTTCCTTCTCATAAATAGCTTTGCTTAAAAACTTTCCCTTGATTGGACGACTTTCAAAAGCAATGGTTCTTTCATCTTGCATTAGAACAACACCAATTCCATTTCCTGAAGCATCACATTCCACAATAAAGGTTTTTGTGAAGTCCAGTGTAGCTAAGACCGGTGCTTGGGACATTGCCTCTTTAAGATGTTCAAAGGCCTTTGTTGTTTCCGGAGTCCATGAGAATGAATCTTTCTTCAATAATGTTGTTAGAGGTGCTGCTATTCTCCCATAATTCTTAACAAACTTGCGATAATACCCTATCAACCCAAGAAATCCTCACATATGCTTTAAGGATGTGGGGATTTTCCATTCCTTAATGGCTTTAATTTTGCTAGGGTCTACCTTAACTCCTTCATGAGATACAATATGACCCAAATATTCCACCTCCTAGACTCCAAAGAAACATTTGGATCTTTTTGCATATAATTGTTTCTCCTCTAATAGTTGTAGCACCCTGTCAACATGTTCAACATGATCCTTCTAAGACTTGCTGTAGATTAGTATATCATCAAAAAATACTAACACAAATTTTCTAAGGAATGGTTTGAAAATTGAATTCATCAACCCTTGAAATGTTGAAGGTGCATTGGTAAGGCCAAATGGCATGACCAAAAATTCATAATGACCCTCATGAGTTCTAAATGCCGTTTTCGGAATGTCTTCAATCTTCATTCTGATTTGATGATATCCCGAACGAAGATCCAACTTGGTGAAGTAAATTGATCCATGCAATTCATCCAGTAATTCATCAATGAGAGGAATGGGGAACTTATCTTTAATAATGAGCTTGTTGAGCTCCCTATAATCCGGACACATGCGCCATGATCCATCATTCTTGTGCACCAATACTACTGGAGCTGAGAAAGAACTTTGACTCGGTTGAATTATACCAGCCTCTAGCATTTCTGCAACCATACGTTCAATTTCACTTTTTTGGACATAGGGATATCTGTACAGCCTGATTTTTGGAGGAACACTTCCTGGAATCAGATGAATAGCATGATCATGCTCACGCATAGGTGGGAGACCTTTGGGAGTCTCAAATACCTTGGAATGATTGTCCAAGACCTTTTGGAGATCTGGAGAAATAGATGATTCCAATGTGGAAACATCTAGCGAACATAATTGTGCAATTACAACTCTTTGCTCCTTTTTTAGAAGCTTTGTCATGCCATTAGAGCTTATTATCTTTCCTGGTTTCCCTGCAATACCCCTTAATTCAACTTCCTTTCCTTCCGTAGAAAATTTGATGAAAAGTTCTTGAAAATTAAAAGCTATTGTACCCAAGGATTGTAGCCATTGGACTCCTAGTACAACATCAGCACCTCCCATTGGAATGGAAAGCATTGGGTTAGTCAATACAAATTCTCCCATGGATAGCTTGATATTATGGCACTTTCCAAAGCAATTTATTGTTCCTCCATCTGCAATCATCACTTGACACTCTGGTGTTGGATATAGGAAGCAATTCAATTCTTTTGCTACCCTACAATGAATAAAATTGTGGGTGCTTCCTGAATCAATCAACACTATTACCTTTTTCTTCTTGATTTGTCCTTCTATCTTGATGGTTTGAGGAGTGGTAATTCCTGCCAAAGCATTACAAGATATGGTCGGATTTATTTGTTCTTCATCTAGGCTTTGTTCCTGGAGTATATCCTCTTCTTTTGACCTTTCTTGCTCCTTTTCTTCTTCCTCTTCTCAATCTATGTAGAATAATTTCTTCTCAACACACCTATGACCTTTTGTGTATTTGCTATCACAATTGTAACAAAGCCCTTTTGCTCTTTTTTCTTCCAATTGTTGTGGTGTCAACCTTGTAGGTTGTGGAAGACTAGGGGCAACAACACTTTCGTCATTATAGTTGTGAGTGGTATGCTTCCTAGTTTCCATAATTTTGCTTTCCATTTTTCTTACTAACCTGAATGCCTTCTCTAATGAATCAGGTTCCAAAGGCGAACATCATGTTGGATATTATCCTTTAAAGACCCTATGAACACATCAATCCTATGTTCCTCTGGAATATCTTTTACCCTTATGTTCAATTTTTGGAACTCCTCAATGTCCTCCATTATTGAACCCTTTTGTTTGAGACTTATCAATTGGCTAAAAAAGTGTTGCTTTTTGTATCCTCATAATGTGCTATCAATTCTTCCGTAAAAATTGCCCAAGTGATAAATTGTTTACGAGAACAAAGCCATTGATACCATAAAACTGATTTGGTTCCAAATATACAGTTGCCATACGTACCTTTTGTGCGTTTTGCACATTATTGAGATCGAAGAATTGCTCCATCTGTAATATCCATGTGGCGGGATCCTTGCCATCAAACTTCCTCATATTGATTTTTGGAATATGGTGATTCTTCGATCCAAAATTAGCGTCTATGGAATCATGATTAACATTTCTTTTGTTCTCATCATAAGTTTCCTTTACTACCTTTTCACCATTAGTAAGTATTTCTTGTAGAAAATTTGTCAAATCTGTCTTCAAATCTGCCATGCCTGTCTTCAAATTTGTGTTCAAATCTATCTTCAAATTGTCCATATTAGCTTCCATGCCATTCATCTTAGCTTCCACGCCATTTATCTTAGCTTCTTTTAACTTTTTTGAGTGTGACATTTGTTGCACTTGTTCTTGTAATTTTGATATATCATGTAGCATTTCTTCCTCTTCTTCATGAGTCATGCTAGAGCTTTCAGGTTCCTTACTAGGTGTTTGCATTTTCTTTCCTCGGGGCATCAGTTACCGATAATAATGCTCCACTATGCCCTTTGAATTCCTTCAAAATAAATTTTCAAACCAAGCTTAAGCAAAAATTTAAGAAAATTTACACACCTTCTTTCACTTTGTAGGAGCTTGATATTGCCTCTAATGTATCTCTGTACTTTCCAATCATCTAGTTCTAAATTTGTGACCTGTAGTAGATCTCTATGTCCTCTTTCCAATTCCACCAGTCTGATCCAAATTGGATTCTCCAAGAAAGAGTTATGCACAATCTCCCAAGATGACCTGATTATAGACCTTTCCAGAAGAACGAACTTGTATGAAGTGCCACATGTACAATTTTTGATCTCTGGTTCTGAAACCGATATAAAAGAAACTATAGTCCGTCCTCTTTCTGTACCTTCTTACGAAATTTCAATCTGATTCCCAGAGAGAAAGCTATGACGATTTTCCCCAGGTCACCTGTTTTGAATGTAATTCAGGAGTCTGCAAAAAGACCAACTTCCTCAGATCATATCTCCGCAAATATCGCACGAAAAGCTCTGAAATTTGGACCCAAGGTTCAACGTGATTTCTTATCAAATGGGTTTTTTTGCGACTTCTGAAACATCATAGAAAAAAAGTTATAGCGAAAATGCCACGATGACCTGTTTGGAGCAGCGAAACCCTAGAATCCAAAGCTCTGATACCAAATGTTATGAAACCAGCTCAAGAAAAGATAGAAAAGATAGATCAACACCTTAGAATTCAGCCTCTTTGAGGGGGCAACCTCCTTTACATTACATAAATGAACAATTCTCCGATGATACAAATGAAAAAACCTCCTTTCTATATATAGGAGTCTAAGGAGTCACAATATAATCCAGCCGACCTAACAATAATAATATAAAGCCACAAAAATAACAATAGAGGGATTCTATGGGGCACAGAAATAACAATATGGGGGTAATAGGGGCACAACAATATAAATAAGGGGTATAACTACAATAGTAATGGGGTAATCACTAGTATTATAGGGACCCAACAAACAAACTTCATGACCTTCACTTAAAAGGAGCATTAACCATGACCACTAGTCAATAAGATGATGGAAAGCATGAAGAAAATCTAGAACCCATCATGGAAACTAAAAATGAGAATGATGACATCAAGGCTAAAGAAGACCTAGATGATGAAGAAAATGAAAAATATTTTGAAGAAGATCTCCTCACTAAACTTATGGCTGCTATGGAAGAAATTATCAGTTTGAAAAAGGAAAATGAGGCACTTAAGAAGAAAGCACTAGCTGGTCACCAAGACCAAACAAGGAAGGAAGTTGACCTTGTCAAACTTCAAGTACAAGAAAGGGATGAAGAGCTTGCCAAGCTTAAAAAGGAATTTCATCAAAGAAAAAGAAAGCATCATGAAGTCATATCCATGATAAATCAATTGGATAAGGCTAAGAAATGGGAAGATACCTTGTCAAGCCACCTTGAACAAAGGCACAAAATCTTGAACAAACTTGAAGCAGATATTGGTCAATACAAGGAAGAGGTCTCTTCCCTTAGATATAAACTACAAGAAGCAAGGAAACAAGCACAAGGAGCTGAGAAGGTGATGGAAGCTTTGACATTCATAGAAGGATAAGTTGATGAAGCAGAAAAGGAGAGAAACACCATGATGTACAAGCTAGAAGAAAAGGATGATGACATCACCAACTTAAAATCAGGAATCGTTTCTCTTAAGGCCCAATCATGTGAAGCAACCAAGATCAAGGAAGAAATGGAGAGCAACCTAGCAAAGGAAAATGAATAAATTTTCAAAATGAAGTCAGAAATCATATCCCATAAAATAGAAGCAAATGAAGCAATACATGTCAAGGAAGAGTTGGAGAAACAACTTGCTAAGAAGAATAATGATTGCGAAAGAATGGAAAAAGAGATTATGTCCCTTAGGAAAAAGTTAGAAGGGATGGAAAAAATTTTGAAGATATCCCAAGCCTTGGATGATGTTGTAACATGTATTTTGTTGTTTGTTTCATTCATTGTTTCATTCAAAAAATCACTTGACAAATATTTTGAAAAAAGATAAGGCAATAGGGAGATGTAATAAGATGTATATCAGAATCAAAACATAAAAGAAATGAAGAAATATATTGGATTTTATAAAGGAAACAAGTGTTAAAGAATTAACACCGAACCCGAAATAATATATGTTGCATTTAAAAGTTCGGCGGGTCCGCAATGATTATGGACAGTTGGTTCCACGGACAAGCGCCGATTGCGATTCGCGATTGGGTTCTGAACCTGATATGTTATATACCATGTTTTATAATGACAGCAGGTCCGGAACAATACATAGCGCTTATATTATATGTATGTGACCTCGCCGATCGCAATCTGTGTTAAGGGCCAAACCAGAATATATATATATATATATATATATATATATATATATATATATTATATTAATAACTCCGGCAGGTCCGAAAAGTCTTTATGCAAGTTCCTTTGCTGATTGCGATGAGCGATGGGGATTCTGGACCCGATAAGTTTATGTGATATACTTTATAATTCACCGCGTCCGTCTTATCGCGGGTTGTAAATATTTTTATTGATATTCATATATATTTTTGTTTACGCTATTTTATATAAATTTCTATTATAAAGGATTATAATAGAAAGGTCATACTTGAAGCATATATATATATATATATATATATATATATATATATATATATATATATATATATATATATATATATATATATAGCCCCGACGGGTCCGCGATCATCGCATAGCACTTTATATATATATATATATATGACATGTCGATTGTGGGCCGGATCTGATAGTGATATATATTACGTTATATAAGTCTAGCAGGTCCGCAAGGCATGCGAAAAGGTAGTTTTCAAGTTAAAAGGAAAGTTTTCGGGCGGAGCAAAAGCAGTAGATGGTTTTTATTAGAACTCACCTGATTCCACTCAGCATTCAACATGTAGCAGTTAGGTGAAGAGAGGAAACAGCCCATTTTGGGTGGGTATTCTCCTGGCTTATGTCTCTCCTAAAACCTTTACAGACTGTTTGATCTGAAAAGCACATATCTACGGTGGGGATAAATTGGCAGGAAAGTATACCTCGGAAATTGTGCGGAGCCGTATTGGAAGCGGAAAAAGCATGTTCATATATTTTCATTATAAAAGGTTTATGATAGAAAAGCACAGATATAAAATATTTACACATAATTCCAACATTCTCATAGTTATGCGGCCTAAGGGTGCATAAGTTAAGTTTTACAAGGATTATCGGGACGATTGCAATTTGCGATGCAAGTCAACGGAGCGCTGAACGGGTGGCTTTGACAAGTTTATAAATCAGGGTTAACTCTTTTGAGTTCCAGATTAATCAGAAGTTCACGTTAATTTCGCTGTGTAATGTGGAAAATCAGGGTTAGAGCCGAAGCTAAAGAGGAAGACAATCCGATATGTTTCTTGGCATTTTGGCCAATCAGAATGCCCATGTAAGCCCATGATTACACAAACTAAACGCATTTCATTACGGCTAAGACAAATTAAGCATCATTAGGGCATTACCAAAGGAATTCAACAACGGATCAATAGAGCAAGCCAACAGTTATCATCCCCTTCTGAATCCAGTTATGTTCTTGTTATTTCATGTTCTTTGAGGTGCCTTTTACCCTCTGTAAAATTTTGTAATAGTTTTTACTTCAGATAGTTAGAAAAGAAGTTAGATAGTTTGAGTAGTTTCAGAAATCAACAACTGTTCCACAATGTATAAAAAGAGGAAAATTTACTAAGAAAGGGTTGGAATTTTGGAGAACTCGGAGACTACACCACTGTATTATTGATATCATTGTTCATTAATGAAAGAATCAGAAGTTTCCATGAGTTGTTTCATATAATTTTGTAAGCTTCTATGCCATGTGTCATGCTATGTTTTCTTCTTTTCAAGTATAGTAATGAAGTTGCAGGTCTTTGTTTGCTTATGTAGATAAAGTTAAACTTCCTTAAAAGAGTGCTCCTATACTTGAAGTCCTCACTTCCTTTCTAAGTTATAGATAATAGTTTATGTGAAAGACCAGTATATTGTCTATGATTCACTTCTCATCATCATAGTTCCTCTGAGTTACAGATAGTAGTTTCTGTGAAAGATCAACATATTATCTTTAACTTCTCCTTCAAACTTTCTTCATTCATCATTTATATTTAGCAACAAATGGCATTCTGAGATGTTCTGGTCATACATGTATTAATAGTTAAAGACCAAGTTTTCCAGGTCCTTCATTTGAAGAAACAACAAACAATAAGTGAGAGTAAATAATATTTATTAATGTCTTAAGCACAACTTTCCCCACAGCCAGGAAATCGGTTTCTTCGGGAACAACAGATGACATGCTCAACCATCAAATATCCCCATTTGATAAATGAGGTCTTGGCTATGAAGGAGAATTGTTATCACCAAAAAAATGATCATCTAGCTTAATTTATTAGATGGATCGAAGTACACCATGTAAAGCCAGTTTTACCATAGTAAAATTGCTTTCACTGTGAGAAATTACCTAATAAACCACATTTTTTAAGTGATTTATAGTTAAACCCATGAAGACTAATTAAATAAAACGCTATTTATTTTATTTTCTTCTATGAATAATTAATTAAACCATTGTCTTATTATTATTCCCTATCAAATTTGGCCCAATCATGAAAAATAAATAGATAAATCATTATTTATCTTATTTTTCTATAAGAATAATTAATTAATCGCTAATTAATTATTATTCTTTATTAAATTTGACTAAATACCTTAGGAATAATTAAATAAATCCTTATTTGTTTATTATTCCCTAACTAATTCCTTGAGATAATAAATAAATCATTTATTTATTTATTATTTCTAAATAAAATTTTAAATTCTTCTTCCCTCATTAACAAATATAATAAAATATTCCAAGTGGTTATTCTAATAATGTGATCAATAATATTTTATTATTGCTCATCATTCGAGGATAGCTCAATATTTTGTTATAAATAGAAGGGTTTTCCATTCATTATTCACTTTTGATCATTTTCATTGTTGCACTCATTGTTGTAACTCTGATTATTTTCATTGTCGCACACCATATTTTTGCTGGGTTTACACATTATAGAGGAGAGAGACTCTACACAAGTTGAAGATGTTTGAGGATAGCCAAGAACCCATCCCATAGAGGGGGATTCGTAACATTTATTTGTTCTCTTCATAGGTGTTATAATAAAATTATTCGTTACATATCTAGTTTCGATTGGATGATTGGAGCTATTACTCTTTCTTTTTGTTGTTTAACTATGATTGTGGCATAGATCCGGACTTTGGCAGGTTTTGTTTCTATTAGTTGCTACAGATCTACAATGTTTAGTAGACATTTATATTGTTGAGATTGTTTGTCATCCATAATTTTAAGTGTGTTCTTTTCATACATCATCAGGCAAAACAGTCTCAAGCAGTTCTATACCGGTGGTCACATCAAGAGGAACAGTCACAGGAACCATTTCGGCAGCCCCCATGCTCCCCTTTATGGTTGGGTTAAGCCTACCGGATCTTAACTAATTGATAAACAACCCTATACACCATGATGTTGGTTGGCCCTCTATGCTGACTAAGCTTCCCTCAGACATCCCCAAGTTTTCTTACCAACCATGTTCGATCCTTCCACATGTGGTGTTCATCCAACTCCATAATTGATGACTCCATTCATCTTCAACTCTTCCAACGCACACTCACTGGAGATGCTGCAAAATGGTATGTAGACCAGCCCTCCACCTCTCATTCCATTTTTGTGACACTTTCTAAACTGTTCCTTTCATATTTCCAGTTACCTCTCTGGTACGACACTGGTACGAAGCTATTGATCACATTCTGTCAGTCCTCTGCCACTCGGCTTTCTAACCATGTTCAAGAGTGGCATTGAAGGAGGAGCACATGTCGTGCCCCACCTTTCGAAAACCATGTATATATAGATTGGTTTCTTAAGAGCCTTTTATCCCCCATCACAAAAGATGTCGTGTCCCATTTTCCTCAGACTGAGGAAGAAGTTCTCCAGGACGCTTTGAGATATGATCTAATTTATGCACAATCTGATTATGTCTATACTGTCATTCCAAACCTCCCTCATCCTGTAAGTGCCAATGCACCGAGGGCATCTCACGCCGCCGACGATATCATTGGATTCCTTTCACACTCTTCGCCATATACTCAACAGCTTTATGGCTACCCATAGGGGGGCACCAATTTCTCCAACATTTATGCCCTTCCTGCTAGCAACATGTTTCCCCAGCCCCAACTTGCTCCTTTGTATGCACAGCCTAGTGCTCCAGCCCCTCAAGCATTAGCGTCACAACATCCCATCCATCCTCAGCCCCAGCAGCCACCACCCCATTAGGGCCAGGTGTTTGCATCGCAGAGTGATACCAATCCCCAAAATTTGAAGAAAATGAATAAGGGGAAGGGTAACAAGGGTAACCAGGGTAACCAAGGTAACTAGCCTAGTGAACCCTAGGGGAACTAGCCTAACACCAACAACTAGCAATAGGGCGGCCAACCCAAGCAGAACAAGGATATTCATACGAATAATCCTTGTGCATGTTGTGGTGTACATGGCCACTATACACATGAGTGTCCTCTTTTACCCCAAATGCGCCAAATGTGGGAAGCTCAAGCAACTTCTAGAGGTCAACAATCGCCTCAGAATCCTGCGCCATCTCAACCGGTCGTGCTCACAAATCCTTTCCCTCAGCAAGGATTTGTTGCTACTCAACCCCAGCCAAGTCAAGCAGCCCACCTCCCCCAACCTTCTGGTCCTAGTGACTACCAGATCCTTATGATGAACTCTGATGAGGTTAACCCCTCCAATATCAACCTACAAACTCGGTCGCACCAATATGACAAGCCCTCCACTTTGTCTACTACCGAGTCCAAAAAAAAAGTATCTGCTGAACCTCTTACGGCACCAAATGGTCCTTTACAAATCCATCAACCCAAATTTGAGGCTATTCCTAAGATCCCAAAGGGACCATTACGCCGTAATGCAACTTCTAACATAGCTTCCCATACATACATTATAGTAGATGACTTGGTGCAATGACCTGCCACCATGTTGACAATGGAAGCCCTCAAATCCTGCCCTTCCCAAAAGAACACTCTACTAATTGCCTTGGTTGCAGTACATCCTTCTGACGATTGTTTGATTGTCTTCCCGGTTGATACATCAGAGCACCCCCCATTACCTTCATCGGTTGCTTTCCAGATAATAGATAGAATCTGTAATGCCATCATCTCTCGATGCATTATTGTTGAAGGCACATCCACCTATGTGATGTCCTTTGCTGTTTGGAGATGGCTAAAGTCACTTGAGTTGTCCCCCTCCACCATCATTTTGCGTGCTTGGGATGGACACTCCTTCCAGCCCCTCTGCTATGAAACCAGCTCAAAAAGTGTTGCTTTTTGTATTCTCATAATGTGCTGTCAATTCTTCCGTAAAATTTGTCCAAGTGATAATTTGTTTATGAGAGAAAAGCCATTGATACCATACAAACTGATTTGGTTCCAAATAAAGTTGCAATACGTACCTTTTGTGTGTTTTGCACATTATTGAGATCGAAAAATTGCTCCATCTGTAATATCCATGTTGCGGGATCCTTGCCATCAAACTTCCTCATATCGATTTTTGGCATATGGTGGGTCTTTGATCCAACATTAGAGTCTATAAAATCATGATTAACATTTCTTTTGTTTAAATCATGAGTTTCCTTTACTACCCTTTCACCATTAGTAAGTATTTCTTGTAGAAAATTTGTCAAATCTGTCTTCAAATCTGCCATGTTTGTCTTCAAATCTGTCTTCAAATCTGCCATGTCTGTCTTCAAATATTTCTTCAAATCTATCTTCAAATCATCCATCTTAGCTTCCACGCCATTCATCTTAGCTTCCACGCCCTTTATCTTAGCTTATGTTAGCTTTTGTGAGAGTGACATTTGTTGCACTTGGTCTTGTAATTTTGATTCATGTAGTATTTCTTCCTCTTCTTCATGATTCATGCTAGAGCTTTCAGGTTGCTTACTAGGTGTTTGAATTTTCTTTCCTCAGAGCATCAGTTACCGATAATAATTGTCTACTATGCCCTTTGAATTCCTTCAAAATAATTTTTCAAACCAAGCTTAAGCAAAAATTTAAAAAAATCTACACACCTTTTTTCACTTTGTAGGAGCTCGATATTGCCTCTGATGTATCTCTGTAATTTCGAATCATCCAATTCTAAAATTTTGACCTGCAATAGCCCTCTGTGTCCTCTTTCCAATGCCACCAATCGGATCCAAATTGGATTCTCCAAGGAAGAGTTATACCAAATCTCCCACAGTGACCTGATTATAGACTAGTTCAGTAGAGCGAACTTGTACGACATGCCACTTTTCCCTGTTTTGACCTTTGGCTTTGAAAGATTTATACAAGCAACTACAGTCTGTCCTCTTTCTGTACCTTCTGACGAAATTTCAATCCAATGCTCAAAGCGAAATTTATGATGATTTTCCCCAGGTCACTTGTTTGGAATGTAATTCAGGAGTCTGCAAAAAGACCAACTTCCTTAGTTCATATCTCCGCAAATATAGCACGAAAAGCTCTAAAATTTGGACCCGAGGTTCAGTGTGAGTTCGTCTCAAATGGGTTTTTTTTTTTTGCTTTTGAAACATCATGGAAAGAAAGTTATAGTGAAAATGCCACGATGACCTATTTGGAGCAACGAAACCCTAGAATCCAAAGCTCTGATACCAAATGTTATGAAACCAGCTCACAAAGATAGGAAAGATAGATCAATGCCTTAGAATTCAGCCTCTTCGAGGGGGCAAACTCCTTTACATTACACAAATGAATGATTCCGTCATGATTCAAATGACAAAACCTCCTTTCTATATATAGGAGTCTAAGGAGTCACAATATAACCCAACCGACCTAACAATAATAATATAAAGGCACAAAAATAACAATAGAGGGATTCTATGGGACACAATAATAACAATATGGGGACAATAGGGGTACAAAAATATTAATAAGGGATACAATTACAATAGTAATGGGGTAATCACTAGTATTGTAGGGACCTAACACCCTTGGCATGTACCACAACTGTCTAGTGACCCTTGTGGGCAAGATTGTCCATGTCGACATTGAATTCATCAATGCCCCTTTGGATTACAATATTCTCTTAGGTCATAGTTACACATATGCCATGTTCACTGTCACATCTGCGGTCTTTCACAAGATGTACTTCCCCCATAAAGGGAAGATCATTACCATCGATCAGTTGACTTACTACGAGCCGACATCCGTGACCTCCCCTGAGTCCATTATATCGTCAATAGCCGACAAATAGTCTTTAACTTCTTCCACCAATGTCTCACTCAAAGTATATAAAGATTCCTCATTTTTGGGTGCCTTCCCTAGTCCCCCCCCCCCTCCCATTTCTGAACCTACTTCCATGAGTGTTTGCATGTTACAAGCATCACGGGCTGACCTCAAGCAGTCCGGTGCACCTGATCAACAACCATCTCCTCAGCATCCTGTTGTTTCTCTTCCAGCTGAACCCTCTGGACCCACTCCCCCAAGACCTCCTCCATTTGTGGGTGCCTCTCCTAACCAGGAACTGTTCCTCCAGGTCTCAACCATCCAAGAGCCATTCCGCCGAGACATTATCCTGCTGACCAGATACCTTTCTTATTTCCCCCTTCAGGAGTTTTTTTTGTAGTTTTCATGGCTTCACTGGTCCTTCCTAACATGACTCTAGGGATCCCAAAATGGTACATCAATCCCCCCGCAAACATTCTACCTAGTCATCCAAGACCATATCACGCTTTGACCCCGTTTCAACCGATCCCCATGACGCCTGCTACTGCTTCAATGCCATTACAACCTCAACACAAACCAACTCCTGTTGCGAAAGCATCTAGCCAGGGGGACAAAGCCAAAAGGAAAGATTCAAAGGACAAGGCTCCCCAAACTCATCCATCCCCTAAGGCCCCAAATTCGTCACCCACGTGTGCTTTGTGTCAAGTTGTTAGGAACACCACCAACAATTGTTCTGAACTTCCTCAACTTAAACATATGGTTCATGAGGCGTTCCCTCAGTCAAATATTCTTGAAGTCCATGTTAACTTACCATTCCTACCTAAGAAACTCAAAATGCTTCGCACAAACCACCTGTGTGCCCTGTGTGATTTTCATGGTCACTATTCCCATTATTGCCCTCATCTCGATGAATTTTGCAATTTCCTTGGGGCGATTCATGAATACAAGGCCACTTGTAGTGGAGCCTCTACTCCTCTACCTGTGGATTCTGGTACCACCAGTCAACCAGAATATAGAAGCTCTAGCCCTACTATTGTGATCCCTCCCCTCGATGTCAAGATGACGAACACCACAAGCCCCATTCTTTACTTGTCGTCATCCTTCAGTTCCTTGCAAGCAAACCTTTGTGAGCTTTCCACACGCATTTCTATCGAACCTCCTTCGAAATAATCCCAAGTCTCAACATCAGTAGATGCTCCATCTACCAGTTCGTCATCTACCATTCAAGACGATGCGTATGTGAACCTTATTTCTCAGGTCGATGCACCAGGTAATCCGCCACATCATGTAGTCATTCTTCCTCTCGTTCGCCCATCTCCCAGCCCGATGAGGACACCATGGAAGCTATTTCTACCCCTGATTACCCCTACACTTAAGCAAGGGGGAATTTCTTCAGAGGGTTTTGAAGGCCATTTCCTTCCTAATTCTCCCAATGCTCTCTACCTCACTCATAGCACATCCCTTTGATTTGCGTGTCTTTATTTCTGCCATGAACTCAAGTATATTACATCATCTCATCCGTTGTCTTTTGCACCTTTCAAATGGATCCATCATCAACACAGTATATTGGTCATGTCGATGGTGCTAGTTGCTTCTCTTGGAATCTAGCCTGGGCTAGTTTTACGCCCTGCATACGTTAGTCCTTTCGAACGGAGTGTGCATTTGAACTGCCACCAATAATCAAGTCGAATATGATGCAGTGATAGATTTATTAGTCTATGTCCTTGCTCATGACATACTTCATCTTCATGTTCGTTTAGATTCCTTGCTACTTTTCATGCAATTGAATGGTGTGTATCATGTGCATAACCAAGTCCTATTTAGAAAATATCTACGAGTTAAGCTATTGGTACGTGAATTTGAAACCATTACATTTAGTCATGTGCCTAGAGCCCAAAATCACTATGTAGATACCACAAAAAATAACCATAAACAAAACAAATGGTGAACCATCATCGTCATATGAAATGCATAATCATATTATGTATCATATAATTGTTTGGAGTCCCATAGCTCTAAATACATCTAGTATGCCCATAGCATATTGGGGGGTACATAGGCCCCTACATCTCCTTATCGTCCTTTGGAGGATCTCATGCCAAGTTGGGTTGAGATGCTTGAATCCATTTTGCGAGCACTCAAAACACAATGGCGCTCCACAAACTCCTCCTGCTAGGGGGGCATCATTCCCACCTTTGCATACTAGATCAGCATCCCATGCTTTGGGGCATGATGGTTTTCCCCTGGCCATCTTCTAAATTAAGTCTCGGCCTAGATCCCACTGGATCAAGGTATGGTCGATTATCCTCCCATTCCTTGGATAGTTTGTCCTACCGGCCTCTCTACCGAGCCATATGCACATCGCATATGTTAGATGTTTGCTACCATATATTCAAATATTCTACTTTATGTCCACATAGTCCCCATGTTTGACTTACTGGATGAGGATGATTCTAGACCTCCTATAGTAGTTCATTCTCGTTTTCCTCTTCCCTTAATTATTCATGGGGAACCATCGTTCCAAGAAGCATTAAGGTCATCCTTAGATAAGTAAGGCCACTTGCCTGAAAGTCGTAGATCCCGATTTCGATGGTTGGCTTTTCTGCTACAATCTCCACAAGATTTAGGGCCTTCTCCTCCTATCAAATTGGAGAGAAAACGCCCTTTTATAGGAAAACCCACATTTTTTTATGTCGCACATTGTGACTACACCGTAGCTTCGTTTAATGAACCGTCAGCACCATTGGAAAGATCTCACCGAGCTCTATAATGGGTCTTCCTTAGCTTTTGATGATTTGACACTTTTCTAGGAAACCATTTTTCCATGAAAGGTCACTTCATCGCCTCTCAAAATTGAATTTCGTCATAAAGCGACACTTGTACTTTGAGGTCCACCTCCTCTTAATACTTGTCGTACCATATGTTGATTTTCTTCATGAGTAACCATCATTTACTCATGTTTTCATGGTCCCCACTAGGCCTAGTCTTTATGACAGCGTCATCGAGTCACCCTTGTTCAAAGCATCCGCGATGAGTCACCCATGCATTCTTGGAGTCTATTTCATGTCCCATCATATCATGTCACTGTATTCCATCCATATTTGCATATCGTTCATCCTGTGTTGCCCATTTTCGTCTCCAGTCATACTATCCCCATCCCCTCCAGAGTTGAGTTAGTTGCTTCCAAGTCAACCATGCACTTTATACTCTGACAAGGGTAGTCGTCTATTTTTCCATCAGTCCCACTTTTTCTTCATTATCCCTGGTGTCAGTCCACCAGTCACATTACTATTTTCCCTCGTACTTTAGTTGAGGACCCTCATTGCCTCATCTATCGTGGGCCCTACTCTGTCGCCATCAACTCATTTATTCTAGAAGAACAACTTAAAGGGTGGTGTATCTTGGTTCTGGCTTCCATTTTTGTTCAGCGCCTCAGATCAAGCAGAGGGTCTCATTATTTCCCTTTGACTTGGTCGTTTTCTGTTCGTGATTCATACACTTGATGGTCCAGTGATGTAGCAGATTGTACCAATGATTCTCGGGTATGTGTGAGATGTTTCAGACCTCATGAGGGGGTGGGCCTTCAGGTAGCTCCCCACATTCGTGGATGCATACTTACTATGCTACAACCTCAGATGTATTTCCGCAGAGTTGATGGGTTCCGTTCCTACCGATCGCAGTGTTCATAGCATGCACGTCTCCTCCAAATGATCCATTCAATTTTGGAGATCCTTTCCTTGTTCAACAGGGCTTCTCTAGTTGTTCTACCCTCCTTCCCACCCATTTTTTGAGGGAAGGGGCTTTGTATCTCATGTACTCAGATATTATTGTATTTAGTCCTGGCTCATGTTTTTACTAGGTGCAGTATGTATATGGGACACATTGTATTATTTTGTGGCTCTGTTATGTCAGCATGTAATGTACCATTCAACATGTACTTCATTGCTTAGTTTTATATTTCTGGGCAAACCACTATTTTTTGCACTAAGTTATCTCAGCGGATATGGGTATGCCTCCCCCATCTCATTGAGGTTCGGTACCACAACATAAAATGAGACTTGCATTAGTCTCGCCCCCTCTGTCCCTATCCTCTTTCAAATTAAGCTTCATTGGTCTCTCTCTCTCTATCCTTGACTCTCCTGTGTTATTTAAGTGATTGTGTCTTTACAACGTACTTCGGTCATATGTTTTGCTCCTAACACTCGTACGTTGGGGGGCAATCTGTTATCACCAAAAAATTGATCATCTAGCGTAATTTACTACATGGATCGAAGTACACCATGTAAATCTAGTTTTAACATAGTAAAATTGCTTTCACTGTGAGAAATTACCTAATAAACCACCTTTGTTAAGTAATTTACAGTTAAACCCATGAAGAATAATTAAATAAATCACCATTTATTTGATTTTCTTCTAGGAATAGTTAATTAAACCATTGTTTTATTATTATTCCTTATCAAATTTGACCTAATCATGAAAAATAAACAGATAAATCATTATTTTTCTTATTTTTCTATAAGAATAATTAATTAATTATTATTCTTTGTTAAATTTGACTAAATCCTTAGGAATAATTAAATAAATCCTTATTTGTTTATTATTCCTTAACTAATTCCTTGAGATAATAAATAAATCATTTATTTATTTATTATTTCTAAATAAAAGTTTAAATACTTTTTCCCTCTTAAACAAATATAATAAAATATTCCAAGTGGTTATTCCAAGGATGGGATCAATAATATTTTATTATTGCTCATCATTCGAGGATAACTCAATATTTTGTTATAAATAGAAGGATTTTCCATTCATTATTCACTTTTGATCATTTTCATTGTTGCACTCAATGTTGTAACTCTGATTATTTTCATTGCCGCACACCATATTTTTGCTGGGTTTACAAATTATAGAGGAGAGAGACTCTACACAAGTTGGAGACGTTTGAGGATAGCCAAGAACCCATCCCATAGAGGGGGACTAGTAACATTTATATGTTCTCTTCATAGGAGTTATAATAAAATTATTCTTTACATATTTGGTTTCCATTGGATGATTGGAGTTATTACTCTTTCCTTTTGTTATTTAACTATGATTGTGGCATAAATCCAGACTTTGACAGGTTTTGTTTCTATAAGTTGCTGCAGATCTACAATGTTTAGCAGCCATTTATATTGTTGAGATTATTTGTCATCCACAATCTTAAGTGGGTTCTTTTTGTACATCATTGAGAAGAAAACATTACAACAAGAATCCTCAAGGAAGAATGATAATGCTTCAAACAACAATGATGTAAGGAAGCCAAAAAGAAATATTGATGCTTCCAGTTCCAGCAAAGGCAGGGATAAGAGTCAAGGCAACAATGAAGGAAGTTCCGTTCCAAGAAGAAATGTAGATAATGTCAATGATGCAAGAAGCAATGGTTATAATCAAAGGTTCTCAAGGCAGAAAGACTTCAGAAGTACATCAAGGAAACCTTCTTCTCCCAGGTACCAAATTATATTTCTTGATTATTGCTATTCTTGTACAAACTTTGGACACATGGCAAAATATTGTAGGGCATATCACAAAGATATACATTATGGTCCCTGACAATCTCTGAGAAGCAATTTTGCAGGAAGAAATCATGAATTTTTATTCATGAACATAGAATGCTTCAAGTGTCATAACATTGGTCATATGGCTCGTGATTGTAACTTGACTTGGGCTCCTACACAAGCTAGAACCATGCCAGAAAAGAAAGTTACATAAGTATGGAGAAGAAAGCAAATACAATCTGAAAATCCCCTGAACTCTCCAGCCAACAACACATGTTGACTTGATGAATATCCTTGATATTTAGAGTGTTTGATGATGGGATTCTGCCAAAAACAGATCATACATACATTTAGGGGGAGTGTGTGATTCTTGATCATTATTGCAAAATCTATCTATGAATGGGCCTTATGAAATCCTTGATAAAAAATTGGAGCAGCAGAAAAGGCCATCTAATGCTAATAAGGCAAATAACTATGTTTTTGTTATTACAGAAGTTGAATGTCTCAACTCAGGGATTTAACATGAGAACAGGTAAATTATGGACACAAATAGAGGCAACCTTCTTTAGACATATTGCTACTCGGTCAATCCAGTGTTGCAGACTTCGGTTGTGAGGATAGTTTTGTGGAGTTTCAAAGGCTTGGACCTGTGCATAGACTTCAGATAGAGAACAATCCTATTATATGCTTTAGTCCTCAGTCTTGTGGAGCTCGTCTATTGGTCCATCAATCAGAATTACACCTTTGGACTTGTGGTAAGCTGTCATCTATTGGAGCTCGGATTACCTTAAGAAAGTGACACTTGTTCAGCTCAAATTTGTGACAGGAAACGAACATGTTTTGGAGGACTTACTACTCGATCAGTCCTGTAGTGGTAGTCACCTTGGTGGAAGGATTAGTAAGGAGACTCAATTTTAGTATCTCGGACTAGGAATTGTGGTGTAAAAATCTTGTTGAAGGATGCTTGATTGTTGCGCAGAAGAAGATTTCTTTGAAGACATTCTTAGCCTTCTTGAAGTAGTCTTATAGACATCTTATTGAAGGAGTTTTTACTACTTCTTGGTGCAGTGCTTTGACAGGTGGTGAAGGGTAGTATACAACAAATTGGATGGTAGTGACTTAAGGAGAAGCACATAAATACTGAGGAAATCAGATTTGAATAAAGATAGTGAGAAAGACAATTTCAATCGCATTTTCTCTTATTTCGGACTATGAAGACCTCTTAAATTTGACTATGGAGACAACAAAATACGGGCAGTAATCCTTCTATCTTGAAAAAAATGGACCAGTTCGACTGGGGAAGTCCTTGTGCACTACTTTGCCATTGATGTCAAAGGGGGAGAGAAGAAGAATATTGCCATCAATGAGAAAGGGGGAGATTGTTGATCTAGATTGTCATTTATGTCAACAAGGCAATATTCTAGCATACTAAATGAAGATATGATGAGATATGAGGACCCAAGGATTGAATATAGACATAATAGAAGCAATGGACCCGAGGAGGAAATTTATTGGAAACCATCATAGAAGAGCTATCGGAAGAAGAGATATCAGAACAGTTTATAGGAGTAAAACAATGTTATCGGGGAATTAACATATCAAAGGAACTAAGAATCCAATTCGAGAAAAAAACCGTGGAAACCTTTTAACAAAAGTCCACAACGCATCAGAGAAATTATATCAGCACTTTATCAACGGCTTTATTATGTGTCACATTGATATCCCTAATTGCGATATGAGCATTACGGACCCTATAGGACTATCAACACAAGTTTAATGTAATATCGCATCCGCCTTAATATAATACGCCTTAATATAACAATGATACCGAAGAAGTATTGCGAACCCGTTGGTTCCATTACAATATCGTGTCTGCCACATCGGAAGGTATCACAAAGTCTTAAAGGTATGTCACACCAAAATCTGCGATTGCGATATCACTGCGGACCCGAAATAGGTTATGGTAACATCCCTATACAATATCACATCCGTCGCATAATCGCAAGCCATAAAGGGATGCTCTGTTCAAATCCGCAAATTGCGATATATATGCAAACCCAACCGCTCCATTAGAATACATTGTTATGTTATATCATGTCCGCCTCGTCGGGAGTCATATCACAAGTCTTAAGTGTTGACATGGCCAAAACACCGATTGTGAGTATTGCAGACTGCTGATTCCGATAGAGTGGTGGACCCCAGACTGCCGATTGCGATAATATTGTGGACCCGATTGGCTTATCAAAAGTAGTTTATTAAATATTGCATCCGCTCCATCGAAGCAGGGGCATCGGCTATGTTATATTGGAAGACAGAGCATGTGCATAACTTGAAAGACCTCTGATTTTCATGAAGGTTGTGATTGTGGGGTAAGGTGATGACGTGGCAGGTGGCACCACCCATTATTCAGCATAATATGTTTTTGCTATGCTGTTATGTAATTTCCGTGAATAACAAGTCTATGTTGTAATTGGTTGAATATTAAAAAGACCCTCCGATATATTTTAATATACCACCTCATGCACAAGTCGACCCCTCCACCAATGAACATGTCGTTTCGTTTATTGGCAAAACTCATATATATATATATATATATATATATAGATATATATATATATATATATATATATATATATATATATATATATATATATATATATATACAATTTGAAACGCTTCACTTGAGGTATGTAAATTGGGCATCGATTACAGAGAAGAAATAAAAACAATTCACAACTTGTGAACTCGAAGGAAGCTGAAGAACGAGCAAAAAGAAAAACGGTGAATGTAAGCCGAAGGTTGAGCAAGACAGAGAAAATAACAAAGCCAAAGGCCGAGCAAGTGAAGAAGGAAACCAGAGGTCCAACTGGGGAAGAAGAAAGTCAAAGGTCGATCTTCTGCTAACTGGGTTATTCATTAAAAGGATCAGACTTATGATTAATCTATTAAAGCACAACCTGCGATCTACTACAAGGACTACAGAGCCATGATTGTTTCTAATTGAACATACAACATGAAGTCGTGAATTCCACACCTCTGAAGTATTCCTGAAGCATACTCCTGAAGCAGTTACCACAACAGTTAGAATAGAGGGTTGTGTACAGAACTTAGTACAATTCATTGTAGACTCATTGAAGTTGTGTGAAGACTATTGAAGACCATGATGCATTAGTCATCATGAGGTAACCTTGGATAAAGTGGTTGGGTATAATGAAGAGCATTGGTGACACCTTCTATGAGACAAGGCAGTCATTGATGATGTAGCATGGAGACTACAGTGAATCTGTAGATTGATAGAATTCAATGAAGAAGATTTTGGGAGCAGAAAATTACTATCAAACATATGTTGACAAAATATAGGGTCAGAGTCCTTGAGGTTGGTGCCTCAGAATTGGAGGGATTGGTGTCCTTGGAGTTGGTGCTCCTAAATCTAGGGTTGGTTCCTTGACAAGATAGGGTCGTAGCCCTAGAGGTTGGAGCCTCACAAAAGACCAAGTTGGTGCTTGGCAATAGGTTGGAGCCTGGGAAATTGAAGATCGGTGTCTTCATCAAGGGTTGGAACCTTATATATTGTACTTGATTCATTATAAAGATTATATTAATAAAAGAATTTATTCGTATTGTTTATTTTGTGTTCTAAATATAATTGATTTAACTAGTATAAGTAACAATTGAAAATGAATACTGATTCACCCCCCCTCTCAATATTTCCAACATTTAGAAGCTTCAGACAAAAAATAGTCAAAAGCATAAGGAACTTGATGTCGCTCTAGATGAAATAAACAAGATCAAGGAATGGCAAAAGGAAAATTTGCAAGATGATGAAAATAAGGATCATATCATAGATGAAAAGGACCAAGGAATTGCTTAGTTGAAGGTGAAGGAAAAAGAAGCAGGTAAAGTTCTATGCAATGAAGGCACGAGCTCTAAGGCCCCATAGAATAAAATTGAAGAGAACACTGATAACAAGATCCCTCAAAGGCCAAATCAAGGTGAAGAATAGAAGAAAGGAGGAAATGTTGTTGTTCTGAGAAGTAATGCTTAAGTGATCAAAGGCAGGGATCAAAAACGAGCTGCACTTGCTCCAAGGAAGAATATCTATAGACGATCATCAAGACAAGGCCTCTCATCCAAGTACCCTAGTATGTTTAATGGTTATTGTTTTTCATGTTCTAAATTTGGGAATATGGCTAGGGATTGCAAAGCTTATGACAGGTATGATTATCAAAGGCATTATCAAAACCCTAGAAGCAAGTTTGCAGGATTGCAAGACATATTTCAAGATGGCTTTTTTCAGCAAAAAGTATATGTTAGTTGCTCCACCATTCAAGTTCAACATTGAATGTTACAAATTCCATAACTATGGACATATAGCTCGAGATTACAAATACATGATGGAATCTTCCATGAAGGAGAACTCTAAAATTAGGTACAAGAAAGTTTGGAGAAGAAAACAAAAGCAAGAAGATCAAATAAATGAGAAAGTCTCAACAATTGTGCTCTTAGGTTTTGTAAAGTCAAAGGGTCATGATGAATCTACAATGGAAGATATCAAGGATGATTCGGTTGTAGAGCCAATTCACACATTATTTTGAATGAGGCAGTTTGAAGACTCCCTGTCCTGTGAATGTTGAAGAGGGGGAGTCTATGTAGCAGTGGTTTCACTTTTGAAGATCTATACTTTGACAGTTTGATTGATGGCAGATATAAAGAATTTATCAAGGTAGTAATCAACATCATGGGTAGATTAGTCAGCTTTGTGGAATAATAAGGTCATGGACATAATCCCAAAAGGTCCCAGTTGCAGCAAGTCATGAAATACACAACATGTCAGGGGGAGTAAGGCAATCTATTGTAGGAAAACAAAGGAAGGCATTTCGTTATGGGGAGTAACCCTTTTCCATTGATGTCAAAGGGGGAGAGAAATCAGGAAAGGAAGATAAGAACATGGAGTCGGGGGGAGCATAAATCGTACGGGGAGTATGTGTGTTCCATCAATGAAAAAGGGGTAGATTATTGAATGGTTTTGTCTTTGATGCCAACATCGATCCTTGAACGCTCTTAATATTTGTCTGGATTGCATTGATTGAAGCTCCAATGGTCAAGGTGTCCTGGAAACCCACATGCCCAACCATATTTCTCCACACTTGTTGAAGAAATTGAGGATTAAGATCTGTGAATTTTCTCCCATAACCATCTTCATTTTATTCTCCTCATAACACCTCATAACTCCTCACAGTTGAGGAGATATGTCTGCCTAAAGTTTGTGCCCCGAAAGTATGGGAAAATCCCCCAAAAAGAGATGATGTCGTAACTTGATGATTGGCTATTTAATTGATACAATTATGAGGCCAAGAAAGGATATTATTAAAATTTGAATAAATTCTTTAGGAGGTTAATTTTTGCTTGCATAAGGAAGCATTTTGATAAAGGGAAATAAATTAAAATTTGAAATTATATCGGCCTCCTAAAACAATTTGGTTTTGGCTCCAAAAATTAAAATTCAAATTCAAATTTTGAAGGTTGGCTCCGTTCATCTACCAAGTCGTCTCTCTTATTGGTGACCTTTCAAACTACTATATATAGGTGCTCGGTTTCCTCCATAAAGCATAAATCTTACATGGCTATTCTTCATGATTTCTTTGCAGCCTAGGATTGTTATGCACAACTGAACAAGGCCAAGGTGGGAAGAATTATTTTTTTGAGATTGTTTATTTGTTTTATGGAGGTTTCTTCATTGGGTTTATGAAAAATCTTTGAGGCTGAACTGGGGATGAATTTGCACTAGGCCGGAGGCAAAAAACTAGAGTTTGTTGAAGTAATTTTTTGTTTTTCTTTGAGGCTTGTCTAAGGTTAGATCTGTGGAATTTTTGGATGTTTTGAGGCTACCTCAGAGGCCGAATTTCAGCCCCTTTGCGGTCAAGTTCCTGATTTGTTTCAGGATGAACTAGGGGTTATTTAAGGATGCAAACTAACCCTTGCTATGAGGTCTTTGTCGCCCTTCCTGAGGTCCCTCTATCCATGGAATCTTTCTATTCTTTTGGGCTTAAGTTTTATATTTCTTATTGGTTCTTTGTTGAGGTTACTGGCACCCCTAAGGTAGGGCTGGACTTTGTGAAAACTTCGTTGAATCTTAGGCTAATTCACATGTATGTTTGTGGTCGAATTCTGAGGAAGATTTGGGAATGGTTTAGGTTTTCACAGGCTTGTTTAGATAAATTCAAACCATACTTTGAAGCTTTTTGTTGAAGACATATCTGATGTATTCTCTTGAGGAATAAAATAAAGTGTAAGGGTTCTCTGTGTTATTTTTGGCCCTAATATTTTGATGGCTTAGCCATACTATTTCATGCCTCTTTTGTCGCTGAAATCACTAGCACCATTGATAACATTCACTAGGTAGAGTTATTTGAACCATTATCTAAAATAATTTGTCATCTTTTGAAGGCTCACTTTTAAGGGTTATACGAGATATTCCAACCTCTTTATCTAGAAGTTTTCTGGTGTATTTTCTGAGGTCTTTGTCTAAGGCAATTTGGTACCTTTCTAAAGGTATGTCTCAATTTGGCCCGGGCATCACTATAGTGACTGGAGTAAGGCTATCACAACCCTTATCTCAATCCATCTAGGACTCTTCCATGCATCTATTTATGAGGTGGATTTATGTGGCGCTTTTCAAGGTATTTGCAACATAATTAAGGTATATCAGTTGAGATTTTATCCACATCTTTTGGGTGTCTCTAAGGTTGACCGAGATCATCTTTGTGCTAGATTTGAATGGTTTGTAATGTTGAATTATTCATGAGAACCACTGCATATTGTTGAGCCCCATTATGATGAATTAGAGCATTGTTAAATTTAGATGATTGTTTGCAATGTTGAGGTTTATTCTCCTACATATGTCTATATAAGTCTTGATATATATAGCAGTATCTGTTTCCATGAGAAGTTATTGGTTGCCAGTGAGTATACACTTTGCTTCTATGGTGTGCTAGTGTTTTTTTGGTTGAGATCCTAGAGGGTAGGGTATGACGATGATTAGGGGTCGACAATGTTTTGTTGATGCCAAAGTTGTAAGTCCGTTTTTTATAATGTGAAAGACAATGTTTTGATATGACCACATGTTGAAGTGAAGCATTCCTAGTACACAATCGTCAGAGGGTGGGGTATGTAGCAGAAAAAATGCCAAGCAGGCTAGGGCTTGAAGCCACTGCATTCAAGTGACATAATTGATTTGAGGACTAGAGGTAAGCGTGTTGACGATGTAACCTGTCAGGATTGACAATAAGAGTTTATGTTGAGGCTTGATACTACTGATGATATTGATCTAGGAGGAGAATCTTCATTGATACCATGTTGAGATGATAAGAGTGGATGTATGAGAGTCTACAGTTGAATGTGTTAAAATTTTATGTTAATTGAAAGAATGTTTGAGTATGGTCATATTGCTACATTTGTGTATTGTTGATCAGAGATATACATTGGTGTGGCCAGTGAAAGAATGATGTTGAATTGAGAAGCTAGGGTTTAATCTTTTGTGTAGAGAGAATATGAATTTTGGTTGCTAGAGCTAGCGTTTGGCTTGATGATTTTGTTGAATGTCGTGTATGTGAATATGAGTTGTTGAAAATTGAATATTACCTGACCTATAGATTCAAATAAGATTGGTTAGTTAATCAATATACGCTGCAATAACAATGACCATATTTGTAATATGTTGTTAGGGTTTTTGTCAGAGTTGTAATAAGGGTTTGTTGTTAACTACGAGCAAAAGCTTCAAGTTTTCCCTACAAGTTGTTGATCTGAGTTTATAAAAGAATGCATTATTGAGACCATATTGATGTTGTTAGGATCTGATAGTGACATCCAGTGGTTGAGTTTGTATTTGACAGAGTTATTTATGAAAGAATATGATGTTGCATTGAACTAAGGGTTTGATCATTTGAACATAAGAAGTTGTTGTTGCTACTGACAATCTTGTGCCAGTGTTGTGGATGGACAAAGACAAAGTGTCTTGACACTATTTATTTTGTTATTAAGCACAAGTGGATCCAAATACAATTCATTAATTACAACTTAATTTTTTTTAGCCTTTTAAACCCCTAGTAGTGGTAAAGACTTCAATCCTTGTAAATTTATTCACACTACTATGTCCAAGCTCATATTTACATATATTGGGTTTGTCTAACATCAAATCAACGATTAACTATGCATGACTATATATAATATTTAGTGCAATGGTATGTTTTATAAATTTGACTGACAACTTTTTCTAATTATGTGAGTTTGTTAAAATGATTCATGAATCTATAGATGTACAGATCACTAATAATTTCATAAACCATGAGTTTCAATCTTTTTTAATTCCTCATTCCAACTCTAGCTCTATTATTTCTCACAAAACTGGTTCGTAGTTGGGTGCCTTCACATTTTTTATATTGTAACCACCACTTATGTCTCATGTGAGTGAACTCATTTGCTTCAACTAACATCAAACTTCCAAATTCTTTAGTATTTTAAGTTTGATGTTTATGATCCTAACCGACATGTTTTGTAAATTTGACCTACAACTTCTTTCGGCTGAGAGTTTGTTAAAACAGTTTACATATCTATAGATGTACATACAACCAATGGTTTCATAAACCACAAGATTTAATCCTTTTTCTTTTAACTCCTCCCTCCTGCTTTAGATCTATTACTACCGAAAAATGGTTAGTACCTAGCTACCTTTGTATTTCTTTTAGATGGTAACCAATATTTGTCTTATGTGAATAACCTAGTTTCTCATATCAAACTTTTGGATTATTTGATATTTTGAGTTTGGATTTGTTTATGACCATAATTGCAATATTAATCATTAGGAATAATGTTAGCTAGCAATAAATTAGGATTAGTTCAATATATTAGTGATGGTGTAGAATGATCCATGTTTATGTTAGGATATTTAGACACTCAAGAATTAGTTAAATTCAATTTGGTCTAATGTCTATTAGGTAAAAGTGTGTTTTTAAGTATGCATTAGTTGCATTGTAATTCGATTGTCACGATATGTTCTAGACAAAGAGTGATTTGATTACTCACATTCTTCTCGATATTAACAACTATTGATCCATGACTTGACACTCGATTGGTCCATGACTCTATTTAAAGAGCATGGAGGGCCATGGTTGATGATAGATTGTGAGAACTCTTTTATATAAATTTTCTTTTGCATTTAAAAATTGCCACAAGTGGCCAAGTAGGCTAAGGCCGTTAATTGTTTCCCTCTTAAATAATTTTAATCACATAAAAACACTGACATTTTAATTTCTGCTCTAGTTATATGAGTGGTTACCGAGAGTGGTCATCCTATATGAAATACTTTATTTTCCCAACAGTTTATTCACTTAAACACAATGACAACTCATATTTTGAGATTGAAGAGATCTAAATAGTTAACAAAGGTGAACTTTCTCAATTCATATAACCTTAAAAAATTTAAAAATAACATGATTAATATCTTCAATTGATTTTTTCTTTTTCATTTTCTCGGCAAGAGAAACAATTATGCTTCTGTTGATTTTGACACTTTTTATTAAAATTTTGATCCTCACAGAATCAGGAGCTTGCAGAAACTACTGGTCAATGGAGAAGCATCTAGACAAATAAGAAGCTTCTACGAGTTCCCAGAAAAAGGGGCCTGCCCAAGTCAAGCTTCCAAAAAGTTATTTTTAAAAGTTTCCAAACTCTGAAAGAAGCCCCCAATAAAAGGAGCATTTCCATCAAGTTCTAAGCTCTTGGAGACTGGCAGCGGGGATACTTTGGCTCTGGGCTCCCAGACTGCTAGGAGCAGTACCTTTACTATTATGACCATATACAACTCATCTGATTTATTGCAGTGCCAATTTCCACATACTTCACTCTTATTATTAAGAATTACGAATGATATGGGAGTTAAGGACAAACCCTGTTCGAATTACACAAAGCATACTCTGTTTTTTATATTCATAGTGTATCCTAGATCTTGAAGGTGCAAAAAGTGGTATAGAGGCAAAATTTTCAAAACTGTGAAGATGCAAAAATTGGTATAGAGTGAAAATTTTCAAAATATCATGTATGTAATGTATGTAAGAACCATCCAGCTTTAAAAAATTTCTAAGAATGAAATCACGAAGCACTAAGTAATCCGTTCCCATGTCTCTGAAGAAACTTGTCCTACGGTCCTACCCCATGGTCCATGGTCTATGTAAATAACTGCTTACTATATATTATAACACTAGCCTGACATTTAGTTTGATTATAAAAGCGTTGCGATTGCAAGGATTGATTGAAGAATAGAGACAAACAAAAGCTTAACCAGAGTGGAGTTCCCAACAAAGCCCTAGGATTGAAGTTTGAACGGGGCCTATTTAAGCCATCTAGTAAATGATTAAGTGGCTTGAGTCATTATATGATTTTATTATGTTTTCACCCAGAATATTTCTATGCTAAGCTAAAGTCATGATAAAGTATCAAAGGTTGCCTGGCATGACAGTTGTTTAATTACTGAACCACTCCAGCACTGATGGCTGGCTATAGAGAGTAAATAATGGTTTCTCCAGAAGGTTTAGAAAACAGAGTAAAATAGCCTTTTGAGTTGAAACCTGGAGTGACAATAAAGAACTAATAAACTAATACGTCAAACGGTGGAAGTGATTTAACTTTTGAAGATGACATTCAGAACTTACAAGAAAAAGAGAAGGCTCTAAAGTTTAAATTATTGAAAAACATAGATGTGCATAACTTTGTAGTCTGCATTGTAATTATCAGTACAGACGTTGTACATCAAGTGACTTGACTGGAAAATATAATTTGTTTGTAATAGATGCCCTCATATTAATAGGTCCATTTCATTTACGATGATACTTGGAAACATGTTAGAAAAGTTTCATTGCTGCTTTCATCATACTCATGATTAGGTATGGTACTTATTACTAATTTTCTGTAGCTCATGAAATCAATCATATTCAATCTGAGACAGCAGAGAACTTGCTCCGGCAATTCTTCTGGTTTGTTTCCCTGCACCAATATTAAGGATTAGCTAATAACTTGTAAGAAAGTCACAAATTCATAGAAAACTATTTCTATTCCTACTAATGAGTATATTAAGAAAGTCTATAAAGATCAGTAAGAAGTACATATTTAGAGAAAAATTAAAATATATAAAAATAACATGTTCAACTCATATACAAGCATAATTAACACTTGTTTTAAGGATAAAACTAAAAAGGGCCAGTTTTAGCAGGAGAAAAGTAGAGGGGTCAGCATGCTAAGGATCTGTCATGGGACAGATGGTTCAGAATCTTTTCCCAAGTACTGGTCTTACAGTCTAAATCCCAGGACTGCCTATATGTTTTTATTTCCCTCTAAATCCATTTGTGGAGTTCTAGCCTCAGAAGGCATGGATCTTAAGATGTAAAAAATTAAACAATTATGAGCGCACCTGAATTGTCAGACCAAAGTCCAAGATGCAGGATTTCAATCGATCCCAAAAAGTTTCTAGCCCCTTTCTGGAAATGTAACTGAAACGATGCACATCCAAATCAATCTCAAAGTAATTTGAGCCCTGTCAAATGAATAAAATGAAAGTTAGAAAACATATCTATTGATAATGCCCACCAAGTCCATTTAAAACAAATTAATTTCTTTAAACTCCGTCTTCAAGTTTCTATGGAGAGTTGGATATTCAGACAAATGATGAAGCTACTATAAAGACATTAATTCTATAGCTAGTAGATCGACAACCAAATAGCAAGTTATTTGAGGTCACAAAAAATATTGATATGTCAGTCAAAGAAAATACAAAATCAAAACACATCCTGCAAGAGATTTCTACATAATAAAATTGCTATACGTCACGTCATATATATCACAATTTCTTCAATAAGAATGGGACTTTACTAAACTAGACTGCAAAAAAATCATTTCTACAAAATGAATTATATCACAAATTCTTCAATAAGAATGGGACTTTACTAAACTAGACTGCAAAAAAATCATTTCTATAATATGAATTGTGTGCACCGTGTACATCTTTTATTAGAAGCTATCAATGTCAAATAGCAGCCCAAAGAAAAGGTCTTCCAATGATAATCAACAAAGAGGACATAAGGCCAGCTATCAATGTCAGATAGCAGCCCAAAGAAAAGGTCTTCCAATGATAATCAAGAAAGAGGAACTAAGGCCTTCCAGTAGACACAAGGATTAGGGTTAGGAAGATGATTTCTATGGCTGAAATATATGCATAAACAGCAAAAAAGTGTGACTTTGGCCCTAAATAGGAGGGATTGACCATGCACTCTGCTATCTTTTGCCTTTATATGTTTTATAGATGCAATTCCTAAATTATGAGCCACAAACAACCAACACAAATTCACTTTTATGCAGACAATTTCCCTAAAAACCTTAGCAGCAAACCCTAAACGTCTAGGAAGAAGGGAAAGAAAAAGATATTCAATAAAAATTTGGATGATCAACACAACTAAGATTAGTGCCTTATCCTACAAGGGTTTAATGGAGCCTTCTAGGGCTAAATTTCATGGAAGAGATTTTGCTGGATAAGGGGGGTGACTAGGGAATCCACTTTCAAAACCCTAACTACTTTTCTTGTTAGGGGAGAAATTAAATATAAGGAATGCACAATCAGATTTTCTTTATAGGCCTCCAAGAGAACAATTTTGCATGCAATAATTGATCTAGATTTCAACATAAATTCAACATTTAGTCATGGCATTAATAGAAACCCTAATTCGCACATACAATATGCAAAATATTAAAGATAAGAATTAAATTTACAAAATTCTGCAAAGAAGCACTTCTTTCAATCCTAGAGAAACATCTCCATGCAAAAGATCATCTCCACAAAAAATCCGCACCAATAGAAAAATCACATCATGCCCAATGTAGCAAAAAAGACTAATTCACACTCCCTTTTGAGAGGAGTGAAGAATGTGTAATGATGAAATGAAATGAGGGGAAGTCTCTAATTATGAGACTTAACTCCCTCACTTTTACAAAAATATAACTAAAAGCTCTAATCACAGTTTTACTTTGAGTGTTCAACAAGTGTGAGGTTACAAGCCAACCTCATAGTTCTAAAACGTAACCAAAAATGCCAAAAATGCCCACACGTGTGAGAGAAAAGCCTCCTCCACTATGATTCCATCCACCAAAGGAGCTCTAAATGCCAAAAGTAAGTGTCAACGGGGCTAATGAGTGCCCCACACTCCAAAAAATAGCTCTAAGACCATGGGCATGCCTCCAAAGTGCCTCCACATCAAGATGCCATCACCAAAATGCCGAACATCACCCTCTAAAGGGCAAGAGGGGTGACGTTGCATCAATCTACTCAAGCATTGGGGCCAAAAAGTGATGTGCAAGCCCTCCCATGTTATCCCAAAGATAACCATCATAATCCAGGCTTTGTAACAAGCAACACCCATCAAACAGTGTCAAGGCCAGCCTAGGGGTGTCTTGGGTCCACCTGGGCACATAATCAATATCTCAAACACTAAGATTCATGGCCTCAATGTTTTAACATATGGGGGTTACCTCTAAGCGTGAAATACCATGTGGAATCATCAAGCAGCCCAATGCTCTACTCTATGTGGGTAACACTGCATCAACAAGGTCATATTTTCTCTTTGGTGTGAAAATTCCTCAACCAAAATTCCTACTGCAACAACTGATGATATTACTCCTATTTGTTAAATTCCTTTAAACAAATTACTTGTAGTTTCCTACGAAAAATATCGTAATACATACACTGCAACCTTCACTTAATTAAATATTATGAGGAAACAAGAGACTGAGAAAGAAAGAAAATACAACACAATTCACACCGTTCTTTTTGGACAAATGTCCCTGGAAAAACCCAATGCGGGAAAACTGGTGCAATGGCTCTGAGGGTTTATTATTATTAAGTAGTAGCAAATTCTGAGTACATCTTTGAATACCTCTAGAGTTATTCAGTTACAGAGAGAGAAATACTAGCAGAAAGATTTGTGAGGTTACCTCACACAATCACTGAGAAAAATCCCGGCTGATCCAGACACTGGATGAGGTGCCTCTGGCAGGCCTATGCTGCCTCTGCACAGGCCTCACGCAGTCCCTGCATCAACCCCTCTAGACACTGTGTCACCCAGCCAGCTGATTGATTTGATGCCCAGAGTCACTGCTCTCAGCCTCTTGGTCTCACACCCCGGCTGCCAGCTTCTAAAACTGACTCTACCCAGCAAAATCTCAGACTCTCTCTCACCCTTTCTGCTACCTCTGCGTGGCCCTACGTGAGAGTTGCTGGATCACTTTCTGCCTCTCTCTGTTGATGATTCTCCCACTGAGAAAATCTCTCTCTCTCTCTCTCTCTCTCTCTCTGGATGCTATCCATGTCCCTCGACTGCAAGAAATCTCCTCGATCAGAACTTCCTCTTGAGAACTTCTCACTTCAGAAATTCGATCTCTTGATCTCTCGGTGTGTTTTCCAAATGACCCTCAATCTCCCTTATATAATCTTCTCGTTGACATTCAACAACTCAGATTAAAAGCTAATCAATGGCTAAGATCATTTTCGCTTGATCTTCGTCTTCTTCTCCAAGTTACATCCACAATTAGATTAATACCCATTAATATTTTTAATTTCCTAAGTTTAGACTTAGGGTCCCATTAAAAAATATTAATTATTTTAATCAAATTGTCTCCGTGTGGAATTTCCCAAAACGCTTTCTGGGTTCTTTGGAATACATGTGCCCAAGCCTCCCTACAAAATTTGAGGCCTAGAGCACATCCGATGATACCCCAAATCAACACTCCCTCTTAGCAAGGAATGTGCTCTAGCAATATACGTTGTTGCAAACTGCTCTTACTACGAAGCATTGTCCTTTGCACTGCTGATGTCTGATATGTTGTCCACCAACTACTGTGTTGTTGTTGTAACTATACTGTTGCTGACACTATCACTGTCAACACTGCATCAGTATTACAAATCCCTCTCTTGTGCTGCATCTATGCTACTGCTAGCACTGCCACAACCAACTACTACTGCACTACAAATTGTTGTTGCTACTCCATCAGCAATGGAGAAACATCCGAAATTATTGAACTAACTGTGTTCAATATGATACTACGTGAATGCTGAAGCCTAATTGTTGCTAGTCTCTACACTGACCCTCTGAATATACTGCGCTATTTCTGACCTCTGCACTGTTGCCAACTCTGCTTTGCATTTTTCAGTCTTTGGCGCTCCTAGCCATTATAACTGTCTCCCCGACACTCCTCAGCACCATCTAACACTAGTCCATCCTGCTACTCTTGATCTCGGCTCCCGTAGCAAGGTATTGATCTGAGAGGTGGACTCCTCAAGGATCCTACCTATTGGTAGCTCTTTCAAACTACAACTCCAAATCAACTCACCTCCCTCCTGGAGGTATCTCGGCTGTCATGGCGAATTCCTCTTCGATCTTTGTGGGCGCAACCTTCGGATCGTGTTTCACATTCCGAATATCAAGTGTTTCAGGTGCGATGAGATGGGTCACTACGCTACACACTGTCCTCTCAGGGAGATGTCCTTCTTACATCTCTGCTACTCCTACTGCCCCTTTGATGCAAGCGCTGCATTATCCTCCTCCTCCTTGGGCTTCGACCCACTACTACTGCCTCGGTCAAGTTTAACCTTGACTAAGTCTCTCCCCAACTCCTCTTGTTTTAGCGCTACCCAGATCTCATCCCAATTCGACAATGTTGCTCTGCCTAGGATACTCTAGACAAAGACTTGCCACTCATCTGAGACAAAATTGAGGGTCAGTCTAACCAACTATGAATCTTGAGGTGTATTCTCGCAGCAGACAATTTATCACAGGTCTCCTTAAGCTTCATGAGTAATGGATCCACACGCTCCCCCTTCTGTATCTGAGAAAATCTCAGCCTCTGCTCCAAGTACATCTTCCGCTACTCGGAAGATCCCTGATATAACGTAGCCAAGGCATCCCACATCTCCTTAGTAGTTCCTCTACTAGCGACATGACACACTACGTGATCCTTTACTCCATCAAGGATCATCCTCTTGGCCTTCGCCATTTCTGATTTGTACTTCTTCAGCGGATCTGGATCTGCTGACATAACCACCACGCTATTGACATATGTCTTGAGGGTATGTTCATCTAGAAGGAATGACATTCTAACCTTCCAGATGCCATAGTTGGATGCTCCGTCCAACTTGTCTTAATCCCTCAATCCATTAGTTTCCATTTCTGCCACAAATGTCGAATGACCTCCTCTCTCCTCTGCGTTGCTACTAGGCTAGCCTATGCACTCCCTGCTAGAGCTAGTAAAACTGCTACCCCTTGCTGCTGCTCAACTCTAGAGAATTTGAATTCCTTGGCTAGGAATTCTCTGAGGAAGAAATCCCCTCAGTCGTGCTTCTCCTCTTTCTTCTGCCGATTTTCTGCCCAGCAAACTCCCAGAAAAATCTGCGTCCCACCAGTTCTCCTTACGCCGAGGCTTCAGCGCTATGTTGATTTCGGGTAGCATCGGATGTGATCTAGCCACGAAAATTGGTGGATAGGCTAAAGCACATGAGATCTCCAATAACCAGAAATGGTTTGGGCAGATTTTAAACGGTTTGGGAGATATTAAAATAATTAATATTTTTAATGGAGTCCCTAAGTCTAAACTTAGGGAAAATAAAATATTAATGTGAATTAATATAAAACTGTGTTAGAAGGGTCCAAAAGTCATGGATCAAGCCAGATCTAATCTTAGCCGTTGATTAGGGACTTAATCTCGGCCATTGAATTGTCAACGAGAAAAGTATAAGAAAAGGCTTGAGGGTCACTTGGAGAATACACCGAGTTGATCAAGATTTTGATTTTCTGGGGCAGGGTTTGCTGAGGAAGTCGAAAGAGTGATTAGAGTTACAGCTGAGGGGCAGTGAATACAGAAGCAGAGAGGTAGAGATAGTACTAGGAGGATCAACGCAGAAGCCGGGAGAGAGGGAAGCAGAGCCAACAAGAGGTTCATGCAGAGCCAGCGAGGAGTTGCGCAGTGCCTTAGAGAGCCAGCGTGGGTGACGCAGAGGCTCTAAGGATTGATGCAGGGCCTCTAGAGGCAGACGCAAAGCAAGCCAGGGAGACGCTGGGCAGACGCAGGGCAAGCCAAGGTGATGTTGGGGTTTTCGTGGGGCAGATTGGAGCTGGGAGCTGTCGGAGTATTTATCCAGGGTTTTAGCCGAAATATCTGCTTCTGAGTAGAGAGGTACTATTGCCAAGATTATTCTCTATTGGGTGAGCCGATTTTGGCACCTAGATTGTATTCAGAAACTGCATAATAATAAAATCCTCAGATCGTTGCACCGGTTTTCCTGCATTGGGTTTTTCCGAGGACATTGGCCCAAAAACAACAGTGTCACTTGTGTGCTTGTTTTTGTTTCCTTCAGTTGATGATATGTAATGTGTTGAGCATGTACTTGTATTTATTTTTAGTATTTACATGGTAAATAACTTATTAATTAATCAGAACAAGTAGGCAGAAATAAATCAGAACAGTACATGAAGGGTTTCTAACAGTTAAGACTTAGAAATTCCAACATGTTGTTCCTTCTGCCCCGGCAAAAATTCAAACTGGGAGTCCTCTCTGTCGACTCACTTAGAGAGAGATTGCCTCGAAATTTCAGCCCTCCGGCTAGGAACTACGCAAACCCTCTCGGGTTTCGAACTGCTACCTCCTACAGCTTTTCGATCTCTCTCTTCTGCTCAACGTTGGATCTACCGGCTCTGCTTTTCTTCCTTCACCTGCAACTCTGATACCATGTAAAAATTCCTCAACCAGAATTCCTACTGCAGCAACTGATGATATTACTCCTATTTGTTAAATTCCTTTAAACAAATTACTAGCAGTTTCCTACGACAAATATCATAATACATACACTACAGCCTTCACTTAATTAAATATTATGCGGAAATAAGAGACTGAGCAAGAAAGTAAATACAACACAATTGACACCATTATTTTTGGATAAATGTCCCCGAAAAAACGCAATGCAGGAAAATTGGTGCAACAGCTCTAAGGGTTTATTATTATTAAGCAGTAGTAAATTCTAAATACATCTTTGAATACCTCTTGGGTTATTCAATTATAGAGAGAGAAATACTGGCGGAAATATTTGTGAGATTACCTCACACAATCACTGAGAAAAATCTCAGCTGATCTGGACATTGGATGAGGTGCCTCTGGCAGGCCCTGCGCAGTCCTCACACAGTGCTTGCGTCAACCCCTCTAGACACCGCGTTACCCAGCCTGCTGATCGATTTGCTGCCCGGAGTCACTACTCTCGGCCTCCCGGTCTCACACCCCAACTACTGGCTTCTGAAACTAACTTTGCCCAGCAAAATCTCGGACTCTCTCTCACCCTCTGCGCTACCTCTACGTGGCCCTTCATGGCCTTGCGTCAACCTCTACATGAGAGTTGTTGGATCACTTTCTGCCTCTCTCTGCTGATGATTCTCCAGCTGAGAAAATTGCTCCCTCTCTCCGAATGCTATCCCTACCCCTCAACGGAAGAAATCTCCTCGATCAGAACTTCCTCCTGAGAACTTCTCACTTCAGAAATTCGATATCTTGATCTCTTGGTGTGCTTTCCAAATGATCCTCAAGCTCCCTTAAATAATCTTCTCGTTGACATTCAACGACCCATATTAAAAGCTAATCAATGGCTAAGATCATTTTAGCTTGATCCTCGTCTTCTTCTAGAAGTTACACCCACAATTATATTAATACCCATTAATATTTTTAATTTTCTAAGTTTAGACTTAGGGTCCCATTAAAAAATATTAATTATTTTAATAAAATTGTCTCTGGGTGGAATTTCCCAAAACGCTTTCTGGGTTCTTTGGAATACATGTGCCCAAACCTCCCTGCAAAATTTGAGGCCTAGAGAACATCTGATGGTACCCCAAATCAACATTTGGAATGTGCAAAACAACCTCTATTATGTTGTTGAGAAGGAGGATAATCATGTCTCCAAAGGCCTTTGTTACTATGGCTATACCACCTGATAAAACTCTACTCAAAATCAAGTGAAATTACCAAGCATTAGCGAAAATAACCGTAAATGCTTCATAATGGGCAATACCTAATGTTGAGGGCACAATAATACTTCATACAACACTCACCTTCAAATGTCTAACAAGATCAAGTCCCGTAAATAGGCTACCTCCCTATGTTAGGGATGGTTAGATGGATAACCCTATTAGGTATTTCCAACCCCCAAAGGGAAGTGATATGTTCCAAGTTAGCCCATCAATTCATAAGTGTGTGTGAGAATGGTGGTTGTGGAGGGGAAAGGACTTTATGACAAGGTGTTATAGCCATTTGACTAGCTAATGGAGATCCAACATCCTGAGTGCATAGATTTAAGGAGGGAGCAATCATGGAGGCATGAGTTACCCATTTCTTTTGCCTACCTTTTACACCCCTTTGGTGCACCCTTTACTTCTTTATGATTTGCTTTGATTTGGGTGCATAGCTCAGGAGCCCTCGCATGCTTTTGAGATTTTTCTTTGTTACTCCTTAAGGATGAGTCAATTTATTGCTCATCAAGGTCGAGAAAATACAAGAGTTTCTTTTATAACTGAAGCATCATGTGCTTGACGAACTAGGTGATGGCTAATGAGGGGGTTAGAGTTCATGCTAGGCTTTTGCCCACGTGCTAATCAAATATCCTAGCCATCTTTTGCATTTTATCTTTTTTTCCCTTTCATTGTGGATTTCTTATGCTTTTATCTTTCTTTTAGCTGCATCAACCTCTAAGGAAAAGTTATCCAGGTCCACAGTCAAGGATGAGGATGAAAGGGGTGCTAATCCCAATGACCGATAACCACCATCCCGAAGAATGTAGATGAATAAGGGGAAAGATGGAAAGTGCTAAGTATGGAATATCGTGGATATACTAATTTGATCAGAGCCTCCATAGTAGTGCCCTTCCTAAAACCCTAAGGTCTTAGAGGAGGTCCCACTGGACTAGAGTTAAAGATTAACCTCCATGTAAAGTGAGGGAACAAGAATGCAATCAAGATCGGTTAATCATCTAGTTTTTCCCTCGATCCATATTAGTATGCCCATAACACTAAGAAAGCACATGATTGCAAAATGGTTAAAGTACCTGCCAATGGATGACCCACCTTCCTTCAAGAAGCATGCTGGATGGGAGAGTGAAATTTGACCAGAGCAAGTGGAGGATCTTGGCATCATGTTATGCTGATCATATGGGACTACTGGTTGGTTGGCCATCAAAGGAGGAGAAAAGTTCTCTCCTATGGGTTACCCACTTTTTGGTGGGTAATAAAGCCCTCTTATAATTTTCTACATATTGAAGTGAATCCATGTGATTAGTTAAAACATGTTTGTAATAACCTAGCTACACCTTTTTCCATAGAATTTTCAACCCTCTTGATTGTTGCCCGAATCCACTCATTGGGTAGGCATTGGTCTTTGTAATCTATCATCCCTTATAATTATACCATAAACATCTTTCATAGGCTTCCCCCCTTGTGTCAAAAGAGAGCAAACCTAAAGTGAGAGGAGGGGTGGTTGTGGTCACAATGGACAACCTTCCCAAGTTCCTCTAGAGTGAACTTAGATTTGGGACTTTAAATATTGAGTGTCAGTATGGAAGGGAACAGAATCACTCGACTCAATTTTTCCTACAAAATCCCAGCAAACACATTGATGGTATTGTTGACCACACTTTGTCAACAATCTGAGAAGTAGAGTACAAGGAAGTGGATAAATTTTTTTGAAGATCAAACTCATCATTCAACATAAATTTTATCATTGTAAACCCAATTTTTGCAAAGATTATTGTAAATGATGCTAGTATGACCATAAATCTATGTAACAACACTTAGGTAAAACTATGATTTTGTCCGAGGGTTTCATCTTAGGGAATTTTTTAACCTCCCCAAATTATGTGTGTTTGTAATCATGCATAATTGACATAGTTTTCCTCCTAGATAATACCCCAAAGCTAGAGTGGCATTCGTTGACAATGTCTTAGGTGAGTCCTAGTGTTTATCGAGTTTATGTAAAAGTGTGTTTAGGAATAATTTAGTGCATGGTTACTCATAGTTAGACACCATGGCTAAATTATTTTATTATAGACAAACTTGGTTTCATACTAGATCATATTGTGTCGCAGAATTGGGTAATGTATTGAGGGTATATGTCTAAATGTGTATTTCCCCTTCTAAAAATTGATATTGTAATAATTTAATGTTAAAAATATTTTAGTGCATGGTTACTCATAGTTAGACACCATGGCTAAAATATTTGAGGGAGGAAAAAAAAACTAATCCCCTCTAGTAATAGCCTCCACCAAGGGAAAATGGTTAATCCCTTGGTGGAGGACCCAGGTAATAGCCTCCAATCTATTTCCCATCACATCATGGAGTCATTCGAAGATGATAGTAGCTGTGCGCTAGATCCGAGGATTGAGGGCACATGCACCCACAATTTTCTATCAGAGTCTCGAGTAGCACTAGTGGCTAGCTGGATTGACAGGGGAGTAGGTAGGATCCGTGAGTTGTCCTAGCATGTGGATTAGGCATGGAGCCACAGGATGATCAACATACTCTTGTAGGGGTTGATCGGAGGAGGTGGCATCAACAGGCCACCAGACAGAGCATTGTACGAGGATGAGGCTTTCCTACGGATATGTGGGGTGCAGAGGACACCAGGCAACAACACCTTAGTGACACCGCCATTGACACATAGGGAGGTTTGCCTATTAGATCTCTCTGAGAGGATCAAGAGGGGAGGTCCACCCATTCGAGGTCATGGAGGTGTGGTAGTAGAGATGGTGACCCTGACAGGATGTAGGTTACTGCACACTGACTCAGCCTCTAGATGTGGCATTCTGTGGTGTATAGAGATATGCAATGATGAGCACCTCTTGAGTATATCCATAAGGGCTTGCATACAGTCACAGAGGAGCTGGTTGTTGTCCCTTGATGCCCTCACCACGAGCAGTAGGGCATAAGAGACTCACATGAGGCGGATGGATGTGACCCCGAGTATCACAGATAGGAGAGGAATTTTCCCGTTGGGGTAGACAGACTATGCGCGTGTTGGCACGTGGAGGTGTAGGGATGACATGGTATGTTGTAGAGGTAGCATATGCTTTGCCCCTGAGTCCCCCCTTGAGGGTATGACTATGGGGAATTTGTATGACACACCTTCAGCAAGGCATTTTAGAGCATTGCAGGGGCATGCAATGCAAGGGGTGATAGACCTCTTCTACAGGAGGGCATGTAGGCTTTTGGCAATTTTTGGGTACACCATCCGGGGATGGGATGGTAGAGTTCGTCGTGTGGCCAGGCAGGAGCAGGGCCATGGGGTATACACGAGATTATCCCTTGATATATGGAGCCTATACCCGCAGGGGTCAGAGGTGAGGCGCAGATGGATCACATTAGTTGTCAGAATTATGTCACCGCAAACTTGGGAGCTAGGGTTTCAGTTGACGAGTGGATCACTCCACTTCGAGATGAGTAGGACCCTGACAGAGAGAGATCTAGCTCATTCTTGGGTTAACACATGGGAGATCACTGAGGTTTTCTCCACATGGCGAGGCAAGTATTCCCTGTTGTTGTTGAGGATCGAGGCTAGCCATGGGGTGGGAGGCTCGGGTATTGTTGAGTTGTCCCCGCATGTTGGGCATAGCTTTGGTCATTACCTGTATGGTGGCCGAGAGATATAGGAGGGGAGGACCCAGTAAGAGCATGTTGGACTGCCGGTTCTAGCTAGAGATCTGTAGTGTCAACATGGTAGTTGCCTTTTGCGATCAACATGGTATCTCGACCTCTCAAGGCTTGGTAGTTCAACCTCCTTTAGGGATGTGCTAGTTTCTATAGGGGAAGATTGCACAAGTCTTCTGTTGGGTTTCAATTGCATGAAGAGTAGTTTGACTCCTAGAGATTCGTTGATGACCTAGGGCACTGCACTAGTATGGCAGGATGATTGGCACATGTGGTTCTTAGTGGTCATTGGCACTACTCAGTGGGAGACAATAGGAGTTGGAAGCGATGGACCTCCAATCTGGCTGTGGGATCTAGGGATCCATTGGGTTAGAGGATTACCTTTTTTTGGAAGGATCATGGGGATGACAGAGACAGGATTGCATCCTCCTTCGGATGACAAGGCAAACACCATCAGAATGATCACTACAGGTTGAGGAAGGCCCTTCTCCCTGTTGTTTCGACAAGAGACAGGGCGTGGATTGGTAAGTGAAGACCTTGGCAAAGTGCCCGCAGGATAGACCTGCGCGCAGTGGAGTTACCCTTTACTAGATTTGTGGTGGAGATCACCAGACTGGATGACCCTACAGGAGCATGAGAGGGTCGTAGTTATGGTCAGACTGATGCAGCGTCCACTTGGTGGACTCACTTTGAGATTAGTCTGGGATCCAGCAGCTACAAGGCTGAGCAGTTGTGTTACAGATTGGGGAGAGTGGGTTCTCATAGGGGGAGGTCACCTGAATCTGCCATTGGGACCCTCTTTGATAGCAGGCACTTCACTTCCCAAGGACCAATTGAGATGGGATAGCGCCTCACTTGGGTGGCTATATGACCCGCAGGAGGTGGCCGTGATTGACCTGCCGAGAGGAGGGGTCTACTTTAGGGGACTTATGTTGTATCTTTGGGAGTTCCCTCTTGAGGTACCCAGGATTGATTTTATGGTGGGACAACCTTCCGAGGAGTTTAGAGGGGCTTGGCAGCATCGAGGTGCTTTACTTATTGACAGGAGGTGGGATGACTCTCGCGCCCTACACCTTGGGACTACACATGGAGCGAGGGGTGCTTCACGTTGAGCGTGATGGCTTGGGTCCAGAGTATCTGGGGACTCCTTTATGACAGGTCAGCGCATGGGTCAGAAGTGGATTAGTGGCACAATTGGGACCTCGATATTTCTTGCACTAATAGTTGGGTGAGCCCAGAGAGAGCTTGTTCAAACATTGCTTGAGGACAAGCAATTTTGGGCAGGGAGGACTGTAATGTCCCTTCTCAATAAATTTCTACTAGAAGAGATCTACAATTTTTGCCATTTTGGAGCAAACACAATTTTGGCATACCAACTTAGGGAAAGTGGGTCAAATATTAAAATTGGTGGAATGTGGGGGCCACTCCTCAAGGAATATGCACCTCTCGGGAGAAAAATCGATTTTGTGAAGGGAGGTCGAAATATTTGGAGGGACCCACAAGGAAAAGTAAGGCAACAATTATAAATAGAAGGTTGGGGGTAGCAATTGACACCTTTTGATAATTTGACATTTACACATTGTTGCTCAAGTTGTTCAGCTGGGTCACAAGTGTTGTTTAGCACAAAGTTCTCCAAGGGGAGAACTCACCCTTCTTTCGGTGGACTTTGAGTGCCACCCTAGGGAGGTAAATTTGCTGCTACATTTGAAGGGAGGCTTGTGGAATTTTGGGAGCATCTTTCAGCCATTCCCCTCAGCTAATTCGTGCTCCAGTGAGAATGCAACAAAGGATCTCATGCCATTTATTTCAGCTATTTTCTAAGGGGTGCTTGCCGGGAGAAATTTATAGAAGGTGCTCTGGGGGAAGACTAAGCTTTGTGGAGAATTTTGGCACTGGATGTTGTTGCCTTTGAGAGGGACGAATTTCTCTTTCTTAGGCTTGTGTAGAGGGGACGCTGGACAAATTTGTGTGGTGTCGGGCTCAGCTCTTGAGTGTCAGAATTTGTGGTAGAATGTAATATCCCCAAGGAAAATTAACAGTAAATATGAAAAACAAACATAGACAAAATTGAAAAACACCATGAAACAATAACAAACAATCAGACCACAAATTGGCACCAAAACTGCACTACTGTACTCTTTTTATTAATGAAAATGGTTGTACAGTGAGGTGCTAGAATGAGTGCACCTGGGCTTGCTCAAGGCAAGCTAGCAAAGCCAAAAATGACAAGTAAGACACCCTCCTCCAATCTATTGCTATGCTGCTCAAGTACTGCGCTGTAGATGCCTAGAAATACATTGTTGGCTGAATGGAACTGTTGTTAGAGCCTTCTCGGGTTCTCAAAAAAATCTGGGAAATTAACCCCGACCTCTCCACCAATAACCCACAAAAGCCCACGAAGGAATTGGCCAATACTTGACTTTTGAAATTCGACCCTATTTCCCCTAGCTCCTCTAACTGCTAGCTGAATTGGGACCTTTGTTTGACCCCTCAAATCTTCCCAGAAAATTCTAGGAATTTGGGATTGTGATCCTTGCCCAACACCTAGAAAAACCCAAAAAGGGTTTCCCTTGGTTCCAACCTTCAAAAATTCACCATTCACTGTTTGGCCCTCCTCCAATTTCGAATTTTGTTGCTGTGACTGACCCTGTCAATCTCTGCTCTCCCAACTCCAACAATCCTTCTCAAATGGCCCCACAAATGATCTCCCAACACCCCAATTCCAAACTCCCCCAAATAGTGCTGCCCCAAAGAGTCTCACTCCAATGACTATGTAGTCATGGAGGAGATGACGTAATCTTGCGTGTGATGAAATGAGAGTTGCATGTAGGGTGGCCCTCTCATCTATAGTTCCCTCTATACTCCTGAAAATCGACCCTCCTGCTGGTAGTGCGAAAAGGCAAGGTGAAACTCCTTCCTTGGGCTGGCACTCAAAGTCCACCGAAGCAAGGGTTGAAATCTCCACTTGGAGACACTCATGTGCTAAACAACATTGCAGACTTAGATTAAGTTCAAGCATGCTATGTCAAAGACACAATTTCTGAATAGATGAATGAATGCCCAAAATTAGTGCCTCTTGCTCTATTTATAATTCATGGCCCCTTCTCTCCTTGTGGTCCCCACTCTCTCTCTCTCCCCTAATTTGCATTCCCTTCTCTTTACTCTACTCATTTACATATTCATATGCCAAAAAATTGACCAAGAACAACAATTTCATTTATATTATATGAGAAAGAGAGAACAATGAGTAGGAAAGTGGAACTCGGGCTCCGCTACAACAAGCTAGGCCATGCCCAGATCTCAAAAAAGCTACCCAACCACTAAGAACTCGTCCCCAAATTATCTTTTGCACTACCCAGGCAAATCTGTGTGATGTTGCTGGAAAGAATTGGTTGTCTAGGCCTCAATACTGCTCCAAAAGGGGTGAAACTTCAACTGGTATCTTTTCTCACCCTACTCCACCAAACCCATGAAGGATTTCATCACCCAACAAGCCACCAAAATACCAACCAAGAAGTGCTAACTGCCCAGTGACACTAGTTACACGCACTGCTAGATAGTTTTTATAAATGGCCTTTAATCCGCTAGAAAATCCCAACAAAAACACCCTCCAATTAACTCTGGAAATTCCAGCGCCTTCCCAGCTCAAATCCACTAGCCCCAAGCTCCCATGAATTTTCCCAATTTGGCCCTTGCGCAGGCCTGCGCAAACCCATATAGGCCCTAGGTAACAACTGTTGTCTCTGCTAATTAACCACAAAAGTAGGCCTTGCTATCAATCCAATCCACTTGCAAAATGTGAGCAACAACTCCCTCTAAAATCCCGGCAAGAGATCTGACTTATGACCATTGCTACAAGAAGTGCGAGTTCTGCCACTGCGCCCAGCTTGCTCCAAAATTTCATCAAAATCATTTGCAATGTCTCCCAGAACAACCCTCCAAATTTGCAACAGAATCCTCCTAGGGATGGCACTCATGGTCCACTGAAGGTAGCGTGAGATTTCCGCTTGGAAACCTTGTGTGCTAAACAACACTTTGTTGACCCAGCTAAACAACTTGAGCAAACAATGGTCTAAATGTCAAATGAGCAAAAGTCCCAAAATGAGTGCTCCACCTCGTATTTATAATTTCAACCCATTTTTCCCTCCTTGTGGGCTCCACCCAACGAACCCCCTTCTTCCTCCTTTTCCCTCGAAGTCGAACTCTCCAAGGGTGCATATTTCTTCATAGAGTGGCCCCCACCTTCCACTAGCTCCATGATTTTTCCCTTTTCTCTAAATTGGGTGTCTCTCTTTTCTCAAAAGTGAGTGCCACCTCATTTTATCCACTTTTCCCTAAGTTGTGAGCCAAAATTGGTGTCCTGCTAACCAAAATTGCAAAAATTGTGTTGCTTGTTAATTTCAATTAGAGGGGACATCATAGGCTTGGAGATAATTAATTCCTCTGTGTTCCTAGTCTTAGTGACACCTCTCAAAGTTAGAACACTTGTTCGAGATACAATATTTAACAACAGTGCCCTTGTAATCTTGATGTGAGATTGTTTTGACTCTTTTTGTTCCATGAAATCATATATGATGCATTTCTCAAAAAAAGGCACATGCCTTGTTCTATACACCAAGATTGATTTTGATATTGGCCATCCCATTGTGAAGAAGCCAACTTCCATAGAGCAAGGTGAAGAATACAAGAAGATGCCAATTGAAAGGTCTGCGAGTCAAGAAAAACAAGGATGGTTAAGGTTAAATATCCTTGTAAGAGGTTGAAATGAAAGTGGTTACTACACAAAAATCACAAGGAAGAATATGTGTTGAGAATCTCTAAAAGTGCATTGCAAGAATGAAATAAATTGAGGTATGTTAGCATATATTATGGAGATTTAAATTCCCACTTGTTCTCCATGGTTATTTAGTAACTAGAGTTGTAATTCAGCTGTGTGAACTCAAGAAAATTATTCATAGCTCCCTTTGGAAGAAATATCACTCAAGCATCATGAGCGAATTGTGTTGTGAAAATTATGGTTTTATATTTGTCTTGCCCTTGTTACATCAATGTCTAAAATGATATTAAGAATGGGAAGTTCACTTGATTGAGGCTTAATGAAACAGTAATTTGTTGCTACTTTTTCTCACTAACCTACAATGATAGATTCAAATCGCTTCACACAAAATAAGAAAATCTATAACAAAGCCAAGGATCTTTCTTTCACTGATTTGTTCTAATCCATCACACAGGCAAGGACTTGAGATGATTAAATTGGTCAATTTTGACCTTCCAGAAGAAAGAGAATTTGAAGTAATTCTTTGCAACTTTCTGAAGTTTTGGGGCGGATTACCATATCTGAAACTCTATAAACATGCAAGAAAGTTAGAAACATCCCAAGAACAAGAAAATTGTAGAGCAGGGCTTTTAAGGAAATGAGCTTACCTTATAAAAACTGTGCTGAGGCCGTGAAAGAACTGGCTTGTCATTGTATGCCTGTACAAGTTTCTTTTCAGTGGCACTTAAATGAAGTTCTTCTGGATTCACCACCCGACCTAAAATTTTCAACCTTTCTCTAAAAGGCACAATCGAATCAACTGCAAACCCTTTAACTTTTTCGCCTTCATCATCGATCAATTTCTGATTCCATAATAATACAAGCATTAGTATGATAGGATTCTTTTCAAGCACTAAAGAATAATAATAAAGAATACACCAAGAATAATACCTCATTGTAAGCTGAGGATATTCTCTATCAATTAAAACACTCAATATGTTCTTTCAAAAGGTTACAAGATTATTTTGAAACAAAATGAAAAAGAGGAAATCGCAAAATGACAAGTCTTAAATGTGGTGATTGGATTAAATAAAATCCGATCCTAGGGAATTCAAACAATCTTGAAGTGACAAAGTAATGATCCTAGGCTTTGCTTTCAAGTGATTTTGGAAACTTGAAGGCCAGAAGCTAGCTGGATGTCAGCACTGTAAAATGACTAGTTCATGTAAGATCTAAACTTTAAAGCATTAGAACATTCTCACAACAAGAGCATAGCTCTACTTTGAGGAGAACTTACAAATAAAGGAAAATTTTATTAGAATAGGCCTGAATCTCAGCAGCATTTTCAGCTGTCATCTTGTTCCATTCCAATGGAACATCAGTTTTAGCCTTGAGAGATGTTTGGGTCATTTGTCAGCATTGAAGAAAAGTTAAAACTGTCAGGCTATTCACCATACAGACCTATCTTTCCCGAGGAAAGGAGGTTTTCAGGCCAACTTCAATGATGGATTCACCCTTCTACATCCACAGGAACTCTCAACATTCAGTGTTGAGTTTTCTGATTATATCAGTGCCAGAATGAATATCTTTATGAACAATGTAGAATATTTAGATATAGGGGCCAAAATTGATATGATAGTGTTTCTTGAATATGTTGGGCATAAATTTTCCCTCTACATTCCATTAACTTCCTTAAGTAAGACTCATTTCTAAGTTAAGAAAAAAAAAAGCTATACATTTCTTATCTTTCTACACGTAAAGGGGTCCAGCTGAGAATGGGTCACTTATCCAAGAACCTTCAATGGAATCTCAGCTTACAAATTCAAAGGAATCCTCACAGGTTACTAGAAAATATCTCAATCTTTGTAATTGACAACAATTTGATAAGTTCTAGAGTATGATGCAATCTTTACGTTTGTGAATATGGAATGATACAGCACAACACACAAGCAGATTTGAAAACACTACAAGGATTTGCAATCTCACCATCAGGGTCAAAATACTTATGCAAAGCTTATAAAATAAATCCTTAAATAGCAATAGAGGGAAAGCTTTTTAAGATATTTACGCTACTATGAACAAGATAGGCTTACAGAGTTAGAGTCTTCTTCAATTGTATAAACAAGTATGGGAATTCATTGCAGCTTTGCTTTCCTAGTTGAAACATGTTCTATATTGCTAGAAACCATAATTTGGTTCGCTGCAGCAATTAATGCATCAAAATGTTCAAAGGAGATTAAAGAATGTAAAGAAACAAGTCATGCTACAAGAGCAAACATCTGTGTTTACTATTTTTGCATAGGGAGACATCTCTGTCTTTTTGCACAGGTAGACATCTATGTGCTTTTGCATTCAACTGTGCTTAATCCTTCACAAGATTCTCACTTTGTCAAAGTGCTTTAACCCTTGAAAAACCTCTTGCCACTGTCTATGTGGTAAAAATAATATCAGAAAACATTTAAATAGGTCTTCACATGCAAAAACAATTGATTCTAGGAGATGGCCTAGCCATCTCAAAAAATAGTTCACATACTTTATTTTCATCCCTACCCAATCAATCTATTTAATGCTATACTTATCATAGTTTAGGTCACTGAACATTTCTCACTGTGATTTATTGCCATTTATGACAAATAACATAAATAAGAATGGTTTCGCTTAGAAACCACGATTTTCATGTCTTTGGAGAGAATATGGCGATATTGAGAGAGCGACAAGGTAAATGGTATTACCAAATCTCTACTGCTTCAACTGTACCTTCCAAACTGAAAAAAAAAACAAATATATTGCAGAACTTCAATTGTTTGTCAGCGTTGGGCTATGGATCCGTATAATATGTAAGCTCCATGCTGTAAAGTTCCCAATTTTTTTTGTGAGTGCAAAATTCAGTAAGGAGTTTTGCCAATTTTTGGTGATATTAAATAAAAGGAGAAAATATTAATTTGCAGCAGAAAAGTGGAAATTATTATTTTAATGAAGAATGGCGACAAAGTAAATATTTTATTAGTGGAAGGTGAGGACCACTAAGGGAGAGGGATAGCAATTATAAATAGAGCTTGGAGGCCTCCATTTCGTATCTTTGATCATTTGACAATCAAAATTAGTTCTCTTGAGCTTCTTAGCCAAGACAAACGTGTTGTTCAACACAAGGAATTTCCAAGCAAGAATTCCACCCTCATTTCGGAGAACTTCAATTGTCTCCCTAGTGAGGCAATTTGGGGAGTTCAATTCAGAGTTTCCATTGGGCATATTTGCAAGTTATTTTAGCTGGTACGTTTTTCCCCTCGGGCGCAGAAGTGATTCAAATTGTTGGTCGGGAGATCAATTACGAAGGAGCAGAACACCGAAAGATTTGCCGGGGTTTTTCCCCTAATTTAGCCAGATATTTTGTGGTGATTAGCAGGGCTGAGTTGAGAGAATTCTTGGGGCCAAAATTCTACATTTATGGAAGTGCATAGGGGCTGGAGGAATAGAGGTTGAGAGATAAGGGTCGAAGATTGGAGGTATTCCTCAGAGGAGAATTTAGCCAAAGTTGGGAGAGATTTCCAGTGGTGGATTTGGGCTTAATTCAACAGTATCAGTTTTGTGGGGCGTTTTCTGGCCAAATTGGGCAATTTGCACTTGTTGGGGGTCATCGGGGATCGGTGGATTCAGCCCAAACCCTTTCTGGGTTTTTGTGGGTTTATTGGGAGGAGTCTCTAATTAATTTTACAGAATTTTCGAGGCGATATTCGGGCCAGAAATCCAAATTCTTATAGCAGGTCGAATTGCTAGTTAGCTAGGGAATTTGCAACATTTTGTGGGTTTGACTTTGGCTTGGAGATAGGCCAAATCCTTTCTGGGTTTTTCTAAGTTTTTGGTGGAGAACTCAAGATTAATTTGGCGAAATTTTCTGAGCACTTTTGGAGGATCAAACAAGGTTTTCTTCTAGCTAGCAGTTGTAAAATTTCTAGGGCTAGTGCAAAACATTGAGGAGAACCATTTCCTCTACATCCGTGTAGCATCTTTCTCGCCTGAGATTGTTTAGCTTGCTTTGGCAAGCCCAGGTGCACACATTTCATGCATTGTACTCTTCTCCATATAAAATCGTTGAATTTTGGTGAAGTTCTAGTGTAAATTGTGGATGTTTGATTGTTGTTTAAATATTTCAGTGTTGTATGGTATTTTACTTTGTTTATCACTGTTATTTCCATTTTGGAACATTACAATGGTATCAAAGCCATAATCTTGGCTCAGCCTGTGGGAAACCCTTCATTCTATGACAAGGCCGAAATGAAAGCTAAAAAATCATGGGATCCAAAGAAAGGTTAAAAGCAAACAACAGGGCAGTAACCTTGAGTGAGATGATTAGGATGCAACAAATGATTATTGATTTGCGGGAGTAGCTGATTCATACCACAATTGGGAATCAGGACCATTCTCAATTGTCATGTCCCTTCTCAAATACATTTGTAACAGGGTGTTTCTACACAAGTTTGCACAATTTTGGCTAAGGAAAAGAACCCAGCATTTTCGACATAGGGACATAGGAGGAAATTTGGCTTTCTTTGGCTGCTAGTGGAATGTGGGGGCCACCCACATGTGAATTCGAACTATGCCATTCGAATGGCTTGGAGGGAATTAGAAGTGCTGGATGGAGGGGCCCACATGAGACAAGGAAGGCCCATGAAGATAAAAGGAGGAAGCTCTCATTTGGATGGATTCATTCACCTTGCAAATCGAAATTACTTGACTATTCACTTTGTTGTTTAGCCAAGTCAACCGGCTGTTTAGCCACGAATATCTCAAGCGAGAGATTCAACCTTACCTTCGGGGGACCTTGAGTGCCCGCCCTAGGAAGGCAGTTCCATCAGCATTTCAGGAGATCCGGGAGTGTGTTACAGCACTACCATTCAGTCACATACAGGGAGTGCGTATTTCTGGGCTATTTGGAGAATATGCAGGAGGAGTTTGAGCCACCATTGATCAGCCATTTGCTAGGAGAGTTACCGGACTTGGAGAGCAGTAGCAGGCCAACATTTCTTGAGAATTTTGGAGCCAGCAAAGCCAGCAACCCAACAGTTCGAATTACCAGGCTTGGGGAAGCACAAAGGACCAGTCCAACATTTTCGTGGGACTTAGGAGCAAGTGCTACAGCCCGGAAGCTCATCCGCGAAGTCAAGGGATTTGTAGTAGGGGTCAGCCCAACACTTTAGGACATTTTTCGGGAGGATTTACAGGCAGAATCCAACAGGCTGAGTTTTGCAATTGCAGCTGAATTTGGGCTCCTTGGGGGTCGAATTTCAGAAGTCTAAACCAACTAAATTCCTTCGTGGGTTTTTCTGGGTTTATGCCAAGGAGTCAAGAGCTCAAATAATATAATTTTCTGAGCACGAGAAGTGGTGTTTCTAGCCATTCAAAGTTAACAAGAAGGGCAGTTTTCTAGGCAGCGCAGGGAAGATTGGTGCAGCAGTTGGAGCATCATTGATCTAGCCATTTCTCACCTAGGTTTGGTCATGCTTGTCAATTGAGACAAGCCCAGGTGCACCATTCTATTATCTATTGTATTTTTCCCTCAAAGAAGTAATAAAATGGCTCAGTAGTTCATTATTTACAGCATTTCCATCGCTGCTTAATATATATATCGTTTTTATATTGTGCTAAACAGATTGTATGTTTTATATCACTTGTATTCCTATTTAATAACATTACAGTGGTATCAAAGCCTAGTTCTTGGCTCAGCTATGGGGATTTTCTCCTATGAAAGAAGGGGACCAACAGAACATCACATACAAAAGGCAGAGATATCGGAGCAGAGAAAGAGAGCTAGTGATTACTCCAGACATAGAGGATAGAGGGAAAGTAGTGGTAGAAGAGGAGTACATGGTGGAACCCAAGAGCAGGGAAGAGATAGCTTTCAACAACCTCCTGAGAGCCTTGAATCACTTAGCCAAGGGCCAAAAAGATATGCTAGAGGAGATAAAGCTGCAGAACGAAGAGAGGACCACTCCTAGAGGGTTTCTATTTGGGGAAACTTCTGGAGCATCTTAACCATTCAATCACCCATCATCAGCAACACAACACCCATCGGCTAGTGGGCCAACTCGTGCCACACTGCCCTCTTTCGTACCAATGGCACAAATCGAACCAGCAAGGAGTGAAGACCCCATTTAGATGGGAGATCATTTCAAAGAGTGGCAATTTATGGAAGCACTCTCTTTTAGAGATTTCTGCAAGCTCAAGCAGAGTGAGAAGAACAAGGGTTATGGAGGACAGGGAACCTAGAACTATGAGCTACAAAGGACCATAGGGAGAATGTACTTCCCTACTTTCGATGGCATTGCCAAGTGCACAACTAGGACTTGGGTTGAGAAGATGGAAACCTACTTCCAGCTCAACCAGATGACAAAATAGGAAGCCATCAAGATGGCCACGTTGCACATGGAGGGGGAAGCCCATGACTGGTGGTTTCATGGCTTGGCCACCCTAGGGCATGCCAATGTGGCTTCTTATGAGGACTTCACCAGGAGGGTGGTGGAGCATTTTGACCAGAGAGATCTAGAGGCCCATTTCAGAGAACTGACCCAACTGCGCCAAACAGGGAACTCGGAGCAGTACATCTCAAAGTTTCTGCGAGTATCAGTGATGGTTCCAGATCTATCAAAGGCTAGGAGGGTTTACACCTTCATTGAGGGCTTACTTGAGCCCTTGCATGGACTAGTAAAGTCACGCAGACCCTCCACACTGCAAGAGGTCGTTTTGTGCACTAGAGATCTAGAGGGGGCCATCCCTAAGACTAGAGCACCTTTCCCACAGAAGGGGCATGAGACTAGACCTCCACCTCAGAGGACCACACAGGGGCAAGGGCAGCTAGATCATGAGACACAAAAGGACCTCAGGAGGAGGAAGTTATGCTTCACATGCAAGGAGCCTTCGGCACCAGGCCATCAATGCACTGCCGGCAAAGCACACTATATTGAGGTCTTTTAAGACAGTGACCAGGAGGATGAGGAGGAGCAATAGTGTGGTGTGGGAGATGGTGAGAGTGTGGCAGCTCGAGGGCCACCACCACCACCTTGCCCCATCCGAGGGAGTCCTTGCTTCCTTATGCGGGGTTCCCAAATTTTTAACATTGAGGATCAGAGGCACCATACAGGGGCAGCGGGTGTCAGTCCTAGTTGACAGTGGGGCTACCCACAACTTCATAGATGCCCAATTGGTTCAGAGGAGGGGCCTCACCATGGCTAAGTTTGAGGGCTTTTCAGTCCTAGTACCAAGTGATTGCACCATACAGTGCACTCGGTATGTGCCTGCTTTGACAGTAGTTATGGGGAACTACTCGATGACAAACCATTTCTTTGTGGTCGATGTGCCAGACACCAACGTGGTGATGGGTGTCCAGTGGCTGTACTCCCTTGGGCGAGTCACTACAAATTGGAGGAAGCCAAAGATGGAGTTCATTGGGTCGGATGGCAAACTAGTAGTTCTGAGAGGCATGCAGTCCTATCCACCTCAGACAGTCTCGGCCCACAGGATGGAGGCAGATCTACGACATGGGGACATTGCATGGGCAGTAGAGCTGAGGATTTCGAAGGTTGGGGGACAGGCCCAACCACCACCACCAAACATACAGGGCTTGATGGACAGATACACAGTGATGTTTGGGGACATTCCACCAAGGCAGCCACCAGACAGGGGATTCAAGCACACTATTAAGTTGGAGTCGGCTGTGCAGGTGGTGATCACCAACCCTCATAGGCATCACAAGGCCTATAAGGATGAGATAGAGAAGGCCATTCAGGAGTTGTTATCATTGGGCCATATCAAGCCAAGTTCTAGTCCCTTCGCTTCTTCAGTAGTACTGGTGAAGAAGAAGGATGGAACCCTTCGTATGTGCATTGACTACCGGGCCCTCAACCAGAAGACATTGAAGAACCGATACCCCATTCCCCGCATAGATGAGCTAATGGATGAGCTTAGAGGAGCCAAGTACTTCTCTAAGATCGATTTGTGTTCGGGGTACCACCAGATCAGGGTGAGGGATCAGGATATCCCTAAGACAACTTTCTGGTGCCACTATGGGCACTTCGAGTTCCTGGTCATGCCATTTGGGCTGACCAACACTCCGACCACTTTCCAATCATGCATGAACCATGTCTTCTGGGGATAGTTGAGGAGGTTTGTGCTGGTTTTCTTCAATGACATTCTGATTTACAGCTGGACATGGGAGGAGCATCTCCAGCACTTGGAGGAGGTACTACGCATCCTAGAGGAGCAACAGTTTTATGCCAAACTATCCAAGTGTGAGTTTGGCTTGACAGAGATGCTCTACCTAGGGCATATCATCAGTGTTGATGGGGTGAAGGTCCATGAGGAGAAGATATGGGCCATCCGGGACTGGCCGATACCACGAGATGTGACTGCGCTGAGGGGTTTCTTGGGCATTTGCACCTACTACAGGAAGTTTGTCAAGGGGTTTTCACAACTGGCAACACCCTTGACCGATTTGACCAAGAGAGGGGCTTTCGCATGGGCTGATGGAGCACAGGTTGCCTTTGATCGCCTTAAGGAGGTGATGAGAAGTTGCCCGGTCTTGGCACTTTCAAATTTTTCCCAACCCTTCACCGTGGAGTGTGATACATCCGGGGTGGGAGTGGGAGCAGTTTTGTCACAGGATGGGCATCCCATTTCTTTCAAGAGTCGGAAGCTCCTACCACATGAGTTGTCATATTCCATTTATGACAAAGAGATGTTGGCCATCATCCATGCATTGGCCAAGTTTCCACAGTATTTGGTGGGCAACAAGTTTTGGGTGAACACTGATAACCACAGTCTTCGTCACTTCATGGGGCAGCAGGGCCTCAATGACAGGCAGCAAAGATGGGTCAACAAGGTGCAGGCCTATGACTTCAATATAGAGTATGTGCGGGGAGCACAACGTGATCGCCGATGCTATATCTCGGAGACTAGCTGCTCTATCACTCATGAGCATTTGCCATGATTGGAAGGCTCAGCTATCGATGGAGTGCTCCAAGGACAGGAGGGCATGTGAGGTCTTGGAGGTTACCCACACAGATGAGCATTACCGAGTGATGGATGCGGTCATCTATTACAAGGGTCGCATTTTCCTAGTACCTAACTCGCAGTTGAGAGAGAGAGTGCTCCAGGCAGCACATGATTCACCATTATCCGGGCACCAGGGGTTCCAAAAGATCTATATGGCAATGAGGGAGAGATTCACATGGAAGGGCCTCAAGGGGGATGTGCTAAAGCACGTACAGGAGTGTGAGGCATGCCAGCAGAACAAGGGGGAGTTGATTCACTCTGCAAGATTGCTACAACCGCGTCCCATCCCCGAGGGGAAAAGGGAAAGTATGTCTATGGATTTCATCATAAGACTCCCCACAATGCAGGGGAAGGACTGCATTTATGTATTGGTCGACAGGCTAACCAAATATATCCACTTTTTCGCCATCCCCACCAGGTACACGACTGCACAGGTTGCAGAATTGTTCTTTCGGGAGATCTTCCGATTGCACGGGTTCCCTAAGAACATTGTGAGTGATAGGGACAGCAGGTTCATGGGAGGTTTTTGGCAAGAACTTTTCAGATTGATCGGGACCGAGCTCACTCCTAGCACAAGCTACCACCCTGAGACAGACGACCAGACCGAGAGAGTTAATCAATAGCTGGAGGGGTATTTGAGGAACAATGTGACAGGTCAGCAAAGGGCTTGGATCTGGTTGCTGCATCTAGGCGAACACTACTACAACACCAACCACCACATGTCCATTGGTATGACTCCTTTCCATGCTTTGTATGGATATGATGCATTATCTTTTGCTGATGTTGTTTCTGGAGATAGCCGGGCCCCAAAGGCCAAAGATTGGATTCAAGAGAGCCAAGACATCCTTAAGGCTCTCAAGGATAATTTGGTGACAACCCAAAACCGACAGAAGGTGTACGCAGACCAACACAAGAGAGAGAGGCATTTCGAGGAGGGGGGCTTGGTGTACCTCCGACTACAGCCTTACAGGCAATCCACACTAAAACAGAAGGGGCCGAGAAGCTACAACCCCATTTCTATGGGCCATATCGGGTGATCAGACGAGTTGGGGAGGTGGCCTTTGAGCTGGAGCTGCCCTTGGGGAGCAAGATCCACAACGTATTTCATGTCTCATGCCTTAAAAAGGTGTTGGGGCAACAGGTGACAGCAGCAACAAAGTTACCCCCACTGGATGATGAGGGCCACTTGGTTTTGGAATCTGTTGTCGCACAGATTGTCACGACAACGCTCAGACCGGGGGGTTGTCACCCTGATCCCCGTTCTCTCCATTTAAGCCGTCTCCCGAGGCTAAGGAGGGTAGACCCTATGGGACAAACGAAGACCAACTGTAGACCAGTTGGGTTGGGAGACACAACAAGGCTATTTAGCACCTGATTGATTTTAGAAATTAATGTACCAGTGCCTTATGGAGTTAATGATTAAATGATTATTTATTAAATATTGCAGAAATATGAACCTTGTAAAACAGTCATTTATCATCAAATAACCCAAGCAAAGATTAATTTTACCAAATGCGAGATAATCGATAAATGCTTAATGGCTTAACAATATTCCAGCAATTAAAATTCAAAAGAGTAAATGCTTTAAATAACCACGCAATTTTAAATGCTAACCAGTTATCACTTTCATACAGCTAATCTTCAAATGAACATTTAAGCATGTTTAACCACATAAAAATGATAAATATTAATCCCGCATCAAAAATATATTAGCCTTAGCGAAATATACCAAAATTTGGAAACGTGACAAAAATATGCTAAGACTAAATACAACACAAAAATATTTCAAATTTTTTTATATTTTTAGATTTTTTAATTTATTTTTAAAGTCAAAATTCAAACAAAACAAAACAAAATAAATAAATAAAACTAAAATCTAAATAAAATTAAAATCTAAACTAAAAGAAACTTTTTGTTGCCTTTTATGATTTTTTTTTTTAAATTTTTATGATTTTCAAATAGGACAAAAATGAACCAAGCAAAAACTAAAAATAAATGAAAACTAGAATCACAAAACTAAGCTAAAGATTAAAATATAAATTAAAGAGATCTAAATCTAAAGTTAAAACAAAAAATTTAATAAACCTAAATATAAAATGAGCTAACGTATATCAAAAAAACTAAAACTAAATTTTTTTTAATTTTTCACTGAAACGAAACTAAAAGAAAAGAGGAAATACGCTACCCCAAATAATCGAAATATGCTCATACGACTACCAAAATCGGATTTTCATTTGTTGTTTTGGAGTATCGGCAAGCACATGTGAGGAGGGAGAAGCTCGACAGCAGCGTGGAGAATTTGTCTTTTGCAGGTTGAAGGCCACGAAAGATGCGTGGAACGTGGAGGGGTTCGATGCAGGCAGAGAGGCTGCACGTGAATGAGGAAGGGAGCTGGAGCGAGAAGCTAAATGCTGCTCAATGGATAGGGAAATCAATGCGTGCTTGTAGGTGGACGGAATGGCAAGGGAGGGGTTGCGTTTGACAGATTGCAGCGGATAGGAGAGGGTTTTCATGCAGGAAACAGGCAGCTACGTAATACGTATAAGGAAAAGGCATGGGAGATTTTTTAACAAAAAAGGGGCAGTGTGAGGCTATCGTGGAGATGGCTGAGGGATAGACGCAGAAGCTTGAACGCTACAGCGTAAGGCTGGCAGCTATGTGAGAGGCAGGGTTTCAATGGCGGAGAGCGAGGGTGGAGCCACGCGCAGGCAGAAGCCACGATGGAAAGGGAAACAACGTAAATCTAGAGAAGTGCAGGTCCAAGGGCACAGCCTCCCTAAAAAAGTTTCGAAAAATTTTCCCTGGAAATGAAACCCTAGCAAGTAGATAGCTTCGACCTTCTTCAGAAAAATTGAAAACCTGTTGAAGATTATCCCTGCAAAAATGATGCTGAGGCCAGGTCTTACCCTCCAGGGCCTAGATCTGGCTCCAGAAAAGGATTATATCCTCAGCTCCAAAACCTGTAACAACAAAAGGAAAAATACCCAGAAATAATATATGCAAGGATTAACCTAAGTTACCAGGATTCGGATACGGATACAGATATACGGATCCGTTGCATTTTTGAAAAGGCAGGATCCGGATACGAGGAGGATACGGCAAGTACAAAAATATATAATAATATTTTTTTTAAATTTTAGAAAATACATTTGATGTTTAAAATCAAAACCATTTATGAATCACAACATTAGAACTAAAATTATTAGATAATTTATGAATTTGAACACTGAAATGATGAAATTTAAAAACTAACAAACAAATAAACATATAAATATTAATGCTAACATATTGATATAATTGTTAAAATAAAGTTATTACATAAAATATATTTTTTTTTTAATTTATAAAAATTAAAATATATTTTGATTTTTAACAACCTATCATAAAATTATATAAGTTATATATATATGCCAGATGGTATTAAAAAGCATATATAATATATATATCAATCAGATGGTATTAAAAACTATGATACGTAAATAAATTAAAATAACTTTATTATATATATCAATCAGATGGTATTAAAAACTATGATACGTAAATAAATTAAAATAACTTTGTTATATATATATATATATAATATATATCAATCAGATGGTATTAAAAACTATGATACGTAAATAAATTAAAATAACTTTATTATATATATATTAACATCAAAATAAACCAAAAAGCATATCTATATATATCAGATGGTATTAAAAACTATGATAAGTAAATAAATTAAAATAACTTTATCATATATATATTAACATCAAAATAAACCTTTTAATTAAATCGGAAATCTTTATATTGAAAGCTTATTAAAAAAACAAATTGATTTAAAATAACTTTATTATTCATATATATAAATCAAAGATCTTTATGATTGAAAGTTTATTTAAAATAAATAAACTTTTTAATTAAATCAGAGATCTTTATATTGAAAGGTATTAAGATCACTGTTTGGTATTGGTAGAAGTCACAATATGTGTTATCGTGCAAAAACCCTGAGTTGACAATTTGAAAGCTCAGACTTCTGTATACAATTCAATATCCCATGGATTTGTATTTGATAATCTTATTTTGACAATCAGATTGATTTGGAATCTTACATTCGTGAGAGCAGGCGTATATATCAAATTATGAAACTATAAAACATGTATTAAAACTATGGATCGATGACGCCATGGAATCGATTTGCTGACACGCTTCAAGGCATATCTAAAGCGAGTAGTGTGTTTATATTTGACCGGAATTTATGACAACATTAAAATATTATTCAAATTCAATAAAATCAATTAAAATGTGGATAGGATAAATGATTCGATTCATATTTTATGGGAGTTGGTATAGCAGAACCGTAGTTCTTCAATTTTTCACCGAAGTAATTAAAAATTTGTTGCGCTGATGACTGCACTGTCCGTCTCTGAAATTTTTTGGCCGAAGTAATTAAAAAAATGTTGACGCATAATTTTATTGAAATCTATATATATATATATAAAAGCCGGCAGATGGTATTAAAAAACCACGCGTAATTTTATTTAAATCTTTATATATATACGCTGGCAGATAGTCATTAACTAAGTCACTAACTGACCGTACACGGATCCTAGCGTATCCGTATCCGTACCAGTTTCGGATTCGGGGATCCGCGGTTCCACCTCTTGCCTTCAGCGGATCCGGTAACGTAGGGATTAACACTAAAACCCTACAAATTAATTACAATATTTACAGATTTTCGACTCTAAGCAGCCAGATTTGTCAATTATCCACAGTAATATTTTCAGAATTTCAGATTTACTATGAGATACTTCAGAAAACCTCTCATGCATTCAAAAGATAAACTTAAATGATAAACCCAGGATCAAAACTGGTTGGGCTCTTCAAGAAAATGCTTTCCGAGAGTTGGTTGGTTCAGCCGAGAACTTCCCCAAACGCCCGTTGATCTTCACAATCTAGATTTCCTGCACAACTCACTTCAACTATCAATAAAGAGGGAAAAGCAGTACTAAAATCCAAATCCAATGGAGATACTTACCATTATTTTCAGAAATTTTATTACCATTCAAACCCTAGTGAGTAAACAAGATACCTGTGTTCAACATCACTCTTCATCAAGCTATTACCAATGGCTGAAAATAAATTTATGCAGAAAATGAAACAGCTTACAACATTTCAGAAGAGTAACACCAGCTATATTTCAACCCCAAAGTCTTTCTTTATTGCACAAGAAAAAATTACAAGATAGCTTTCTTCAGCACAAGACTCACAGATCCAATGATCTGAAATGACCCCTGGCACCTTATTTAAAGGAAAATTTCCCAACGGCTAGTTCGAGTGATCCATGTCAAAATGATCTCGACCATCGATGAGGATCAAAATCTCTTTTAATTTCATCTGTCGAAATTTTAAATGCATTTTAATATATTTAAAAATTAAAACCCTACATTTATTTCCTCAAAATTTTTTACTTAATATTATTTTATTATTTTATTTTATTTTTCAAAAATTTTATTTATTTTTTAATTTATTTTTAAATTTTATTTTATTTTTTTATTTTTTAATTATTTTTTAATTATTTAATTTAATTTTAGTATTATTATTATTTTTTATTATTTTTATTGGACCCTCGAACTTAGCCTTTGGGAAAAAACACCTAGGACCTAGGACTTATGAGGGGATTAAAACATTTTCTAGCCCTCAAGACACTTACATCATGACTTTTACAATCTTACATCTCAAGGGGGAAAACCCATTTGACATAGACCCTCATAGACCACCCAGCTCTGCGACACAAATATAATCTAGCAGATCAAGCAATTTGTAATAACCTAACCAAATAGTTAGAATTATTTCCAAATTACTTTTACATAGACTCGAAGCACACTAGGATTCCCCTAAGATTCTAATGACAAAATTCATTCCGGCTTTGGGGTTAGGCTGAAGGAAAACTCTGCCGATCATGGATCGGTGAGACAAAAAACCTTCCGGAACGTAGATTATCACTAGAAAATTAGGTTTGCCTAGGCAATTTACATACATAACTTAGATCTGCTAAGATTATTTACAATTTACACTCGCAGACTGGGTTTACAACATAACATGATCAGGTTGATGATGACAGTCGAATGGCACGGACACGTCGATCAAGTGCTATCCCTTTTGCGAAAAAATAGGGTGCACTGCTATGGGTAGTTGACACGTGGTCAACATCTGGCTCTACTTGGGGACAGACTGCACGATAGGAATGTGAGAATCCAGAATCTGCATCCTAACAACACAACAAAAATAAGTAGCATCCATTCAAAAATCATCATATAACATTAAGCACATGAAAGATATAAGCTCTTCATTTATTAACTATCTAGTAACAAGGAAAGTAAATCTAATCCTAAAACAGAAATAAAATGCTGAAATGACAAGGAGTAAGGTTAGAAATACAATACAGAGGATGCCCCATGGCATCAAATATCATCTTTGAAGAATAGCTTGAGCATTTGGCCATTTGCAGGTAAATCAAGTGGTTCGCCATCCAATCTGCTCAAGTGGAATGAGTTTGTTCCAACAATATCTCGAATAATGTATGGTCCTAGCCACAAACTGTCGAACTTCTTATGTTTTCCTGGAGAAAAAAATACTAAGATTATCCTGATAAATTTCAATAAATTTCCCAGTTAACCCCTTGAAAGCATAATCCATAGCCCTTTGAAATTTCAATTCATTATAAGAAAATGCTAAAACATCTCGATATTCATGAAGTAAATTGGTTAACTTTTTTCTTTCTTCAACACTAATACCTGTACCAATTTTAACAATCTTTGGTTTTGCAGGGGTACCAATGTTTATCTCGAGGTATTCACCTGGGTCCATTTTGTTTTCCTCTCTCAACTTCGTGGCATCATGATGATCAAAGTGTTGCTCTAAGGACACCACATTCATAGGAGTAGGATTTATGATATGCTCATGATTAAAAGATCCATCCTCCTCAGAATCTATCCGGAAATCTTCAAACTCATCCAGACTATCAAGAAAACAAATGACTTGCTTTTCATCATTAAAGACTTGCCAATGCTCTGAGTTATCTGGAACAGATGGTCTAAATATTACTTCCATTTTGATCTTATCCTTAATTATCTCATCAGATAACTGGAGGGTAATAGCAGCTACAACAAGTTCATCTGCCAAACTATTATGCTCTCTTGGGATAGCTTCAAGGTCAAGGGCATCAAATTGTTCCAAAGTATCCCACACAGCATTTCGATAATTCCTTAATCTTTGATTTTTACATGTAAATTCATTTTTAAGTTGCATGATAATTGAATCGGAATCTCCCTTAATGCTAAGCAACTTAATTCTTAAAGATTTTGCCAATTCAAGACCCAATAATAAAGCCTCATATTCGCCGACATTGTTGGTTGCTTCAAATTCTAATCGATAGGCAAACTTGAAAATGTGACCAAGAGGAGATTTAAGCACTATTCATGCACCTTTACCATGCCTAGACGATGCACCATCAAAGTACATGTACCAAACTTTATCATTGAGATCCTTAATCCTATCATCAGGAGGAATTATGAAATTAGACATGATAGCGTAATTCCCAATGTCAGATTGTTCTTTAATTATCTCGCTGTGAGGTCTCTTAGGATCTTCAACATGGAATTTTCTTTCGGGCTCTCTATTAAGTCTTACAAAACCATCACCTCTAGGAGAAGGAATCATAGCATATGACCAATTCATTTGAATACTTCCTCCTAGATCAGAGGCCCATTTTCTAGATAAAAGCATACCCCAGGCATCAGAGACATCAACAACAACAATATCCATAACAATCATGATGTCTAGGTAAACTGATAGATGAACTTGTAAATCTTTGATCAAACCATGCACTTAAATCTTCTTAGAATCCATGGCACATATATTATAGTAGGGTCTAGAAACTCTTAAGTTAAGTTGTTCCATGACCCTTTTAGTCACGACACAAGCTGATGCACCAGAATCCAACATGAAATTATTCAATTTATATCCATTAACCAACAAGGTGATAAAGAAAAGCTAGTGATCTTTGTTATCCGCATCTAAGCTTTGCAAATATATGGGAGCATTGTGATAGTTAACTTCCTGGGTCTTCTGTTGAGAAATATTTACTTGAGTAACTTATCTCTTTGGGACGGGATTTTAGCAATCTTGGAGACAAGAACCCAGATTTTCGCATTGTTAAACCAACTTCCCAAATCAACATCTAATCCAGAGTTTAAACTTGGATTAAAGGTTCGAGGGAGAATGGGACACCCGCTCTGATCTTTATCTCTTCTCTGACAAGTCAAACCTTTGTCTCTAGCAATTTCCATGACTTGTTCTGGAGAGGGTTTTTCGCCATATAACTTAGCCAAAATGTCATCTTCATTTTCAAGATTATTTATACCAAAAGCTGACGAGGGATGCATAACGTCTCGACTATTTTCCTTAACCTCCATCCAATCGTTCATAGACAAAGGAAACTCGTTACCCACTACATTTATTTGATCACCTACCCCAAACATTCCATTATCCAAAAATTTTCTAACGATGGGACAAGCAGCCTCCTCATGAAGAGCATCACAAACCCGACAGTAAGGCGGAGCATCATCGACCAAATTAGTAAGTGGATTAGGAGGTCTCTGCTCACTAGATTGACCCTTCTTTTGCCAATTATCATTTCTATTATTATTATTATTATTTCTGGGCTGGAAATTTTGCATTTGCGCTCTTTCCATTTGGACCAACCTATTCTGCAAAATAACTATCTCCTTAACATGGTTAGATGTTAATTTCACTAGATTAATTTCCATGCTTTCGCTCTTTCGGAGCAATTTCTGAACAAGCTCGCTTTCAGGCTCTTGACCTGCTTTTCCTTTAGGTTCTTTTAGTTTCGTAACAACCCTATTGAAACCTGGGATCTCAGACTTCCCAGATGCCGCCTTGTCATTTTCAAGCTCTATTGCTAAGGCTTGGCAATCCCTATAATCATTAAGTTTAGCACGCCTTGATTCATAAGAGGGCTCAGGACTAAAGGCATCAATGTAAAAATCTCAAAGAGATTTGTCGGTAGGTTTATAATCTTGAGGTAATTCTTTAACAATATCATTAAACCTTTTGTTAAATTCTTCAACGGTTTCATTCTCTCTCTTTTTTATTACGCTAATAGTTTTCACGAGGTGTCTTCCTTCTCTCTTGTCTCCATACTTTTCCTTAAAGGCATCAATGATCGATTGTAATGAATTAAATGAATTCGGAGGCTTTTCTGAAAACCAATCATGAGCATCGCCCTCCAAGGTTATAATAAAAAGAGTCATCCTAACAGCTTCATGATCGAAATCAACAAAACTTGCGTACTTAGCCATCCATATACTAAAAGCTCTCAGATGTGAATTACCACTAATTGTGTTATCTCCATGAAAGCTAGGCAACTTATCTATCCCGAGTGTTGTAAGATCATTGAGATAACCTTGAATGTTAGAAAAATCGCAAGGAGCATATATATTCATGATGTTGTGCCCAACCAAGCTAGTAAAAAGCAAGTGGATATCAGAGAGGGCTTCTTGTCCGAGATTAACAAGAAGTGTACGAGAAGAGAGTTTGTGTAATAGCACCCTGAGAGCCCTTTCAGGATGAGGAGCAGGATTGCACAAACTGCTTGGATGTCTTCTAGTATACACTCTTGCAGATGATATATGAAGTGGAGTCGCCACCGGGATAGGAAGTGAAACACAGAAAAGCTCGAAAGGAAGGAGCTAAGGACAAGAAAGGACGAGGAAAGAAACGAGATGAATGTCGAAGGAACCAAGGACACAAAAAACTCTATCCTCGGTAGCGGCGCCAAAAAGTGTTGTCGCACAGATTGTCACGACAATGCTCAGATCGGGGGGCTGTCACCCTGATCACCGATCTCTCCGTTTAAGCCGTCTCCCGAGGCTAAGGGGGGTAGACCCTATGGGACAAAGGAAGACCAACTGTGAACCAGTTGGGTTGGGAGACACATCAAAGCTATTTAGCACCTGATTGATTTTAGAAATTAATGTACCAGTGCCTTATGGAGTTAATGATTAAATGATTATTTATTAAAATCTAAATAAAATTAAAATCTAAACTAAAAGAAACTTTTTGTTGCCTTTTATGATTTTTTATTTTTTATTTTATTTTATGATTTTTAGATAGAACAAAAATGAACTAAGCAAAAACTAAAAATGAATGAAAACTAGAATCACAAAACTAAGCTAAAGATTAAAATCTAAATTAAAGAGATCTAAATCTAAAGTTAAAACAAAAAATTTAATAAACCTAAAACTAAAATGAGCTAACGTATATCAAAAAAACTAAAACTACTTTTTTTTAATTTTTCCCTGAAACGAAACTAAAAGAAAAGAGGAAATACGCTACCCCAAATAACCGAAATACACTCATACAACTACCAAAATCAGATTTTCATTTGCTGTTTTGGAGTATTGGCAGGCATGCGTGAGGAGGGAGAAGCTCGACGGCAGCGTGGAGAATTTGTTTTTTGCAGGTTGAAGGCCGCGGAAGATGCGTGGAACGTGGAGGGGTTCGACACAGGCAGAGACACTGCACGTGAATGAGGAGGGGAGCTGGAGCAAGAAGCTAAAAGCTGCTCAACGGATAGGTAAATCAATGCGTGCTTGCAGGTGGACGGAATGGCAAGGGAGGGGTTGCGTTTGACAGATTGCAGCGGATAGGAGAGGGTTTTCATGCAGGAAATAGGCAGCTACGCATTGCGTAGAAGGGAAAGGCGTGGGAGATTTTTTGACAAAAAAGGGGCAGTGTGAGGCTATCGTGGAGATGGCTGAGGGATAAATGCAAAAGCTTGAACGCTACAGCGTAAGGATGGCAGCTGCGTGAGAGGCAAGGTTTCAATGGCGGAGAGCGAGGGTGGAGCCACACACAGGGAGAAGCCACGATGGAAAGGGAAACAACGTAACTCTGGAGAAGTGCAGGTCCAAGGGCACAACCTCCCTAAAAAAATTTCGAAAAATTTTCCCTGGAAATGAAACCCCAGCAAGCAGATAGCTTCGACCTTCTTCAGAAAAATTGAAAACCTGTTGAAGATTATCACTGCAAAAATGATGTTAAGGCCAGATCTTACCTTCCAGGGCTTAGATCTAGCTCCAGAAAAAGATTATATCCTCAGCTCCAAAACCTGTAACAACAAAAGGAAAAATACCCAGAAATAATATATGCAAGGATTAACACTAAAACCCTACAAATGTATTACAATATTTACAGATTTTCGACTCTAAGCAGCCAAATTTGTCAATTATCCACAGTAATATTTCAGAATTTCAGATTTACTATGAGATACTTCAGAAAACCTCTCATGCATTCAAAAGATAAACTTAAATGATAAACCCAGGATCAAAACTGGTTGGGCTCTTCAAGAAAATGCTTTCTGGGAGTTGGTTGGTTCAGCCGAGAACTTCCCCAAATGCCCATTGATCTTCACAATCTAGATTTCCTACACAGCTCACTTCAACTATCAATAAAGAGGGAAAAAACAGTACTAAAATCCAAATCCAATAGAGATATCTGCCATTATTTTCAAAAAATTTATTACCATTCAAACCCTAGTGAGTAAACAAGATACCTGTGTTCAACATCACTCTTCATCAAGCTATTACCAATGGCTAAAAATAAATTTATGCAGAAAATGAAACAACTTACTACATTTCAGAAGAGTAACACCAGCAAGATTTCAACCCCAAAGTCTTTCTTTATTACACAAGAAAAAGATTACAAGAGAGCTTTCTTCAGCACAAGACTCACAGATCCAATGATCTGAAATGACCCCTGACACCTTATTTAAAAGAAAATTTCCCAACGACTAGTTCAAGTGATCCATGTCAAAATGATCTCGACCATCGATGAGGATCAAAATCTCTTTTAATCTCATCCGTCAAAATTTTAAATGCATTTTAATATATTAAAAAATTAAAACCCTGCATTTATTTCGTCAAAATTTTTGACTTATTATTATTTTATTATTTTATTTTATTTTTCAAATTTTTTATTTATTTTTTAATTATTATTTTTTAGATTTTAAATTTTTTAATTTTTTAATTTTTTATATTATTTTTATTGGACCCTTAAACTTAGCCTTTGGGAAAAAACACCTAGGACCTAGAACTTATGAGGGCATTAAAACATTTTATAACCCTCGAGACACTTACATCATGACATTTACAATTTTACATCTCAAGGGGGAAAACCCATTTGACATAGACCACCCAGCTCTGCAACACAAATATAATCTAGCAGATCAAGCAATTTGTAATAACCTAACCAAATAGTTAGAATTATTTCCAAATTACTTTTACATAGACTCGAAACACACTAGGATTCCCCTAAGATTCTAATGACAAAATTCATTCCGGCTTTGGGGTTAGGCTGAAAGAAAACTCTGCCGTTCACGAATCAGTGAAACAAAAAACCTTCTGGAATGTAGATTATCACTAGAAAATTAGGTTTGCCTAGGCAGTTTACATACTTGACTAAGATCTGCTAAGATTATTTACAATTTAAACTTGCAGACTATGTTTACAACATAACATGATCGGGCTGATGATGAAAGTTGAATGGCACGGACACGTCGATCAAGCGTTATTCCTTTTGCGAAAAAAGGGTTTGTACTACTATGGGTAGTTGACACGTAGTGGTCAACAGAACCTAAGGCCATCTTGGAAAGGAGGGAGAGGAAACTGAGGAGCAAGACCATCAAGGAGTTCTTGGTGCATTGGAAGAACTTGCCAGATGAGGATGCCACCTGCGAAGGTGAGCATATTTTGGAGCACCCAACTTTGAGGTTGCTTGAGGGAAAGCAACATTTGGGAGGGGAGGATTGTCATGTATCTTCTCAAATACATTTGTAACAGGGTGTTGCAACACAATTTTTGCACAATTTTGGCTAAGGAAAAGAACCCAACATTTTCAACTTAGGGACTTAGGAGGAAATTTGACTTTATTTGGTTGCTAATGGAATGTGAGGGCCACCCCACGTGAATTCGAACTAGGGCATTCAAATGGCTTGGAGGGAATTCGAAGTGCTGGATGGAGGGGCCCACGTGAGGCAAAGAAGGCCCACGAAGATAAAAGGAGGAGGAAGCTCTCATTTGGATGGATTCATTCACCTTGCAAATCAAAATTACTTGACTGTTCACTCTGCTATTTAGCCGAGTCGAGCAGTTTTTAGGCCACAAATCTCTCAAGCGGGAGATTCAATCTTACCTTCGGAGGACCTTGAGTGCCCACACTAGGAAGGCAGTTCCATCAGCATTTCAGGAGATCTAGGAGTGTGTTACAACACCACCATTCAGTCACATATAGGGAGTGTGTATTTCTGGGCTATCTGGAGAATACAAAGGAGAAGTTTGAGCCACCATTGATCAGCCCTTTGTCGGGAGACTTAGGAGACTTGGAGAGCAGTAACAGGCAACATTTCTTGATAGTTTTGGAGACAGCAGAGCTAGCAATCTAGTAGTTCGAATCACTGGGCTTGGGTAAACGCAGATGGTCAGTCCAACATTTTCGTGGGGCTTAGGAGCAAGTGCTACAGCCCAGAAGCTCATCCGGGAAGTCAGGGGATTTGTAGTAGGGGTCATCGCAACACTTTGGGACATTTTTTGGGAGGATTTATAGGCAGAATCCAACAGGTCGAGTTTTGCAGTTGCCGCTGAAGTTGGGATCCTTGGGAGTCGAATTTCAGAAGTCTAAACTAGCTAAATTCCTTCGTGGGTTTTTCTGGGTTTAGGCCAAGGAGTCAGGAGCTCAAATCTTATAATTTTCTGAGCATGGGAAGTGGTGTTTCCAGCCATTCGAAGTTAGCAGGAAGGGCAGTTTTCTCGACAGCGCAGGGCATATTGGTGCAACAATTGCAGCAGCCATCAATCCAGCCATTTCTCACTTCGGTTTGGTCATGCTTGGTCATTGAGACAAGCTCAGGTGCACCATTCTATTACCTATTGTATTTCTCCCTAAAAGAAGTAATAAAATGGCTCAGCAGTTCATTATTTCCAGCGTTTCCATGGATGCTTAATATAAATTTCGTTTTTATATTGTGCTGAACAGATTGTATGCTTTATATCACTTGTATTCCTATTTAGGAGCATTACAACGATATATCCACTATGCCCAAAATTATGGATAATGCATCAAGATGGCAAGACATGATTGCAATTGATATGGAGTTATTGGCAGCAAACGAAAAAGCATACCAATCATTGAGACATGACATGACATTTAGGCTGTAATGTCCCAAATCAACAATTTTTGGAACAAGCTCTTCACAAAAAATATATCATACTTTTAATAGGAGATTGCCATGTAAAAATAAGCAAATAAAACACTGCAATCTCATAACACAATGAACAGGAAATTCTCAGCTTAGTTATATTAGAAGAACTAGGGTTACATGCAAATACAACCCATCGCTGAGATAAATGGCCTCAGACAGATCTACAATAATGCTGCAATCAGCCTCCAAAACAAACTGAAAAGAAACCAATACATTGCAACCTGTGAACCCTGAATGGATTCACCAAGGGATGAGATGAGTGCTGGCCCACTCTCACTAAATCACCCGACGGTTTCCGTCCTGGGGCTACTGCAAAAGTAGAGAACCGGGTTCTCAATCTCACATACAAGAAACAGTATCAAAACCAAGATGTCCTCCAATGGCCTCCTCCTCCTCTTTTATAGATCTGATGGACCCGTCTAGAATATTCTATTTTATCATTATTTTAGTCATGGAGCACTTGTCCCCCTTTTACTTTATTAAAATATTCTTTTTAATGCAGGAAAAGGGTATATTGGCCACCATGTCTCCTTAGGTCACTGAAACTCCCATCCAAAAGTCCCATCATGTAGATCTTTTCGTTTCGGTTCTGACGAGTTATTACACTGAGGTGTTCCATCAATTAATCTCCCCGGAATGCCACCTCGAGCATAATTAATCAAGTTATGCCCATTAATAATGTTGATTTTTGAAAGTTGTCGGAATGCAATGGAACGAAAGGCAAGTTGTGCTGATGATGGAATATGCCAAGCGAATGCCATCAAATCCCATAAAAACTCCTCAAAACTCCATCGGGACCCTTGATGACATAAACCTATTCCATTGACCTGGCCATCCCCTGTCCTGGAAATCCACCCTGGTTGTACTATGAAGAAGAATAAAAATGGGGACATGACACAAGCAGCCCTCTCCTTTTGGGAGTTTTGTGAACTAAGATACATACAAATCAGTGGGAATTCAGTGGAATTATGCAGGGATGATGAGGAGGATTAAGATAAAAGATGAAATAGTTGGAAGGGCCATGATTAGCAAGGAGACAGTTGAGCATACACCCATTGATGAGATTCCATCCGTTGTTGAGGTATCCATTGATGAGGTATCTGTGTTTGTGACCGAGTTCTCGAGTGATAGTGGTGCATCATAGATTGATGAGGTATCGGGAGATCTCCACCTTTGATGAGGAGCTAATAGGTACAGAGGCATCTAGACAGTCACCTACAACTGACTGGTGAGCAAGTCTTACGTATTGGGTTGTTTATGGAGGAGTATTTGGAGGCTCATGTTGAGTCCATGATGGAGGAGAATGTGCAACCATCCTTTGGGTTATCCATTGATGAGGGGCAACATAGATACCACACGTTGGGATTTCAGCACAGTTCGCTTCAGAGGCACATTGACGGGATCTACAACGTTATTAGCCCACCCTTACGCATTGGATTGAGGAAGGCAAAGTTGTCTAGACATACCCGAGGGGATGGCCAGGTTAACAGGACTGAGCGACATGAGCCGAGTATGACACCACATCAGCTTAGAGGACTTGTTCCTTCCATAGGGGATTGTACATTTGATCCCTCCTTTGGGATTGGATGGCAAGAGGTATTGAGAAGGTACCCGATGGATCAGGCTAGGCGCTTGGTTACATCCATGGGCACATTTCAGCAGAGGCCATGGATTACCAGTGGGACTCGAGGACCAAACTGTTGTTAGGATCCAAGTGGGATTTCCCATCACATCATAGAGCCGACAGGTGATGGCTATGTCACAGGGTTCGCCGAATTTGAACCTTGGGGTTCCAAATTCGGCGAACCACAAAAAAAAATTGAAATTCGTCAGATTCGCTGAACCTAAAATTCGAACCGAAAGGCAAACCCAAACAAATTCGAACCTCATCTAAACCCAAACTTGAAGGCGAATTTTATCAATTTGCAAAAAAAAAATGGGGTTTGAACTTAGGGTTCACAGGTTTCAATTAATGGTTTGCGAGAAAAACCATGGGCACAAGATGGTTTTCTCTGAGGTTGTTCCTGCCAAACATTTTCCTTTATTTACCATGCTACTCTAAGGATTTCGCACAAGCTTTGAATCGACGGTCAAGCAGAGTGTGAGCCTGTGAGGTGATTTCTGAGTTCTTTTGTATTACCTGGGCCCTAAGGAGATCATGTCTTAAGTTTAAACAGTGAACCCATCGAGGAGATTGTGCTCATTGAGTTGCTGAGTGATGAGTGTGTGAGGTGCTGAGGTTCAAGCTTGTAGAGGACCAAGGCGCTGAGTGACGAGCTTGCTATGGTGCTAAGTGACGTGTTTTCTTGGTGCGAGCTTGCTAAGGTGTTGACTCCTAAGTGACGAGTTGTGAGTGTGTGAGGTGCTCACTACTTAGTCGCTCACTGCATCTGTCGTGTGAGGTACTGTAGCCTCAAGCCTGTGCGTTGTGCAAACTTTGGGCCCGAGTTCTTTGGTGACCTGCCGATTGGTCAAGGAGAGAGTTATTTGGTCAGCGTGATCGTGTTGTGCAGTGTTTGCATTGCTCGTCCACGCAGTAGGCAACGTGCTCGAGAACTTTGAACTTCCCAACACATGTTAGTAATATTGATCTTGATTCTTAAATGATATCACCTTGTCCAAATAGAAGTGAGTGGCACAAAGTGTTGAAGAAGGTTCAGTGTAAAAATTGAATATGGTGCTACATTTAGCTTATTTAGATCCATCTTAATTGCCACCTTGACTCTGTATTCTGAGGTAAAACGTAAAACTGCCAAAGAAATTTTAATCTTCTGTAGAAAATTATTGTTTGTGTTCTGCCTCTGGTTCAAAATTTTTGCAAGAGTTCCTTAAATTTCATGCAACAATGACTCAATTTTGGTGCACAATCAGCTTGATTTTTGGGCTCTTTTTTTAACAAATTCTAATTCTGTGCCACCTATCCCTACTCGTCTTTTGTGTACAATTGTCTCATTTTTTTCCTGTCAACTTGTATTAGGATGGCAAACATTATGAGTGTTTATTGATTTCCTTCAGGATGCACTCCTGTTCTACGTGTCATATATATCTAAGCATATGCAACATCAATGAGTCTGCTGAAGGGTGCTTATTGATTGCCTTCGGGATGCACTCCTGTTCTATGTATCTACTCTGGCCTGTCTCAAGCTATGTCACCCAGGAACCTTGAGTAGCCAAATTATCATCTCCTACTCCCCATAAATAATGAATAAAGTTAAGAGAAGTTTCTCTTTTCAACCTCAAGTTGGGAAAAAACCTTCCAACTAACTGTCCCTTATGTGCTACTTGTGCTTTATGGTTTTCATTCATGTATCTTCTCTATTTCACCACCTATGGTGCTACCCTCTAAAAGTGTGCCCTTTACCATAAACTCATCCCCAAATCTTTCCATTACCCAACCCCCATAAGCTTGTGCAACCTGGTTTTGTTTGGGTTAAATTGTTATAAATTAGTTATCACCAAAAGAATTTGTGAACAGACTATTGTGCTGAGCAACCTTAAAGTTTCCCTTGAAACTTAATATAACAGCAAGTGGAAAATAAGACTTATCTCCTTGAATATTTCATGCATCTCCATTTGCAAAGTGAACATTGAGGGCTCGAGCGTTGGCTACTATTGAGCTCAATGAATGCTTGAGAATTGACGTTCAATCTCACAAAATAGAGAATGAGAAGTAAAAGAAAATCGTGCAAAACCATGTATCCCAATCTGATTTAGTAGATTTTTTAATTCTTCTCGCTTTTTAATTAAGATATCAAGTTTTATTTGTATTTGAATTTCACTATTTTATCATTTATTTAAATTTTAATCCTAATATGCAAACAAAAATGCACGCATATTTGTCATGGCACCTCCAAAATCAACAGCAGAAGGATGGAAATATGTGGAGAAATTGGATGGGCTTCATGGGAGGCATTTGAAATGCAAGCTATGTAATGATGAGTTTGTTGGATTTTTAACTAGAGTGATGGACCACTTACTTTCTATCACTAATGGAAAAGGAGGTGGTGTTGATGGTTACAAGAATGTGTCTGCAGAGCTCAAGGAGATACTTCAGAAAGATTATGACAATATGAAAAAGGCTCAACTTCTTCAGGATACCAGAGCCCAGCGTGCTGCAGTGGGGTCTATTCCTCAGTCTACCGCGATGGTAAGGACGGCCCTGAATGGAGTCTCGGATGAATGGCAAGTCTTCATCCAAATTATATTGGGCAAGGAAAGACCACTTTCATGGGAGGAGATGTGGGCATCTCTTCAACGGGAAGAATAAAGGAGGGACCTAGTTAAGGTCAACCTCAATGGCAACAGTGGGAGTGTCACGAAGACCAAGGAGGAGGAGGAGAACGTAGCTCTAGCATCAAAGGGACAGCGGAAGCGGAAGGAGGACATTTCAAAGGTGGAATGTTTCAGATGTGGCGAGATGGGCCACTTTGCATCCCAGTGTCCTTTGAAGCAAAAGGATAAGGATGAGAAACATGATCCTAAGGCTACTCCAACAAATATTGACAAAGAGGAGTTTTCCATGAGTGCCCACGCATCTCCAGGAGGGAAATGGGGCAATATTGAGCTGTAGTCGAGAGGACTACATGTGGGCAGGATCATTGAGGAGTCCACCTCTTGGATCAATTCCTTGCTACGGGAGCCTGAGAATCAACAATAGAGAGATGGACTTAGTGTCAGATGATGGAGTGGGTTGTTTGGAGAGATAGATGTAGTAGCCTAAGACCAGAGACTGATCAGCGCAGAGCAAGGTTGGCAGGAGTGCAAATGGCATAGTGCAGAAGTCGGCAGCAGCATAGAAGATTCAGAGGGTCAGAGACTAGAGCATTCAGATTCCGACATTCATGGTATTATGTTGAACACAATTAAGTTCAGTTAATTTTGGATGCTTTTCTGTTGCTGAGCAGCAACAATTGGAAAATGACGCAATGCAAAGCTAACAGTGGTAGTGTTAGCAGCAGATGCAGAGGGAGTTGTTGTACAGATGCAACAATAGCAGTGTCATGGGTAGCAGTACAGTAGCAAAAGCAACATAGTGTTGGTGGCAACAACAATGCAGAAATGAGATGCTTCAGAAACAGAGCAGCATGCAGTCGGACATTGTTGCTAGAGCATTTTCCTCACTAAGAAGGAGTGTTAGTCTTTGGTAGCATCAGATGTGCTCTAGCCTTGAAAATTGGTGGAGAGACTAAGGCACATGAGTTCTAAAGAACCCAGAAACTGTTTGGTGAAATTCCACCCGGATTTTATTTTATTAAAATAATTAATATTTTTAATGGGGTTCCTAAGTCTGAACTTAGTAAATTAAAATATTAATGGGTATTAATCAAAATATGGGTGAGAATGATCTAGAAGGTGGATCAAGTTATGTTTTAATCTTAGTTGTTGATTAGAGACTTAATCTCGGTTGTTGAAGTCTCAACGAGAAAAGTATAAGAGGGAAGCTTATGGTTCATTTAGAAAGACACATGGAGAGAACATATTGATTTGAAGTTTGATTTCTGGGGCTAGGAAGCTGAGAAATTCGAACGAGGTGATTAGTTGCAGCAGAGGGGCAGGGATAGTTCGGGAGTATTGACAGAGAGGCGGAGAGAAGCTTGTGGAGGCAACGCAACAACCAGAAGGACTGACGCCGGGCCAATCAGGGCCAACGCAGGCCTGACGCAAATCCAGAAGGGCCAGCACAGAAGCAGAATGCTTCCCTCCACGTAGAAAGCCGGAACTACAGGGGAACTGCCGGAATAACCGGGAAGGTTAACGTAGTGGGCAGAAGAGACAGCACGGGACTGACGCAGAGCCTGAAAGGCTAAGGGAGGACCTATGCAGGGCCATCGCAGCAGTAGTCGGAGTTAGCCAGTCTTGCTGCCGGGTCAACTGGAATCTGCTGGGTGAAGTGAGGTAAAACTCACTCAGATTTTCCATCACTGTATTCTCTTTATCGGTTGTTTGCAGAGAGGGCAACCAGCATTTGTATTCAAAATTACTTCTTAATAATACAAAACCCTCAGAGTTGTTGCACCGATTTTCTCGCATTGGGTTTTTCCTGGGACTATTTTGTCCAAAAATAACTGTGTCCTCTGTATATTGCTCTTTTCTCAATTTTTTGTTTCATGTATTCAAATATTAAAGAAGTGTAGGCTGAAGAAGTAATTTGCTTCAATATTCAAAGAATAACTTGATGATGTATATTGAAATCAAGTAGGTGAAGTAGATTCAGATTTGTTGTAGTAGGTGTTCCTTGAAGATTAGGAATTTTCACAAGTATGGCAAGATGTTCAACAACAAGGAGTGGTCCAGTGGCACATTTTGGACCCTGGAATTGGCTAGGCCAACTTTTGGAGCAACAGGGTATTGCTTGAAGACAAGCAATTTTTCGCAGGGAGGACTGTAATGTTCCCAATTTTTTTTGTGAGTGCAAAATTCACTAAAGAGTTTTGCCAATTTTTTGTGATATTAAATAAAAGGAGAAAATATTATTTTGTAGGAGAAAAGTGGAAATTATTATTTTAATGAAGAATGGCGACAAAATAATATTTTATTAGTGGAAGGTGGGGACCACTAAGGGAGAGGGCTAGCAATTATAAGTAGAGCTTGGAGGCCTCTAATTGGTATCTTTGATCATTTGACAATTCAAAATTAGTTCCCTTGAGCTGCTTAGCAAAGACAACCGTTCTATTCAACACAAGAAATTTCCGAGCGGCAATTCCACCCTCATTTCGGAGAACTTCAAGTGTCTCCCTAGTGAGGCAATTTGGAGAGCTCAATTCAGAATTTCCAATGGGCATATTTGCAAGTTATTTCAGCTGGTACGTTTTTCCTCTAGGGCGCAAAAGTGGTTCAAATTACTTGTGGGGAGATCAATTACGAAGGAGCAAAACATCGAAGGATTTTCAGGGGTTTTTCCCTAATTTAGCCGGAGATTTTGTGGGGTAGGGCTGAGTTGAGAGAATTCTTGGGGCCGAAATTCTATATTTCTAGAAGTGCATAGGGGTTGGAGGAATAGAGGTTGAAGAGAGATAAGGGTCGAAAATTGGAGGTATTCTTCAAGGGAGAATTTAGCCAAAGTTTGGAAAATTTTCCAGTGGTGGATTTGAGCTTAATTCAACAGTATCAATTTTGTGGGGAGTTTTCTGACCAAATTGGGCAATTTGCACTTGTTGGGGGTCAACAGGGGTTAGTGGGTTCAGCCCAAACCCTTTCTGGGTTTTTGTGGGTTTATTGAGAGGAGTCTTTGACTAATTTTCCAGAATTTTCCGGGAGATATTCAGGTCTAAAATCCTAATTCTTATAGTAGGGTGAATAACTAGTTAGCTGGGGAATTTGCACCATTTTTTTTGTTTGATTTTGGCTTTGAGATAGGCCAAACCCTTTTTGGGTTTTTCTAGGTTTTGGTGGAGAGCTCAAGATTAATTTGGCAGAATTTTCTGAGCACTTTGGAGGCTCAAACAGGGGTTTCTTCCAGCCAGTGGTTGCAGAATTTCCAGAGCCAACACAGAACATTGAGGAGAAGCCTTTTCTCTGCATCCAGGTAGCATCTTTCTCACCTAGGATTGTTTAACTTGCATTGGCAAGCCCAGGTGCACAAATTTCATGCATTGTACTCTTCCCCATATATAATAAAATAACTGAATTTTGGTGCAGTTTTAGTGTAAATTGTGGGTGTTTGATTGTTGTTTAAATATTTTAGTGTTGTATGGTATTTTACTTTGTTTATCACTGTTATTTCCTTTTCGGAACATTACACCTTTATAGGAGAAATTTTCAAACGACAAACAAAAAATTAATGAGAAACTGGTATGAGATGAGAAGTGGAGTCTGGAGGGTTCCGGGACAAGAAACCCCCCCACTGTGCATATTAAGCACATAAGAGATAATTAAGCGAATCAAAATCCATGCAAGACTCAAAGCAAATCCACCATGTGGAATTGATGTAATAATTCACCATTTGCCCATTTTGGATTTTGCGACATTTTAATTAGATAAATATTATTTGATAGATATTATTATCCTGCGGCCGCATTCGAAATTGCTTTGATCTATCAATTATCCACCATGTGAATGTATCAGTGCTATAAATCAAATTACATTCACACCATAACATGAGCTGTCTGTTCTCTGTTTTTGTTTGCATTTTTTAAAATAATTTATGAAATTTTCTCTTTTTCATATGCTACCATGGACAAAGAAACACCCAAGAAAATTTGTTTCCAAGCTGTCTATTTCTTGACAATTTCTTTTAGAAATGGTACCCAGCCATACCGTTTCTAGGCATCGACTGGAAATTGACTCTCATAAAATTTGAGAGTACCAGGAAGCTAACATTTCCAATATGGTACAGAAATCTACAATAAACCAGTCATATTTTTGTCTATAAATCTGTCTAGAATACAGTATTTTGAATAATTCTTCTGTTCACTGGAATGTATATAACACTTTATCATCTGTAAGACAAAGGTACCTCAAATCGTAGTATAAGATACACAAATAGTTTTACAGAAAATTGATAAGACAACTATCTTTCCAGAAATCACGAACAAGTTATGAACATCTTATATTCTTACCTTGATGCTATCTTGAAAATGAGGAGGGATTTCCTTCGCATAGTTCTCAGAAAGCTTGAAATACAGAACGAGACTTATCCCTTCGCCATCACTATCACCCAGAAAAATTGTAGCTGGATATGATGGAATCTACAGAAAGAAAAAATAAATTATTCCTCTCAAAAACTAATAAAATGAAATAAATACAGGAAAAGAAGCTGCAATGAATTACACAAAGTCAATTAAACAGATGACAAATGATGATAATAAAGACTACAGGACAGCTCAATCTCCCAAACATATGAGAAAAAAAAGGTAATTCTTCAGAGGCAATCTATTGGTTATACTATTTACAGGTTTAAACCAAATATATGTCAAAGACCTGTTGAAATTTACAGTCTTGATGGAAGAATCCTAAGTGTAGCACTTTTCATCTATTCTAGAATTTGCACTATCTTCAATGTGGCATGAATCTATCTTTTATGCTGTCACGCTGTTATGTAAACAGTTATTGATGAGAAAAAACCTGAATATTTACTATCAGAAGAGATGGCAGTTTGTCATTAGATTCCATGCTAGGAAGTTCCACATACTGAGCAATATGATCTATTTTTCTTGGACATACAAAAACATCTACACCAAATGGACAAAATGCCGCACAGTTTGGTGCAGAAATCTTTTTCTTGTCCCTGCAATAAGCATCCCAAGTATTTTAGTTTCCAAGTGATTTATCAAACTACCCATGCAATAGCTAACAATTGAATCAATAAATGGAGTTTAATTTCACAATAAAAATAGTAAACATGTGCTGTAAAGCATTATTCACAGGTAGTCAGAATTCACCCCTTGTTTTTCCCAAACTAAAATTCAAATAATCCTCCAAAGAAAATATACAAATTTGTTTTCGCATACCTGAAATAGTTCTCACCACGAATCTTGAATATGGAAGGTTGAATGAATGACCAACAATCTTGCATTGCTTTCTCTGCTGGACAAAATGGAACCTCAGCACCTGCTATAGGTTTATTTACAAATTGACTTGAGGAATCTGCAAGAATTTGTAAAATCAGCCATAAATTTTGAAGACCCTCCTCTCCTCTATTTGAAGAAACTCTTCTCCAGAAGAAACACAAACTCAATGTTCAGGGAATAAAGCAAGCCAAAAGCATCTCTTCTTTTTCAGAGAAACACATTCCTTTAAAATTGTCTTCAAATGTCTGGAAGCCATGATCATCAACAATAAATCTCAAAAGAGCTGAATATTACTTCAGTAGATCCCAAGAGGCTTGCAATAAGAAGTTAAGAACTCTTCCTCTACAAGTGCCTTGGTAGCATATTCTAAATGGAAAACAACAAGTTCATCCATCCAAGCAATCACAGTGTATCCATGGTGAAACCCAAACTCACTACGATCAATTTTTTTTGGTAAAACTTAATCATATTCACAAAGACATATTTACATCAGAGGAGAACACAAAATGTGGAAGTGTATATACAATGATATTTACATCCTCTTCCTTAGGAAACTAGAATAGCAATAAAATCAAAATATGCCCAGACATCTAACAACTTGGCATCCTTGATCAATAAAAAAACCTTGACCAGCAGCTGCATACCTCTTTCTCCACATACTATGAAAGGCAACCAAGGAACTAATCTCATTCTCAAAAGAATACTAGCAGCCAAGCTTCTAGAACAAACAAAGTTGAAATTCTTATAAATTGCCAAATACTAGTGAGGGAGTCTCGAACTACAGATGAATCAAAGTATGCACAGTAGCTTGGTTGGCAGTGGCAAATTGTCACAGATGTCAGACATCAATAACGTATGGGAGAATGTTATGAGATAGCATAACACCTTCTTCGCTAAGAGGGAGTGTTAATTTTTGTAGCATCGGACAAGTGTTCTAGGCTCGACTTTGGTCAAAGAGGCTAAGAAACACATGATCTTCAAAACCTACAAAATATTTCAGGAGAAAACAACCAGAAACAACTCAATTAAGTTAATTGATCAAAATTAAATATTTCCCAAGTCTAAGAATGCTCTAGAAATTCACACGGATTGAGTTTGAGATGATCTTAGCCATTGATGGGGATCCAATCATGGTTGTTGGTTCACTAACGAGAGATTATAAGAGCGGGATGTTGGGATGGAGATAGATACATTGAGTGGTGAATGATCTAGGCAGATCGAATTTCCTAGGGAGCAGAAATTCAACCGGGAAAAGAATTCGAGCCAGGAAATTAGTAGCAGAAGCAAAGGAGAAGCAGTAGAGATTCCAAAGGAGATTTCCAGTACCGAAAGAGTCAGCCTAAGGAGGTCGAGTTATTCCACAGGAGGTGGCGCAGGGACTGTGCAGGCATCTTCATTGAGGCACTTCAATTTTGCTAAAGAGGAGGTCGATTCAATTACTGGAGGCCAAGATAATTTTCCAGAGGACCAAAGGATCACTTCCAGCAGCAGCAGCAGGAAGAATGTTTGATTCAGAGGTAGTTCCGAGCAATGCAAGTTACAGGTTGCATAGAGGCAGTGCAAACGCTTGTGCAAGGGTATTCCAGGGCCAGCTTCAAAGAGCAGATTGTTGTCGGATTGCTTGTGGAGAAGGGGAAAATTCCCTTAATAATTTTGCCATTGATTCCTTTTGAGAGGATTGTCAGTTTGGCATCCAAATTGTACTAAAAAATTTTGTTGCTAAAGAATAATAATAAAACCCTCATCTATTGCATCGGTTTTCCCACATTGGTTTTTTCCGGGACATTTGTCCAAAAATACCGGTGTCAATTTTATTGTGTGTGTTGCATCCATTTCTCAGCTTCCAGCTTTTACTTTCCGCAGTTTTTTTATGGTGAAGAAATTGCAATGTGATTTATTCGTTATTTTTTCGTTACAAAATAAATTGCATAATTAATCAGTTAGAAGAATAAATTCCAGTTGTTGCATTTCAAGGAATTTTCACAAGCAGATCCATAGCCTTCAGAGTAGATTGGTGGAGCTTGCAGTTGAAGATAAGATGGTTGTTGATCTTGAAGTAGATGCTAATTCCCTCAAAGACAAAATTGGTCCATTGGAATGGGTTAGGAATAGACGCAAAGGTTTGTATAATAGTTGTTAATTTATGGTATGTTCTAAGCTTAGAGAAGTTTACTTCTTTTTATTATTATTATCCACAGATTAGCAATCACATGTACTGTAAGTAAAGTGCAGATAGAACATTAAATGATCGACAAAAAACAAGCCAAGACAAGAGACACAAGATGTGGCGGCTAGCCAGGGAAAAACCCTAATATGGGAAAACCCTTTGATCAAATCTTCCTTTATCTTCAATAATTCAGCAGAGAGAAATAGTACATAAATCTGATTTACATCAGTAGAAGCAAACCCTAGATCAGCGGCATCAGTGATTATCTGTGACATCATCTAGATCAGCGGCATTAGCGGCATCAGTCAATATTGGCATCACCGGCATCAGCATCATTGGCATCACCGACATCAGCATCATCAGCATCAGCAGTAAACTAGGGCAGACAATATCTTGCAAATCGACCGTCGGATCGGCTTGATTCCTTCACCAAAAAATGCGGCTTTCTGAGGAGAGTCAAATCCACCTACAGTGCAGTTCAGAGAGGGAGAAAGATGGTCAACGCTGGTCAAGCTTCTGATCTGCAGTTGCAGCCCTAAATCTGCTTCCTTCCTTCCACACATGTGAGAGAAGAGTCTCTTTTTGCGCAGTAGGAGAAGAGCCTCTTTTTTGCGCAAGAGAGAGAGAGAGATGTGTTGAGAGAGTGTATCCAAATGAGGAAAAGTCCTCCTATATTTATACACAACTGTTGATGATTGAATAGATGCGACTGTTGGGTCTCTGAGCCTACATGAGTTGCTGGTAGGCTTGATAATTATTCCATAATCATATCTCCATAGAAAATTATCGGAATCGGAGATCTTTAGATCAATCCTACACCTCTCGATGAGAGGAATCTAATAAAAATATTATCAGCCATGAATAAGATGACCCACATGGAGTTTGGCCCTAGTTTCCAATTTTAACACTCCCTCTCAACTAGAGAGAACTCCATCTACAATTTGTCAGTCAGTCGCTACTATTCATCCATCAAATGCACTACCCTGTACAGCTTGACCCCTGCCCTGCTCTACTCTATTCTGCCTGTTCTGCTCTATCTTGTTTTGCGTTGTACTGATCTGCACTGTTCTACTCTGTTCTACACTGCTCTACTTTGTTCTGTTCTGCTTTGCTTTTGTCCGGATTATGAAGAAGAAGAAATGATCGAGGATGTATCATACTGACTCAAAGTCAGTCTCAGAGTATGTACCACTAGTCCCAGACCAGTTTCAACCAACCCAAAGTTAGCGTCATAGTGGATACAACTCCTACCACTGGTCCCAGACCAGTATCATGCTCCACTGACTCAAATTCAGTCTCAGAGTGCGTACCACTGGTCCCAGACCAGTCTCAACCAACCCGAAGTCAGCATCATAATAGGTACCACTCCTACCACTTGTCCCAGACCAGTATCATTGATCCTAGATCAATGAAGGTCATCCTAGCGTAGGGAGTACGGTAGGTACATCGATGTGTCCATCGGTACTACTATGGTCCCTATCTTCATTTCCCTACTCATTGATCAAATGGGAGGTACTTCCCATGAGTCCCTGACTGCATGGGTAGGATGTCTCGACAGGAGAACTTAATCAATCCCGTTCTCACAAGAGAACTAATCATCCTACTACAATTGTCATGGAGAACACATCATCCAGACCTCACAGAAGAACTAATCATCCTGCTACATTTTGTCATGGAGAAAACATCATCCAGATCTCACAGGAGAACTAATCATCCTGCTACAGAAGAGAGCGAATCATCTTGTCCACAGGAGAGTGAATCATCTTGTCCACAGTAGAGTGAATCATCCTGTCTCACAAGAGAGCGAATCATCTTGTCCACAGGAGAGCAAATCATCCTGTCTCACGAGAGAGCGAATCATCTTGTCCACAGGAGAGCAAATCATCCTATCTCACGAGAGAGTGAATCATCTTGTCCACAGGAGAGCAAATCATCCTGTCTCACGAGAGAGCGAATCATCTTGTCCACAGGAGAGCAAATCATCCTGTCTCACAAGAGAGCGAATCATCTTGTCCACAGGAGAGCAAATCATCCTGTCTCACGAGAGAGGGAATCATCTTGTCCATAGGACAGCGAATCTTCCTGTCTCACAAGAGAGCGAATCATCTTGTCCACAGGAGAGCGAATCATCCTGTCCACAAGAGAGCGAATCATCTTGTCCACAGGAAAGCGAATCATCCTATCCACAAGAGAGCGAATCATCCTGTCCACAGGAGAGCGAATCATCATGTCTCACAAGAGAGCGAATCATCTTGTCCCAGTGCGCACCACCAAGTGAGGGTGAGTCACCCTGTGGTCATATGTTGCTCCAGTAAGAACCGCAAGCCCCCAGAGCTCCCAGAGCTCAATGTATGCAACATGCAGGACCCTTTTACAAGGGTCTCTCGATGATTCCAAGTCGTTCAGGAAAATCACAGATTCGATCTTTCCCCGGGGCTTTGTCAAAATGTCAGCAACCTGTACATCAGTCTCAATGCGATGGAGCCTCCTTGCTCATCGACTTACCATATCCCAAATAAGGCAGCATCTGATGTTTATCTGCTGGAGCAATCATTGAATATGCGATTCCTGAATCCCACCTCTAGCTGTCATAGAGAATCACAGTGGTATTCATCATGTGTACAAACAGCTCACTGAAAAACTTTCGCAACCAGACTACCTCACAGGAAGCCATACTCGCAGCAATGTATTCTGCCTTGGCGATGCTTAGAGCCACCGACTTCTGCTTCCTGCTCACCCAGGATATCGAGGCAGATTCCAAAGAGAACCAGCACTAAGAAGTGCTCTCCACACTGTCTGCTCACTCAGCATTCGAATAATCATGCAGTTTCATATTTCCGGCAGTGTATCTCAATCCATGAGAGATTGTGCCCCGAAGACATCTCAGAAGATTCTTGGCATCAATCCAGTGAGACTAAATCAAATATGAGCTCACCATGCTCACTGCAAAACATATGTCCAAACGAAGGTTCACCAAGAACATCAATGTGAATGAGTTTATGAAACTCAAAGGCATTTCTCAAATTTGGTCTGACATCACTACCATATAACTTCTGATAGTTAAGATCCTCGAGGTAGTCACAAGCTTGCAGTCCACCATACCGAATCTTTCCAATATCTTCACCACATATTTCCCTTGAGATAGTTAAATTTCCCTTGGCTTCTGCCAGACTTCAAGTCCTAGGAAATAGTGCATCAGTGCTAGGTCCTTCATTTCAAATTCAGAAGCCAACTCCCTCTTACATTTGTGAATGAGAGGGTCTACACCTGTTAGGAAGAGGTCATCCACATACAACACCAGTATGAGAGGTTTGTCATCTTCAACCTTGAAGTAAAGGTTAGGATCGACTTCACTCCTAGTGAATCCCAGCTTCATCAAGTAGCTATCGATCCTCTCATACCATGCTCGAGGTGCTTGCTTCAACCCGTAGAGAGCCTTCTTCAACCTGCATACATGAGATTTTCGATCATAAATCTCAAATCCTTCGAGTTTCTCCACGTAGACCTCTTCTTAGATCGAACCATGCAAGAACGCGGTCTTGACATCCATCTGATGTAGGTTCCATCCTGGTGAAGCCGCAAGGGCTATGATCGAGCAGATGGTGGTATATCTGGCAACAAGTGCAAATGTCTTGTCGTACTATTTTTCTTTTGGTTCCCTGGTGTCGGTTTCTTGAGAGCTCCTCAAAGTCGGAAGATTGTCCACCTTGTTGAGAGCCATATCTTCGTCAAAGGTGACATCATGACTAATCACGTCTTCCCTTTGACCGGCTACATAGATTCTATAGCCCTTAGTATTTTCACCATAGCCCACGAAGATTCCTTTCCTTCCAGATGCACCCAATTTATTCCTTTTCTCTTTCGGCACATGGAAATATACAGGGCTTCCAATAATTCTAAAATGAGATACGTTAGGTTTCTTACCAGTGAACATTTCTTCAGGAGTCTTGGAACCCAATGCTTGATGAGGGCATCGATTTTGTACATATACGGTGGTGTTTGCAGCTTCAGCCCATAGAAACTGTTACAGTCGGTCTTGTCGCCCTCCATCAGTGATCAAAGCTCTTTGCATTTGCATAAGTAGGTGTCTCATCAGTGTCAATTTTTGCATCCCATTAGGCATGCCATAACCCTGATGGAGGAGCTGGTGTCTTTGTCCCCCTCTTGGCATTGCTGGATCAGGTCATTTCAGTTCTTAGTCACTTTCAAGCTTGTCTTGTCTTGTCTTGAGGTCAAATTCCTAGGTCTAGGGTTTTGGTCAAGATGGTTTACAAGGTCATGTCTCTGAAGGTCAATAAGTGCCCAGCAAGCCAGAGGGATGATTTCAAAGGTGTTTCTTCGCAAATTTCAATCTTGTACAGTTAATGTTCACCTTGGATTTAAAAACTCTGTTTTTAAAGCCAAGGTCATTTTTCAAATTTTTGTAAAAAGTGATGAAATTTCAAAAAGCTTCCAAGGACAGTATGAAACCCTGGCTCCCTTGCCAAGATCCCTCAGATGATGTCCCTGCAAAAAATATCAAGCAAAAGCATTAAATGAGTCAATTTCAGGATAAAGGAAACCAAAATGGTCAATTTTATAAAGTGTCCAAGAGAAACATTATAAAGTGGGTTTGAGCATGAAATTATTTCAAATCAAAGCTATAAAGGCCCAATCTCCCTCCATCGACCCTCATTGTGCATCCAAGCTACTTGCAAGAGCGATTGAGTGAAAGTTTGAGCGAATTTGGGAGCTGGACAGGCGCGCGACCCGTCAGACCAGGCGCGCGACCCGTCAGCGCCATTCCAGCAGTGTAAACTTATAACGGGCGCGACCCGTCAGAGGCGCGCGACCCGTTGGGTGAGGCGCGCGACCCGTCAGCGTCCTCCTTTCAAAATTGCCTGCAAATTCATCCAAGGAGCCAACAAATCGCTAAATTGCCTGAGGTAGGCCCTCCAAACTTATAAATTGCTGCTTGTTATGATTAAAGACATCATGAATTCATTTTTAAAGATCTCCATGTGCAAGAGAAAAGCTCCTTGTTGCTGTAGTTTGAAACTTGTAAAAATGCCTAGGGTTTTATGCTGTTTTAAGAGTATTCCCTTGTAATCATTGTTTCCCCATTCCCATTTCTTTTTCCTTGATATTCCATGTAAATTTCCCTTGCTAAATTGTAAAGAAAATCCAAACCCTTCCCTTCTTCCCTAAAAAATGAAAAATTAAGCCCTAACCCTACCTCTCATTACCCATGTAAACAATGTATATAATGATGCATATGCAATGATGTTTGTAATGTTTTTTCCCTTGGATCCCTGTTTTATATATTTATTCCCATTTTCCCTTTAAAAGTGTCCTTCCCCTAACATTCCCTTCATGCTCCTTGTCCCCCTTGAAACAACATATAAATCAGCATTTTACAAAGCAGAAACAGCAGTACATTTTGGCCACTCTGCTCCTTAAACAATGTCAAAAACCGAAACCTATGAGCAGAGTGATGACCAGGCATCAGCTTCAGAGATTGAGATACAGAGGAAGAGCCCGGCTCAGCAGTACAGGAGCCTTTACCATTATGGTTTGATTCAGCTAGTGGTATTACATCAGTTGGCTCAGCAGGGCATCTCATGGGAGGAGTTCATCTCTCGTGAGCTTTTCACAGTACCACCACCGCCACATCCTGAGGTTATTCACGAGGAGGGAGGACCATCACAGCAGCATGACATCCCTGTCACTAGACATGTCAGCTCCTCACCTTTGGTTACTTATCAAAGAGGCCAGAGGGCCTTATTTGCAGCAGTCAGGCGAGTATTATCTCCACACCAGGTGGAAGGGGTCTCGCCTTCTTCATCGGCTCAGCGAGTGTTATCTCCACATCAGGTGGAAGGGGCCTCGCTTTCTTCAGCAGCACAGGTACCAGGGAGGGGCAAACAGCCCAAGATTGATGAGGGACCATCAGGTGTTCCGGATATAGAGCTTATTGATCTTGATGTCAGTTCTCCTAGCCGAGAGGCAAAGGAGATCATTCAACACCTCAGAGCTGAAAATGATGCCTTGCAGAGGAGATTAGGGGGGGCACAATGGACCATCACATACCTCGAGCAGCGCAACAGACAGTTGGAGGATGAGCAAGCACTTGATGAGCTGTGGAGGATTCGTAGTGACCGCATTTTGAACCGAAGAAGACCAGGTGATCTATTGCCCACTGACCGAGAGTCCATGCTCATCCGGGTAAATGCACACTTGGAGAGGCTGCTGGCTAAGGCCAACCAAGAGAAGAAATTGCTGAGGAACATGAAGAACCATTATTGGGAAAGAATGCATGTGTGCAAGGCAAAGATGAAAATGTTCCAAAGGCGGTTAGCCAAGGCACAAAAAAGGAGAAAGAGGCCCGATCCCCTCCATATCTTGGCTGAGGCTTCACTGAAGGACCAAGGCACTAAATAGCCCAGCCACAGCACAAATCCCAAGAAATTTTGAAAATTTTGGGTCAATTTTGATTTTTCAGGCAATTTACAGGTTTTTGTCCATTAACGGGTCTCACCCCTCGCGCGACCCTTCATCCCGGCAACTTCATTTTGCAAAAACTCAGTATTTCCAGACTTTTCATGAGAAGTTACATATGCTCATAAATGGACTTGAGATTTTATGAAGTTTTGGGCCTCCAGAAAGTCAAAAAATGAGCAAAAAATGACTTTCTGCCACATTTTTGAGTTGCAGAAAGCAGTCTTGGGAGATTGCAATTTTGGAGGGGCAAATGACCACCAAATTCAGAAATTCCAGTTGGGTTGGAAAGTAGACTCACAGACCTTTCCAACAAGCCTACTCTTGCTCAATTTGGACACCTGGAAGTGCCCCAAATGTGGTCCCAAAGGCGCGCGACCTGTCAGGCAAACTTTTCCAAATTTCAGTGTACAGCTCAGAAAAACGCAATTTGACCCTGTTTGACTTTTTGGGGTGGATTATTAGGCTCTTTGATGTACTTATTGTACTTTTATGACACTTTTATTCTTATGTACCTCATTCATGAAAAAGGTGAAAATTAAATGAATGAATTGGTTTCCTAGCTTATAGAGGCAAGTTGTTTTGACTGCCTAGTTTGTAGTGCTTAGTTTAGAAGTGGTTGAAACAGCTCCTAGGATAGTGAGCTCGACCCATGGAGGCAGGGAAAGAGGTTAGATCATCTATATTATGTACTTTCTTGCTCATTTTCATGGTTGGACTCTTGAGGGAGAAGCTATCATTGTATTATTCACTGTATCTCTGCAATTTTTGGCTAAGGAAGACCAGGGTTTTGCAGTCCTTTTTGGGATTCTTGTGGTTACATGTATTGATGGTGTGTTTCTCTATGTACCTGTAAGTGTGTTATGTGAATCATTTCCTTTCTTTTCCTTCTGCACATTAAACAAACGAAGTGTTAAAATAAGAATTCATGACTGTCATGCTCTGCTTTTAAGTTTGTTTAATTTCAATGTTTTCTACTGTTTAAGGAGAATTCAAAGTTATTGTTTGCTCTCCTTAGCTCCTCATCTGTCATTCCTGACCATCCACCTCAATTAAAGGCATCAATACTGTCTCCTACCTCGCCCCAAAGAACCCCCTGCAGAAACTGTGTCCAATCCCCGCACCCAAAATTGCCATCCCCTCAATTTGCCACCAAAAACCCTAAAAACCCCAAATCAACCTTTTTGATCAGTTTACTAGCCTAAAATCAGTGTTACCCTATTGGTCATCTCATCCATTGAAGATTTCACCGAGATAGACCGGAGAGAGCCTTCTCCAGCCCCGTAGGGCTAGCTACGAGGCTAAGTGGTTTGATGTTGCCTTGAGGTTTACCTTTCTCAGCCTGAGGTGAAATTTCAAGCGCTAACAGAAACGTTGGAAGACTTTGATCATGGAGCATGGCACGAACAACTTCCACAATTGTATGATTCCTCCTTTCCACCACACATTCTGTTCAGGAGTATATGGTGTAGTAGTCTCCCTCTTAATGCCAACCTCTTTACAAGAGTCATGAAACTCGTTTGTTTCATATTCAGTCCCATTATCAGTCCTTAAGATCTTGATCTTCTATTTGGTTTGATTCTCAATCAAGGCTTTGAAGTGTCGAAACCAAGAGAACACTTCATCCTTCTTTTTCAAGAAGTCTATCCAAGTCTTTCGAGAATAGTCATTTGTAAAAATAAGGTAATATGAATATCCTCCCAAGGAGTTCACAAGCCTCATACCAAATATGTCTGAGTGAACCAATTGTAATATATCAGAGGTCTTGCTATGGCTTGAGGGGAATGGTCCCCTTTTGAGCTTTCCCTCGGCACATCCCAGACATACACCTTCTTTCTCTACTCGGAATTCAAGCATCCCTGTTACCATTTGTCTTACATCGAGTAGAGCTTTATAATGAAGGTGGGAAAACCTCCAATGACAAAGTTCAGACTGAAGAGATGTGTCAGAAGACATGACACCTAGCGGACTTCCACTGACCTGATATAATGAATCAACTCGAAACCCAAGAGTAAAGGCATTTTTAACTTTAAATAAACTCACCTGTTTATCGTAGATTTCCTTGGAGGTGTTCAGCTCAGAAACATAAGCCACCAAGCGCTTGTTGATAGAGTCCCGGATGATCTTCTTTGTTTTGACTTCACCGGTTTTCCATTTGTTCCTGGCAGCAGCGGGTGCATTTGATGGAAGCTCAACAATATGCCTTTCACATGGTTCAACACTCCTTGATCTTCTAAAGTTAGATCGAGAGACATCTTCCATCCATGATAGTCAGACTTCTCACAGAGCTTGTCTTCGGCAGGGAAGAGCGTTCAGGACCCCATAGTTCTTTTAAGATAGCCTTGCCAATCTTCTCTTCGGTGATTGCTCTTGCTCTTGGCTTTATCTTCACCTCAACTCTGATACCATGTTAATTTATGGTATATTCTATGCTTAGAGAAGTTTACTTCTTTTTATTGTTATTATCCACAGATTAGCAATCACCTGTACTGTAAGTAAAGTGAAAATAGAACATTAAACGATCGACAGAAAACAAGCCAAGACAAGAGACACAAGATGTGGCAGCCAGCCAGGGACAAACCCCAATATGGGGAAACCCTTTGATCAAATCTTCCTTTATCTTCAATAATTCAGCAGAGAGAAATAGTACATAAATCTGATTTACATCAGCAGCAGCAAACCCTAGATCAGTAGCATCAGCGGCATCATTCATTATCTGTGAGATCATCTAGATCAGCAGCTTCAGCGGCATCATTCATTATCTGTGAGATCATCTAGATCAGCAGCTTCAGCGGCATCATTCATTATCTGTGAGATCATCTAGATCAGCAGCATTAGTCAATATTGGCATCACCGGCATCAGCATCATCGACATCAGCATTATCGGCATCACTGGCATCAGCATCATCAGCATCAGCATCATCGGCATCACCGGCATTAGCATCATCGACATCAGCAGTAAACTAGGGCAGACAATATCCTGCAAACCGACCATCGGATTGGCTTGATTCCTTCACCAAAAAATGCAACCTTCTGAGGAGAGTTAGATCCACCTACATCGCAGTTCAGAGAGGGAGAAAGATGGTCAACGCTAGTCAAGCTTCTGATCTGCAGTTGCAGCCCTAAATCTGCATCCTTCCTTCCACACATGTGAGAGAAGAGTCTCTTTTTGCGCAGTAGGAGAAGAGCCTCTTTTCTGCGCAGGAGAGAGAGAGAGATGTGTTGAGAGAGTGTATCCAAATGAGGAAAAGTCCTCCTGTACTTATTCACAACTGTTGATGATTGAATAGATGCGACTGTTGGGCTTCTGAGCCTACATGAGTTGTTGGTAGGCTTGATAATTATTCCATAATCATATCTCCATAAATACTTATCGGAATCGGATGATATTTAGATCAATCCTACACCTCTCGAGTCTCAACAAGAGGAATCCAATAAAAATATTATCAACCATGAATAAGATGACCCACATGAAGTTTGGCCCTAGTTGCCAATTTTAACAATAGTCTTTGTTAAAAACATGAAAAACTGAAGACCAAGGATTCACAGACATACGATAGTTTTAGATAAGTCGTAGTTAAAATTAGCCACCTTGAAAATCAAATTGATAACCAACAAACGCCAGAAAAGGATCGTAAACTTGATGAAGCAAAGAAGAAAGTGGATTATAGCAAAAGCATGTTGCAAGAGGCAAGCAATAGTGAAAGCACCTTGACAAGCTAGCTTAAGGAAAAGGAAAAGCCAAATAAATGGAACAAGCATGACAAAGAATCTAGAAAGCAAATCACTTCCTTGAAGAGGGAACTTGAAGAAGCGAACAAAATTGAGGAAGTCCTAAGAAGTCAAATGAAGTAGAAGGAAGAGTATTACATGAAACATGAACAAGAAATAGTTACCTTGAGAGAAGAAGTAGACAAGCTGAATCAAAGATTGACGAGCTCACAGGTCTTCAATGACACTCTCAATTGCCAAAGATCACCACTTATCAAGACGGGTCTTGGATATGCTAGTAAGTCTGTTACTTTATGTAGCATCGGATGTGTTCTAGCCACGAAATTTGGTGGAGAGGCTAAGATACATGAGATCTCCAAAACCAAGAAATTGCTTCTGGAAATTCCACCTAGAGATGACATAATTATATTATTAACCTATGTTTTAATGTCTCCTAAGTCTAAACTTAGGAAAATTGGTTAATTAATCAAAACTAATTAAGTCAAGATGAGAATTCTCTAGAAACTCACACAGATCAATCCAAAAATCATCTCATCCATCGATTAAGATTTAATCTTGGTCATTGGAGTCCCAACAAGAATATATAATAAGGGATCGATGTGGTGATGGAGAAAGTACTTATGGAGTTCGATTTCCTTAGCAGTTCAATTCCCAGAGAGCAACAGCAGTTGTCAGAGAGCCAGAGATCATAGTAGAGACAGTGAGGGGCAGGGACAGTGATCCAGAGGAAATTTTCCAGATCCGGAGAGGCAACAACAAGTGACAGAAGTGATTCACGCAGAAGTAGCACAAGGTCTGTGCAGTAGCTGAAGAAGAGCAGTTCGATTTAGCTGGGAAGGAAGTCAATTCAACTTCCAAAGGTCGGGAAAGTCTTCTAGAGGATCAGAGAGTCACTTCCAACAGCAGAGACAAGCTAGAAGGCTTGCTTAGAGACAAATTTGAGCCACACGTGTGAGAGGCAACACAAAGACTACATAGAGGTCCTGCGTTGCGGTTTAGATGACCAATTTTTTTGAACAAGCCAGTGTTGGGATTGCTTGTGGAGGAGAGAATTTTCTCTCTAATTATTTTTGTCAGAGACTTGTTGATTGGATTGCCAGTTGGGCATCCATAGATTGTACTCAAAGTTTCTGTTGCATAATAATAATAAAACCCTCATTTGCTGCACCGGTTTTCCCATGTTGATTTTTTCCAAGGACAAATGTCCAAAAATAACGGTGTAGAATTTTTTGTGCGCTTTTTCTATTTTTCTGTGGTATTTTTATGGTGAAAATTGCAGTTGCTATTTTATTCTTTGTTTGCCATAGCAAATAAACTGTATATTTAAATTTAGAGTTAAAAGAATAATTTACAGTTGCTGCAATAGATGAAATTTTCACATGGTATCAGAGCGTGAGTGATTAGTCGATAAGCTTAGAAGCAGAATAGAGAATTTCGTTGCTCAGAGGGAGCAACAACAACTCAAACTTTCACTGAGCAGATTCCTTGGTTGGACACAGAGGGTTTTGTAGCAGTTTGCATTTGCAGAATCAACATCGGGTGGAGGAAGAATAACACACAAAATTGTTTTTCTTGTATGATCATGGGCAAAACTAACATTCAGGAGGCTTTAGAATTGTCCTCTAGGTTGGAGGATGAATTTTCTTGCTTGTCAAGATCAGCTTCAGAAGGTGTCTGGTATATAGACAATGGAGCATCGGCTCACATGATAGGGGTTAGAGAATATTTTATCTAGCTACAAGGAGGAGCAAGTGGAATTCCAGATTACAATGGGAAACAAGACGAAGTGTACTCCAGTAGGGAGAGCAACTATCAATTTTCAGAGGGAGTCAGGCGAAAGCACCAACATTACAGATGTATTGCATGTGCCAAGATTGGGTATGAATCTACTTTCAGTGTCTCAATTACAGGATAAGGGATATGATATCCACTTTGTAGGGAAGAAAGTGTTTGTTAAACACTCAAGTTGGAAGAGGGTAAGACAGATTGGAGTTCGAAGTAACAGATTGTACAAGTTGCAGCGCGACTCTCTAATGGCACTACTAGGCAGTGACAGTAGCAGTGGGAAGGAACTGAATGATTGATGGCATAGGAGAAACAGTAACACGGGTTCCAGAACTTGGCACAGAACACGATGCTGTGTGCAGAGGATGTGTACTTGGGAAGTATGCTAAGGCAACATTCCCAAGAAGTGACAGCAAAGCAGATGGCGCGTTAGGACTTATACACTTGGTTTTTTGTGGCCCGATGTCCGCTAGAGCTCTCAGTGGTGTCGAATACTTTGTCACCTTTATTGATGACCATTCCAGGAAAACCTAGATCTACTTCTTAAGGACCAAGGATAAGGTCTTTGATCGTTTCAGAGAGTTTAAGGCTCTCGTGGAGAATGCGACAGGGAAGAAGATCAAGGTACTTCGCTTAGATAATGGTGGAGAGTATATTGATATAGACTTCGAAAAATTTTGTGTGAAGGAAGGCATCAAAAGAGAGTGGACAACTCCTTATAATTCACAGCAGAATGGATTAGCAGAGCAGAAAAACAGAACCATAGTTGGGGCTGCAAAAGCAATGTTATATGACCAAGACTTGCACAGGTTCCTGTGGGCAAAGGGATGTAACACGCTAGTGTATATTCAGAACAGGACTCCTCATAGAGCATTGGGGAAGAAAACGACAGAAGGAGTCTTCACAGGGAATAAGCTTGAAGTTAGTCACTTCAGAATCTTTAGCAGCGTGCTTACTACCAGGTGGCAGATGAGAAGCGCACCGAATTGGGTCAGACTGCAAAAAATGGGTTTCTCATCGGGTATAGCGAGACCTCCAAGGCATACAGGATCTACATTCCTAGCAATAGGAAGATTGTAGTGAGACGAGACATAAAGTTCATGGAAGATCGAGCTTTCAAGAGATCTCGTGAGATGCCTGCAGGTGATCAGAATCAACGAGCTAAAGCTCCATTGGTCCTGCAGCAGGGGCAACCAATGGGACAATCACAGGGATCCAATACAGTAACCAGTACTACCATTTCCTCAGGAGCAAGGAATCCAATGAGATATCAAGAGATGGTGCAGCAGAGGCAGGATGAGGAGCTAGTTGAAAATCCCACTACTGGTGGTCGAGCCAGCAAAGATGTTCGCCAGACATTGAGAGATGCAGAGGATTTTATTAGAACTCTTAGGACAAACAAGACAACTTGAAAGATATCAAGCATTGATAGCTCATGTTGCAGAACCTTACATCTTTTAGGAAGTCGCACAACATTACGTATGGATAGATGCCATGGTAGAAGAATACAGCTCTATCATGATGAATGATGTCTGGAAGGTGGTGTCGAGACCTGAGGACAAGTCAGTTGTAGGTTCTTGATGGATCTACAAAATCAAGTATGCTGCAAATGGCAGCGTGGAGAAGTACAAGGATAGGTTCGTGGTAAAGGGGTATGCAAAGAAAGAAGGGATAGATTATGAGGAGACCTTCACCCCAGTTGCCAAATACACTTCTATTCAGTCAGTTATATCCCTAGCAGCTCAGATTGCATGGCAGATTCACCAAATGGAGCCCTAGTTGCCAGATACATTTCTATTCGGTCGGTTATATCCCTAGAAGCTCAGATGGGATGGCAGATTCACCAAATGGAAGTCAAGACATCATTCTTAAACAGGGTGATAGAGGAAGAAGTGTACATAGAACAGCCAGAGGACTTCGAGACTCATGAGAGTTGCACTCATGTGTGCAGACTAAAGAAAGCTCTATACGGGCTCAAACAGACTCCCAGGGCATGGTATGGTCGGATTGACAGCTACTTGCAGCAAATGGGATTCATTAAGACTGACACAAATCCCAACCTTTACTATTTGACTGTAAAAGGTGAGCCACTCATCCTAGTATTATATGTGGATGATCTCTTGATAGGATCATAAAGGCTCATAGAGGACTGCAAGAGGAATCTGGCAGCAGAGTTTGATATGAAGGATTTGGGGTTGATACACTATTTCCTAGGATTGGAAGTGTTGCAGAAGGACGGGGAGATCTTCCTTAGGCAAGGAATATATGTTGCAAATGTTCTGAAGAGGTTCAGAATGCAGGATTGTAGACCCATGTCTACGCCCATGATCACCAACTGGGAGAAGATGCATCAGATGACAAGGATGTCTACCCCACCTTGTATCGACAGCTTATTGGTTCTCTCATGTATCTGGTCAACAATAGGCCAAATATATACGTCGCAGTTAATATCCTCAGTCAGTTTATGGTAGAACTGAAGGGGTACATTAGGTAGCAGGGAGGCATATTTTGAGGTATGTGCGTGGCACAGTCGAGTATGAGTTGAGATATACCCGAGGGGATGACGACGTTAATTTTTGGTAGCATCGAATGTGCTTTAAGTCTCAAATTTTGCAAGGAGGCTTGGGCACATGTATTCCAAAGAACCCAGAAAGCGTTTTTGGAAATTCCAGCCAGAAACAATTTTATTAAAATAATTAATTATTTTTAATGAGACCCTAAGTCTAAACTTACGAGAATAAAATAATTAATGGGTATTAATATAACTGTGAGTGTAACAACTAGAAGAAGATGAGGATCAAGTAGAAATGATCTTAGCCATTGATTAGCTTTTAATCTAGGTCATTGAATGTCAACAAGAAGATTATTTAAGAGACCTTGAGGGTCATTTGGAAAACAGACCGAGAGATCAAGAGATCGAATTTCTGAAGTGAGAAGTTCTCAGGAGGAAGTTTCGATCGAGTAGATTTCTTGCAGTGAGGGGCAGTGAGTGTCTGGAAGAAGGAAGTTTTCTTGGGCCGCAGAGTACGAGGCAGAGAGAGGGCAGAACTACATCTAGAAAGACGCAGATGTTGGCCCATGCAGAGCTGATGCAGTGGCAGTGCGAGCCTTAGAGGGAAATCGAATTCCTGCTAAGGAAATCAAGTTTCAGTAGTCGGGAGCTGGGGTGTGAGATCGAGAAGCAGAGATTCGAATTTTCCAGCCAACAGAGGGTCCGGAGAAGGAGCAGTGTGATAACCAACAGGGGTGACGTAGGACCTGCATGGGAGTGACGCAGTTCTGCGCAGAGGCTCCAATTCAACGTGATCAGTCTCAGATTTTCCCAATGACAAGGTGAGAGCACTTCACCATTCGTTTTGTCCAGTTTCTCTCTGTATCGGATTGCTAGTTGAGCATCCAAGAATCATACTTAGATTTACTACTGCATAATAATAAAACCCTCAGATCTGCTGCACCGGTTTTCCTGCATTGGGTTTTTCCGGGGACATTTGTCCAAAAAAACTGTGTCATTTGTGTTTTATTATTTTTCTTGCTCAGTCTCATGTTTCTGCATAATATTTAATTAAGTGAAGGCTGAAGTGCATGCATTACGATGTTTTCCGTAGTAAATTGTAAGTAATTTGTTTAAAGGACTTTGACAAATAGGAGTAATATCATTAGTTGTTGCAGTAGGGATTTCAATTGAGGAATTTTCACATGGTATAGAGCTGCAGGTGAAGCAAGAAGAGAAGAGCCGGTAAATCCAGCGCTCAGCTGAAAAAGGAAATCGAAAAGTTGCAAGAGGCAACAGTTCGAAACCCCAGAGGATCTACGCAGTTCTTAGCTGGAGGGCTGAAATTTCGAGGCAACTCCTCTCCGAGAGAGTCGACAAAGAGAATGGCTTCCAGATCAAATTTTTGTCAGGGAAGAGGGAGCAGCGCTAAAGCCTCAGCGTGAGCAAAGATGGTGGAACACATTTTTTTGCAGGCAGTTTGCTGGGCAGAAAATCGTCAAAAGAAAGATGAGAAGCACGACTGAGGGAATTTCTTCCTCAGAGAATTCCTAGCCAAGGAATTAGAATTCTCTAGAGCTGAGCAACAGCAAGGGGTAGTAGTTTTATTAGCTCCAGCAGGGAGTGCGTAGGCTAGCCTAGCAGCAACACAGAGGAGAGAGGTCATTCAACTTTCTATTTTTGGCAGAAATGGCAACCAGTGGCTTGAGGTATCAGGACAGGTTGGACGGAGCATCCAACTATGTCATCTGGAAGGCTAGAATTTCATTCCTTCTAGATGAGCATGTCCTCAAGACATATGTCGACAGCATGGTGGTTGTGCCTATAGATGCAGATCCATTGAAGAAATACAGATCAGAAATGGCAAAGGCCAAGAGGATGATCCTTGATGGAGTAAAAGATCACGTGGTTTGTCATGTCGCTAGCAGAGGGTCTGCTAAAGTGATGTGGAATGCCTTGGCTACGTTATATCAGGGATCTTTCGAGCAGTGGAAGATGTACGTGGAGCAGAAGCTGAGATCTGCTCAGATGCAAAAGGGGAAGCATGTGGATCCATTCCTCACAAAGCTGAAGGAAACTTGTGATGAATTGTCTGTTGCAGGGCACACCTCAAGATTCAGAGTTGGTTAGACTGGCCCTCAATTCTGTCTCAGATGAGTAGCAAGTCTTTGTCCAGAGTATCCTGGGTAGAGCACCATTGCCGAATTGGGATGAGAAGTGAGCAGCTCTAAAACAAGTGGAGCTGTGGAGAGACTTGGTCAAGGTCAAACTTGACGGAAGCAGCAGCAGCAGTGGGTCGAAGCCCAAGGAAGAGGAGGACAATGCAACCCTTGCATCGAAGGGACAGCAGGAGCAGTGGAGACGTAAGAAGGACGTCTAGAAGATCAAGTGTTTCAGGTGTTGTGAGATGGGTCACTACGCTACACAATGTCCTCTCAAAAAGAAGGACAAGGATGAGAAACACGATCCGAAAGTTGCGCCCGCGAAGATTGAAGAGGAGTTCGACATGACAACCAAGATAACTCCAAGAGGGAGTTGGGCTGATTGTTGCTTTGTGGTAGCATCAGATGTGCTCTGGCCATGAAATTTGGTGGAGAGGTTGGGGCACATGATATCTCCAATACCCAGAAAAGGTTTGGGCAGATTCTAAACAGTTAGGGAGATATTAAAATAATTAATATTTTTAATGGAGTCCCTAAGTCTAAACTTAAGGAAATTAAAATATTAATGTGGATTAATATAAAACTGTGTTAGAATGGTCCAAAAGACATGGATCAAGCGAGATCTAATCTTAGCCATTGATTAGGGACTTAATCTCGGCCATTGATATGTCAACGAGAAAAGTATAAGAGGGGGCTTGAGGGTCACTTGGAGAGTACATCAGATGATCAGTGATCTATTCTCTAGAGTGGGGTTTTCTAAGAGAGATAGAATCAGTGATTGGAGTTGTAGCTGAGGGGAATTGAGTACAGAGAGGCAGAGATAGTGTCGGGAGATCAGCGCAGGAACCAGAGAGAGTGACGCAGTAGCAGCCAGGGCTCATGCAGGGCCTCCTGAGGCTTACACAAACTCATTCAGGGTGACACAGGGCCAGCGCTGCGCAGAGAGAGGATAACGCAGACTAGAAAGGCCGACGCTAGCGTTTCTGGGGCAGATTGGAGCTGAGGAGCTGCCGAACAGTTTATCCGAGGTTTCAGCAAGGACATTTGTCTCAGACTGAGAAGTACTACTGCCAAGGGAATTCTCTGTTGGGTAGGCCGGATTTGGCACCCATATTGTACTCTGAAATTGCTTAATAAGAAAACCCTCAAATAGCTGCACCGGTTTTCCCACATTGGGTTTTTCCGGGGACATTGGTCCAAAAATAACGGTGTCATTGTGTGTGCTTGTTTCTATTTCCTTCAGTTGATGATCTGTATTTGTAATATGTTGAGCATGCACTAGTGTTTATTTTCATTATTTACATTGTAAATAACTTGTTAAGTAATGGAACAAGTAGGTAGGAATAAATCAGTAAAGTGCATGGAGGGTTTCTCATTGGTAGACTTAGAAGCTTCAACACTGATTTGGAGTTGTAGTTCGAAAGAGCTACAAATGGGCAGGATCCTTGAGGAGTCCACCTCTTGGATCAATACCTTGCTACGGGAGACCAGATCAGGAGTAGCAGGATGGACTAGTGTCGGATGGTGCCGAGGAGTGTTAGAGAGACAGTTGCAGTGGCTAGCAGTGCCAAAGACTGAACAATGCAGAGCAGAGTTGGCAGCAGTGCAGATGGCATAGAGTAGAGGTCAGCAACAACGCAGTATATTCAGAGGGTTAGTGCAGAGACTAGTAGCAGTCAGGCTTCAGCATTCACTTGGTATCATACTGAACACAGTGAGTTCAGTAATTTTGGATTTTTTCCGTTGCAGCAACAACAGTTTACAGTGTAGTGGCAATTGACAGTGGCAGTGCTAGCAGTAGCACAGTTGCAGCACTTGAGAGGGAGCTGTAATATGGATGTAGTGTTGACAATGGCAGTGTCAGCAACAGTATAGTTGCAGTAGCAACGCAGTAATTGGTGGACAACATGTCAGACATTAGTGGCATAGAGGGAGATGTTACAGAATAAGGTGATTCTTCAGCAAGTTGCATTGCTAGAGCACATTCCTCGCTAAGAGGGAGTGTCGATTTCAGGTAGCATCAGATGTGCTCTAAGTCTCAAATTTTGCAGGGAGGCTTGGGCATATGTATTCCAAAGAACCCAGAAAGCGTTTTTGGGAATTCCACCCAAAAATAGTTTTATTAAAATAATTAATTATTTTTAATGGGACCCTAAGTCTAAACTTAGGGAAATAAAATAATTAATGGGTATTAATCTAACTGTGGGTGTAACTTCTAGAAGAAGATGAGGATCAAGCAAAAACGATCTTAGCCATTGATTAGCTTTTAATCTGGGCCGTTGAATGTCAATGAGAAGATTATTTAAAAGAGCTTGAGGGTCATTTGGAAAATAGACCGAGAGATCAGGAGATCGAATTTCTGAAGTGAGAAGTTCTCAGGAGGAAGTTTTGGTCGAGTAGATTTCTTGCAGTGAGTATCCGATAGAAGGAAGTTTTCTTGGGCCGAAGAGTATTGTTAGGATATTCCGACAAATAGGAAATAGTTAGGTATAACTTGGTCTAGTGTAGAGTTAGGTAAAGTGTGTTTCTTTACTATGTACTTTTGTAACTTACAATTCGACGGTCATCATATGTAGTGATCCGACGGTTCATTCTCTCCTCGGCATTACCGACACTTGATCCGTGGCTTAACACCCGATTGGTCCATGATCTCTATTTAAAGAGCATGGAGTGTCATTTGTAGGGTAACCATTCATGAGAGAAGCTTACGTAAATTTTCATTCTTTTATTAATAAATTGCCTGAAGTGGCCATGTTGGCTCAGGCCGTGGACTGTTTCCCTCTTTGAGGGTTTTAACCACGTCATACTGATGTATTGATCTGTGATCTATTTGTGAGTGGTGTCCTTTGGTGTTCTATCTGAGGAACTTACCCTGTAAATTCCTACATTGTATCAGAGCTATTTGAGGGCCGCATCCGTTGGTGATCCAAATCTGAAGGCGGTAGAACAGCATCCGACTGTCGTTTCCTAGATCTACTGTCACTGACTACTTTCGGCCCGAGAGGACTGCTCTATTGTGTTAGAAGCATCTGTTCCAGTGAGGAACCCCTTTCGTTTGACACAAAAAGGTTTCCGGTAGCCCTAGCTACGTCATTTTTAAGATCTGGAGGTTTACAATATTTATTTGCAGTTTCTAGTTATTTTCTCTCTGTTTATTTCGGTTTATTTAGCTCTTTGTTTTTTTATTACCGGATCTATACCTTTCATTTCTGCGTATGCTCTTTGCCCCGCGACTCTGTGCGATCTAGGCAAATCAGAAACAAAAAGGAAGGATTTTTCTCATGTGTATGCTTTTTTCCGCCGCGCCTTAGTGTGATCTCGGAAAATCAGAAACATTAAGGAAAACATTTAGTTTCCGAGAAAGCTAACTTCAAGCCACAAGGTTTTTTCTTTTTGTATGTCCATGTTGGGTTTTGTGTTTTTTGTTTTATAGGCAAAAAAGAGCTTTCTCAAGTAAGCATGCACCCCAAAGCTTCAGTGACTAAGAAAAAAAAACCTTCCTCTTTTCCAAAAATTACTAACCTTTTAATTTAGCTCACTTGGTCCAAAGCTATTTTATGAGAATAGAAGTCTTGAGTTCAAGTCTTTCTTTTTGTTGAGCTAATTAGATTAAGTTTGGAAAGAGGGCAGATTTTTTTTAAATATAACATTACCATTTATTTCCGCACATTCCCGCACATCGTCGGCATCTTCAAGAACTTTTCTTCAAAATGCCATAACTTCTTCATCGAGAAGTCATTTTCAGAGCCGTTTTTTTTTTAATCAGCCTAATTTTTCGAGATTTTTCCATTGGAACACTTAGTTTCAGCATCTATAGCTTTAGTTTCTGTTAAAATGAAAAGTCCATGCCAAGTTATTCTTGACAGCGCCAACTACTTCCAATGGTGGTCCGACATTGTGGATTTACTTAGAAGTAAAGGTCTTTACAAAATAGCCTCATGCCAAGAAACCAAACCAAAAGATGAAGATAAGGCAGCCAAATGGGAAAATAGGCAAGATCAAGCACGTGGGTTGATAGGGATGTCTATTTCTCCAGACCTTAGATTCCATATTGCAAAACTTGATACTCCTAATGAAACAATCAAACAAATCACTAAAGTTTTTGAAATTAAAAATTAACTTAGAGCCCATCAACTCGAAAATGAGTTGCTTACAGTGGACCCCAATAATTTTTCTTCCATTGAAGATTTTTTGTCCAAGTTCAAGACCCTTAGATTTCTCTTGGAAGGTGTTAAGGTTAAGAAAGAAGATGGTAACCTTATCTATTATATTCTTACTAAGTTGGCACCAACCTACTCTGTGTTTGTTACCACCTTCCATTCTACAAGAGAAGCCTTCATTTCTCAAGGACAAGACTACAAGTCCCATTCCTTCGATGCCTTTTGTGATTCTTTAATAAGAGAACAAGAAAAGCTCTTACATATTGGTCTTCTCAATCTTGGAAACTCTTCTAAGAAAGCCTTAGCCACCCAACAGCAACCGAATTCAAAGAATCCTAAGAAGCAGTATCCTAAAAAGAATGGTCCTAAACCAAACAAAGGTCCTAAGTCGTTTCAGTGTCAAAATAAAAAATCATTTCAACAAAATGATAAGGCAAATAAAAACAAAGGGAAGAAGACTGATAGACATTGCCACTTTTGTAATCGAGATGGCCACTTAGAATCCAAATATTTAAGAAGATGGAAGCCTTGGAAGCAGCAATGAAGACGCATAACATCCATTTGGAGCACTCAACAACTTCAACTTCATCTTCAGGAATAGCACTTTCTGCATGTAGTTGTCAAGCATCTCGATCTGGATATGCACTAAATGTATCTTCTTCTTCTCATTCTCATGAGTGGCTCATTGATTCTGGAGCTTCTTATCACATGGCAAAAAACAAAGCCATGTTTTCTTCTTTAAATGATTGTAACACCAAAAATATATATGTTGGTGATGATAGATCTCTTAGTGTTGTAGAGACTGGAACTGTTCATATAGACAATGGTCAATTCAATGATGTATTATGTGTTCCAACCTTATCCTGGAACCTTCTATTTGTATATCAAATAACTCATTCAGGTGAAGGTAAAATCGTTGAATTTTCACCTCACGATGTTGTAATTAAGGACCTAAGAGATTCTAGACAAATTTTAGCTACTGGCATTGCTAATGATTCTACAAGGTTGTATAAGTTTAACAACTTTGGGTCATCAAATCTTCCCTCGGTATTTGTTGCTCATAATGATGAAGTGAGCAAACTTTGGCATGAGCGATTTGGTCACTTAAACTATTGCTCCCTTCAGAATCTATGTAAAGAAAATATGGTGATAGGTCTTCCAATGGTATTTTGCAGAGATGGTGTTTGCTCCGAATGTGTACTCGGAAAACATCATCTGGATAGTTTTGAAAAATGTGCCTCTAGGCACGCCTCAGCCCCTTTACAGCGTGTGCATAGTGATTTATGTGGTCCACTTCTAGTTGTTTCATTCTCTGGCTAAGAGTATTTCTTAACATTCATTGATGATTTCTCCAGACGCACTTGGATATACTTCTTATAACTCAAGAGTGAAGTATTTAACATGTTCTTGGCCTTTAAGGCGTTTGGTGAAAAACAATCTAGACATCAAATTCTTAAGCTAAGATCTGATAATGGTGGAGAATATGTTAACAACAAATTCATCAACTTTTTCACTGAGAATGGAATTCAAATGCAACATACTGTTCCATATACTCCACAACAAAATGGTGTAGCTGAAAGGAAGAATTGCACCTTAAAGGAAATGGTTAATTGTATTCTTCAATCTAAAGGACTTAGTCTTAATTTTGGGCAGAAGCAATTAACTGTGCAAATTACATAATAAATCGCACTCCTACTAAGATTTTAAAGAATATCACTCTAGAAGAAGCATGGAGCTCAATTAAACCAGATGTAAGTCACTTTTGTGTTTTTGGAAGTGAAGCATGGGCCCATATTCCAGATGAGAAACATAAAGCTTTAGAACCTAAGAGTGAAAAATGTATTTTTGTTGGATATTCTGAAGATGTCAAAGGATACAAACTTATTCCACTTAAGTCCAAAAATGTTATCATTAGAAGAGATGTAAAGTTTGTTGAAAATATATCGGCCTACGAGCCTAGTTCGACGGATGTGCCACCTGTCTCTATCTCTTCTACTTCTGAAAATATTTCTTCTTTAGATGATGACAGCGAGGATGACAATCCTCCCCCAACTTCTCAGGATCCTCCTTCAGCTCCTCAACTTCCAAAATGGGTCCGTGCTACTCGGGATGCAGCAGGTGCTCTTGCCAGTGATCCTACAGATCAGTGACGTACACGTTCTCAGTTCGATAGAGCCTCTTCTTTACTAGCTCAAGCTTCAGCTAATTATGATCCTGACACCTTTGCAGAAGCTTCAGCCATCCAAATTGGGACGCAGCTATGAATGAAGAATATCGTTCATTATTGGCAAATGATACATGGGATCTTGTTCCCCTTCCAAAGGGACGAAAACTTGTTAGATGCAAATGGGTTTACAAAACCAAGTATGGAACAGATGGAAAAGTTGATAAACATAAAGCTCGTCTTGTTGCTAAGGGTTTTTCACAAGCATTGACTATACTGAAACCTTCTCCCCTGTTGCCAAAATGAACTCTATTTGCCTTGTCCTTTCCCTTGCTGCCTATTTCAAATGGGAAGTCCATCAGATGGATGTTAAATCTGCCTTCTTGCATGGGGACTTGCATGAAGAAATCTATATGGAATAACCTACTGGCTTTATACAAACAGACTCCAACCCTGTATGTTGGCTTAAGAAATCCCTTTATGGTCTCAAGCAAGCCCCTCGGGCTTGGTATGCCAAAATGGATAGCTTTCTTTTAGAAACTAGATTTTCTAGGTGTCATTCTGACAATACTATCTACACCAAGAAAGTGGGCAAGTCTCTTATCATTCTTGTTCTTTATGTTGATGATCTTATCCTTACTGGTAGTGATCCCAACCTTATAAACCATGTGAAGTCCAGCCTTAAAAAGAAGTTTGAAATGACAGACTTAGGACACTTGCATTATTTTCTTGGTCTTCAAGTCTTGCAATCCAAAGAAGGTATTTCCCTTTCCCAGTCCAAGTATGCATGTGATCTTCCACGTCATTTTCACAAGGAAGACTGTAAGCCAACCCCTTCTCCCTTTCAGTCTAGAGCCAAACTTTCAGTCACTTGTACTTCCCCTGAAGTTGATGCTACCTTACACCGTCAACTTGTAGGAAAACTTTTGTATCTAACCCATACTCGTCCTAACCTTTCCTTTGTTGTTGGCCTTATTGCTCGGTTTATGCAAAACCCACATGAAAGTCATTGGAAAGCAACTAAAAAAATACTTTGTTATGTTCGAGGTACAGTTCAGTTTGGGATTCATTACAGTGCAGAAGCATCTCCTCTATTGGTTGGTTTCACTGATTCTGATTGGGCTGATGACCCTGATGATCGGAAGTCTACTGCAGGTTATGTGTTCATTCTTGGTTCAGGACCTATTACATGGGCTTGCAAGTAACAAAGTGCCATTTCTCTTTCTTCAGCAGAAGCAAGTATCGTGGTGCCGTAGAAGCTAGTAAGGAAGCCCTGTGGCTTCGTCAAATACTGTCAGAGTTTGGCTTTCAGCAGCAGCATCCAACTACACTTTGGTGTGATAATCAAAGTGCCATTCAACTATGCAAAGATACAGTCCAACATTAACGCAACAAACACATTGAACTGCACATGCACTTCATCAGAAAGCTCATTCACGACCATGTTCTTGAAGTACAATATTGTTCAACAAATGATCAAGTTGCAGGCATCTTTACAAAGGCTCTCACAGAGGCGAAGTGTACTAAACTTTGATTTATGGTTGGAATTCAGGAAGTTGTCACTAAGGTGGGATAGGCTCTAATGCCTCCTTCCTTCTCCTATTGTGTCATATTTGTACATCCTTCAATCCTATCCCAAGTTGTTCTTATGGGGGGATGTTAGGATATTCCGGCACATAGGAAATAGTTAAGTATAACTTGATCTAGTGTAGAGTTAGGTAAAGTGTGTTTCTTTAATATGTAATTTTGTAACTTACAATCCAACGATCACGATATGTAGTGATCCGATAGTTCATTCTCTCCTCGGTATTACCGACACTTGATCCGTGGCTTAACACCCGATTGGTCCATGATCTCTATTTAAAGAGCATGGAGGGTCATTTGTAGGGTAACCGTTCATGAGAGAAGCTTATGTAAATTTTCATTCTTTTATTAATAAATTGCCTAAAGTGGTCGTGTTGGCTCAGGCCGTGGACTGTTTCCCTCTTTGAGGGTTTTAACCACATCAACAATACTGGCGTATTGATCTGTGATCTGTTTGTGAGCGGTGTCCTTTGGTATTCTGTCTAAGGAACTTACCCTGTAAATTCCTACAAGTATGAGGCAGAGAGAGGGCAGAACAAAGTCCAAAAAGAAGCGGACGTTGGCCCACACAGAGCTGACACAGTGGCAGCGCAGGCCTTAGAGGGAAATCGAATTCTTGCTAAGGAAATCAAGTTTCAATAGCCAAGAGCCGGGGTGTGAGACCGGGAGGCAGAGATTTGAATTTTCCAGCGAGAAGAGGGTCTAGAGAAGGAGCAACGTGATACCCAGTAGGGGTGATGCAGGAACTACATGGGAGTGACGCAGTTCTACGCAGATTGTACACAAAGGCTTCAGTTCAGCATGATCAGTGTTAGATTTTCCCAGTGACAGGGTGAGAGCACTTCACCATTCGTTTTGTCCAGTTTCTCTCTATATCGGATTTCTAGTTGAGCATCCAAAAATTGTACTCAAATTTACTACTGCATAATAATAAAACCCTCAAATCTGCTACACCGGTTTTCCCGCATTCGGTTATTTCGGGGACATTTGTCCAAAAATAACGGTGTCATTTTTGTTGTATTTTCTTTCTTGCTCAGTCTCTTGTTTCCACATATATTTAATTAAGTGAAGGTTGGAGTGTACGTATTACAATATTTGCCGTAGGAAACTGCAAGTAATTTGTTTAAAGGAATTTAACAAATAGGAGTAATATCATCAGTGGCTGCAGTTGGGCTTCTGGTTGAGGAATTTTCACACACGTCAAACTATGTGGGTTCACAGATGCTGATTGGGTAGGTAGTTCAATGAACAGGGAAAGTACCTCTAGGTACTGCTTCAGTGTTGGATCAGGGATGGTTTCTTGGTGTAGCAGGAAGTAGAAGTCAGTAGCACTAAGCTTTGCAAAAGCAGAGTATATGGCAGCAAGCACAGCTACGTGCGAAGCTATATGGCTTCAGAAGCTATTAGTTAGCTTGTTCGGGCAGAGCATGGAAGCGACCAATGTTTACTGTGATAATCAAAGTTGCATTAAGCTCTCTCAGAATCTAGTGTTTCATGACAGGTCAAAACACATAGATATTCAGTGTCATTTCATCAGAGATTGTGTACAGCATGGAGCAGTCCAACTACGTATGTTCCCCCAGAAGAGCAGGTTGTAGATATACTTACGAAAGCTTTAGGGAGAGCTAAGTTCCTCTATTTCACAGAACAGATGGGTATGATGGAGAATCCATTTCAGTAGCAGGGGCAGATTATTTTGGATGTCTCTTAGTTGCAGTAGTTGCAGTTGTAACAACAACAGATGAGAGGGAGTTGCAGTGCAGATGCAGAGTTGGCAGCAGTACAACAATGTTAGCAGCAGCACAGATGCAGCATCAGAGTTACACAGTGGTTGGTGGGCAGTATGGCCAAACATCAGCAATGTGACAGTAGGTGATACAAAGACAGGGTGTTGTGGTAGGATGTGCAGCATTAGAGAGAACACAATCCTCGCTAAGAGGGAGTGTTAGTTTCTGTAGCATCGGATGTGTTTTAGCCACGAAATTTGGTGGAGAGGCTAGAATACATGAGATCTCCAAATCCCAAAAATCATTTCTAGAAATTCCACCTAAAGATGACTTAATTAGATTATTAACCTATTTTTTAATGTTTCTAAGTCTAAACTTACGAAAACTGGTTAATTAATCATAATTAATTAATTCAAGGTGAGAATTCTCTAAAAACTCACACATATTGATCCAGAAATTATCTGAGCCATAGATTAAGATTTAATCTTGGTCGTTGGAGTCCCAACAGGAAGATATAAGAAGAGATCGATGTGGTGATGGAGAAAGTACTTGTGGAGTCTGATTTCCTTGGCATTTTGATTTCCAGAGAGCAAGCCGGAGAGCCAAAGATCGAAGCAGAGACAGTGAGGGGCTGGTACAGTAATCCGAAGGAAGTTTTCCAGAACAAGAGAGACAACAACAAGTGACAAAAGTGATTCACGCAGAATCAACGCAAGGACTACGCAGTCGCTGAAGAAGAGCAGTTCAATTTAGCTGGGAAGGAAGTCGATTTAGCTTCCAAAGGCCGGAAAGTCTTCCAGAGGGACGAAGAGTCACTTCTAGCAACAGAGACAGGCTAGACGGCTTGCTCAGAGATAGATTCAAGCCACATGTGTGAGACGCAGCTCATAGACTGTGTAGAGGGCCTACGCTGGGGTTTGGACAACCAATTTTTCTGAAGAAGCCAGTGTCAGGATTGCGTGTGGAGGGAATTTTCTCTCTAATTATTTCTGTCAGATACTTGTTGATTGGATTGCTAGTTGGGCATCCATAGATTGTAATCAAAATTTCTGTTGCATAATAATAATAGAACCCTCATCTATTGCACCGGTTTTCCAAAAAAAACAGTGTAGAATTTTGTGTGTGCTTTCTATTTTTCTACAGTATTTTTGTGGTGAAAATTGAAGTTGTTATTTTATTCATTGTTTGTCGTAGCAAATAAACTACATAGTTAAATTTGCAGTTAGAGGAATAATTTACAATTGCTGCAATAGATGAAATTTTCACAAAGTCCTCATACTGCAATAGATGAAATTTTCACAAAGTCCTCATACTGCAAGGATGAAGATGTCAAAGAGGAAGAGATGCCACATGACAAAGATGGAACGAAGCCTCATCAAGAGAAGCCTCACCCCAAAGATGCAGAGAAGACACACGTCAAAGAAGAAAAATAGCCTCATGAAAAGAAGCCTCATACCAAAGATGAAGAGAAGCCCAAAGTCAAGGTTTTGCACAAGTCAACCAACACCGAAAGCTGGAAGACCAATCTCTCAAGAAATTAAGATGATGCATTCAAGACGCCAAATCATAGAAGCAGATTTGGAAGTGGAGGGCATCAAAGCCGTGGATACTCTCAAGGATGAGATACCTTTAGAAGATCATCACCCTATACACCTAGGTATGCAGGCAAATTTTAAGGTTATTGCTATGCATGTTCTAACTATGGACATAAAGCTAGAGATTGCAGGGAATATAGCAAGAATGATGATAGAGGGTTTTATCAAAACCCTAGAGACAGATTTGTTGGAAGATAAGACAAAGTCCCACATGCCTATGACAGCAAAAGTTACAACACATTTGATCTGTTGTTTAGACTAGAAATAGAGTGCTTCCTATGTCACAACTTTGGCCATTTTGAACAAGATTGTAGAAGCAGCTTGAAGTGGACCTGACAAAACCAAAAAGAAAAGACATTCACAAGGCAAGAAGATAGGATCAACAAGGTTTGGCAGAGAAAATAGACTCCACAATGAATTCCCGCACGATCGAAAGATATGATGCAACAAAAGAGAGCACTATCAAGGGGCACCTATGTACTAGAAGACATGATGCAGTAGGAGAATACATTATTAGGAGGGATTGTGTATGAGATGATGCAACAGGAAAGCATGTTGTCATGGGGAGCCATGTCAAATGAAGAAGTTATCATTGAAAAGGACTTGCCATCCACCCTTTGCCATTGATGTCAATTGGGGAGAGAATCTTGAAAGGAACAAAGAAAAGAAGCATGAAGTCAAGGGGACCCTATGCAGCACCCCTGATGATGATCAATGTGTTGACATCAATGAAAAAAGGGGAGATTGTTCAGTATATTATTAGTGATGTCAAAGTGGGTGCGGGATATTGTCATTGATGTCCTCAGTATTTTGGTATGCATGGATGAGATGATGCACTGATGAAACCTTAGCTATAGGGTTTGGATTCCCTAGACGATGATCATACCCGGCAATTGTTGGAGATTTTCAAGATGATCACTGAGTATGCCTTGGAAACCCTTGACATTGGATTCTCCTTGTCATGATGATTTTGTTGATATGTGGAGCGATTCGTGGGTCCTCACAGTGTGAGAGATATGCCAAGTCAAAGATGGTGCACCCTCCTTGTGGTCCAAAACCTCAAAGGGAGATGATGTGGCAATTAGATGAAGGGACAACGTTAATTATTGAAGTCTATGGAACTCTCCATTATAACGATAACCCTACTTGGGAAAAATTTTAATTAATAAAATCCCAAAATTCATAATGATCAAATTTTAGATAGAAAATAAAATTTCAATTTCAATTGTCGTCCTAGATAAGAGGGAAAGTTTGGTGCAAATTCAAAATTCAAATATTCTCTTTTCCCTCTTAATATGCTAGTCAAATGACTCCTCCAAAACTATAAAAAGGTTTTATTCTCCTCATCAAAGTATGAATCGAATGCACGTCTTACGTTCTGAGGTCCCTGCAGCCAAGTGTATCTTGAGGAATGCTCAAAGTATTGGGTTCGTTCGGGCATTCTTTTGTCATGGGTATACGTTGAATTCTTTCTTTTGTAGGTGAAGTTGTCTTTGTTCTAAGGATATGATCATGCCTTCCTAAAGTTGTTGTTACAGTGGATCTTTTTTGTACAGTTCTATGTATGCAAAGAAGGTGGCGGAGCTCATTAAATATTTTGAGGAGACATTTGATTAAGGGTTTGTGTTAATACTTGATCTTGGGATTCGTTAGGCTCCGAAAGTTTGTATGCACATGGAATTCATATGGTTTTCTTCTCTTATGTTTGAGCCTAATGTTTTATTGGTTAGTTGTGTATCACTAAGGCTAATCCACATTTTTTCTTTGAAGCCTACTCGACCCTTTTCTCTGAAGGACAACAACATTCTTAGGCGCATTCAATAAGAAATTTTTAGCGCTTTTAGGGCACAAAGTTGTTGATAATTGTACAAGCCTACAGTCTAGTATGTATGTTATGGGCTTACATATTTTAAGAATGGGCTTCATTGGGGATTGATTATGTTCTTGCAAATTAATGTTGGCTCAAATTCAAGACAGACCATATTCAAGACCTTAAAGCCTCTCGTTGTCCCCTGAATATTTCACACACATGACCTTGTAGTTGTTGGACCTTGATGCATCTTCATGAAAGGAAAACTCATAAAAAAATTGTATTATCTCAGCCTCCTCAAAGTATCTACTGTGGTTATTCGAACCCACTTAGATAGTTGTATTATGTGAAATTTCCAGTTCTATGATAGGGTGATCTTGGGTGTCTCTGCAACTCTTTTACTTGGCATATTTTAGGTAAAAGTTTGAGCTTGGGCAACTCAAGACAAGATCTGAATACAATACTTTTGGAACATGCGTGAAAGCAACTCTTGTCTACCTTGACATCTCTTTGATTAAGCTCGTGTGCCTTGCAACCCTCGTCCAAGTCCACGCCAGGGGTGGTTGAAGGCTTTCATTGCATTTCTTGATGTGGCTGGGTTGTATTTTGTACTCACAGTTGTGTTTGTCTTGATGTAATGTTCATTGTGATATGTATGGACAGTTATGGGTAAGAGCATTAGAATATTTGCTAACAATGTTTCTACAGAGAATGCTTTATTGGGCATGGCTTCAAGGCAGAGCATCCATATATGGATTATGATATACAATGTTGCTATGTAAGGAGCACATCCTAATTCTATTCTAGACCTTGACCAGTATGTGAGGCACATAACCTGAGGCATCTTTCCTAGTGAGGATAAGTCCTAATGCTGGTGAATACCTTCACTGGATAGAGTATTGTGTAGACTTGTGTTAGTTTTCAGCCTAGTCTTACCTCTATAGTGGTCTAGAGGAAAAAATATATACATACTTATACATGTTCTTGTGTCCCTATCAAAACAATCAAGACAACCTTATTAGAAGTTTGATCTAAGCAACTATAGCGAATCTTTGAAGTGGATAAGTTGGTACAGGGTATATATTTCAGCCATACTTTGTGACCACTATATTTATCCTGAAGTGAATTCAGCTTGCAACAGAGTGTAATATCCCTAAGGAAAATTTACAGTAATAAACAAAGCATGCATAGTAAAAATATACAGAAAAATTCCATTGTGCTAAGCCATTTTATTATGAAAGCATGGGGTTACAATCTGATGTTTGGAAAGTGCGCACCTGGGATTTCCCAAGGCAAGCTAGCAAAGCCCAAGTGAAGAAGATAAGTCCCCTAAAATTGTTGGCTGATCTATCTCTGGCTCTGCGTTGAACTACCTAGAAATGAGTTGCTCACTGTAAACAATAGCTGCTAGGGCCTCCTCCGGTGCTCAGAAAATTCCGGGAAATTAAACCCGAGCTCTCCGTCAATAACCCACAGAAAACCACAAAGGAATTGGACAAATGTTGACCATGGAATTTCGGCCCAATTTCCCCTAGCTCCTCCTGCTGCTGGGTCTTTCGACCCACCTGTAAATTTTGCTACTAAGTGTCCCAAAAATGGCTGAAATCTCCAGCAATTCTCCTTCCCAGACTCCCCCACAAATCTCAACCCCAAACTCCATTCTCTCGTGACGTCCCACGTGTGGCACTAACAAGGACAACGCAGTCCCTACACTGTTGCTACTGGAACTCCTTCCCACACCCACTAAGTTGCTCTCGAATCGATCTGAAAAGGATGAGACCCCCTCCTTGGCTTGGCACTCGAACTACATCAAAGCAAGGGGTGAGATTTCAGCCTAGAAACCCCTTGTGCTCAACAACACCTGCAAACTTGGCTTCAACTCAAGTGTGCTAGTCTAAGAGAAAACTCAAATGATCAAGAATGCCCAAAAGTGATTGCCTCCTCCTATCTTGTCAAAGTGCCTCCTAATTGCCCATGTGGGCCTAGCCATCGACTTTCCCCCACCAATTTCCCTCCAATGAGTGCGTACTTCCTATGGGGTCGGAATTCTCTATGAGTGGCCCCCACTTACCACCAACAATTTGATTTTCTCCCCTTCTCCTAATGTTTGGGTCTCTTCTTAACTCCAAAATTCAAGTGGGACCCCCAAACCCACTTTTCCTAAGTGCAAGTACGAAATAAGACAAAATTGGGCAAAATTAATATTTCCCCTTAGCAATATTGCTAAGTGGGAATATCACAGTCCTCCCCGCCAAAACGTTGCTTGTCCTCAAGCAACTGCAATGAAGGATGCTGAAGTATCTGCTCTCCCTCCCAAGTGGCATCCTCATTTGGCAGGTTCCTCCATCTGATAAAAAAATCCTTTGATAACCCTGTTCCGCAAGTGCCTCTCGCAGGTGTTGAGAATAGCCTCTGGCTCCAGAAACAAGTGCCCCTCAACATCCATGGGTGGCAACTCTGTATCTGCGGTCACCTGCTGACCCAGTGCCTTTTCAGGCAAGACCCATGAAAAATATTATGAATTCTACCCCCCGGGGGTAGCTCCAAGTCGTATGCTACCTCCCCAACTCTCCAGGTGACTCTGTACGGCCCATAGAAGCGAGGCTTGAGATTCTCGCCCCCCTTCTATTTGAGTGTCAACTGTCTGTATGGCTGAAGTCTCAAGAAGACCAAATCCCCAACCTCAAACTGCCTCTTTACTCGACCTTTGTCTGCATAGAGCTTTTGTTGGTTCTGCAAAGTCTGTAGGGTATCTTTGAGAGCCCGCAAGATATCTTGGCTCTCCTGTATCCAAGCCTTGGCCCTAGGGGCCTTGCTGTCTCCAAACATCAAGTACAAAGCTCTAAATGGGGACATACCTATGGACATGTGGTACGTTGTGTTGTAGCAGTACTTGCCCAAATGCAACAACCGTATCCATGCTCGTTGATGGCCCATCACATCATTGCATAGGTAACCCTCCAGCGATTTGTTGACTATCTTTGTCTGCCCATCAGTCTAGGGGTGATAACTGGTACTCGGAGTGAGCTTTGTGCCCACTAGTCGAAACAACTCATGCCAAAATCCCCCCATGAACCTATTGTCCGAATCGCTAACAATGGTCTTCGGGACACCATGAAGCCGAAATACCTCCCTGAAAAATAGTTCGGCCACCTATGAGGTCGAAGATCGGGCTGAGATGGAGAAAAAGTGGGAAAACTTCGTCAATCAGTCCACCACCACGTATATGCAGTCCTTGCCCTAAACTATGGGAAACCCAGTAATAAAAGCCATCGACACACTCTCCCATTTCCCCTCGGGGATAGGAAGAGGTTGTAGCATCCCAGCAAAGTGTGTCTGCCCACCCTTGTTCCTCTGGCATGTGTCACACTCTCGAACATGCCTAAGAGAAATCATCCTTAAGGCCCCTCCATGCAAAACGCTCCCTGATGGCCCTTTATGTCTTGGTGAACGCCCGATGCTCTGTTAATGGTGAGTCATGGGCAGCCTGCATGATCTTCTCCCTCAACTAGGAGTTGGGTACTAAATAAATTCGATCCCGAAAGTAAATCACCTCGTTCATCACCCTGTACTGGTCATCCGCCACTGCACCATCAAGGACCTCACATGCAAATCGGTCCTTGGAATATTCCACCAGCAACTATGCCCTCCATTCTGGTGCAATGCTCATCAGTGAAATGGTAGTTGGCCTCCTAGACAATGCATCAACTACCATGTTATGCTTTCCTTTGACATACTGAATGTCAAAGCCGTATTCTTGGAGCTTTCTCATCCACTTGTGTTGCCTGTCCTGCAACTGTTTCTGCTCCAAGAAGAATCTGAGACTGTTGTGATCTGTCTTGACCCAGAACCTGTTTCCCACCAAGTACTTCGTGAACTTGGCTAGTACATGCATGATGGCTAGCATATCTTTGTCATAAATGGAGTACAACCTCTCATGGAGCAGTAGCTTTCGTCTCTCGAAAGCTATCGGGTGTCCCCACTGCATCCAAACTGCTGCTACACCCTCCCCTAATGCATCGTACTCAAGTACAAATGGTTGTGCGAAATATGGGAGTGCCAACACCGAGCAGCTGCTCATGACCTGTTTGAGGCGCTCAAAAGCCTCTTGCACCCCATCTATCCACTTAAGCGCCCCCTTCTTCATTAAATTGATCAGGGGAACTTCCAACTAAGAGGAGCCCTTCACGAACATCCTATAGTAGGTGCAAATACCCACAAAACCCCTCAACTCTATCACGTTCCGGGGCTCTGGCCAGTCCCAGATTGCCCTGATCTTCTCCTCATGGGCTCTCACACCGTCCTCCCGAATAATGTACCCTAGATAGAGCATCTCCGTCAAACCAAACTCACGCTTGGGCAACTTAGCGTAAAACTACCGCTCCTCCAAAATACGCAATATTGTCTCCATATGTTGCAAGTGTTCCTCCTAGATCCCACTATAGATCAAAATATCATTGAAGAACACCAACACGAACTTTCGTAACTGCCCAGAAAACACGTGGTTCATCTAGGATTGGAAGGTGACATGTGCGTTGGTTAGCTTGAAAGGCATAACCAAGAACTCAAAGTGCCCATAGTGACACCTGAAAGTTGTCTTAGGGACGTCCTGATCCCTCACCCTAATCTAATGGTACCCCGAATGCAATGTTGATTTAGGGTAGCATCAGATGTGCTCTAAGCCTCAAATTTTTCAAGGAGGCTTGGGCACAGGTATTCCAAAGAACCCATTAATCATTTTGGGAAATTCCACCCATAAGTGATTTTATAAAAATAATTAATATTTTTAATGGGGTTCCTAAGTCTAAACTTAGGAAAATTAAAATATTAATGGGTATTAATCTAATCAGGGGTGAAACTTCTAGAAAAAGCCATGAATCAAGTCAAAACGATCTGAGCCTCTGATTATGTTTTAATCTAGGTCATTGGTTGTCCAACAGGAAGATATAAGAAGGGACTTGAGGGTCAATTGGAAAACACAGAGAGATTGAGAAAATCGATTTTCTGAGGTGAGAAGTTTTCAAGAGGAAAATTGATTGAGGAAATCTTGCAGCAAAGGGGCAGTGAGAATTCGAGAGAAGGAATTTTCTAAGAGTACAAGGCACAGAGAGGACAGAAAGACGTCCAAAGGAAGACTGACGTTGGCCTACGCAGTGCTGACACAGAGGCAGCACAGTCAGAGAGGGGAAGTCAAGTTCATGCTGAGGGAAGTCGAAGTTCAGTTGCTAGAAGCTAGGGAGTGAGACTGGGAGGCAGAAAAGTCAATTTCTCAGCCAACAGAGGATCCAAAGGGGCAACGTAATACCCAAGAGGGGTGACGCAAAAGTTGCTCAGGGTGACGCAGTTTTGCGCAGAGGCCACGCAGAGGGTGACGGAGAGTCTCCAGAGCTGAAGGATCAATCACTGATTCCCCAGTGACAGGGTGATATCATTTCACCAGTCTTTTGTTCAGTATTCTCTCTGTAACGGATTTCTAGTTGAGCATCCTAGAGTTGTACTAAGAATTTCTCCTGCATAATAATAAAACCCTCAGAGTTGTTGCACTATTTTCCCGCATTGGGTTTTTCCGGGGACTATTTGTCCAATTATAACTGTGTCCTATGTGTTGCATTCTTCCTTCTTGCTCAGTATTTTGTTTCTGCATATATGTAAATTAAGTGAAGGCTGCAGATGTATTTAATTCGAAATTTACTGTAGAAGACAGTAAATAACTTGTATGATTTAATCAAGTAGGAGAAGTAACATTAGTTTGTTGCAGTAGGGATTCCAGCTTAGGAATTTTTACATGGTATCGGAGCTAGAGCAGATGAAACAAGAAGGGCAAAACCATAAACCCCAGTGCTGAGCAGAAGGGGAAATCAAAAAGCTGCAGGAGGCAACAAGTCGAAACCCAAGAGGGTTTGCAATTCTAGCCGGAGGATCGAAAATTCGAGGTAGTCTCTCTCTTTGAGTGAGTTGACGGAGAGAAAGAGCTTCCAGTTTGAATTTTTCCGTGGCAGAGGGAGCAGTGTTGAGCCTCAGCATGAGGAGCAGTTGGTGGACGCAGATTTTTCAGTAGGCAGCTTTGTCGGGCTAAAAAGACGTCAGAAGAAAGAAGCAGCAGAGCATAGTGAGGGAATACTTCCTCAGTGATTTCTTGCCGAGGAAATCAACATTTCTCAATTGTTGAGTAGCAAAGGAGCAACAGCTTACCAGCTCCATCAGGGAGTGCGTAAGTCAGCCCAAGAGCTATGCAGTAGGGAGAAAGAGGGAGCAGTTCGATAGTTTTCGGAGGAGATGGAAACCAGTGGCTTGAGGGATCAAGACAGGTTGGACGAGGCTTCCAACTATGCCATCTAGAAGGCTAGGATGACCTTCCTGCTACATGAGCATGCCCTCAAGATGTACGTTGATACTGTTGTGGTTGAACCTGCGGATGCAAATCCACTGAAAAAGTACAAAGTTGAGATGGCTAAGGCGAAGAGGATGATCCTGGATGGAGTCAAGGATCACGTGGTGTGCCACGTTGCTAGCAAAGGAACCGCTAAGGAGATGTGGGATGCCTTGGCCACATTGTATCAGGGAACTTTCGAGCAGCGGAAGATGTACTTAGAGAAGAAGCTAAGATGTGCTCAGATGCAGAAGGGGGAAAGAGTGGATCCGTTCCTCACGAAACTGAAGGAGACCCGTGATGAGCTGTCAACTGCAAGACATACACCTCAGGATTCAGAGTTAGTGAGACTGGCTCTAAATTCCGTCTCGGATAACTGGAAAATCTTTGTCTAGAGTATCCTAGGCAGGGCAACATTGCCAAGTTGGGACGAGATGTGGGCAGCTTTGAAACAAGAAGCACTGAGGACAGACCTGCTCAAGGTAAAACTTGACAGGAGTAGCAGCAGCAGTGGGTCGAAGCCCAAAGTGGAGGAAGAGGATAACGTGGCCCTTGCATCGAAGGGACATCCAGGGAAACAAAGATGAAAGAAGGACGTCTCCAAGGTCAAGGGTTGCAAATGTGGTGAGATGGGTCACTATGCATCACAGTGTCCTTTGAAGAAAAAGGACAAGGATGAGAAGCATGATCCGACGGTTGCAACCGCAAAGATTGACGAGGAGTTCGCCATGATAGTCGAGATACCTTCAGGAGGGAGATGGGCTGATATAGAGCTGTAGTTAGGAGGACTGTAGATAGGAAAGATCCTTGAGGAACCCACCTCTTGGATCATCACCTTGCTATGGGAGCCCATGATCAGGAGTAGCGGGATGGTGGAGTTTCAGTTGGTGCCATGGAGTGTTGATTTGACAAATGTAGTGGCTAGAAGGGCCAGAGACTGAGCAGCGCAAAGTAGAGAAGAAGCAGTGCAAGGAGGCACAGTGCAGAGCTTTAGCAACGCAGTGGCTTCAGAGGCAGAATGGAACTAGCAGCAGTCAGGATTTCAGCATCAAGGAGTATCCATTGGATACTTGTCTAGTTTTGGGTGTTTTCAGTTGCTTCTCTCAGCAATTGAGTTGCAGTACGGATGCAGTGGTAGCAACATAGTAGATGCAGCATTTGAGAGGGAGTTGTAGTACAAATGTAGCATTGGTAATGACAGTGTCAAACGCAACAATACAGAAGCATCAACAGCGTAGTGGTTGGTGGACAATAGATCAAACATCAGCAGCGCAGAGACGATGCTTCAGAGTCAAAGCAATGTGCAAAGAGGCAGTGTATTGCTAGAGCACATTCCTCGCTAAGAGGGAATGTTGATTTGGGGTAGCATCGGATGAGCTCTAAGCCTCAAATTTTTTAGGGAGGCTTGGGCACAAGTATTCCAAATAACCCAAAAAGCGTTTTGGGAAATTCCACCCATAAGTGATTTTATTAAAATAATTAATATTTTTAATGGGGTTCCTAAGTCTAAACTTAGGAAAATTAAAATATTAATGGCTATTAACCTAATCAAGGGTGAAACTTCTAGAAAAAGCCATGGATCAAGTCAAAACGATCTAAGCCTTTGATTATGTTTTAATCTAGGCCGTTAGTTTTCCAATAGGAAGATATAAGAAGGGATTTGAGGGTCATTTGGAAAACACACAGAGAGATTGAGAAAATCGATTTTTTGAGGTGAGAAGTTCTCAGGAGGAAAATCGATTGAGGAAATTTTGCAGCAGAGGGGCAGTGAGAATCCAAGAGAAGGAATTTCTGGAGAGTACAAGGCAGAGAGAGGACAGAAAGACATCCAAAGGAGGACTGACGCTGGCCTACGTAGTGCTGATGCAGAGGCAGCGCAATCAGTGAGGGGAACCCGAGTTCCTGTTGAGGGAAGTCGATGTTCAATTGTTGAAAGCCAGGGTGTGAGACTGGGAAGCAGAAAAGTCAATTTCTCGGCCAGTAGAGGATCCAAAGGAGTGGCAGCGTAATACCCAGGAGGGGTAATGCAGAAGCTACTCAGGGTGTTGCAATTCTGCGCAGAGGCCACGCAGAGGGTGACATAGAGCCTCCAGAGCTGAAGGATCAGTCGTTGATTCTCCAATGACAAGGTGAGATCATTTCACCAATCTTTTGTTCAATATTCTCTTTGTAATGGATTGCTAGTTGAGCATCCTAGAATTGTACTCAGAATTTCTCTTGCATAATAATAAAACCCTCAAAGTTGCTGCACTAGTTTTCCCGCATTGGGTTTTTCCGGGGACTATTTGTCCAAAAATATTTGTGTCCTATGTGTTGCATTGTCCTTTCTTGCTCAGTATTTTGTTTCCGCATATATGTAAATTGAGTGAATGTTGCAGATGTATTTACTTCGAAATTTATCGTACAAGACAATAAGTAACTTGTATGATTTAATCAAGTAGGAGAAGTAACATCAGTTTGCTGCAATAGGGATTCCAGCTTAGGAATTTTCACACACAAGTCAATCTTGGGGAAGAACTTAGCCCCCCTTAGTTCATTCATCATCTCATCTATGCGTGGGATAGTGTAACGATTCTTCAGGGTCTTCTTGTTGAGGGCCTGGTAGTCGATGCATAAGGTCCCATCCTTCTTCACCAGGGCAACTGATGAAGCAAAAGGATTGGAACTTGGCCTAATGTGACCAAGTGCCAACAAATTGTGAATGGCCCTCTCAATCTCATCCTTGTATGCCTTGGGATGTTTATACGGGGTAGTAATCACAACCTGTATGCCTAGCTCCAGCTCAATAGTATGCTCAAAACCCCGGTCAAGTGGTTGCTTGAGCAGTATGTCTCCAAACACCACCGGGTCCCTGTCCAAAATAGCCTGTATGTCTCGATGTGGTGGCTTGCGCTGACCCCCAGCCTTAGAAATCCTCAACCCCACGGACCACTAAATGTCACGATGCCTCAAATTAGCATCCATTCTGTGGGTCGAAACAGTCTGTTGAGGGTAAGAGTGCATACCTCGCAGCAAAACAAATTTTCCATCTAGCCCTGTGAATTCCATCTCCAGCTTCCTCCAATCAGTAGTGACTCGACCAAGCGAATAGAGCCACTAGACACCCATCACCACATTGGTGTCTGACACATCCACCACAAAAAAGTGGTTTGTCACTGAATAGTTCCCCATGGTCACTGTCAAGGCGAGAACATAGCATGTGCACTGCATGGTTCTATCTCCCAGCACAATAACTGAAAATCCCTCAAAATCCTCAGTTGTGATGCCCCTCCTCTGAACCATTTGTGCATCAATGAAATTCTGGATAACCTCACTGTCCACCAAAACAGAGACACGCTACCCCTGCACGGTGCCCCGGATTCTCAAGGTCAAAAACTTGGGTACCTCACATAGAGATGCAAGGACCCCTCCTGCTAGTGCGAAGGGAGCTCCCCCTGGTGGTGGTGGTGGTGGTGACCCCTGTTGATTTCTGGTAGCATTGGATGTGCTCTAAGCCTCAAATGTCCAGGGAGGCTAAGGCACATGTATTCCAAAATACCCAGAAATCGTTTTGGGAAATTCCACCCGGAGATAGTTTTATTAAAATAATTAATTATTTTTAATGGATGCCTAAGTCTAAACTTGGGAAATTAAAATAATTAAAGGGTATTAATTAAATTGGGTGTGAAACTTCTAGAAGAAGACAAGGATCAAGACAAAATGATCTGAGCCATTGATTAGAATCTAATTTGGGTCGTTGATTGATCAACGAGAGGATTATAAGGACTTCGATGGGCATATTGAAAACACACCAGGCAAATACTCAGTTGCCCAAGTAAATCAATATCTCACTGGGTGAAGTTCAGCAAGAGTAAATTGAATCAGAGGGTGAGTTGTAGGTGAGAGGGAGAGGGTATCAGCAATAGTCGAGAGTGCATGAAATGGCAGGACGAGGCAGCGCAAAAGAGGGACGTAGATCACCCACGCAGAGGCAGTGACACAAGGACAACGCAGTGACTGCGCAGAGGGTGACACAATGTGGCTAGCGTGAGGACAACAAGTCCTCTCAGGAGTCAGAAATCCACTGTGGAGTGGAGAATTTGTTTGCAAAATTTCTCTGAGTGATTCTTCTTCTATTCTGCTATCTATGGATTGTACATGAGATTTTGCTGAAGAATAATAAAAAATCCCTCATCTATTGCACCGGTTTTCCCACAATGGGATTTTCAAGGGGACAATTGTCCAAAAACAACTGTGTTAATATGTTATTGTTGTGCTATTATTTTCCTTACATTTATTTTCCGCAATAATTAATTTGTGAAGATTGTTGTGTATGTATTTTGATATTTGCCGTAGACAACTACGAATAATTTGTTTCAATAAATCAACAAATAGAAGAAATATTATCAGTTGCTATAGTAGAATTTGGAATTTCCAGATTTTCACATGGTATTGGAGCGAACATGAAGCAAGAGAGCAGACTGGAAGAGCCCATCATTGAAGAGAAGGAGGGAGATTGAAGTGTTGCACAGGAAGCAAATCAAATCCCTAGAGGGATTGCGCAGTCCAAGCCAGGAGGGCAAGATTCTCGAGGAAAATCTCTCTCTGAGTGAGTTGACGGAGAGGTAAGATTTCCAGTTAGTGATTTGTCAGTGGCAGAGGGAGCATTGCAGCAGCAGATCTAGCGCTGAGCAGTCTTCAAGTGGGATGCAATTTTCTGCAGTAGTTGCTAGGGCAGAAAAATGTCGGGAGAAGAAGAATAGCACGAAAAAACATGGATAGTCAAGATGTATTATCTTCCGGATTGGAAGAAGAATTCGTGTGTTTGTCAAGTTCAGCATTAGCAGGTGTTTGGTATATTGATAGTGGGGTTTCAGCTCACATGACTGGAGCAGGAGAGTACTACTCTAGCTATTAAGAAGAGTAGAAGGACTTCCAGATCACTATGGGAAACAGAACAAAGTGTACTCTAGTAGGGAGAGGCACCATAGCATTTCAGACGGAAGCAGGAACCAGCATAAGAGCCACTAATGTGTTGCATGTGTCGGGGTTAAGAATGAATCGGATTTCAGTGTCCCAATTACAGGACAAGGGGTACGATGTATACTTCATTGGAAGGAAAGTGTATGTCAAACATCCCAGCTGGAAGAAGAAGAGACAAATTGGAGCTCGAAGCAATAGATTGTATAGATTGTAGCTTGAATCTCCAATGGCACTGATAGGCAGTAATCATAATGGGGAAAAGGAACTGAATGAACTATGGCATAGGCGAATGGGACACACCATGGAGCACTGAGGATGCTCAAAGAGACTGTTACAGGAGTTCCAATTCTCAGTACTGGGCATGATGATGTATGCAAACGATGCGTACTAGAGAAATACGCTAAGGCAACTTTTCCCAAAAGTGACAACAGAGCAAGATGCATGTTGGGATTGATACACTCAGATATTTGTGGCCCAATGTCTACAAAAGCTCTTAGCAGTGGCAAGTACTTTGCACCTTTATTGATGACCACTCTAGAAAAACCTAGATCTATTTCTTAAAGACCAAGGATGAGTCTTTGATCGGTTTAGAGAGTTTAAGGCTCTCGTAGAAAACATGACAGGGAAAAGATAAAGGAATTGCGTTTAGATAATGGTGGAGAATATATGGATACAAACTTCACAGATTTTTGCGCAAAGGAGGCCATCAAAAGAGAGTAGACAGCTCCATATAATCCACAACAGAATGGAGTAGTGGAGCATAAGAATAGAACAATTGTCGGGGCAACAAAGGCTATGTTATATGACCGGGACTTGCCTAGATTCTTATGGGCAGAGGCATGCAACACAACGGTGTATATCCAGAATAGAACTCCACACAAAGCATTGGGGAAGAAAACGCCTGAAGAAGTCTTCAGAGGGAAAAAGCTGAAGGTGAGTCATCTCAGGATATTCAGAAGTGTGGCATATTGTCACATTCCAAACGAGAAGCGCAGTAAGCTGGATCAAACTGCAAAAAAGAGGTACCTCGTAGGGTATAGCGAGGCCTCAAAAGCATACAGAATCTACATTCCAAGCAACGGGAAAATTGTTGTAAGACGAGATGCAAAGTTCATGGAAGATAGAACTTTCAAAAAATCTCGAGAGATAGCAACAAAAGAACAATCAGTAGATGTTCCATTAGTCCAACAGCAGCAAGGACAAGCAGGAGGACAGATATCAGGATCGAGTACCGTAACCAACACTAGTATTTCCTCAAGAGTAGGAGATCCAGGAAGTTCTCAACAGATGCAACAACATGAACAGGAGGAGGATTTGATTGAGCTTCCCACCACTAGGGGTAGAACCAGCAGGGAAGTACGTAAGACGCTAAAGGACGCAGATCAGTTTTTCGGAGCTCCTAGAACCAACAAGAGACAACGTAGACAACCTAACAGGTACCAAGCCTTGGTAGACAGGTTGAAGAACCCTCCAGTTTTCAAGAAGTCATACAACACCAAGTTTGGGTGGACGCCATGGTAGAAGAGTATAGTTCTATCATGACAAATGATGTCTGGGAAGTGGTACCTAGACCAAAGGATAGATCAATTGTAGGATCAAGGTGAATCTACATGATCAAGTACGCTACAGATGCCAGTATAGAGAAGTACAAGGCTAGGCTTGTGGAAAAGGGGTACGCACAAGAGGAGGGAATAGACTATGAGGAGACATTCGCCCCAGTAGCTAGATATACCTCAATCAGATCCGTTATATCCCTAGAAACTCAAATGGGATGGGAGATTCACCAGATGGATGTCAAGACAACATTCTTGAACGGGGTGATATAAGAAGAGGTAAAAGGTATATATAGAATAGATCAAAGGCTTCAAGACTCATGAAAAGAGAACTCATGTATGCAGGTTAAAGAAAGCCCTGTATGGGCTCAAGCAGGCACCCAGAGCATGATATGGTCGGATTAATAGTTACTTGCAGCAGTTGGGATTCATCAAGAGTGATGTTGATCCCAATCTCTACTATTTAATGGTGGAGAATGAGCCACTTATTCTGGTATTATATGTAGATGACTTATTTCTAACAGGGTCATCTAGGCTCATAAAGGATTGCAAGAAGAATCTTGAAGCAAAATTCGACATGAAGGATATGGGGTTGATGTATCATTTTCTAGGGTTGGAAGTTTGGCAGAAGAATGGGAAGATCTTCCTTGGGCAAGGAAGATATGCTACAGAGATTCTGAAGAGATTCAGAATGCAGGATTGTCGGCCCATTGCTACGCCTATGATCACTAATTGGAAGAAAATAGATGCATCAGGAGACAAGGAAGTGGACCCCACCTTGTAAATACAGTGCATTGGGTCGCTCATGTATCTCGTCAACACTAGGACAAACATTTGTTTCACTGTCAACACCCTTAGTTAGTTCATGGTGGAACCGAAAAGGGTACATTGGGCAGCAGCTAGGCACATTCTTAGATATGTGCATGGAACAGTCGGATATGGGTTGAAATACACTCGAGGAGATGATGTCAGATTGAGCGGATTCACAAATGCAGATTGGGCAGGTAGTTCAGTAGATCGAAAAAGTACCTCTGGGTATTGCTTCAGCGTTGGATCGGGAATGATCTCTTGGTGCACTAGGAAGCAGAAGTCAATAGCTCTGAGCTCAACAAAAGCATAATATATGGCGGCTAGCATAGCTACGTGCGAAGCTATATGGCTTAGAAAACTGCTTGTGAGTTTGTTCAGGAACATGATGGAAGCGACCAGTGTTTTCTGTGATAATTAGAGTTGTATCAAACTCTCTGAGAATCCAGTTTTTCATGATTGATCGAAACACATTGATATCAGGTATCACTTTATCAGAGACTGTGTTCAGCATGGGGTAATACAACTGCAGTATGTCCCCACAGGAGATCAGGTAGCAGACGTACTCACAAAGGCTCTAGGAAGAGCTAAGTTTATCTAGTTCAAGGAGCAAATGGGTATGGTAGAGAAACCGTTTCAATAGCGGAAACAAATGGTTTCTCAGTTGCAGCAGCAGCAGATGAGAGGGAGTTGTAGTGCAGATGCAGTAGTTGACAGTAGTATGTAGGGACAGCAGCAGCACAAATGCAACATTTGAGTAGTAGTTGGTGCACAATGATGTCAGACATCAACAACGTAGAGGGAGATGTTACAGAGTCAGGGTGATGCTTCAGCAGGTTGATTACTAGAGCACATTCTTCGCTAAGATGGAGTATTGATTTCTGGTAGCATTGGATGTTCTCTAAGCCTCAAAATTTGCAAGGAGGCTAGGACACATGTATTCCAGAATACCCAGAAATCGTTTTGGGAAATTCCACCCAGAGATACTTTTATTAAAATAATTAATTATTTTTAATGGATGCCTAAGTCTAAACTTAGGAAATTAAAATAATTAAAGGGTATTAATTAAAATGGGTGTGAAACTTCTAGAAGAGGACGAGGATCAAGTGAAAATGATCTAAGACATTCATTAGAATCTAATCTGGGCCGTTGATTGATCAACAAGAGGATTATAACGACTTCGATGGGCATTTGGAAAACACACCAGGCAGATACTCAGTTGCCCAAGTAGATCGATTTTCTCACTGACTGAAGTTCGGCAAGAGGAAATCGAATCAGAGCGTGAGTTGCAGGTGAGAGGGAAAGGGTATCAGCAATAGTCGAGAGTGCAGGGAACGAAAGGAAGAGAGCGCAAAAGAGGGAGTCAAATCACCCACGCAGAGGCAGTGACGCATGGACAGTGCAGTCACTACGCAAAGGGTGACGCAGTGTGGCTAGCATGAGTACAACAGGACCTCTCAAGTGTCAAAAATTCACTATGGAATGGAGAAACTTGTTTGTAAAATTTCTCTCAGTGACTCTTCTATACTGCTATCTATAGATTATACATGAGATTTTGCTGAAGAATAATAAAAGAAACCCTCATCTGTTGCACCGGTTTTCCCACATTGGGTTTTTCCGAGGACAATTGTCCAAAAACAACTGTGTTAATATGTTATTGTTGTGCTAGTATTTTCCTTACATTTATTTTCCGCAGTAATTAACTTGTGAAGACTGCAGTGTATGTATTTCGCTATTTGCTGTAAACAACTACGAATAATTTGTTTCAATAAATTAACAAATAAAAGAAATATTATCAGTTGCTGCAGTAGGATTTGGAATTTCTAGATTTTCATAGTCCCCTCTCCACATGTGCTACATTGTCATCTCCAACCACCTCCATCTCTACACCGTCCTCCAGGTCACTGTCAGAAAAGACCTCAATGTAATGGGCCTTGCTTCTTGTACATCTATGGCCTGGTGCCCATGGTTCCTAAAAAGTGAAACACAACTTCCTCCTCCGGAGGTCTCTCCGAGTCTCCTCATCTAGTTGTCCATGCCCCTGGTTGGCTCTCGGTGGTGGAGCCCTAGTGTCTCTTCCCCTCTGCTGGAAACCCTGTCTAGGCGGTAACGGTGCTCTAGCCCTGGGTAGAGCATCCTGCAGATCTCGGGCCCTCCCCACTGCGTCCTACAAGGTAGTGGGCCTATTGGACCTCACCAATCCCTTCAATGGCTCTGCTAACCCCTCTACAAACATGAAGACCCTCCTAGCCTCTGATAGATCAAGGACCATCACTAACAACCTCAGAAACTCTGAGATGTAGTTCTCAACACTTCCCGTCTTTTTGAGCCTTGTCAGCTCCCCAAAATGCTCCTCCGGGTCTCTCCTCCCGAATCGCTCCAATACCCTCCTAGTGAAGTCCTCGTAAGTTGTCACTCCGACATGCCCCATCGTGGTTAGCCCATGGAACCACCAGTCATGGGCTTCCCCTTCTAAATGCAATGAGGAAATTTTAATTGCCTCTCCTTTTGTCAGCTAATTAAGCTGGAAGTAGACATTCAGCTTCTGAACCCATGCTTTCACTGAGCTCTTGGACGAACCATCGAAAGTTGGGAGGAACAATCTCCCCATGGTGCGTTGTAAATTGGTACCATGCGTGTAGCTTCTTCCACCTTGCCCTTTTCCCTTGTTATTACATTTCAGCTAACAAAAGTCCCTGAAGGTAATGGCCTCTCTCGAGTCATCCCCATAGGACTGATACTCCACAAAATAGTTCCCCATGGGCATCTCTTCTTTCCCTTACGGCCCTCCAGCACCGGATGCTATAAATATGGGAATAGTGGACCTAGGTAGTGTGCTGGGAATGAGGGGTGCGTTAGGGCCATGACCCCCTTGGTGATACGATGTACCAGAGCCCTTGCCAATTTGGAATTCCCCTTGAATCCTTTTGCCCCTATTATTACTGCAATTTTGTTGCCTCAGTTCCTCAATACCCTTAGACAAATCCTGCACGGCCTTGAGAAGATGTTGGGCAAACTCCTCTTTACTCCTTATGTCTCCGTCGTTATCCCCCATGTTTAGCCTTTCAATCTCTGGTTCAACTATCACTCGATCTGGGGTAATATGTCGCTCCCTCTCTCTCCTTCTGTACCTCTGCCTCCGGTAAATTACGTTATGTTGGTCTTCTGGTGTCATACACTGATGTTGCTCCCACAGGCTGAGCCAAGACTATGAGCTCTGATACACTGTAATATCACTAAGGAAAATTTACAGTAATAAACAAAGCATGCATAGGAAAAATACAAAGAAAATTTGCACACAAATCAGACCACGATATAGAGCCAAAAATTGCGTTGTGCTAAGCCATTTTATTATGAAAGCATGGGGTTACAATCTGATGTTTGGAAAGTGTGCACTTGGGCTTGCCTAAGGCAAGCTAGCAAAGCCCAAGTGAAGAAGACAAGTCCCCCAAAGCTGTTGGCTGATCTCTCTCTAACTCTGCACTGAACTGCCCAAATATGAGTTGTTGGTTGTAAACAATAGCTGCTAGGGCCTACTTCGGTGCTCAAAAAATTCCGGGCAATTAATCCCATGCTCTCCTCCAATAACCCACAAGAAACCCACGAAGGAATTGGCCAAACGTTGACCTTGGAATTTTGGCCCAATTTCCCCTAGCTCCTATTGCTGGGTATTTTGACCCACCTGTAAATTTTGTTGCTAAGTGTCCCCAAAATGGCTGAAAACTCCAGCAATTCTCCTTCCCCGACTCCCTCAGAAATCTCAGCCCCAAACTCCCTTCTCTCCTCACGTCCCATGTGTGGCACTAACAAGGACAGTGCAGTGCTCCTCCACACAGCCACTACGCTCCTGGATCGATCTGAAAAGGATGAGACTCCCTCCTTTGCCTGGCACTCGAAGTCCGCCGAAGCAAGGAGTGAGATTTCCGCCTGGAAACCTCTTGTGCTCAACAACACCTGCAGACATGGCTTTAGCTCAAGCGTGCTAGTCTAAGAGAAAACTCAAATGATCAAGAATTCCCAAAAATGATTGCCTCCTCTTCTTTTGTTAAAGTGCCTCCCAATTGCCCATGTGGGCACAGCCATCGACTTTCCCCCACCAATTTCCCTCCAATGAGTACGTACTTCCTATGGGGCTGTAATTCTCTATGATGGGCCCCCACTTACCACCAGCAATTCGATTTTCTCCCCTTCTCCTAATGTTTGGGCCTCTTTTTAACTCCAAAATTCAAGTGGGACCCCCAAACCCACTTTTCCTAAGTGCAAGTACAAAATAAAAAAGCAAAATTGATATTTCCCCTTAGCAATATTGCTAAGTGGGAATATCACACAGAGTTAGGGTTTTAAAATTGCATACCTTCTGTAAGATTTGCAGCATCCTGTCCTGGAGCACTATAATTAGAGCAGATGTTGGTTAACATTACTAGATCTGTGGATTTTTTTTTTAATGGTTGATTGCTGAAGATCACTGCTTGGGGTTTGCACAAGTGTTTGGGTATAATACCAATATATAAACTAATAGCTTACTTACAGCATTAGGCACTTCAGAGATGACACTTACAGGCAAAGGCATCAATATACTTGACAATTTGATTCAGTGTAGCAGTCTAGCAGTTAGGGCTTCTATGACACAACATTAATGAAGTTTGCAATAAGAGTTTTATGATCAACAATATATCTGTGATGTATGGTTGTGTTACAGTGAGACAGTGTTCAATATGACAGTGACCCTGTTGTGTGAGTGATTTGTATGTATACTATGACCTTGTTCGATAACAGTGACCCTGATGAAAGACAGTGGCAGTAACCTTGTAAAGAGTGACTTTGATATGTTACAGAGATCTACAGATGATAGCGATATATATGTATGGCAGAGTGTTCTCATGATGACAATGATCTATATGGCAGTAACCCTGACATTGATATATGACTTATGTGATGTATGGCAGTGTTGTGCTTTCCTTGAGCAGAATTTTGTGAGGCAGAGTGACTAAGTCAATGTGCAACAAAGTGTTTAATTCAAGTACAGTAGCAGCAGTGGTAGTAGATAGTTGGAGAAGTTGCAGTAAGTGACAGTAGCAGCAATGGCAGTGGACAGTTGGAAGAGTGGCAACAGAAGTGACAATAGCAGCAGCGGCAGTGGACAGTTGGAGCAGTGGCAACAGTGGCAGCAGGAGCGGCAGTGAAGTGCAGCAGCAGAGGCAACAACTTGTGACAATAATAGATGAGGAGCAGATTGTAGTTGGGTAATTTTCCTTGGAATGGGAGCCCAAACTCATTTAGGGAGCATTAGCTTCCTTTCAGCCCTTGCTCGTAAAATCCTTGGGGAGTCTTGTACTTCCTTCAAGTTCATCTGGTAAATTTGTATATAAACCATACATAATGAAGCTTGTTGAGTAAATCTCGTGTACTGTCTCCTGTTTGTTTGATGCTCTGAATATCTAAAGTAATCTAACCAACTGTGTGAAAAATTAAAGGAAATATTGATTCACTGCCCTCTCAGTATTTCCAACAAAATCAATTTGGCCTCCTTGAGAAACAATCCGTCCTCCAAATGATCACTGATGGATCTATGATTTGGACTTGACTGTAAAAACGTGGAAGTTGGCTCTTCTCCTTGGTGAAATGCGGACAACTTTAGTCTTTCAGCACAGGAAACTCAATCATAAATATTGGAGAATTCGACCCTTTTTGTGATCAAGAATTCAGCCTTATCCTTGGCATGAAAAAATACTGAAGATCGTCCTACAACTTAGCCTTCAATTTGAGTGCAAGTAATCAACTCGACCTTTGGAAAATTGCTCACTGAAACCTTGAGAAAATTCGATCTCTTGGTAACAATAGATAATTTGAACTTCATCCTCCTGCAAGAAACCAATTATCCCAAACTTGCAACAAGATTAGCCGTAAAACCCAATAATGTAAAATTTCCAACTAGGGTAGCAAGAGAGTCCACCAAAATTGGAAGAGGCTAGCTAGGGTGGCAAAAGATCCACTGAAACTAGCGTGAGGATTTCGCTTGAAACTCTCAAGACTGAAACTCACTTGCGCTTCTCTTCAAAGACAATAAGATATGATGGGGATAGAATGTTTAGTGAATGAGCTCCACCCTCCTTTTATAATTTTTCATTGAGCCTTCTCCAAGCTTCTAGATCTTCTTTTAATTATAATTTTATAGAAGAAGTCACTTTTCCATCCTGAGTGACTTTTTGCCCATTTTTAATTATAATGATTTTTGCCCCCTTTTTATTTATTTTAATAATATTAAAGTGGGATGGGGGTAAGACTCCCTTTGTTCCCTTAATAATTTTTCCCTTTTTCTAGCCTAAAAGAGGCAAGTTAGGCTAGTGGGAAGATATCACCATGCTCATGGGATTGGGGACATCATAGTCCTCCCCACCCAAGATTGCTTGTCTTCAAGCAATGCCATCACCAGTTGCTGCTTCACTGACTGAAGCAGACTGAGTTTAATACCAGGTTCCCAGATATGGCAGTCATTCCATGCCCAAGTTAACCTCCCGATTCTTTTTTCCAACAAAAGATCTCTCCCTGCTTCATGACCCAGGCAGTGTGCCTACTTCCACTAGCAATATTCTGAAGTTTCAAACGTAGAGCATAGTCATGCTTCACTTCCTCTGCATAATGTATGTCTAGAAGTGCCATTGTCTTTGCTGTTGTTAGTTGTTGACCATGCATATGATACATTTATGTGATAACCTGGACTAGAGAAAGTTGTACTGCTGTACTACCCTTTTCATTAGAAATAGAAAATTGTAATTTGTCTGCATTCATATCTGCCACTTCTTTTGTTGTCCCTTTGCTATTGGCTAATACTTCAAAGCTAGACTTGATAGGATCCCCTTCTTCAATGTCTGATCGCTTCCTATTGTAAGCAATCTGGACACAACCAGACCAGGATGGATTAGATTCCTTAATATCCAATTTTTTATGTATTGACCCTTTGATCACAGAGATAGCATCATCAACATTCCATATAGGCTGGCTGTCAAAGCTTGCCAGGGTTTTTGAGAGACAGAAGGCATTATTCCCTACAGAAAATGAGTACCTTTCATCTTTGGATATATGTTGTCTTGTCCATACCCATCATGTAATGACCCATTTAAAAAAAAAAAAAAATAATAATAATAATATAATATAATAATTAAAAGTTATAAACTTTATATTTAAAATAAATGAAATTTCATATTTAGAATATATATGAAAATCATATAAAATACAAACAAACCTTATAATTTAGAAACGCATGCCCAAAATCAAATACATGAAGCATAATAGAGTTAAAGGCAACCTCGTGACTGAGTCGTAAAGCACGAAGGGACTAGCTTCTGGTCTGAGGGACGTGGACAGGAGCGTGGCATCAGGGAGGGAGGCGGTGGTTGCATGCAGGAGGGCGGCCACCGCCAAGCCCGTGATTAAAACCGGAGGTCTGCATTGAGAACGGGGGGGGAAGAACACAACGAGAAACCAGAGGAGGAATTCAGCAGTGAGGGAGATTTTGCCATCGGAAGAGCTTTAATCAGTCTGAGGTTCTGGGCACGCGGGACAGTAAGCTTCTGTGGGAAGCTTACTGGATTGAGCAACCAGGCTTTGCTCAGTCTAGGCTGGGTGGAATTGGTTTCCCGGTAATTGGTATCAGAAGCAACCACAACACTATCAACATCACCAGAGCAACACCAGAGCAAGCAGCAGTTCAGGTAGGTGTCCAAATTCTTTTACTGTATTCCGGTTCAGTTTTGTTCTTACTGTATTTAGTTCTGGTTATTTCCGAATTTCAGTTTTTGGTCGTTATACATGGTATCAGAGCGCGTGTTCAAACCCTTCGGGACCTCCCAGGCCCTACGCTCGTGTACACTTGTGATTTAATTCTGCTGTGATTTAATTCGTTCTTGGACCAGCAATCTTTACGAGCGCTGTGTGTTACCACGAAACCCTAGACGCGTAAGTCTCTACGGTGTTTACAGTGATTCAGGAGGCTGAGCCGCGCGTGGTAGAACTGGAGATTCAAGTCCCTGCCACCGCTGCCTGATGCATATTAATTAATAAATTTTGTTATATACATGGATATACCTACCTACGGGCCACTTCCGAGAGCCCGATACTATAAATGTTTACAGTGATTCAGGAGGCTGAGCCGCGCGTGGTAGAACTGGAGATTCAAGTTCCTGCCACCGCTGCCTGATGCATATTAATTAATAAATTTTGTTATATACATGGATATACCTACCTACGGGCCACTTCCGAGAGCCCGATACTATAAATGTTTCCGATTATGACTGGACTGTGATCTGCGGTGGGTTGTCTTTGTACATATGACGGGATTCGATATAAAACCATATACTGGAGGTTAATAATAGACATGAACCCAGAAAATTCAGCTTATTTTATATTTAGCAGATGATTATTTAACCTTCCCGACTTCCGACCGGTTATGGCGTTCACGCTTCATTGGGTAAGGCAGGATCTTGCTTAGGTTGTACCCCAAACCCGTAATTGTTGGCACACATCAATCGTATCGCTTTCACGTGAGAAAACCTGTCTTCCACGTTGATTTGCAGAACATTCCTCCAATGTCTCAAACGCTCAGTCAAATCTGAGAGCGTAGCTGGAAATGTCAACGTACTGGCCGGATCAAGACCTTGCTCCAAGTCCCGTTTGTACTCATTCACAAACTTAACATTTTCGTTCATACCGTCTGATGGAAAGAAATCCCTACACAACTTCGAGAGCTCATCCTTAAGAGATTTGGGAACCTCGGTTGTTGTCACGATGGGATACTTATAACATTGGTGCTTGTGCAGACAAGGACCTGAATTTTGTTGTTGGAAAAAAGTTCCTCAACCAAAGTCCTGTCACGATCATTTAGACCAGCATGATGCAGACCAATTCCAAATTGCAGTGTATGTCTTAAGTTTGTATCTGTAACCTGGGATATTAGCATTTCTATTGTTTCTTCAGGGATATTAAGAAACTGTCTTGGTTTGTCATCAGCAGCAGCAAACTGAATGAGATCAAGAGCTGTAAGCCGTGTTTGACGACGGGATGAAACAAAAATAAGCATTGGCTTCGAAGGTGAATGGGTGGTTATAGCAGCATATGATGGCTTATTCATACTATTCATCCGGGGGCAGTAGAATTTTCCAGGGTATCCCTGAATGTGAACTTCAAGAGGTACTGGCCTTACACTCAGCTTGAAGTTGAAAATACCAACTTCATCAATACCCAGCCATTCAGCCAAATCATGAGCATTGGCTAAAGCAGTTGACAAACCAATGAAGCAGATGGGACGTGCTGTTTGTGAAGAAATAAATCTCATCCGAAAAACAAATAACCTGATCAGTGATATCAGTTGGCATTCCGGTCAAGTGTGCAAGCTCAGTTTCATTTGGACTTAGAATAGTAATGCACTTGAGGAGATCATCTGGAATAGGGCCCTCCATGCCTCCAACATCCAAAATTACAGGAACATTTGCACTTTTGCAATCATGTCCAAGAAGTTAGAACCAGTTCCAGCCAAAAACTTTAATAGTTATTTTCCATTTGGTTTAGATCTAAACCAAATATGCCAACTGGAACTCGGGTGCTCTATCATACATTAATCGATTGCGTTTGAAATGGTTACTGCAGTGGAAGAGCAAGACCCCCCCTAAAAACTTAATTGACAAGCAAACTCCAAAATACAGTTACAAGGATGCGGACACTGCATAAACAAGCATGCACAACCACATTTTTATCATAAATAGTGAGTTTCACATAATATAACTTTGATAAGGATATTTTATAGTCCTATAATCCCCAAGGTTGTCGAAATCCATTGATGGTCGTGTGGGTATATGTATGGGGATGCCAATTTTAAAATCCAGGTTAGTAGGTGTCCCAAGTGTGTCATATGTATGTATGTATATCAAATATGTGACAAAATTAAAATCAAGAGTCACAATCAAAACTAGTAAAATCTAAAACACAAAAATCATATGATAACAGAAATTATTGTTAAAACCAGAAATATTTTATCAAGAAACAAGATCAGATATCTAAATTTCATTAGCATAGGTACCGTTATTCATTTTCTGGAAATATTCTCCCTTAAGGCAAAAAATCTCTGCCCGGTGCTGACTTGGAAAATTTTCCAGATTGGTACTATTAATTAAATTGATCCCAGTTCTTAATTCCCCTCTCATTTCTAAATAAGTTTTTGCTTGTTCTCTTATTTTCACAAATCTTTCGTGCTTGAACTCCCGTGTGAAATAGCCAGCATTTTGTTCAGCTCAATTACACACACATCATAAAGACCTTGCTTGCGGGCCAAACAAGCAAGCTTGTTAATGCTCCTTGCCTTGTCACCATATCCAAGTTGAGGAATCTGGGTGTTTTGTATTTGAAAAATCTTTAAATAAATTCATTGCAGTATTATACATGTGATTCCTTCGCTGAAGCAAATCATTCCAGACAGAGAAATTATCCCAATCGTTAGGAGTCTATAACCATACTTCTGCATTATTCATATTAGGATCGAATACCCTGCATTAGGACAAGGAGGTCGCGAGACCACCCTCCTTGACCTCGGTACCAGTAAGATCCGCCTAGCGGATAAAAATAGCAAAACTATACCCGTTTACAAATGTGAAGTTGCAAAAGAAAATTATGTGTTAAATTCGGTTGTCTACCTCAAATTTTTATAGAAATTTTATTATGTGTTCAGGGACCATTACAATGGTAAGGACGTATGAGTGACGACGACGTGACCAGGCAGCATCACCACCATTAATGCCGCCACCGTCGCCATCATCATCCCCATCACAATCGTCACCACCTAGACCGTTATCAACATCAAACGCCCCAGCGCCAGAGTTGACTGTGATAATGAACTCTTTGGAAGCCTTATTGGAGACATTAAAGGAATCAACTAAGGCTAAAACCAAAGAGGAATTTCAGCATGTAGCCACCAGTTCAGCAGAACCAAATAATTATGAGCCCAAAAGACCGAAAGAAGACATTTCCAAGGAGCTTCAGAAAATTAGACTCCCAGAATTCTCAGGAGGTCGAGCAGGTGAGCGCGCTGAAGCGTGGTTAGAAGGAATGAACCGGTGCTTTAGGTTAAGAAAATATTCTTCTTCTGCAAAAACAAAAATTGCCATATTTCAATTAAAGGAAAGCGCCTTGATTTGTTGGGGGAATCTGGAGAAGCAGTTACACCTTACATCGGATAATGTCCCTTGGGAACTGTTTGAGGAAAGGTTCCGCGCAAAGTATTTACCTCCATACTTTCAACAACAGCAAGCCAGGGCCTTTCATACATTAATTCAGGGAAGTAAAACGGTGGAAGAGTACGAGATAAGGTTTATGGAGCTGGTAAAATGCATTCACTACTTAGACTCTGATGAACGTCAAGTTGAACGCTTCATATTTGGGTTAAATCCTCGCATCAGAGCCTTGGTAAGCATGTGGAAACCATCATCAATAGCCGAGGCAGTCGAATGTGGTCGTTATGCAGAAGAACATCTTGGAATCAAAAAAGATATGGGGCCAACAGGGCCTATCCAACCAGGATTTCCAGGAAAGACACCCCGAAACTTCTTCAGAGAAGGTGGCTCGAGGTCACCTTACGGTAACAGGTTTACCCCAAGAAATGTGAGGACAAGAGCTTCCATGGCAGTAAACACTATAGCCGCGGAATCATCAAACACCAGTCCGTGGACATCTCGAGGGACTGCCACTAGAGGAAGAAATTCGAGAGGAATCAACATGAGAGGACGAAACTCGTTCTCTAGAAATTCACGTCTCGATTCAAGAGGGTCAACGCAGCTTAATTGTTGGGGTTGTGGGGGACCGCATTTTCAACGTGACTGCCCAGAAGCTTCATTGAATATTGCATAGGACTGGAAAGGGACCGATATCAAACAATCCAGGTAATCATAGAATTCACGCAGTAGTCGACAACGACCAAGCAGCACATCAATCCACGGTAGTGGAATCTTCAGGTATTATCAATGGTATAAAACTCAAAATCTTATTTGACACTGGTGCCACAGATAGTTTCATTTCATCATATGCATTAAACAAATGTGGGTTGGCAGCTCGTAGACAAAATGATTTCCACCAAGTGGAACTGGCCTCAGGAGAACTCCAAACCGTGGGCTTGAGTGTGGATCAATGCAAAATTGACCTAGGGGTCTGTGCGACTAAACTGAAAGTTTATGTCACAGCCTTAGGAACGTATGATCTTATCATAGGTATGGACTGGCTAGAAGCTCACCAAGCTTGGGTAGACTGTTATGGGAAAAGGATTCTAGGCATAAATGATGAAGGAGAAGTAATCCAAATCCAAGGAATCAGGAGGGAAGTTTCCTTACGCTACATTTCAGCAACGCAGATGAAGCGTTGTTTAAGGAAAGGTTGTCAGGCTTATGCAATTCAAGAAGTAAGCCATGGAAAAGGGCCATCCTTAGAACAATATCCGGTGTTAGCCGAATTCCCGGATATATTTCCAAAAGAACTACCTGGATTACCCCCGGTAAGAGAATTGGATCTCACTATTGAATTAAAACCAGGTACCCAACCAATCTCTAAAACGCCTTATAGGATGACAGCTCCAGAACTTCAGGAATTGCAAATTCAATTAAAGGAACTACTGAATATAGGGCATATTCGGCCTAGTTCATCACCTTGGGGCGCTCCTGTAATTTTTGTGAAGAAGAAAGATGGATCTTTAAGATTATGCGTAGATTATCGAGACTTGAATCGAGCTACAGTAAAGAATCAGTACCCTATGCCTTGAATCGATGATCTTTTCGATCAAATGAAAGGAGCTGCTGTTTTTTCAAAAATTGATCTTCGCTCAGGATATCATCAGCTAAGGATTTCTGAAAATGATATTTCTAAGTCTGCATTCCGGACACGTTTTGGACACTATGAATTTACGGTGGTACCCTTTGGATTAACAAATGCACCAGCCGTATTTATGAATCTTATGAACAGTGTTTTCCGTGAATATCTTGATCAATTTTTGCAAGTCTTTTTATATGATATTCTCATCTATTCCAAGAATGAGAAAGAGCATGAAGATCATTTGCGGATAGTATTGTCCTGCCTTAAAGAGCATCGGTTATATGGAAAACTATCCAAGTGTTCATTCTTTCAGGAAAAGATTCATTATTTGGGTCACATCATATCAGGTGAAGGGATTTCAGTAGATCCTGAGAAGGTAAAAGCGATCATGGATTGGCCAATACCAAAAAATGCACATGAGATACGAAGCTTTATGGGTTTAGCCGGTTATTACCAAAGATTTGTGGAGGGATTCTCCAAAATCGCAAAGCCAATTACCACCCTTCAGCGTAAAGGTGTTAAGTACGAATGGACCGAGGAATGTAATAAAGCATTCTCTGAACTCAAAAGACTACTCACCAGTGCACCAATCCTAAGAGTCCCAGACATGGACAAAGATTTTACTGTCTGTACTGATGCATCCAAACAAGGGCTAGGTGCAGTATTGATGCAGGATAAGGGAGTGGTAGCTTATGTTTCCAAAAAGTTAAAACCTCATGAAGAACTCTATGCTACTCACGATTTAGAACTAGCCGCTGTAGTGCTAGCTTTAAAGATTTGGAGGCACTATCTAGTAGGACAAAGTTTTACACTCAAAAGCGACCATCAAAGTCTACAATATTTGTTCACCCAAAGAGACTTAAATGCCAGGCAAAGGCACTGGAGCGAATTCCTAAGTGAATATGACTTCGAAATATCATACATTAAGGGAAAGGAGAATGTGGTAGCAGATGCTTTAAGCAGAAGACCTCGGATATTTTCTCTCATACCCATTAAAGTAGACTTAAGACAACGAGTACTGGATCATCTTATAAAGGACAACTGGTATTTAAAGGTAAGAGCAGGTCTTGAAGGTGATAGGGTAAAAGAATCTAAATTTGAGGGATATAAATTAGAAAGCGATGGGATCTTACGATTCCATGGAAGGATGTATATTCCTAATGATAAAGATCTTCGAGATACCATCCTTGGGGAAGCCCATAGAGCAGTATATTGTGCTCATCCTGGAGTAGGGAAGATGTATGCGGATACCAAGAAACTCTTCTTTTGGGCAGGCAGGAAGCGTGATATCACTCAATTTGTTGCAAAATGTCTGGAATGTCAGCAAGTAAAGGCAGATCATTGTCACCCAGCGGGCCTCTTACAACCCCACGACATTCCTATGTCTAAATGGGAGACCATTTCGATGGATTTTATCACTGGACTACCTCTTACTTCTCAAAGACACAATGCCATTTTGGTAGTGGTGGATAAATTAACGAAAAGCGCCCATTTCATTCCCGTAAGAGATACTTACAATGTTGCTGACGTAGCTCGAGTATTCGTAAATGAAGTTATTAGATTTTATGGAGTACCTAAAAAGATTATATCTGATAGAGATTCGCGATTCACTTCTAGATTCTGGACTTGTATGCAAACAGCCTTAGGTACTCAGCTAAATTTAAGCACTGCTTACCATCCTGAGACTGATGGGCAAACTGAAAGGGTAAATCAAGTACTTGAAGACATGTTGCGAATGTATGTGATGGATCAGCAATCACATTGGGAAAAGTACTTACCCTTAGTCGAATTTGCATACAACAACAGTTACCACAGTTCGATTGGAATGCCCCCATTTGAAGCTTTATATGGCAGACCTTGCAGAACTCCATTAAGTTGGGACAGGTTAGAAGATCGAGTGATAATAGGGCCAGAATTAATCCATGAAATGGAAGCGCAGGTAAGACAAATTAGACAAAGATTAAAGGAAGCACAGGATAGACAAAAGAGTTATGCGGATGCTCACCGAATTGATAGGAGGTATGAAGTAGGGGATCAGGTCTTCATCCGCATCAAACCAAATAAAAGTACTATTCGATTCGGAAAAGGGACAAAGTTGTCACCCCGATTTATTGGACCATTTAAAGTCATGGAAAGAGTTGGACCTGTTGCCTATCGTCTTGCCCTGCCACCTCACCTGCATAGAATTCATAATGTATTTCATGTTTCTGTATTAAGGCATTATATAGCTGATCTATCTCATAACCTTCAATGGAAGGAATTGCAGGTATCGGACAAGGGAGTCGTAACGGTCGAACCATTACGTATGCTGGAACGTAGGGTTCGACAGCTGAGGAACCGCCTGGTGGACCAAGTTAAGGTCCAATGGGACAAGTATAGTCCTGGATCAGCAACTTGGGAAGATACAGCAGACATATGCCAAAGATACCCTAATCTATGTCAATTTTGAAGAACTTTAAATTATGTTTAGTATATATTTACTTCTACAATCAGAGATTCAGAAACATTTGGAATGATTATGGATAAACGTGAAATTTTGGGGCATAATATATGTTTAATTCCTGCAGGTACATGGATACCAAAACAATATATGTGGTTCATTTTACTAAATTATAAATGTTGAAGTAAAGTTAAGACAGTTGAATGATTTTACTTCTGATAGAAATCAAGATATTATAGATCTGATTTATTTATACATGTCAATATGATCAATGGGATAGAAATCAGGAAGTGAATACATTCTAGATAAAAGACAAAAGACATGCGTGGAATATAGAAAATATGTTGTATTGTAGTATCAAAAATAAATTAATAAGGGAATAATATGTGAGTTATTTGAATATGCTGATGCACATTTTACGGATGCATGGATAAGCGTACGATTGCAGGTAATAGACAGTTACCAGGATGACCACGTGATGACAGAACCTCAGAACAATTAAAGCTCCAAGTGATTCTATGATAGGGTGTTAGCTCTGAGTTCTATTGAGAGGGGTGGAGGTGTTGCCCACCGTTTATCCTCCGAACCCTGGAGTCATGGGAGAACTGTGCGAGTCACGCTCCCCTAGACGTGTGATGATGACTGCAGGATGCCTACTAGGGATCAGGTCGGTATAACCGGCGCTGTAACCTTAGAGTTTATGAATGATCGGGTCAGTAAAACTGACGCCATGGCATACTCCGGTAGAGGACGGATAGGATGGGAGCGGAAGAGATTAGGAAGGATAGGTTGATTTTAGAATAGCTTGCGAACCGGGATGGAGCACAATATATCCATTAAAATCATAAACCTAAAATTCTAATTTTGTTTCAGTCTCTTGATATTAAAATAAAATTTTAAAACTAAGAAGGGGGTACTAATTACTATCATAAGTAATCAGATAAGATAAAACTCTAACTTCGGGACGAAGTTTTCTGAAGGGGGAGTGTATGTAATGACCCATTTAAAAAAAAAAAAAATAATAATAATAATAATAATAATATAATATAATAATTAAAAGTTATAAACTTTATATTTAAAATAAATGAAATTTCATATTTAGAATATATATGAAAATCATATTAAAATACAAACAAACCTTATAATTTAAGAAACGCATGCCCAAAATCAAATACATGAATCATAATAGAGTTAAAGGCAACCTCGTGACTGAGTCGTAAAGCACGAAGGGACTAGCTTCTGGTCTGAGGAACGTGGACAAGAGCATGGCATCAGGGAGGGAGGCGGTGGTTGCATGTAGGAGGGCGGCCACCGCCAAGCCCGTGATTAAAACCGGAGGTCAGCATTGAGAACGGGGGGAAGAACACAGCGAGAAACTAGAGGAGGAATTCAGCAGTGAAGGAGATTTTGCCATCGGAAGAGCTTTAATCAGTCTGAGGTTCTGGGCACGCGGGACAGTAAGCTTCTGTGGGAAGCTTACTGGATTGAGCAACCAGGCTTTGTTCAGTCTAGGCTGGGTGGAATTGGTTTCCCGGTAATTGGTATCAGAAGCAACCACAACACTATCAACATCACCAGAGCAACACCAGAGCAAGCAGCAGTTCAGGTAGGTGTTCAAATTCTTTTACTGTATTCCGGTTCAGTTTTGTTCTTACTGTATTTAGTTCTGGTTATTTCCGAATTTCAGTTTTTGGTCGTTATACAATCGTCTTCAGGCAAATGGTACTTGGCACACATTTCTTCAGTAAAGATGGATGAAATAAACATACCACATCTGATCTTCCTTTCTAAAGATGTGTTTGGTACTGAAACTTCCAAAGTTATATTATGGGATTTTTCATTAACTCTATCAGAGAATTTAAAAGCAAACAGTTCATTTGCTGTATTGTCCCTAGGTGAATGTTCCTGAACCATTGAGTTGGATGTTGCTGATGAAAGAACCAAAGAGGATATGTTCTCAACATCAATAATAGAGGGTTCAGACTCCCAAAGCAAGGTCTTAATGATCGAGCCCAATTCAACGTAGCACTTCAGGGTCAGTCTTGATACCTGTTCACGAGCACATGCACGAACCACCAAATGTTCATTCAAAAAGTCCAAAAAGTCCTTGAAAAGCTTGGCATGCTTCGACCTGTTGTTTGGGACCTTTGAAAGTGACAACCTCTGAGCCAGCCGATACAAAAGAATTTCCAGAGATAGCGAGTAGCCTGTTTTTATTTTATTCTTGGAAGAAGAAAGTGGGTCATAGCTCCTCTCATCTTTGTCTGATGCATCTGGTGACTTAGGTGGAAATGGATGAGAACCTAAGCTCTCTCTTTAATGGCCTAATCCAACTCTAGCAAACTAGGCCCCCAAACCTCCACAACACAGAAAACAATGCATCTGATGATTCTATCCCTAAGTTCCATCCTGGACAATATGCCCTAGCAATGGTTCTAAAAGCACCATATCTCAAGGAAAGTGAGGAAGCTAGAGCCCCTGTTGATCTTGGGCTGGAGAGCTTTCCTCAAACGAAATCTAGACTGTGAGTACTTAACGCCCAAGTATGTGTAAGTAGTGGTGATCTTAATCTGTGCCACCCGATGGTAAAATGGTAATCTGTGATATTATGTAAATTAATTACAGACAGAAGAAATACAAAAGTTGAAAAACAAATATCACATATGGTCAAGCTAAGTGCACTAGGAATTTAAGGATTAACTCTAATCAATGGTTTATAATAGATTAAAAATCGAAATCTGTTCACTAACAATAAAGAGTAAAAGTACATCCATTTAGATATCAGATAAAATTTAGGTTAAAAAGGATGTCTGAGAACTCTTATTTAAAAACAACCTTTTAAGATGTTTTAATATAGTAGAAGAAAATAAAAAACAGTTTGAAATTACATTCATTATCCAAGAGCTCCACACCAAAACACTTTCTGATTTCAAGGCTATAGCCATATTCATCAAATCAATAGTATATGTAAATTAAAATCCAGCCTAATGAGAACAACTAATTTCAATCATGCTGCTGCAATCAATGTTGCAAACATCAGCCTCAGCAAAAATTGCAGGGGCTGACGAACTTGGGACATCTGCAAAAATGAGGAAAATATTGGCAAAATTAAAAATTAAAAAATATATTCCCTTTTTCAAATCAGACAAAATGGCCAGAAATCAGCAATACTCGACAAAAAATTGTGATTTTTCGTTTTAGAGTAAACATCTTGAAATTGGTGATGTCACTGATAAATCAGTGATTTTTGCAAAACTAGCTGCGATCCTTGCTAGTTCATTTGATTGAATTCACTTAAGTGCATTACTGCCACATGTTGAAATGCATATTGACTAGAACCTTCCTGAAGAGTTGCAGACATGGTACAATGTAGGATCATTGTAGGTGTATGTACCATGTAGTATGTATCATGTACCACAAGTGACAAATAACATAGAAACTTAGATGGTCAAAAAAATTATGTTTTAGGGGAGTATAAACAATTGTTGGTAAAAGGAAAAGTTACAACGATAAGTGTCTCAAGGTGAAAAAGCAGCCATTGGTAGAATAAATGAAACTGTAAACACAGGCTCCACACACACACATATATTAATTAGAGACTATATTAGATTACATGGTTGAGAAAGTTGAAATTTGTATTTTAAAATCTGAAAAGGATGATAAATATGTGACACAACAAAAGTTAGGGATAGTTTATGAGAACTTATTATAGCAAGCACAAAATTTGTAATTCAAATAAATATAAAAGTGCATTGGTCATCTCTAAACTTGCAAGACCTGGCCAGCAAAACCTCAACTTTATTATTCAATGACTCTTCAAAACAATAAAAGGATGTAGCTCACCAAGAAAATATAAACTCATGTAGAGGAATTATAGCATCAGAAAGACTTACAAGAATCAGTATTCTCAAATCCATCAATGGACTGCCGCTTCAAAGAAAGCTTAATCACTGTTTCCTTTTTCCTGGTCCCTGGTGGACCAGGACTTAGCGGTCTTTTCTTGTCAGTAAAGCTAACACTTGGAATAAAACGAGGCAAGCAGGATTTAATTGTCTGCTTCCCAGGGTAGTCATACATATTCCCCTCTTCGATGTAAAGCGTATCTACTGTCAAAACATTAGAACATTCTTCAGGAGCTTCTGACACTGGCTTTCTTTGTATTGCTTCAGTTGCTGAAGGGCTGACCTTCTTGCTATTTCCCACCTCGCCTGCATGTCTCATTGAAGGAAGTGCACTTACTTGCACCTCTAATGAAGCACTAGATCCAGCATACAAACTACTCTCATCACTGACTAATTTGGCCACTGATTTTTTGGTAACAAATATTGTTGTTGAGGTACAGTCATCCAAACCTTCATGTTTAGACATGATATCTTTTAGAGATGCAATGCTTGCATGAGGTGATCCCGGAACACTTGATGGTTGACTCAAAGTGTCGCTTGCAGAAGGTAAAGAGTCTGCACACCATGTATTAAAACACTGTGACAGATGATATCTGCATGCCATATGTGTTCCTAGTTTATGAAGTAAAAATTAAGTGTAAGTCTTAACAACAATCAAGTAATTAAAAATTTGAAGTTCCAAAGAAATGCTTCTGCATGAGGATAAGTCTAACAGAAGCTAGAACATTAAACGATCCTGTACCTCCAGGAACACTTATGAAGTCCTCATCCGAGTCAGACTCTAAGGAAGCTACAGTATCAAACCACGTCTCCTCCTTGCTGACTACTGCAAACAAAAGTCAACCCCACTTATTAAATATTACAAAGAGAACTAAAGGAAGGAAGAAAATGCATTATTGTCCTCAACAACAAAAAATGGTCAATGCCACTGGAATTTATGACATATATAATAAAGAAAGAGACTTTGTGAGGCATAACAATCTTGAGCATAAATAACTATACTAGTTGTGTAAATCTTCATAGCTCTATATCGATCCAGTCCAAGCTTATACTTAAACTAATATAAATGAACAATATCTCAAGTAATATAGGTTTTGGCCAATGAGAAGTCTACTCACTATCCTAAACCAACACACAGTTTCTCAGTATTTTAAGAAAAGTGAAATCTAGAGACATCAAACCCTTGCTCAATCCTGGGAAGTAACCTGGTAAGGTCTTATGAGAAAGCTTGAAAGGCTTCTGAGGCAGACAAAGTATATTTCCCACCATTTCAGGTTGAAACCTATTTACCAATGGAATAAAGAAACTAGTAATGAGATGCCAATTCGTGATTAAAGCCTGCAAATCTCATCCACAGGAATGACTGGGAAGTGGGATATATTATTTAGAATCTTGCAAAGAAGCTACGGAGCCATATAGGTTTTTTAGTATCAACATAGTTTGACTTTCACTTTGGCCTAGAGGAGGGATCAAGCAGATGACAATAAGAGGTAAATACAATTTCAAGCAACATTCCTAAAAGTATCCTTTATCAAGGAACACAGGATTTATAAAAGACCTCTCTGTAATGTCCCTTCCTAAATTATTTTGGAACAGGATTAATCTCTACATTTTGAGGCCAATTTTGGAGGTGATGGGGCCCATTCGATTTTATTAGGAAGCTAGACTTAGTAGAAGTTATTTCGGTGTGGTTAAGTTATACGTGGGGGTCACCCACACTAGGAGAATATGCATTCCCTAGTTCTATTTGCATGGAGGGGAAATCGATGGTTGAGTGAGGGACCCACGATGGAGGGAAAATGGAGGGAAAAGTGCTCCATAAAATCTATATAAGGAAGGCAACTCTCCTCATTTCATCATCTTTTGACATATTGAACTCAATCTTAGTTGCTCGAGCTGCTTAGCCGGGTTACTGTGTTGTTTAGCACACGAGTGCCTCCAAGTGGAGATCTCAACCCTTGCTTCGGTGGACTTCGAGTGCCAGCCCTAGGAGGGAGTTTTTCTTCATCTCAATTCATAGCAACAGCAGGGAGACGAGTTACAGCAAGCTATAGTCGAGTTCCAACAGTAGGGAGATGAGTTCAGCCACTGTAGTCAAGTTCCAGCAATAGGGGAAGTAACAGTCGCTAGGAAAGGAGCAATAGGAGGGTCAAGTTACAGCAGCAGGAAAATAGCAGCAAGGAAGTTGAGTTCCAGTAGCAGGGAGAGTAGCAGCAGCGCAGACCAGGGAGAGTAACAACAGTGTAGAACATGAAGAGTAACAACAACGCGGAGCAGGTAGAGTAACAACAACGTAGAACAGGGAGAGTAACAACAACACAGGGATTGCGCAGCCGTTGGAGTGAGATTTGTTGGGGCAACATTATCTCGAGGATTTGGAGCTGGTGAGCCAAGAGATCATTTGGAGGGCCATTTGAAGAGGATTGTTGGAGCTGGGAGTGCATAGATCAACAGGATCAGTCACAGCAACAAAATTCATATTTGGAGGAGGGCCAAGCTGTGAAGCATCAATTTTTGAAGGTTGGAACCAAGGGAAACCTTTTCTGGGTGTTTTTGGGATTTTGGCAAGGAGTACGCTCCTAATTTTATAGAATTTTCTAGGCACATCTAAGGGATAAAAAAGGGGTCCCAACTCAACCAGCAGCTAGGGAAGCTAGGGGGAATTTGGGCCAAAATTCCGGCGTCAACATTTGGTCAATTCCTTCGTGGGTTATTATGGATTTCTTGCATAGAGGTTGGGATTAATTTCCTAGAATTTTCTGACCAATAGGGAAGGCTCTAACAGTAGATCATTTTAGGCGGCAACACCTTTCTGGGCAGTAACAACGCAGCTCTTGGGCTGGATTACCAGCAGATTTGAGGAGGGTGTTCCATTATTTATTTTGGGCTTTTGCTAGCTTGCCTAGAGCAAGCCCAGGTGCACACATTCCAGCACCTTATTGTACACCTCTTTCCATTTAATAAAATAAGTAGATAACGCAGTTCGGTTGCCAATTTTGTGGTATGATGGTCTAATTTAATTTCATGGTGTTTTTTTTATTGTTCGCCTTGCATAGCACTACTTTTCCTAGTTTGGATCATTACAGTGGTATCAAAGCATGATCTTGGCCCAGTGGTGGGAAATTAGCCAAAAGATCATGGAAGATTTGGGTATGATTGCACAATGACAGGTGAAACAGAGACAAAGCCATGGCTCAAGGGAAATCTAGTATGCAGAAATTTTGGGGTAGAATTCGTTGGGACAATGAGAGGTTGGCCCAGTTGAGGAGAGTAACAGACCAAACCCATCCTCACCCTTACAATAGAGATGTTAGAGGTGAGTAGGCCGTGGGGGTGCAACCATCTACATCATGTAGGGAAAGTCGACCAGATTGGGGCAAGAGATCTCCTGAAAAAGAGCAGGCAAGACAGAGACGTTTAGAGGGTGAGACCAGGGGGCACTTTTGCTAGTGGAGACCTGGCTTTAGATATCAGGAGCCTGAGGAGGAGGTTGAGTATGATGCTGAGAGCCCATAGGATGGTGAGGAGCACATCGATATACCTAGTGTGGCGCAAGAGTCACCTTTACTAGAGACCTCTTTGATAGCCCCAGTTGACACCTTGGTGGAGAGGATAGAGCCTACACACATAGAGCCATCTATTGAGGGGGTGCCACCCATGTACGAAATGCCAATAGTTGCTGAGGTATCTAGAGTTGTGACCGAGTTTACAGGTGATAGATGCCCACGACAGTTCCACCAGTTTCAGGATGACCTTCTAGCATTACAAAGGAAGGTCACGTTAGTGCGTGAGGCTATTCTGCAGTAGAACGAGGAGCTAGAGGCCATGAGAGTGGTTTGTGCCGATTCCACGGCCAAATTGACTCACATTGGGGAGCGGTTAGATTCCCTAGTGGTGCAACTAGAGTGCATGTTGGGGCATGAGAGCAGCCCTCTTCGGGCAAACATAGAAGTGTTGGCAGCACTGTTAGGTTACCTTGGCCCATTCGACAGAGAGAGACAGAGCTACCAACTCACATTTCATGTATTGACCAGGATAGCGAGATGAGATGACCTCAGTTGCACAGGGTGCAACACCCACACGCTGGGGGTGTTCTATGTGCAGGAGTTCGTGCATTTGATCTCTCTCTTGGGGTTGGATGGCGAGGGATTTTGAGTTGGTACCCTATGGACTGGGCTATGGAGATGGTGGTGGACCTGGGTGTAGCTCAGTAGGAGCTTCCAAGCACTGGGGATACCAGCAGCGCAGACTGCATTGGTTTCCTGATGGGACTACCTATTATTTCCCAAGTATGTTGGTTGAGTACAACCTGGATGGTACAGTTGACGTAGTAGTTGAGCGCGCACATTCGCTAGGAGAGTCTCAGTCAACACCAGTGGCCAGCCATTTTATGGATAGACTCTTTTGGTTGTCTTGGTATGGCATTTGTACATGGGATCACTAGGTGATCAACATACTCTGGCAGGAGTTTGTCAGAGGAGGTGGCCTTCACAGGCCACGAGACAGTGCCTTGTATGGAGCTGGGGATTCTTCGCATTTGTGTGGGACACAAAGGAGCAGAGCGGTGCTGGCATCGCTGCAGACACCTGGGGAGATTCACTTCTTGAGTCCCTTAGGGAGGACTTGGAGGGGAGGTCCCCTCATCGGAGAGCATGGTGATGCGACAATGGAGGTGATGATATGGGTTAGATGCGGGCCGACACATATGGACACAGCTTTAGGCCATCTCATTCAAGGATGGGTAGGAGCATCTAGCGTGGAGCAATGGTTTGCAGATGGGCATGGAGACGCAAGGGGGTGTGTCATAGTATGTTGGACTGCGTTGTGGAGTTGGAGTGCCTCACATCGCATTGAGTACACGCAGGTAGTGATAGGTGCAGTTAAAAAGGCGGGACACAAGACGGTACAAGATGGCATAGCCGTAGCCGAGGGTATCCAGTGGTGTACATGGCTAGGCCGCGGTGTACAGCGGCATGTCCAAGAGTACTGGGATGATCGGTAGTATGCAGGGGTGTATAGTGATGCACAACGAGGTCTTGGAGTGTTGCCTCCAGGGAGACCCTTGGACGGAAACACTGGTCATACCTTTGGGCATAGTTCACCCAGGATCGACGGGAACACAGATGAGAGATACTTGATGGTATCCGCAAGAGCTCACCCAAGATATTTGGGTGACACTCAGTGCACTAAGGGGGGAACTTTTCAGCAATGGCATTGGGTTGGCACGTCAGTTGACAGCCACAAGTTGGGGGATGAGGTGATCATCTGCAAGGGTGGCATATCATTCATCACCGAGCCTACGTCTAGGGAGCTAGTCACAAGTGAGACACATGTCACCCTTTTCTCAGGGCATGTCGGGACTATTCATGAGCAGAGGATACTAGGTACGGCTGAGGTAGTTTCCCAGTATGTGTTTGGGCTCCAGACCTTATATTGGCACATTATCGAGAGGGTGGATGGCAGACCTAGGGGAGATGGTTGGCAGGGACAGGAGGGATCCACATACCCTGAGTCGATTACAAGTATCAGATATCCATCTTTTGGTTGCATTCAGGGGGTAGCTACTTGGCACACGTGGCTTCCAGCGATCATTGGTATTACACAGTGGCAAGCACAGGGTAGATTAGCATGCATCAGATTAGCCCACGATATATGGAGCCTAATTATTGATCACATGCAAGGACTAGAGATGAAGCATGGATGGATTCATGTAGTTGTCAAAGCTATGTTGCAGCAGGTCCAACTAGGGAATGCAGGGATTCAGTTGATTGATAGATCACTCTATCTCGTGATGGTCAGAGTCATGGCAAAGAGTGGTCTATTTCACTTTGGGGTTGGCACATGGTGATACATACTACATAGTGGCCTTCATCGGACGGCAAGGCAGGCTTTCTTTGTGGCTCCACCGGTTCAGAGTTAGATTTAGATGGGTAGACTTTAGCATCATGGAGATGTCGAGGCAGGGTGTGTCTTGCCTCTATCATTATTCCACCATCGAGTTCCAAGAGACAAGGATACTGTCTGTGCATGATGGGAAGTAAGTCATAGTCTGAGTAGCGCAGCGTCAGCATGGTGACACCACTCTGGGACTAGCAGGGAATTGGGGCATCACAGCTCTTCACAACTCAATAACCTCTAGGGATGTGTTGCCTACTACAGGGGGAGATCATACAAATCTTCCATTGCACTTTAGCGAGTCATTGATCGAGCAGGGGACTTCTGGTACCTGTACCGGGCAAGATAGTGAGTGGAGCGAGGGGAGCTTCATGTTGGACAGGATGGCCTAAGATCCGGGTATTGAAGGATTCTTTCATATCATAACAGTGTCTAGGACAAGGACGATTCAGTGCCACATCTGGGACCCTGGCACATTTTGCAGTGACAGTGGCGAGCAACAGTTAGAGAGGATGCTTGTTCAGGCACTGCATGAGGACAAGCGATTTTTGGTGCATTTGAGGAACTTGTCGGATGAGGATGCTACTTGGGAGGGAGAGCACATATTTGAGCATCCAGCACTGAAGTTGCTTGGGGACAAGCAACATTTGGGAGGGGAGGAGAATAATGTCCCTTCCTAAATTATTTTGGAATGAGATTAATCTCTACATTTTGAGGCCAATTTTGGATGTGATGGGGCCCATTTGATTTTATTAGGAAGCTAGGATTAGTAGAAGTTATTTCGGTGTGGTTAAGTTATACGTGGGGGCCACCCACACTAGGAAAATAAACATTCCCTAGTTCTATTTGCATGGAGGGGAAATCGATGGTTGAGTGAGGGACCCACGATGGGGGGAAAATGGAGGGAAAAGTTTCCATGAAATCTATATAAGGAAGGCAACTCTCCTCATTTCAGCATCTTTTGACATATTGAACTCAATTTTAGTTGCTCGAGTTGCTTAGCCGGGTTACTGTGTTGTTTAGCAAACGAGTGTCTCCGAGCGGAGATCTCAACCCTTGCTTTGGTGGACATCAAGTGCCAGCCCTAGGAGGGAGTTTTTCTTCATCTCAGTTCATAGCAACAATAGGGAGACGAGTTACAAGAAACTATAGTCAAGTTCCAATAGTAGGGAGACGAGTTCAGCAACTGTAGTCAAGTTCAAGCAGGAGGGGAAGTAATAGCAAGGAAGCCGAGTTACAGCAGCAAGGAAAGGAGCAGCAGGAGGGCCCAGTTACAGCAACAAGAAAATAGCAGCAAGGAGGTTGAGTTCCAACAATAGGGAGAGTATAAGAAGCGCAAAGCAAGGAGAGCACCAGCAGCGTAGAACAGGGAGAGTAACAGCAGCGCAGGGACTGCGCAGCCATTGGAGTGAGATTTGTTGGGGCAACATTATCCCAGGGATTTGGAGCTGGGGAGCTGGGAGATCATTTGGAGGGCCATTTGAGGAGGATTGTTGGAGCTGGGAGTGCATAGATTGACAGGATCAGTCACAGCAACAAAATTCGTATTTGGAGGAGGGCCAAGCTATGAAGGGTCAATTTTTGAAGGTTGGAACCAAGGGAAACCTTTCCTGGGTTTTTTTGGGTTTTTGGCAAGTTGTACACTCCTAATTTTATAGAATTTTTTGGGCATATCTGAGGGGTCAAACAAGGGTCCCAACTCAACCAGCAGTTAGAGGAGCTAGGGGGAATTTGGGCCAAAATTCTGGGATCAACATTTGGCCAATTCCTTCGTGTTGTATTATGGGTTTCTTGCATAGAGGCTGGGATTCATTTCCCAGAATTTTCTGAGCAACAGGGAAGGCTCTAACAACAGATCATTTCAGGCAGCAACACCTTTCTGAGCAGTAATAGCCAGCTCTACGGCCGGATAAACAGCAGATTTGAGGAGGATGTTCCATTGTTTATTTTTGGCTTTTGTTATGCCTAGAGCAAGCCCAGGTGCACACATTCCAGCACCTTGTTGTACACCTCTTCGCATTTAATAAAATGAGTAGACAACACAGTTTAGTTACCAATTTTGTGGTATGATGGTTTGATTTAATTTCATGGTGTTGTTTTTATTGTTCGCTTTGCATAGCACTATTTTTCCTAGTTTGGAACATTACACTCTCCAACCACACATCTCTAATCCTTCATATCGTAAAAAAAGGTGTCAGCTAAGTCACATGACATAAGGACACGTGGATATAAGTATCCAACATCAAACACATTGACCTTGGAAATAAGACAAAGGGGACACATTATACACACACATAAATACAAAAATGAAATAGACATACAGATCCAAAATTTTCAGAAACTGGAACACACACACAAATACAAAAATGAAATAGACATTAAGATCCAAAATTTTCAAACACTGGAACATTTAGAAAATAGGGTGGCTATGAGAACCATAGATGAAAGAATCTCATAACTCATAACAGCCAACAGTCCTCCATGTCAAAATCATCAAAATTATAACCATTTCCATTGTTTTGTCCTCCATCCTCCTTTATATCCAATTCAAGATATGTATATGTTGGTGTGGAGGATGACCCCTCAAGAGGATCCTATCATCAAAATTGATCAGCTCTAGCACTAGTTCATTAAGATCCAAGTTGGATAATGCTAACTCAAGACTACTATCCAAACCCATACCATCAAGAGACACATCACACATCTTGTTTTCATCAAGAAAAATTTAAGACTCCAGACAGGGTTTTTTCACACCCTAGTGTTGGACACACTTAGGGCATGTGTTGAACACATGTTTAGCATGCGTCCTCTGGTGTAATATCCCTAAGGAAAATTTATAGTAATAAACAAAGCATGCATAGAGATAAACACAGAAAATTTACTCAAACATCAGAACACCAAATTGAGCCAAAAACTGTGTTGCTAAGCCATTTTATTGATAAACCATGAAGTTTAATGGATGCTTGGAAAGTATGCACCTGGGCTTGCCCAAGGCAAGCTAGCTAACCCCAAGTGATGAATATGAAGTCCCCCAAGCGTACTAGTTGATCTTCCTTTGGCTCTGCCCTGAAATGTCCAAAAAATGAGCTGCTGGCTAGGTAGAATAGCTGCTAGGACCTCCTCTGGTGCTCAGACTATTCCACGAAATTAACCTCAGGCTCTCCACCAAATACCCAAAAAAACCAATGAAGGAATTTTCCGATTGTTGACTTTGGAATTTCGAACCAATTTCCCTCAATGGCACTGTTGCTAGGAAATCCGACCACCCTGACAATCATGCTGCAAAAGGCCCCCAAAATGGCTGCAATCACCAACAAAACTCCTCTCCAAACTCCTCAAGTTTTAGCCCCAAACTCCCTTCTCTCCTCTCCTCAGCCCCCAAGTGTGACTCCTCCAGGGATTGTGTAGTGCCTACACTGTTGTTGCTGGAACCTCCCTCAAACTCGCACTTCGTCACTCCTGGATCGAACTGGAATGGATGAGACTCCCTCCTTGAGCTGGCACTCGAAGTCCACCGAAGCAAGGGTTGAGATTTCTGCTCAGAAACACTCTTGTGCTAAACAACACTTGCAGACTTGGCTTCAGCTCAAGCATGCTAGTCTAAGACAATTCTCAAATATTCATGAATGACCAAAATGAGTGCCTCTTCCTCTTTTTGTCAAAGAGCCTCCAAAATTCCCATGTGGGCCCAACTCGACTTTCCCCCACCAAACTCGCTCCAATGAGTGTGTGTTTCCCTTGTGGGCCGCATTTCTCTATGGGTGGCCCCCACGTACCACTAGTGGCTCAATTTTCCTCCTCCATTTTCTAATGTTTGGGCTTCACTTTAATCAAAAAATCATGTGGGCCCTCTAAATCCATCTCCTAAGTGCAAGTGCGAATTTATCCAAAATTGAGCAAAATTGATATTTCCCCTTAGCAATGTTGATAAGTGGGAATATCACAGTCCTCCCCACCAAAACATTGTTTGTCCTTAAACAACTATAATGAAGGATGTTGAAGTATCTGCTCCCCTTCCCAGGTGGCATCCTCATCCAATAAGTTCTTCCATCTGATCAAAAACTCCTTGATGACCCTGTTCCGCGAGTGCCTCTCACAGGTGTCCAAAATATTCTTCGGCTCCAGAACTAAGTGCCCCTCATCATGCATAGGTGGTAGCTCTGTAGTTGCTGTCACCTACTACCCTAATGCCTTTTTCAGGCAAGACACATGAAAAATGTTATGTACTTGGCTCCCTAAGAGTAGCTCCAGCTCATATGTTACCTCCCCGACTCTCCTAGTGACTCGGTACGGCCCATAGAAGCGAGGCTTGAGATTCTCGGCCCCCTTCTGCTTGAGTGATGACTGCCTATACGACTTGAGCCTCAAGAAGACCAAGTCCCCAACCTCAAATTGCCTTTCTATTTGGCCCTTGTCTGCGTAGAGCTTCTCCTGGTTCTAGGTAGTCTGCAAGTTATCTTTGAGAGCCCTCAAGATTTCTTGGCTCTATTGTATCCAATCCTTGGCCCTAGGGGCCTTTTTGTCTCCAAACATCACATCAGCAAAAGATAATGAATCATAGCCATATAGGGCTCTGAATGGGGACATACCTATGAACATGTGGTATGCAGTGTTATAGAAGTACTCGCCCAAGTGAAACCACCGTATCCATACTTGTTGCTGACCCATCACATAGGTACGCAAGTAACCCTCTAGCCATTTGTTGACAATCTTCGTCTGCCCATTCATCTGGGGGTGATAATTGGTGCTCAGGCTGAGATCTGTACCCACTAGTCAAAATAGGTCCTGACAAAATCTTCCCATGGATCTACTATCCTGATCATTGACTATGGTCTTTGGGAGACCATCAAGTCGAAATTCCTCTCTGAAAAACAATTTGACCACTTGTGAGGCCGAGGACCGGGCTGAGATGGCGAAAAAGTGTGCAAACTTCGTCAATCGGTCCACCACCACATATATGCAGTCCTTTCCCTGCGTTGTGGGCAACCCAGTGATAAAATCCATCGACACACTCTCCCACTTTCCCTCAGGAATAGCAAGAGGTTGTGTAATCCAACAGGGTGTGTTTGCTTAACCTTGTTCCTCTGCCATGTGTCACACTCCCGAATATGTCTCAAAACGTCATCCTTGAGGCCCTTCCATGCAAAGCGCTCCCTGATGGTCCTGTATGTCTTGTTAAACCCCCGATGCCTTGATAATGGTGAGTCATGGGCTGCCTGTAGGTTCTTCTCCTTCAACTGGGAGATGGGTACCAAATTAATCCGGTTCCAAAAGTAAATCACCTCGTTCATCACCTGGTATCGGTCATCCACCACTGCACCCTCAAGGACCTCACATGCAAAACGGTCCTTGGAATACTCCACAAGCAACTGTCCCCGCCAATCCGGTGCAAAACTCACTAATGAAAGGGTAGTCGGCCTCCTGGAAAATGCATCAGATACTACGTTATGCTTCCCTTTGAATACTCAATGTCAAAGTCGTATGCCTGGGGCTTTCTCACCCACTTTTGTTGCCTCTCCTGCAACTGCTTATTCTCCAAGAAGAATCTGAGGTTGTTGTGACCCTGCACCTGTTTCCCACCAAACACTACCTAAAATTGACTAGCGTATGCATGATGGCTAGTATCTCCTTATCGTAAATGGAGTACAATCTCTCATGTGGCAGTATCTTCCAGCTCTCGAAAGCTATCGGGTGTCCCCCCTGCATCAAAACTGCTCCTACACCCTCCCCTAATGCATCACACTCAAGCACAAAGGGTTGTTAGGGAGTGCCAACACCGGGCAGCTGCTCATGACCCATTTGAGGCACTCAAAAGCCTCCTGCGCCCCATCTGTCCACTAAAACACCCTCTTCTTCATCAAATCAGTGAGAGGAACAACTAACTGCGAGAAACCCTATCATGTCCCCAATTAATAGTTTTGCTAAGGGAATTCACAATTTTTCAATTTTTTGCAGTTAATAAATATTTGGCATATAAACTTGGGAAAAGTAGGTGAAAAAGGAAAATTTATAAAGGTGCCACCCCCAAGCATTAGAAAAGCAAAGAAATTCGATGGGAAGTGGAGAGTGGGGGCTACTCCAAGGGAATACACACCCATTGGAGGAATTTGAATTGGGTGAGAGGGAATTTGATGGGTGGAACCCACAAGGAGCATGAGGGATGGCTAGCTATAAATTGGAGGTGAGGCTCTCATTTTAGGGTTTTTTGACATTTGATTATCTATTGTTACTCTAGTTGTTCAGCGGAGTTACAAGTGTTTCTCAGCACAAGAGCTTCCCAAGGAGTAAATCTCAACCTTCTTCGATGGACCTTGAGAGCCACCCTAGGAAGGATTTTTTATTATTGCTGTAAAATTTCTATTTGGAACATTACAAACCCTTCACGAACTTCCGATAGTAGGTGCAAATGCCCACAAAACCCCTCAACTTCGTCACATTCTAGGGATCTGGCCAATCCCGGATGACCGATCTTCTCCTCAAGAACTCTCACACCATCCTCTCTAATAATGTGCCCTAGATAGAGCATCTCCATCAAACCGAACCCACACTTGGAAAACTTAGCGTAAAACGGCTGCTCCTCTAGGATACGCAATACTGTCTCTAAATGCTACAAGTGCTCCTCCCAGGTCCGGTTGCAAATTAGTATGTGTTAAAATTGGCAACCAGGGCAAAACTTCATGTGGGTCATCTTATTCATGGCTGATAATATTTTTATTAGATTCCTCTCGTTGAGAGGTGTAGGATTGATATAAAGATCATCCGATTCCGATAAGTATTCATGGAGATATGAATTTATTTTGATTATGGAATTATTATCAAGCCGACCTACAACTCATGTAGGCTCAGAAGCCCAACAGTCGCATCTATTCACCCACCAACGTTGTGTATAAATATAAGAGGACTTTTCCTCATTTGGACTCACTCATCTCATCACATCTCTCTCTCTCTACTACGCAGAAATGAGTCTCTTCTCTACTGCGCTAAAATGGATCTCTCTCTCACACATGTGAAGCCAGAAGCTGTTGAATTTGAAGCTGCAACTGCAGAAGTAAAGATTGACTTGCGTGGCCTAGAAGATCTCCTCTTTGGAATTGCGCTGTAGGTTCATCTGAACCTCCTCTGAAAGCCGCAACTTTTGGTGGTGGAATGAAGTCAATCCGATGATCGATTTGCAAGATATCGACTGCCTTAGTTTGATAATGAAGCCGCTAATGCTGATGCTATTGATCTAGGGTTTGCTACTGCTGATATGAATCAGATTTATTGTACTATTTCTCTTTGCTGAATTATTGAAGATAAAAGAAGATTTGATCAAAGGGTTTCCCCACACATTGTGGGGTTTGTCCCTGGCTAGCCGCCACATCTTGTGTCTCTTGTCTTGGCTTGTTTTCTGTCGATCATTTAATGTTCTATCTGCACTTTACTTTATGTACGTGTGATTGCTAATCTTTGGAATATAATAAGGAAAATAAGTAAACTGTTATAAGTATAGAACATACCATAACTTAACATGGTATCTGAGCTGAGGTGAAGACAAAGCCCGAGCAAGAGCAAGAGCAATCATCGAAGAGAATATTGGCAAGGCTATCCTAAAAGAACTATGGGGTCCTCAACACTCTTTCTTGCTGAAGACAAGCTCCGTGAGAAAGCTGACTATCACGGATGGAAGATATCTATCGATCTAACCCTTGAGAATCAAGGAGTGTTGGATCATGTGAGAGGCAATATTGTTGAGCCTCCATCAAATGCATCCGCCACTGCCTAGAACAAATGAAAAAATGGAGAAGTCAAAACAATAGAAGATCATCCGGGACTCTATCGACAAGCACTTGGTGGCCTACATCTCCGAACTGGACACCTCCAAGGAAATCTACAATAGACTGGTGAGTTTATTTAAAGTTAATGATGCAAATCAAGTTTTGTTTCTTAGAAATACGCTGAGGGAAATAAAGAAGGGTAAAGATGGAAGTATGCAAGCATACTTCTTAAGAATCACCGAGATCAAGAACGATCTCCTATCTATTAGGGAAACTATTACTGACAGAGAAATGGCACTCACAACTCTTGGAGGATTGCCATTTGAATGGTATGTGTTCAGGACTACTCTTTTGAACTATAATGTAATTCCTGGTTTCGAGGAATTAATGGCTAGATGCATTCAAGAAGAAACAAGGGAAGAAGTGTAAGAAATGCCCATGCCTAAAGGTCCTCCTGCTGCCTTTTCTTCTCATGCAAAGAAAAGAAATAATTCCGGGACTAAATCAAAAGGAAAGGCTGGACCTAAGGCTAGAAGAAAATGACGATGTTACATTTGCGATAAAGCAAGTCACTATGTATGAGATCATGAGCATCATGATGAATGAGATCATGGACATAAAGGGCAACATGAGATCATGGACATATAGGATAGCATGATGATGATGCACACTAGTTTGAGCAGCATTATGATGGATAAAATCATGGACATGGGCAACATGATGATAATCATGATTAGAGAAGCATGGTACAGTATGTAGTGGTGCAACTCGAAATCCCTCTGATGGCAATCAAAGGAATGACAAATTCAACAGCAAAGGTAAGAGGAGAGCTGGGAATCAAGGAAGAGGACAAGCATTCAAGAAGGCTAGAAATTCTAGGATGTATTAAATGCACCTGACCTCAAAAAGAACCTAGTGTCCATCTTGGCAATGGAAGACAGAGGCTACAAGGTAACCTTCAGCAATGGCAAGGTATGTCTATGGAAAAATAATGTTAAAGATGCCTTTACTCTTAGGTTTAGTGTTGATTCATTATATCAGGTCGATGGAAGTCCGCTAGGTTTCATGTCTTGTGACACAACTCTTTAGTCCGAACTTTGGCATCGGAGGTTTGCCCACCTTCATTAAAAGGCTCTACCCGATGTAAGACAGATGGTAACAAGGATGCCCGAATTCCAAGTAGAGAAAGAAAGTGTATGTCCGGGATGTGTCGAAGGAAAGCTCAAAAGGGGACCATTCCCCTCAAGCCAAAGCAAGACCTCTGATATGTTACAGTTGGTTCACTCAGGCATATCTAAGGCTGGCATTAAGAGGGAGACTACTACACCACATACTCCTGAGCAGAATGGTGTGGCGGGAAGGAAGAACCGCACGATTGTGGAAGCTGTCCAGGCCATGCTACATGATCAAAGACTTCCGAAGTTTCTATGGGCTGAAACTACAATCACCGCCGTATATGTACAAAATCGATGCCCTCATCAAGCATTAGGTTCCAAGACTCCTGAAGAAAAGTTCACCGTAAGGTGAATAATCTTCCGACTTTGAGGAGCTCTCAAGAAGCCGACACCACGGAACCGAAAGAAAAGGATGATGAATCAATGCCTGATGTAGAAGAACCCATGGATCTGATCGATTCTCATCCAGATGAGCCTTCCTCTTCTAGGAAGAGGCCTTCATGGCTTAGGGGGATACTTGATGATGCTGAAGGACACGCTGCACCCTGAGGAACCTTCTGTCAAAGTAAGAAACTTAACAGGTATCAAGGATACCTGACCATCATGAGCACGATCATACAAAATGAGCCTTCATCATTCTCAGATGTCGTCAAGCATTAACTATGGAAGGGTGCTATGACTATAGAATATGAATCTATTATGGAGAATGATGTCTGGGAAGTAGTTCCCAGACCCTGGACAAGACAATTGTTAATTCAAAATGGCTTTACAAGATAAAGCATGCAACAAATGGAAGTATGGAAAAGTATAAGGTTCATTTTGTTGCTCGTGGTTTATCCCAGAAGGAAGGTATAGACTATGAAATTTGCACCTGTTGCCAGATATACGACCATCCGCTTGATCATAGCCCTTGTGGCTTCACAAGGATGGAACCTACATCAGATGGATGTCAAGACCGCGTTCTTACATGGTTCTATCAAAGAAGAGGTCTATGTGGAGCAGATTTGAGATTTATGATTGAAAATCTCATGTATGCAGGTTGAAGAAGGCTCTCTATGGGCTGAAGCAAGCACCCCGAGCATGGTATGAGAGGATCGATAGCTACTTGATGAAGTTGGGATTCACTAGGAGTGAAGCTGATCCTAACCTTTACTTTAAGGTTGAAGATGACAAGCCTCTCATACTGGTGTTGTATGTGGATGACCTCTTTCTAACAGGTGCAGACCCTCTCATTCACAAATGTAAGAGGGAGATGGCTTCTGAATTTGAAATGAAGGACCAAGGACTTGAAGTGTGGCAGAAGCCAAGGGAAATTTTCCTATCTCAAGGAAAATATGTGGTAAATATATTGGAAAGATTCGATATGATGGACTGCAAGCCTGTGACTACCTTGAGGATCTTAACTTTTAGAAGTTATATGGTAGTAATGTCGGACCAGACTTGGGAAATGCCTCTGAGTTTCAAAAACTCATTCGCATTGATGTTCTTGGTGAACCTCCGTCCGAACATATGTTTTGCAGTTAGCATTGTGAGCTCATATTTGGTTGAGCCTCACTGGATTGATGCCAGGAATCTTCTGAGATGTCTTCAGGACACAATCTCTCATGGATTAAGATACACTGCCGGAGATGTGAGACTACTTGGATATACTGATGTTGATTGGGCAGGCAGTGTGGTGGACCGTAGAGCACTTCCGGGTACTGTTTCACCTTGGGATCTGCTTCGATATCCTGGATGAGCAGGAAGCAGAAGTCGGTGGCTTTGAGCATCGCCGAAGCAGGATATATTGTTGTTAGCATAACCTCGTGTGAGGCAGTCTGGTTGCGAAAGCTCTTCAGTGAGCTGTTTGGATTTACATTGGATACCACTGTGATTCTCTGTAACAACCAGAGGTGGGATTCGATTATTGAGGAATCCCATATTCGTCAATTGCTCCAGCAGATAGACATCATCTGGGAGATGAGCAAGGAAGCTCCATCACATTAAGATGATGTACAGGTTGATACACCTTGTCAAAGCCCCGAGGAAAGATCTAATCTGTGATTTTCCCAAACGACTTGGAGTCGGCAAGAAACCCTTGTACAAGGGTCCTGCATGTTGCATACATTGAGCTCTGGGAGCTCTGAGGGCTTGCGGTTCCTACTGGAGCAACATATGACCACAGGGCGACTCACCCTCCCCTGGTGGTGCACACTGGAACAAGATGATTCGCTCTCTTGTGGGACAAGATGATTCGCTCTCTTGTGGAACAGGATGATTTGCTCTCCTGTGTAGCAGGATGATTAGTTCTCCTGTGAGACCTGGATTGATGTGTTCTCCATGGCAGCCTGGATTGATGTGTTCTCCACGGCGATTGTAGCAAGATTGATGTGTTCTCCTGTGAGGACAGGATTGATTAGTTCTCCTGTCGAGGCATCCTACCCATGCAGTGTGGGACTCATGGGAAGTACCTCTCATCTGATCAATGAGCAGGGAAATGAAGTTAGGGACCATAGTAGTACCGATGGACGCATCGTTGTATCTACTGTACTCCCTACGCTAGGATGACCTCCATTGATCTGGGATCAATGATACTGGTCTGGGACCAGTGGTAGGAGTTGTACCATACTATGACGCTGACTTCGGGTCGGTTGACACTGGTCTGGGACAAGTGGTACGCTCTCTGAGACTGTGATACTGGTCTGGGACCAGTGGTAGGAGTGGTACTTACTATGAAGCTAACTTCGGGTCGGCTGAGACTGGTCTGGGACCAGTGGTACGCACTCTGAGACTGACTTTGAGTCAGTGGAGGATGATAGTGGTCTAGGACCAATGGAGTTGTACTCACTATGACGCAGACTTCGGGTTGGTTGAGACTGGTCTGGGACCAGTGGTACATACTCTGAGACTACTTTGAGTCAGTATGATACATCCTCGATCATTTCTTCTTCTTCATAATTCGGACAAAAGCAGAGCAGAACAGAACAATGCAAGAGCAGAGCATAACAGAGCAAAACAATACAGATCAGTGCAGGGCAGAACAAGACAAAGCAGAACAGGCAGAATAGAGTAGAGCAGGGCAAGGGTCAGGCTATACAGGGCAGTGCATTTGATGGATGAATAGTAACGACCGATCGACAGATTGCAGATGAAGTTCTCCATGGTTGAGAGCGAGTGTTAAAATTGGCAACCAGGGCAAAACTTCATGTGGGTCATCTTATTCATGGCTGATAATATTTTTATTATATTCCTCTCGTTGAGAAGTGTAGGATTGGTATAAAGATCATCCGATTCCGATAAGTATTCATGGAGATATGAATTTATTTTGATTATGGAATTATTATCAAGCCGACCTACAACTCATGTAGGCTCAGAAGCCCAACAGTCGCATCTATTCACCCACCAACGTTGTGTATAAATATAAGAGGACTTTTCCTCATTTGGACTCACTCATCTCATCACATCTCTCTCTCTCTACTACGCAGAAATGAGTCTCTTCTCTACTGCGTTGAAATGGGTCTCTCTCTCACACATGTGAAGCCGGAAGCTGTTGAATTTGAAGCTACAACTGCAGAAGTAAAGATTGACTTGTGTGGCCTAGAAGATCTCCTCTTTGGAACTGCGTTGTAGGTTCATATGAACCTCCTCTGAAAGCCGCAACTTTTGGTGGTGGAATGAAGTCAATCCGATGAATGGTTTGCAAGATACCGACTGCCCTAGTTTGAAGCCGGAAACTGCTGAAACTGAAGCTGCAACTGCAGAAGTAAAGATTGACCTGCGTGGCCTAGAAGATCTCCTCTTTGGAACTGCGCTGTAGGTTCATCTGAACCTCCTCTGAAAGCCGCAACTTTTGGTGGTGGAATGAAGTCAATCCGATGAACGGTTTGCAAGATATCGTCTGCCCTAGTTTGATAATGAAGTCGCTAATGCTGATGCTATTGATCTAGGGTTTGCTACTGCTGATATGAATCAGATTTATTGTACTATTTCTCTCTGTTGAATTACTGAAGATAAAAGAAGATTTGATCAAAGGGTTTCCCCACACATTGTGGGGTTTGTCCCTGGCTAGCCGCCACATCTTGTGTCTCTTGTCTTGGCTTGTTTTCTGTTGATCGTTTAATGTTCCATCGGCACTTTACTTTACGTACGTGTGATTGCTAATCTTTGGAATATAATAAGGAAAAGAAGTAAACTGTTATAAGCATAGAACATACCATAACTTAACAGTATGCCATTGAAGAACACAAGCACGAACTTCCATAACTGCCAACAAAATACCTGGTTCATGCAAGACTGGAAGGTGGCTGGTGTGTTGGTAAGAACGAAGGGCATAACCAAGAACTCGAAGTGACCATAGTGGCACCTGAAAGCTGCCATAGGGACATCCTAGTCCCTCACCCTGATCTGGTGGTACCCTGAGCGCAAGTCAATCTTAGAGAAGAACTTAGCCCCCCTCAGTTCATCTGCGCGTGGGATGGGGTAACGGCTCTTCATGGTCTTCTTGTTGAGGGCCCGGTAATCTATGCACATGTGTAAGGACCCATCCTCCTTCTTCACCAGGACAACTGATGAAGCAAAAGGGTTGGAGCTAGGCCTGATATGCCCAAGTTCCAACAACTCATGGATGACCCTCTCAATCTCATCCCTATATGCCTTGGGATGTTTATAAGGTGTAGTGAACACAGCCTATACCCCTTGTTCCAACTCAATTGTATGCTCAAAACCCCAATCAAGAGGTTCCTCGGGCGGTATGTCTCCAAACACCACCGGGTGTTGATTTGGGGTAGCATTGGATGTGCTCTAGCCATGAAAATTGGTGGAGTGGCTAAAGCACATGAGATCTCCAAGACCCATAAATGGTTTGGGTAGATTCTACCCAGTTTAGGAGATATTAAAATAATTAATATTTTTAATGGAGTTCTTAAGTCTAAACTTAGGGAAAATAAAAATATTAATGGGTATTAATATAAAACTGGGTTAGAAGGTTCTGAATGACATGGATCAAGCCAAATCTAATCTTAGTCGTTGATTAGAGATGTAATCTCAGCCGTTGAAGACTCAACATAAAAAGTATAAGAGGCTGAAGACTCAACATAAAAAGTATAAGAGGAGGCTTGAGGGTCAGTTGGAGATACACTAGAGTGATGAGTCACTCAATTTTCTAGAGCGGGGTTTGCTAAGAAAAGTCGAATGAGTGACCAGTTTGCAGCGAGGGACAGTGAGTATTGGACAAAGAGGCAGAGATAGTGTCGAGAGACCAGAGCAGAAGCAGAGAGAGGCAGACGTTGAGCCAGAGGGAGCCACGCAGAGCCAGAAGGGACTATGCAGAGGCCTGAAGGGCCTGCGTCATCCATGCAGAGGGCAACAGGAGTGATGCAGAGGGCCACAGAGGCTGCACAGTGCCTCAGAGGGCTGACGCAGAGGGCTCTAGGCTGACGTTGAGGCCAGGTGGGCTAACGCTGAGCTTCAGAGGTTGTTGGAGAGGGTTTCATGGGGCAAATTTTCTGAATATTTGCTTTCGAATAGAGAGGTATTACTGCCAGATTATTTTCTCTGTCAAGTGAGCCAGTTTGACACCCAGTTGTACTCAAGGAAAGACTGCATAATAAAATAACCCTCATAATTGTTGCACCAGTTTTCCCAAGTTTGGTTTTTCCAGGGACGAGTTGTCCAAAAATAACGGTGTCACTTGTGTGTTTGTTATTTCTTTCAGTTGTTAATCTGTAGATGGTTGAGACTGTATTGTGTTTATTTTGATATTTATATGTTTAAATAACTTGTTCATAATTAACAAGTCGGAGAAATAAACCAGAGAATACAGATAAAATTTCTAACGGGTAATACTCGGAAATTTGAACAATGGGTACCTATCCAAAATAGTCTGTATGTCTGGGTGTGGTGGCTTGGGCTGACCCCTAGCCTTAGAAATCCTCAACTCCACAACTCACTAAATATCACCATGCCTCATATCAGCGTCCATCATGTGGGCCGAAACAGTCTGTGGAGGGTAAGAGTGCATACCCCTCAGCAAAACCAATTTTCCATCCGGCCTTGTGAACTCCATCTCCAGCTTCCTCCAATCTGTAGTGACTCGGCCAAGTGAATAGAGCCACTGGACACCCATCACCACGTTGGTGTCCAGCACATCTACCACAAAAAAGTGGTCTGTCACTGAATAGTTCCCCATGGTGATTGTCAAGGCGGGAACATAGCAAGTGCACTGCATGGTTCTATCTCCCGACACAAGAACTGAAAATCCCTCAAACTCCTCGGTTGTGATGCCCCTCCTCTGAACCATCTGTGCATCGATGAAGTTGTGGGTAGCCCCACTGTCCACCAAAACTGAAACATGTTTCCCCTGCACCATGCCCCTGATCCTCAAGGTCAAAAACTTGGGTACCCCTCGCAAAGATGCAAGGACCCCTCCTACTTGTGCAAAAGGAGCTCCCACTGGTGCTGATGGTGGTGGTGATGGTCCCCTCTCCACATGTGTTGCGCTATCATCTCCACCCACTTCCAGCTCTACCTCGTCCTCTAGGGCACTGTCATAAAAGACCTCGATGTAATGGGCCTTGCCTACTGTGCATCTATGGCCTGGTGCCCATGGTTCCTGACAGGTGAAACACAACTTCCTCCTCTGGAGGTCCCTACTGGTCTCCTCATCCAGCTGCCTTCACCCTTGGTTGGCTCTCAGTGGCAGAGCCCTCGTGTCTCTTCCCCTCTACTGGAATCCCTGTCTAGGTGGTAACGGTGCTCTAGCCCTGGGTAGGGCATCCTACAAATCTCAAGCCCTCCCCACTATGTCCTGCGCAATAGTGGGCCTGTTGGACCTCACCAATCCCTTCAGTGGCTCTGCTAGCCCATCTACAAACATGAAGACCCTCCTGGCCTCTAATAGATCAAGCATCATCACTGACAACCTCAGAAACTCTGAAATGTAGGCCTTAGTGCTTCCTATCTTTTTTGTTGAAATTTCTAAGTCTATCCATTAGAAAATTAATCTGGTATTCTGTTGGTTTATTTCTTCTACTTGTAAATTCTGAACAAGTTATTTAAAACATTTAAATACCGAAATAAACACAATACAATCACAACATCTACAGATCATCAATTGAAAGAAAACAAGCATACAACTGACACCGTTATTTTTGGACAAATGTCCCCGGAAAAACCCAATTGATGAAAATTGGTGTAGCTATTCTGAGGGTTATATTATTATGCAGTCTTTTTGAGTACAACTGGGTGCCTAACCGGCTCACCCGACAAAGAAAAATACACGGCAGCAATACCTCTATATTAGGAAACAGGTATTCAAAAAACCTGTCCCACGAAACCTTCTCCGGCACAACTGAAGCACAGCGCTGGCCCTTCTGGCCTCTGCGTCAACCTCCTGTTGACCTGTGTTAGCCCTCTGAGGCACTACGCAGCCTCTGGGACCCTATGCGTCACTCCAACAACGTCTGCGTGGATGACATAATCCCTTTGGCCTCTGCGATGTCTCTGTTGGGCTCTGCGTGGCCTAAACTGGTTGTTGCTCTCGCTCTCCCTACTTCTGCGCTGGTCTCTCAGTACAGTCTCTACCTCTCTCCCCAGTACTCACTTCCCCTCGCTGTTAATCACTTATTCAACATTGCTTAGCAACCCCGCTCTAGCAAAATGAATCACTGATCACTCTGGTGTGTTCTCCAACTGACCCTCAAGCCTCTTCTTATACTTTTCTCATTGGTCCTTCAACGACCGAGATTAACTCTCTAATCAACGGCTAAGATTATATTTGGCTTGATCCATGACTTTTGGAACCTTCTAACCTAGTTTTATAGTAATACCCATTAATATTTTATTTTTCCTAAGTTTAGACTTAAGAACTCCATTAAAAATATTAATTATTTTAATATCTCCTAAACCGGGTACAATCTGTCCAAACCATTTATGGGACTTGGAGATCTCATGTGCTTTAGCCTCTCCACCAATTTTCATGGCTAGAGCACATTCGATGCTACCCCAAATCAACATTTTTGAGCCTTGTTAACTCCCAAAAATTATCCTTCGGGTCTCTCCTCTCAAAACACTCCAGCACCCTCCTAGTGAACTTCTCATAGGTTTCCACTCTGGCATGCCCCATCATGGTTAGCCCATGGAACCACTAGTCATGGGCTTCTCCCTCTAAATGCAAAGTAGAATATTTTAATTGCCTCTCCTTCTATCATCTGATTAAGCTGGAAATAGACATCCAACTTCTCCACCCATGCTTTTGCTGAGTTGTTGGACGACCCATTGAAAGTTGGGAGGAATAGTCTCCCCATGGTGTGTTGTAAATCGGCTGCATGAGTGTAGCTTCCTCCACCTTGTCCCTTTCCCATGTTATTACCTTTCAGTTGACAAAAGTGCCTAAAGGTAATGGCCTCTCTAAAGTCAGGCCCATATCACTGATACTCTATAAAATGGTCCCCCATGGGCATCTCCTCTTTCCCTTGCAGCCCTCCAGCGCCGAATGCTATAAATGTAGGAATGGTGGACCTGGATGGTGTGTTGGGAATGAGGAGTGCGTTGGGGCCATGACCCCCTTGGTGATGCGAAGTACTGGAGCCCTCACCAATTTGGAATTCCCCTTGAATCCCTTTGCCCTTATTGTTACTGCAATTTTGTTGTCTCCGCTCCTCAATACCTTTGGACAAATTCCGCACGACCTTGAGAAGAGTTTGGGGAAATTCCTCCTCTTTACTCCCTATGTCTCCCTCATTATCCCCCATGTTTGGCCTTTCGACCTCTGGTTTAGCAACATCTAGATCTGGGGTGATTTCCAACTGCCTCTCTCTGCTTTTGTACCTCTGCCTCCTGTAAGTTACGTTTTGTTGGTCTTCTAGTGTCATAGATTGATGTTGCTCCTCATAGGCTGAGCCAAGACTATGAGCTCTAATACCACTATAATATCCCTAAGGAAAATTTACAGTAATAAACAAAGCATGCATAGACAAAAACACACAGAAAATTTACTCAAACATCAGAACACCAAATTGAACCAAAAACTGCGTTGTTGAGCCATTTTATTGATAAAGCATGAAGTTACAATGGGTGCTTGGAAAGTATGCACCTGGGCTTGCCCAAGGCAAGCTAGCTAACCCCAAGGGATGAATATCCCGAAGTGTACTAGTTGATCTTCCTTTGGCTTTGTGCTGAAATGCCTAAAAAATGAGCTACTGGCTAGGTAGAATAGCTGCTAGGGCTTCCTCCGGTGCTCAGAAAATTCTGGGAAATTAACCCCAAGGTCTCCATCAAATACCCAGAATAACCCATGAAGGAATTTTCCGATTGTTGACTTTAGTATTTCAGCCAAATTTCCCTCAATGGCACTGTTCCTGGGAAATCCGACCCACCTGACAATCCTACTGCAAAAGGCCCCCAAAATGGTTGCAATCACCAACAAAACTCCTCTCTGAACTCCTCAAGTTTCAGCCCCAAACTCCCTTCTCTCCTCAACCCCCAAGTGTGACTCCTCCAAGGATTGTGCAGTGCCTGCACTGCTGCTACTGGAACCTCCCTCAAACTCGTACTTCGTTGCTCCTGGATCGAGCCGGAATGGATGAGACTCCCTCCTTGGGCTGGCACTCAAAGTCTACCGAAGCAAGGGTTAAGATTTCCGCTCAAGAAGACTCTTATGTTACACAACACTTGTAGACTTGGTTTCAGCTCAAGCGTGCTAGTCTAAGTCAATTCTCAAATATTCATGAATGACCAAAATGAGTGTCTCTTCCTCTTTTTGTCAAAGAGCCGCCAAAATGCCCATGTGGGGCCAACTTGACTTTTCCCCACCAAACTCGCTCCAATGAGTGTGTGTTTCCCTTGTCAGTCGCATTTGTCTATAGGTGGCCCCCACATACCACAAGTGGCTCAATTTTCCTCCCCCATCCTCTAATGTTTGAGATTCACTTTAATCAAATGGGGCCTCTAACCCACATCTCCTAAGTGCAAGTGTGAATTTATCCAAAATTCAGCAAAATTGATATTTCCCCTTGGCAACGTTGCTATGTGGGAATATCACATTAGGACATGTCCTAGTGTATCACATATCCAACATTCATGATAAAGACACAACCCCCCAAATGGGCATGTCCTATTATGTAATGTTCAAAATAGGAAAAATAGTGATATGCAAGAAAATACCAATTTTTCACCACAGAAATTTCAAAACAATTAGAACACACCCATAACAATAAAAAAATATGGAAGCAGTTGAGCCATTTTATTATAAACTGGTGCAAGAATACAAAATATGGAAGGAATGCACCTGGGCTTCCCTCAAAGGCAAGCGAAGCAAAGCCCAGGTGAAGCAATGACAATCTGGAGCTACAATTAACTGACCAACTATTGCACTGCACAATCCCTAGCAATTATGCATTGTCTGCTGCAAAGATATGGTTGAAAACCCCACCTTCGGTGTTCAAAAAATTCTGTAAAATTATTTCGAGGCTCCTCAGTCAAAACCCACAAAAACCCATAAATGGTTTGGCCTGGTTTTGACCTTCCAAAATCGACCCCCAAAAAGCCCTACGCCCTCCAAAACCATTGAAGGACACTCACTCTCAATACACCGGCAAAATCCTCCTCAAAAACTCCGAAAAGGTAGCAGTCACCTCCACTAACACTTCCCTTATTTCTCTCAGCAAGGAACAACCCCAATGGCTGAGTCTCCACTACCCACGTGTGCCCAGTCTCTTCCTTCTGCGCTGGCCCTAGGAACTGCGAAATTCCCACTGAAGAAAGCTATTTCCTCCAGCCTCCGCAACTCACCCAAATGGCAACAAATCACCAAACCTTCTCTCCCGGAATTTCTCCCGACAACATCTCCTCTAAAGAATGCAAAGGATCTCAACTCAGTTTCTCCCACTGCATCCTCCAGAAATACGCACCACTTGGAGACACTGAATACAAATGTTGGAAATCACACTGAAAATCACCTCCAAAAGATTATGGATGAACCTCTCTAGGGTGGCACTCGAAGTCCCCCGAAAAAAGGGTGAGTTCTCCGCTTGGAAAACTCGTGCTAAACAACAAGTGACCTAGCTAAGCAGCTCGAGCGACTAAGAAGTAATTTGTAATGCCAAAGATGCGAAATGAATAGTGTTGTCTTCCTTTTGTAGATTTCGTGGAGCCTCTTTCCTTCCTTTTTCCCTCCTTCGTTAGTCCCTCACTAAGCCTTCAATTTTCCCTCTCATGCATTTCGAACCATTGGCTTAGGGAGTGTGTATTTCCTTGTGTGGGTGGCCCCCACATGCTACTAACAAAACCAAAATAAATTACTATTATTCCTAAGTCTTATAATAAAAATTGAATGGGCCCCGTCTCCTCCAAAATTGGCCCCAAAATGTAGAAGTTAATCATGTTCCAAAATAATTTAGAAAGGGACATTACAATCCTCCCCTCCCAAATGTTGCTTGTCCCCAAGCAACTTCAGTGCTGGATGCTCCAATATATGCTTGCCCTCCAAAGTAGCATCCTCATCCAACAAGCTCTTCCAACGCACCAAATATTCTCTAATGATCCTGCTTTTGAGCTTCCTTTCCCTCGTCTCCAAGATGGCTTCCGGTTCTAAAACTAGATGCCCCTCATCATCAAGTGGAGGCAATCCCACAGCTGTTGTAGCCTGTTGCCTCAACACCCTCTTGGGGCATGAAACATGGAAAATAATGTGGATCTTGCTCCCTGGTGGTAGCTCCAACTCATAAGCTACCTCTCCAACCCTCCTGATCCCAGTGTAGAGCCCTTAAAATCGTGGCTGCAGCTTTTGGGCCCCCTTCTGCAATCGAAGGTACACCAAGTCCCCCTCCTCAAAATGCCTCTCAACCCGATGCTTTTCAACATAACTCTTCTGCTGATTCTGAGTTGTCTGCAAATTATCCTTAAGAGCCTTAAGGATTTCTTGGCTCTCTAGGATCCAATCTTTGGCCTTTGGGGTAGTCTCCAAAACCGATGTCAGCATAAGATAAAGCAGCATAGCAATGTAGAGCACGGAAAGGAGACATACCAATGGACATATGATGTGTGGTGTTGTAGCAGTACTCCCCCAAGTGCAGCCATTGAATCCATGCCCTTTGCTACCCTGTCACATAGTTCCTAAGATAACCCTCTAGCCATTTGTTTACCCTCTCTGTCTGGTCGTCGGTCTGTGGATGGTAACTAGTGCTCGAGGTGAGCTCTATGCCCACTAGCCTGAAAAGCTCCTGCCAGAATCCCCCCATAAATCGGTTGTCTCAGTCACTGACTATAGTCTTAGGGAGTCCGTGCAGGCGGAAGACCTCCCTAAAGAACAACTCTGCCACTTGAGAAGCTGAATACCGTGTCAGAATGGCAAAGAAATGTGTGTACTTGGTCAGCCGGTTGACCACCACAAAAATGCAATCCTTCCCCTGCACCGAGGGAAGCCCCGTGATGAAGTCCATAGAGATACTCTCCCATTTCCCCTCAAGAATGGGGAGAGGCTGCAACAACTCCCCCTTGTTCCTCTAATAAGCCTCACACTCCTGCACATATCTCAATATGTCCCCCCTTGAGGCCCTTCCAGGTGAAGCGCTCTCTCACTACCATGTAGGTCTTCCTGAATCCCTAGTGCCTAGACAAAGGGGAATCATGAGCTGCATGAAGGATACTCTCTCTCAACTGCGACCTTGTAACCAAAAATATGCGCCCCTTGTAGTATATAAACTCATCCATCACCCGGTAGCACTCATCCGTATCACTGCCCTCCAAGATGTTGCATGCCCGACGATCCTCGGAGTACTCCACTAATAGTTGTGCCTTCTAGTCATAGCAAATGCTCATGAGTGAAAGTCCTACGGGTCTCCTAGATAGTGCATCGACTACCAACTATTGAGTATGTACTTCCCCCGCACATACTCAATATCAAATTCATAAGCCTGCACCTTGCTAACCCATGCTTGTTGTCTATTGTTGAGGCCTTCTTGCCCATGAAGTGGTGAAGACTGTTGTGATCTATATTCACCCGAAACCGGTTACCCACCAAGTGCTGCCGAAACTTGCCCAATGCATACATTATGGCCAACATCTCCTTGTCGTATATAAAATATGACTTCTCATGAGGTAGGAGCTTCCTGGTCTCGAAAGCAATGGGGTGCCCACCTTGGGACAACACTGCCCCAATCCCCTCACTTGATGCATCGCACTCCAATGTGAAGGGCTGCGTGAAGTCCAGAAGTGCTAATACTGGGCAACAACTCATCACCTCCTTAAGGCGATCGAATGATATCTGAGCTCCATCTGTCCATGCAAAATCCCCCTTCTTAGTCAAATCAGTGAGGGGTGCTGCCAACTGTGAGAAGCCCTTAACGAACTTCCGGTAATAAGTGCAGATGCCCAAGAACCCTCTCAGCGCTGTCACATCTCTAGGCACTGGCCAATCCCGAATGGCCTTGATCTTCTCCTCATGCACCTTGACCCCATCTACGCCTATGATATGTCCCAAGTAGAGCATCTCTGTCAACCCAAACTCGCACTTGGACATCTTGGCGTAGAACTATTGCTCCTCCAAGATACGTAACACCACCTCTAGATGTTGCAAGTGCTCCTCCCACATCCTGTTGTAGATCAAGATATCATCAAAGAATACTAGCACAAATCTCCTCAGTTGACCTCTGAACACATGGTTCATGCATGACTGAAAGGTAACAAGTGCATTGGTCAACCCAAAGGGCATGACCAAGAACTCGAAATGTCCATAATGACATCTGAAAGTTGTCTTCAGGATATCCTGATCCCTCACCCGAATCTGATGATACCCAAACTGCAAATCTATCTTAGAGAAGTATTTGGCTCCCCTAAGCTCATCCATCAACTCATCAATACACGGGATGGGATACCAGTTCTTCAATGTCTTCTTGTTGAGTGCCCTGTAGTCAATGCACATGCATAGAGTCCCATCCTTCTTCTTCACCAAGACCACTGAAGAAGCGAATGAACTGGAACTCGGTCTGATGTGGCCCAACGCCAATAGCTCCATGATGGCCCTCTCAATCTCATCCTTATAGGCTTTGGGATGCCTATAGGGTGTAGTAATCACTGCCTGCACACCACGCTCCAACTCTACAGTGTGCTCAAACCCTTTGTCAGGTGGTTGCCCCGTGGTATCTCCCCAAAAACTACCGGATATCTGTTCAGTATGGCCTGTATGTCTAGATGTCGCGGCTTGGTCCGTCCCCCAACCTCTAAAATCCTCAGCTCTACTGCCCATGCTATGTCACCATGCCTCAAATCAGACTCCATCCTGTGGGCCGAGACTATATGTGGAGGATATGAATGCATGCCCCGAAGAACTACTAGTTTATCATCCAGCCTGATAAACTCCATCTCTGGTTTCCTCCAGTTAGTGGTAACTCAGCCAAGGGAATACAACCACTGGACACCCATCACCACATTGGTGTTTGGTATGTCCACCACGAAGAAATGGTTTGTCATCAAATAGTTCACCATGGTAACTGTCAAAACAGGGACATATCGAGTGCACTGCATAGTTCTGTCTCCTGGTACCAGAACTGAAAAACCCTCAAACTCTGCAGTGGTGATGCCTCTCCTCTGGACCATCTGAGCATCAATAAAGTTGTGGGTGACCCCACTATCTACCAAGACTGAGACACGTTGCCCCTGCACTGTGCCTCTAATCCTCATGGTCAAAAATTTGGGAACCCTGCACAAAGAGGCTAGGACTCCCCCGAATGGTGCAAAAGATGCTCCCCCATGTGGTGGTGGTGGTGGTGGTCCCCTCTCTGTCGAACCCTTGTTGTCACCCTCACCATACTCCAGCTCCACTTCATTCTCCTTATTGTTGTCCGAGATGACCTCGATATAATGGGCCTTGCTTGTTGTGCACCAATGGCCCGATGCCCATGGCTCCCGAGATGTAAAACACAACTTCCTCCTCCTGAGGTCCCTCCTCGTTTCATCATCCAGCTGCCCTCGCCCTTGGGCTTCTCTCTACACTGGGGGTGGTCTAGTGTCACACCCCTTCTAAGGGTAGGGAGTGCGTGGTGGAAAGGGCGCACGGGTCTTGGGGATGGCTCCCTGCAAATCTCTCGTATAAGTCACGGCCTCCAGTAGAGTAGAGGGTCTGCATGAGTTCACCAATCCCTCCGATCGAAACACTCCACTACTCTCCGTGTGAAATCCTCATAGGAGGTCATGCTAGCATGCCCTTGAGTGGAAAAGCCATGAAACCACCAGCCATGTGCCTCCCCCTCCAAATGCAAAGTGTCCATTTTAAAGGCCTCTACCTCCATCATCCTGTTGAGTTGGAAATAGGTGTCCATCTTCTCCACCCAAGCACGTGTTGTGCACTTGGTAGCCATCATATGTGGGGAAGTACATCTTGCCAATGGTGCGCTACAACTCATATTTCTACGTGCCATGGCCTCCATAGCTCCTCCCCTTCTCATTTTGCTTGAGCTGACAAAAATCTCTTAAAGATAATGCTTCTCTAAACTCTACTCCCATGGACTGCCACTCTCTCAAATGCTCTTCCATAGGTGATTGATCATCAACTCCTCCCAGTTCACCTGGTGCCAAAGGTAGGAAACAAGGTAGCGTGGCTCTAGTTGGTCCACTAGAGGATGGTGGTTGCGTAGTAGGTGAAGGGTGGTCAAACTGTTGAGAGGCTCCCGCGGTCTCTCCAAATAGAAAGTCCCGATGAGTGTTTCATTCCTCGTTCTGCATTTTGATCTCATCTAACATCTCCTTCTGCCCCTTTGCCAAATCACTCAAGGCCTTCAAGAGATTGTCAAAGGCAACCTCCTCTCTACTCTTGGGCTCCCCCATGTCTTTTGCTATCACTGCCTTCCCACGGTCCTCAGTGTCTGGAGTGATCTCTAGCTCCCTCTCCCTGCTCTAGTACCTTTGCCTCCTATAGGTAATATTTTGTCTGTCCTCTTCACTCATAGGAAAGTCCCCCACGACTGAGCCAAGATTTGAGCTCTGATACCACTATAATGTTCCAAAATAGGAAAAACAGTGATATGCAAACAAATAACAATTTTTTACCACAGAAATTTCAAAACAATTAGAACACACCCATAACAATCAGAAATATGGAAGCAGTTGAGCCATTTTATTATAAACTGGTGCAAGAGTATAAAATATGGAAGGAATGCACCCTGGCTTGCCTCAAAGGAAAGCAGAGCAAAACCCAGGTGAAGCAATGACAATCTGGAGCTACAATCCACTGATCAACTACTGCACTACGTAGTCCCCAGCAATTATGCACTGTCTGTTGCAAAGATATCGCTGAAAAACCCACCTCCGTGCTCAAAAAATTCAGCAAAATTATTTCTAGGCTTCTCAGGCAAAACCCACATAAACCCAAAAAAGGTTTGGCCTGGTTTTGACCTTCCAAAATCAACCCCCAAAAGGCCCAACACCCTCCAAAACTACTGAAGTGGACTGAATGCCAATACACCAGCAAATCCTTGTAATAACCATTCACACATAGTAACTAAAATCTGAAATACATAAGCCTGAAGAATTAATTTGTACTTACCTTAACTGTTGCTGATTCTGCTACTGAACTGGTGATTCTGTTGCTGGTGATGCCGTGGCTATTTTGATCCAATCTCCGGGAGACCAATACCACCCAACCAGACTGAGCAAACCTAGCTGCTCAATCCAGAAAGCTGCTCAACAGAAGCTCTCTGTCCCTCCGTGCCCAGAACCTCAGACGGCTTAAAGCTCTTCCAATAGATAATTATCTTCTCCTGGTTTTCTCCTGGTGAAATTCTGCTTCCCGTTCTCTCTGCCCCTCTCTGGCTTTTCCCCCCTCTCTCGATCCAGGCTGCCGGTTTTTATCCATGGGCCTGGCGGTGGCCGCCCTCCTACTGGCAGCCACCGCCTTCCCCCTACTTGACACGCCCTCCATGCAATTTAACTCTCAGATATTTCCCGGCAAGGTGTGCTCTGTTATAAATTTTCAGCAGGTTGGACGCACCCCTTTTTAATGGATCCTTTAATGATTTTTTTAGGTAGGCTATAGCATAGGTTGTGTTTCACGCTTAGCATATGTATATTTATAAGTTCAGCCATATATCTTTATAACATTTAAGTTATATATATCAGTGTGGAAAAAGTCGGGAAAAAATCGGGATTAAATCCCCAAAACGCGATTTTTTTGGCTGGCCGATTATATCGGCCGATTTTTTGCCGATTTTTTCCCAGTCGAAAAAATCGGGATTAAATCGAAAAAGTCGGGATTAAATCGGGACTTTTTCCAAAAAATCGTGGTAGTTTCTTTAATGATTTTTTTTTCTTTGAAAAAATCGGGATTTTATTGAAAAAGTCGGGATTTTATTGAAAAAGTCCAGATTTTTTAAAAAATGAATATTTTTGTATTTTTTTTAATTTTGCCGACTTTTTGCCGACTTTTTTGAAAAACTCCCGACTTTGCCGAGTTTTTCAACTTTTGGACCCTTGCCGAATTAATCCCGACTTCGACTTTTTCCACATTGATATATATATCAAAAAGTTCCATTATATGGTATATAAAATTTATATTATAAAGTTTAATTATGTATTTTGTAAATTTAATATATATATATTATAAAGTTTACTTGTATATTTTAAAAAATTTACTTATATATGTTTATAAATTTAAATTTTATTTATAAAACTTAACACATTTATTGTTTAAATTTCATCACATTTGGTTTTATTATAAGGTTTAAAACTTTATATAATGGATCAATTTAGCTGGGTCGTTACATACACCCCCCCTTCTGAGAACTTCGTCCCGAAGTTTAGAGTTTTAAGTTCAAGGTTTTAATGGACATGACCTTTTCTATCCCGGTCCCCAAGCTATTCAAAATCATCCTATCCTCCCTAATCTCTTCTGCTCCCATCCTATCCGTCCTCTACTAGAGTATGCCATGGCGTCAATTTTACTGACCTAACCATTCATAAACACTAAGGTGAGAGCGTCGGTTATACCGACCTGATTCCCAGTAGGCATCCGGCAGTCATCATCACACGTCTAGGGGAGCGTGACTCGCACAGTCCTCCCATGACTCCAGGGTTCGGAGGATAAACGGTGGGTAACACCTCCACCCCTCCCAGTAGAATTAGGGCTACTACCCTATCATAGGACCACTTTGAGCTTTAATTGTTCTGAGGTTCTGTCATCACGTGGTCATCTCGGAAATTGGATCATTTATTTGCAATCATACACTTACCCATGCATTTGTAAAATGTGCATCAGCATGTTCAAAATAACTCATGTATTATTTACATATGTCACTACAGCATAACATATTTTGCCATATTCCAAGCACGTCTTTTGGCGTTCATCTAGAATGTATTCACTTCCTGATTTCTATCCCATTGATCATACTAAAATAAAATAAATCAGATCTATAATATCTTAATTTTTATCAGAAGAAAACTTATTCAACTGTCTTAACTTTACTTCAACATTTATAATTTAGTAAAATAAATCACATATATTGTTTTGGTATCCATGTACCAGCAGGAATTAAACACATATTATTTTGGTATCCATGTACCAGTAGGAATTAAACACATATTATGCCACAAAATTTCATGTTTATCCATAATCATTCAAAATGTTTTTGAGTCCCTGATTGTAGTGAAGTAAATATATACTAAACATAGTGTAAAGTTCTTCAAAATGGACATAAATTAGGGTATCTCTGACATATGTCCTTTGTATTCTCCCAAGTTGCTGATCCAGGACTATACTTGTCCCATTGGACCTTAACTTGGTCCACCAGACGGTTCCTCAACTGTCGAACTCTACGTTCCAGTATACGTAATGGTTCGACCGTTATGACTCCCTCGTCCGATACCTGCAATTCTTTCCACTGGATGTTATGAGATAGATCAGCTACATAATGTCTTAATACAGAAACATGAAATACATTATGAATTCTATGCAGGTGAGGTGGCAGGGCAAGACGATAGGCAACAGGTCCAACTCTTTCCACGACTTTAAACGGTCCTATAAATCGGGGTGACAACTTTGTCCCTTTTCCGAATCGAATAGTACTTTTATTTGGTTTGATGCAGACGAAGACCTGGTTCCCTACTTCATACCTCCTATCAGTTCGGTGAGCATCAGCATAACTCTTTTGTCTATCCTGGGCTTCCTTTAATTGTTGTCTAATCTGTCTAACCTGCGCTTCCATTTCATGGATTAATTCTGGTCCTATTATCACTCGATCTTCTAACCTGTCCCAACTTAACGGTGTTCTGCAAGGTCTGCCATATAAAGCTTCAAATGGAGGCATCCCAATCGAACTGTGGTAACTGTTGTTGTATGCGAATTCGACTAAGGGTAAATACTTTTCCCAGTGTGATTGCTGATCCATTACATACATTCGCAACATGTCTTCAAGTACTTGATTTACTCTTTCAGTTTGCCCATCAGTCTCAGGATGGTAAGAAGTGCTTAAATTTAGCTGAGTACCTAAGGTTGTCTGCATGCACGTCCAGAATCTGGAAGTGAATCGCGAATCTCTATCGGATATAATCTTCTTAGGTACTCCATGAAATCTGATGATTTCATTTATGAATACTCTAGCTACGTCAGCAACATCATAAGTATCTTTTACCGAAATGAAATGGGCGCTTTTTGTTAATTTATCCACCACTACCAGAATGGCATTGTGTCTTTGAGAAGTAAGAGGTAGTCCAGTGATAAAATCCATAGAAATGGTCTCCCATTTAGACATAGGAATGTCGTGGGGTTGTAAGAGGCCCGCTGGGTGACGATGATCTGCCTTTACTTGCTGACATTCCAAACATTTTGCAACAAATTGAGCGATATCACGCTTCATGCCTGCCCAAAAGAAGAGTTTCTTGGTATCCGCATACATTTTCCCTACTCCAGGATGAGCACAATACACTGCTTTGTGAGCTTCCCCAAGGATGGTATCTCGAAGATCTTTATCATCAGGAATGTACATCCTTCCATGGAATCGTAGGATCCCATCATTTTCTAATTCATAACCCTCAAATTTAGATTCTTTTGCCTTAATTCCCTCAAGACTTGCCCTCACCTTTAAATACCAGCTATCTTTTATAAGACGATCCAGTACTCGCTGTCTTAAGTCCACTTTAATGGGTATGAGAGAAAATATCCGGGGTCTCCTGCTTAAGGCATCGACTACTACATTTTCTTTTCCCTTAATATATGATATTCCGAAGTCATTCACTTAGGAATTCACTCCATCGTCTTTGCCTGGCATTTAAGTCTCTTTGGGTGAACAAATATTGTAGACTTTGATGGTCGCTTTTAAGTGTAAAATTTCGTCCCACCAGATAGTGTCTCCAGATCTTTAAAGCTAGCATTACAGCGGCCAATTCTAAATCGTGAGTAGCATAGAGTTCTTCATGAGGTTTTAGCTTTCTGGAAGCATAAGCTATCACTCCCTTATCCTGCATCAAGAGAGTTCGGCAGGCTCACCCTCACCATATGAATAGTGAGCCCCTACCGGGCCTACCGGGCCTTGGGGATTGGGGTGGGTGGGTAAATAGTGGTCGAGAGTTCGGCTGGCTCACCCTCACCCTGGTTGAAAGAGCCCTGGTTACAGAAGAATAGCCCCCTTATCGCTATCGCTTGCCATATATTTGAGAGCGCTGATCGCTATCGCTTGCCTCCATGTTGGGGAATGAGCAATGGTGGAGGTGGTGCTGGTGCTGGTAGTGGTTCTGGTGGTGGTGATTGGCCTTGGAAAGGGCAGTGGCCATGGTGTTCAACGCCAGAGACAGAGCCAGATACTTCCCCCTTTATTTGGAACAGGCCCTGGATAGCTCTAACAATGAAACCACTTAATCAGGACATGCACTTCGAACCTTGACCCTTGAGGTTCTAACACTTCAACCCGCGTTAACAGGACAGACACTTCGAACCTTCCCCTTTCTTTTGATACTGCCCGGGAAGCTCTAAATGCCTTAGCCCCGTATTATCAGGACAGATGCTTCGAACCTTTAGCTTGGTTGGAAGGAAGGATCGAGCTTGCCCCATTAGCTCGCTTGGATAGCTACAACAGCTTTCCCCCTGTTTCCCCGCTACAGACAATTTACCCTGGCAATTACCCCGCTTCAACTGGACAGATGCTTCTCCCCTTGCCCTCAACACGCCACATCCACCCGGAAATAATAACGACCGCACCGGGAAAGCCCGCATAGAGATAAAAGCGACCGGAGGAGAAAGAAAAGCACTGTTGAATGAGCTTGGTTACACAAATGTGGTTTCGATACAATGATCTCGATGATGATTAGACACGGGAGATACCAGGACTAATAGAGCCCCTTGAGCAGTAGGTAACATCTATTATTTGGTAACTGGTTGAATAGCGTGGTCAGAACATCTATTATTTGGTAACTAGGTGATTCGAGAACTGAGTGCTATTGGTAAGAACTGGGTGTGATGAAAACTGTAGATTGAACGCTGCACGTAAGGCGAAAAGCAGCATCAGAATTAACCAGTTGTGATTCGAACGCCTAACCTACCTGCATCACTAAAACTACCCATCTGCCTATACAAGATCCCTATAACCCCATGCATCTTCTTCATACCCATCTTACTCTCACTATAGAACCATCATAACTTCTATCTAGCTATACACAGCTATAACACTCCTAGCTCTCCTATCTCCTCTACATCCACTAACTTCATACAGCCCAGCATCAGCTCATCACAGCAGACCAGCAGACCAGCATCAGACCATCAGCATCCATCCCCACATCCCAGCATACTAGCATACCAGCATCCCATCATAACGTCTATCTCTAGACCCAGCTACATCTTTATCTCTATCTACCTACCTCATCCTCATTAACACCTACCATGTAGTCATTACCACCATGTAGTACTTCCTACCATCTCATCATCAAACCCAACTCAGCATCATTACTTCCAACCTTCTAATCAGACCTACCTCAGCATATACCTACCATATATTCATTCAGACCATATCCTCCTAACTACCTATTCTTCATACCAACCTCATCTGCACCCAGCCCTTGCTTGGATGCATCAGTACATACCGTGAAGTCTTTGCCCATATCAGGGACTCTTAGGATTGGTGCACTGGTGAGTAGTCTTTTGAGTTCAGAGAATGTTTTATTACATTCCTCGGTCCACTCATACTTAACACCTTTACGCTGAAGGGTTGTGATTGGCTTTGCGATTTTGGAGAATCCCTCCACAAATCTCCGGTAATAACTTGCTAAACCCATAAAGCTTCGTATCTCATGTGCATTTTTTGGTATTGGCCATTCCATGATCGCTTTTACCTTCTCAGGATCTACTGAAATCCCTTCACCTGATATGATGTGACCCAAATAATGAATCTTTTCCTGGAACACTTGGACAGTTTTCCATATAACTGACGTTCTCTAAGGCAGGACAATACTATCCGCAAATGCTCTTCATGCTCTTCTTCATTCTTGGAATAGATGAGAATATCATCTAAAAAGACTTGTACAAATTTATCAAGATACTGACGGAAAACACTGTTCATAAGATTCATGAATACGGCTGGCGCATTTGTTAACCCAAATGGTACCACAGTAAATTCATAGTGCCCAAAATGTGTCCGGAATGCAGTCTTAGAGATATCATTTTCAGAAATCCTTAGCTGATGATACCCTGATCGAAGGTCAATTTTTGAAAAGACAGCAGCTCCTTTCATTTGATCGAAAAGATCATCGATTAGCGGCATAGGGTATTGATTCTTTACTGTAGCTCGATTCAAGTCTCAATAGTCTATGCATAATCTTAAGGATCCATCTTTTTTCTTCACAAAAATTACAAGAGCGCCCCAAGGTGAGGTACTGGGTCGGATAAGCCCTATATCGAGTAGTTCCTTCAACTGGATTTGCAATTCCTGAAGTTCTGGAGCTGTCATTCTATAAGGCATTTTAGAGATCGGTTGGGTACCTGGCTTTAATTCAATAGTGAGATCCAATTCTCTTACCAGGGGTAATCCAGGTAGTTCCTTTGGAAATACATCCGGGAACTCGGCTAACACCGGATATTGTTCCAAGGATGGCCCTTTTTCCTGGCTTACTTCGTGAATTGCATAAGCCTGACAACCATTTCTTAAACAACGCTTCACCTGCATTGCCGAAATGTAGTGTAAAGAAACTTCCCTCTTGATTCCTTGAATTTGGATTACTTCTCCCTCGTCGTTTATGCCCAGAATCCTTTTTCCATAACAGTCCACCCAAGCTTGGTGAGCTTCCAGCCAATCCATACCTATGATAAGATCATACGTTCCTAAGGCTGTGACATAGACTTTTAGTTTAGTTGAACAGACCCCTAGGTCAATTTTGCATTGATCCACACTCAAGCCCACGGTTTGGAGTTCTCCTGAGGCCATTTCCACTTGGTGGAAATCATTTTGTCTACGAGCTGCCAACCCACATTTGTTTAATGCATATGACGAAATGAAACTATCTGTGGCACAAGTATCAAATAAGATTTTGAGTTTTATGCCATTGATAATACCTGAAGATTCCACTACAATGGATTGATGGGCTGCTTGGTCGTGGTTGACTACTGCATGAATTCTATGATTACTTCGATTGGCTGATACCGGCTCCTTCCCAGTCCTATGCAATATATTCGATGAAGCTTCTGGGCAGTTACGCTGGAAATGCGGCCCCCCACATCCCCAACAATTGAGCTGCGCTGATCCTCTTGAATCAAGGTGTGAATTTCTAGAGAACGAGCCGCGTCCTCCCATGTTGATTCCTCTCGCACTCCTTCCTCTACCGGTAGTCCCTCGTGATGCCCATGGTCTGGTGTTGGACGATTCCGCGGCTATAGTGTTTACAGCCATGGGAACTCTTGTCCCCATACTTGGGGTAAACCTGTTACCGTAAGGTGGCCTCAAGCTACCTCCTCTGAAAAAGTTCCGAGGAGCCTTCCCTGGAAATCCTGATTGTAAAGGCCCTGCTGGCCCCATATCCTTTTTGATTCCAAGGTGCTCTTCTGCATAACGGCCACATTCGACTGCCTCGGCTACAGATGATGGTTTCCACATACTTACCAAGGCTCTGATGCGAGGATTTAACCCAAATATGAAGCGTTCAGCTTGAAGTTCATCAGAGTCTAAGTAGTGAATGTATTTTACCAGCTCCATAAACCTTATTTCGTACTCTTCCACCGTTTTACTTCCCTGAATTAGTGTATGAAAGGCTCTGGCTTGCTGTTGTTGAAAGTATGGAGGTAAATACTTTGCACGGAACCTTTCCTCAAATAGTTCCCAAGGAACAATATCCGATGTAAGGTGCAGCTGCTTTCCTAGATTTCCCCACCAAATCAAGGCACTTTCCTTTAGTTGAAACACGGCAATCTTTGTTTTTGCTGAAGGCGAATATTCTCTTAACCTAAAGCACCGGTCATCCCTTCTAACCATGCCTCAGCGCGTTCACCAGCTCGACCTCCCGAAAATTCTGGGAGTCTAATTTTCTGAAGCTCTCTAGAGATGTCTTCTCTCGATCCTCTGGGCTCCAATTTATTTGGTTCCGCTGAACTGGTGGCTACATGCTGAAATTCCTCTTTGTTTTTAGCCTTAGTTGATTCCTTTAATGTCTCCAATAAGGCTTTCAAAGAGTTCATTATCACAGTCAACTCTGGCGTTGGAGCGTTTGATGTTGACGGTGGTCTTGGTGGTGACGAAGGTGATGGGGATGATGATGGCGACAGTGGCGACATTAATGGTGATGATGTTGCCTGGTCACGTCGTCGTCGCTCATACGTCCTTACCATGGTAATGGTCCCTGAACACACAATAAAATTTATATATATATAAAAAAAAAATGAGGTGGATAACCGAATTTTAACACAATTTTCTTTGCAACATCACATTTATAAACGGGTATAGTTTTGCTATTTTTACCCGCTAGGCGGATCTTACTGGTACCGAGGTCAAGGAGGGTGGTCTCGCGACCTCCTTGTCCTAATGCAGGGTATTCTATCCTAATATGAATAATGCAGAAGTGTATGTTTATTAGCTCCTAAGGTAAGACATCTAAAGTTTATTTACCTAATAACATTCACAAAAATGAAAATGTTAGATGGCTCGTTTATAATGTTCATTGGTAACATACTTGTCATACCCCAATCTGACTATTACACTTAAGACTGTCATATATATCTATCTCCCGAATATATTACTTGGATATGGATTTAATCCAAAAGAAGGGTTGTGTTGTTTCCATATTCGTTTGACCTTTAGCCGTAAAATTTACCATAGACATGTCCTGATTAAAATCTAGAAGAGGCAAAGTTCATCAGTGAATCATAAAAGTAGATTGGATTTTAAGCGGAGGACAACAATGATTTATGATTTCGAGAACCAGTTCTGTGAAAATGGTTCCGTCCAAGGATGTATTTAGTACAATTTCGTTCTCTAACTGAGGTTTTGGAAAGTATATATATATATATACTAGACTCCAAACCTGTGGAACAAATCCGACTTCTCACTGAAATATTCTAAATAATTTGTATGGAAATAAAAGGTTAATGATTTAAAACTGTTTATATATAGTCACAAAATTAATTAGATAACATAAACTATATAATTATTAGTATTACATAATTGGTTTTCTTCCTTTCCTATGTGAGTAGTCAGTTAAACAGGGTACTTCCAGCATTTCAAGTGAGAGGATAATATTGATCACATCTCATAAATTGACTTTGAAAAAACAGTGCTGATAGAAGCAAAATGAAGAGAGCTACATGCAGAAGATAGAGATAAAGGGAATTTTTGTGAAAGTGTTCAATCACAAGAAATACAACTAAAATTCACCTGAAACAGGCCAGAAAAGGATGTGATGATGACAACCCAAGTTGAATTGACATGATAAGATGATAAAGAAACTCACAAACAACTTTTCGTTGAATATAAAGAACAGTATTTCAAAACAAATGGCATACTTGAAAATGTTTTTTTTTCAATAGTTGAGGAAGAAAAGCCTCAAAAATATCCTTGCAATATAGCTTGAAGAACAAGGATATTGCTTCAGTGTTGGTTGGCATGAACTCTGTTCAACAGGTGGTTGCCTTTATCCAATTCTCACTATTCATTCCTGGGTATAATTTAAAAAAATAAAGAAAACAGTATTATTAATTTCCTTGGATGATAAAAATTCAGTTAATTGAAGCATAAAAGGAATTTTAGAGTATGCATTGTTGGTTGTCAGCGATCAATGTGCTCCTGTAGTTTGATACAACTGAATTAATCATTAACTGTCATGTGTGTATCCCACGAAAATAAATTTGTCAAGGTCAATATAATGATATCTTGTTCTGATAAACTAGTAGATGTAGGGCGTGTGAGGGGTTCTTGTTTTGTGACCGTATAAAATGACATATTGACTCTAGCAAAGATGAATCTCCTAATATTCAAGGTCAAACGATCTTTTATGACTGCAATGAATAAAGTAAATCATAAGCGACGGCCAGTTGACATTTAATGTTAACTAACAATGACACGCGTGCGCGTACAGGAGCTCCCTTTCCCCACATTACATTGTGGCTTGGAAAGACGTTTAAACTGACTGCGCAAAAAAAAATAGGAGAGGATGTATTTCTACATTATAAAGAAAGCTTTTTAAAACAGATAATCGGAAAACCGTTGATGCCTTCCTCCGGACGCCCACCGTGGGGCTCGAACCCACGACCACAAGCTTAAGAGCCTTGCGCTGAAAAACTTTAACTTTAAATTCGATGTTACCAAGTTTGAACTAAATTATTCATTTTATTTCTAAAGTTTCTTTCCATTATGCGCTATCTATCCTATCCTAAGGTCATAATATATGCAACTGATTTAAATAATTCCTGCATACGGATGGAATCACCGCCATATATCCGCGTCGGGCTTGATCTGACAACGGTTTACGCGACCACATTAGGTTTTAACGTAACAACTTTGGTGAATAGGCTCTAATCTGAAGGAAAGATTATGAGAATTTCTCAGAGCAACGGCAAATATAGACATTCGACGGAGAGAGTGCACGATTTAACACGCGGGTGACCCGGGTTCGATCCCCAGCAACGGCGATGTCGTTTACATTCTCAGGTCTTCTCAAACCAGACAGCGTCGACTGATAATTGCACGATTTATGCAGCTTGGAAAGATAGATCCAAATTGAAGCGTAATTTACAACAATTTCCTGTTCTAATAATTGCCATTGAATCTTTTGTTGTCTGTTGAAAATTCTACCCATTGAAGCTTTACAGACACGGAACCTAGCGGCGTTTGCAAGGCTAATTTAAGTCTCTGCAAATTTACTACTTTAAGTGCAAAATTCGAGGGCCCCTGTCATTCCCTTTCCGAAACACGGGGAGGATTTATTGAATGCCGACTGTCGACTCAGTTTTTCGGCTCCCGTTTATTTGAGATATTCCGGTCCCTGCTTTCGTACAGTCGGATCAAGGAGGGTACGGAATTGATGCCAGATACGGATTTGTAAGGGCGTGATGAGAAATTGCAGGAAATTGAGATTTCAAGTTCCCTCTGTAACTCAGTTCGATACAGACCCTGAGACTGTTGCATCTGAGTCTGGAATTTGTTTCTACGAAAATGTTTTCTTTCTAAAACAGAACAGAATCATAAACCTTAAGAGTGTGTTTACAGGTGTAGGGCCAATAAGGTACCGCAGAGTTAAAAACTGGCTCTGATACCATCTGTAATAACCATTCACACACAGTAACTAAAATCTGAAATACATAAGCCTGAAGAATTAATTTGTACTTACCTTAACTGTTGCTGATTCTGCTACTGAACTGGTGATTCTGCTGCTGGTGATGCCGTGGCTATTTTGATCCAATCTCCGGGAGACCAATACCACCCAACCAGACTGAGCAAACCTAGTTGCTCAATCCAGAAAGCTGCTCAACAGAAGCTCTCTGTCCCTCTGTGCCCAGAACCTCAGACGGCTTAAAGCTCTTCCAATAGATAATTATCTTCTCCTGGTTTTCTCCTGGTGAAATTCTGCTTCCCGTTCTCTCTGCCCCTCTCTGGTTTTTTCCCCCTCTCTTGATCCAGGCTGCCGGTTTTTATCCATGGGCCTGGAGGTGGCCGCCCTCCTACCTGCAGCCACCGCCTTCCCCCTACTTGACACGCCCTCCATGCAATTTAACTCTCAGATATTTCCCGACAAGGTGTGCTCTGTTATAAATTTTCAGCAGGTTGGACGCGCCCCTTTTTAATGGATCCTTTAATGATTTTTTTAGGTATGCTATAGCATAGGCATAGGTTGTGTTTCACGCTTAGCATATGTATACTTATAAGTTCAGCCATATATCTTTATAACATTTAAGTTATATATATATCATAAAGTTCCATTATATGGTATATAAAATTTATATTATAAAGTTTAATTATGTATTTTGTAAATTTAATATATATATATTATAAAGTTTAATTGTATATTTTATAAAATTTAACTTATATATGTTTATAAATTTAAATTTTATTTATAAAACTTAACACATTTATTGTTTAAATTTCATCACATTTGGTTTTATTATAAGGTTTAAAACTTTATATAATGGATCAATTTAGCTGGGTCGTTACAATCCTCCTCAAAAACTCTAGAAATGTAGCAATCACCTCCACTAACAATTTCCTTATTTCTCCCGCCAAGGAACAACCCCAATGGCTAAGTCCCCACTACCCACGTGTGCCCAATCTCTTCCTTTTGCGCCAGGCCCAAGAACTGCAAAATTCCCACTGAAGAAAGCTATTTCCTCCAGCCTCTGAAACTCACCCAAATGGCACCAAATCACCAAAGCTTCTCTCCTGGAATTTCTCCCGACAATAGCTCCTCTGAAGAATGCAAAGGATCTCAACTCGGTTTCTCCCACTGCGTCCTCCAGAAGTACGCACCACCTTGAGACACTGAATACAAATGCTAGAAATCACACTGAAAATCACCTCCAGAAGATTACAGATGAACCTCTCTAGGGTGGCACTCAAAGTCCCACAAAGAAAGGGTAATTTCTCCGCTTGGAAAACTCGTGCTAAATAGCAAGTGTCCCAACTAAGCAGCTTGAGAAACTAAGAAGAAATTCGTTATGCCAAAGATGACAAATGAAGAGTGTTGCCTTCCTTTTATAGATTTCGTGGAGCCTTTTTCCTTCCTTTTTCCCTCCTTCGTGGGTCCCTCACTAAACCTTTGATTTTCTCCCTCATGCATTTCGAAACATTAGCTTAGGAAGTGTGTATTTCCTTGTGTGGGTGGCCCCCACATGCTACTAACAAAACCAAAATAACTTACTTCTACTCCTAAATCTTCTAATAAAATTCAAATGGATCGGGCTCTTCCAAAATTGGACCCCAAAATGTAGAAATTAATCCTGTTCCAAAATAATTTAGGAAGGGACATTACATATTACTTAGGGTGTTAGCGAGTCTCACATCTCTTGAAGAGAGAACCATACCTCCCTTGATCTCATAGTAGTCGAGGAACCTCAAGATGTGTTTCTATTTCAACTCACAATATACTATGTCTACATAATCATTGATCTTGTAAAATAGAGAGGTCTACCTTTGAGCATGTTTTAGCATAGAAAGTAAATCTCAACCTTTGAGCTAAATGGCTTGAGTGAGGCCAAGTGTCATGAATGCAGTGGCGACCATAGTCACATGACAAAGACGAAGAGTAAGTGAATGTTTCCAACTTGGGAAAAACTCTACATAAAGCTCCAAATATAATAATAAAAAAAAACTCAATAAATATTTAAAATATGGCGCACGGGGCATAGGCGTAGAATAGACGCTGATAGGGTCTATTGTTAAGTCATTCTCTGATGTGATGGTCACCGGTTCAAAACTGTTAATTTTAGATAACAATGGTATGTTCTATGCTTTAGCACAATTTACTTCAATGTCCCTTATCAACCCAATGACAATTTCCAATTATATCTAGTAGCAATCATGTTAACTTACACAAATTGACAGTAAATGCAAATAAAACATAAAAACATGTGCAGAAGACAAGCTAAGACAAGAGGACACAGGATGTGGTGAATACCACGAACAAACCCCAATGTGGGGAAACCCCTTGATCAAATCTTCTTATTATTCTTCAATGGTTCAATGGAGAGAGAGAGAGTACAAATATCAGAAATACATGCCCAAAACAGTCCTGCGAAAACAACAGTCAATGCAACCCTAACGAGAAAGTCAACGGTGTTCAAAGCTGTCCCAAAATGACCTGCAAGCAACTCGGTCAACCCAATCAAAGTCTGCAGTAATTTTTGTGGTCAAACCAGAAAGTCAATGCAACAGTCAACTTGGTCAACAGTCCCAGACACCTTGAAAATCGTGCCAATGAATGTGGCTGGCAGAAATCGGAATTCTGCCCTCCAGATCAAAGTCAAAGGATGGCCAAACTACCCAAGTCAACACTGGTCAACGCTGCCCTAATCTCTGAAATTTTCGGCCTCCAAAACCAGTCCAAAAATTCGTCCTCTTCCACACGTGCGAAGTAGAGAAGCCTCCAAGGAGTATGAACCAATCAAGAGAGGAGAGAGAAGATGATGTGATTAGTTGATGATGTCCAAATGAGAGAAGGGTCACTTCTATTTATACACTTCGTTGAGGGTGAGGAGACACATCCATTGGGCTTCATAAGCCTACATTTCACTGAGGCAGACTTTGACAATTTGTCCATGAGAAAGAATAAATTCAAAATTTCATTTCTGCTTGTCAGAATGAGATGATCTTTATATCAAAATTGTACCTTTCCAAAAGAGGAATCCAATGCAATAATCATCTCCATCATCTGAGTTGTCCTAAGGTGTAATTTGGCCCTAGTTGCCAATTTTAACAAAAACTCTGTGGGCAAAAAACTAGTCATGTTAAGGGTTGGTGTGGCCCAAGCTGGGTGCGATCCCCAGGAGATTTTGACGGCTTAGATGCCCCTGGGTCGCGGTTTCTCTGATGTAAAATCTCTGATGAACTTAGACCACTTGACAAACAAACAAAAAAATATTTAAAATATGTAAACAAATGTCCAAGTTTGGCAAGATTGTCAAAATGATCATTCTCAAGAAAAATCAGCTATCCATTCAATCAAACTCACTGAATCTCAGTCAAACTTGCCAATAATCTCACAAAACCATTGTCAAAATCATGTCTTGGTGTGTTTGACCTGATTTGACAAAATTTGACCGAAATAAATTATAAGATATGGAAATTTATGAAAATATGGAAATTAATGCCAAATAGAAATTTCACCATAAGACTAGAGGTTTTCTATATCTTAGCATTGTGAATTCAACCTTAAAGTTGTTGGTCTGAAATTTTCAACTCTATTGCAGCCACTGAAAATTATTCTTCTAACTGTAAATTAATTAATAGTTCATTTGCCACACAAACAACGAATAATTCACAACTGCAATTTTCACCAAATTAAATTCTGTGGAAGATAAATTGGAAACTGAGAAAATACTGGCTATAATTTTCCTAATGGAAATATTAAGTGATAACATTAGTGAAACCGTAAACATGCAATAAAAAGTGTACAAACATGCAGAAATATCGGATTATGCCAGAAATAACACCCAAGCAGCTGAGCCTTTTTATTAAATTAATCAGAGGGAGTACAATGAGTAGAAACAGAAGAACCTGGGCTTGCTACAGCAAGCAAGGCAAGATCTCGTGTGAATAAGATGGTACCCAAACGCTGGAAATGACTACTACCAAATTTGCGTCCACCCAGAAAACTATTGCTGCCTCTAGAAAGGAACTACTAATTTAGCTCTCCAAACTGCTCCAAAAATTCTGAGAAATTAGCCACAGACAATACTCCACCAACTCAGCAAAACCCAGAAATATCTCATGAACCCAAGTGGCGGAAATAGTCTCCGAAATAATTGTGCCCTCCTCCAATAATTTTTGTTGTTGACTACTGAATGCAACTAGGAATTTTGCCCTCGGGAGTGCTCAAAAAATTCTGCAAAAATAATCCTAGCCTCCTCTCATAAAACCCAGAAAGGGTTTGGGCTGAGTCCAAGGTGCCCCGGCGACCCCAATTTGTGCGTGGACCTCTAACTGGCTAGCAAAATTGGCTGTAGATGAAATCTGCTACAAAATGCTCCAAATCTCTCCTAAAAAGTATCCTTCCCAAATTTTCCCTTATTCCTCCGTAGCCACACCATAGATTCTCCTTGCCCAAGTGATTGTGTAACAATGCCCAGTGAGCCCCTGCGCAAAGCTAAGAATTGGAGCAACTCAGCTCTCCCAAATGCCTCACCAACAGACCTACAAATTGACAAGACACTCTAGCCCTTTTTGTGGAAGGATCCTCTGCTAATTGGCTGGCGGCTGGCCCAAATTCCCCTTTTTGCTGGCCCTCCCAAGAGCCAAAATTTTTATTCTGTGTCCAAGGGAAACTCGCTCCAACTGAAGGAAATGACTGTAAATGTGCTCAATAGAAACTCTGAACTGAGCTCCCTAATTGCCTCACTAGGGAGACACTCAAAGTTCTTGGAAATGAGGGGTGGGAATTCCTTGTGCTAAATAGAACGATTGTCTTGGCTAAGCAACTCAGGAGAACTAATGTTAAATTGTCAATGCTCAAAAGTACCAAAGGGATACCTCCAAGCTCTATTTATAATTTGTTGGCCCTCTCTCCCTTGGTGGCCCCTACCTTCCACTAATTCACACCCCATCCTTTATCTCTCTCTTCTCACTAGTGTAAATTGCTCCATTGCGTCAAATTTCCTTCTCATGAGCCCCACATTCCACTAGAGCTATAATTTTCTGTTTCTCCTAAGTCCCATATGCCAAAAAAGGCTCCAATGCCCAAATTACAAAATTGTGCTATGCTTAGCACCTCCCTAATAAAATCCATTAATCCCCTTAAAAAAAATCAAAATTGGGGATATTACAGTCCTCCCCACCAAAAATTGCTTGTCCTCAAGCAATCCCTGAACAAGCGCCCTCTGTAACTGTGGATCCTCACTGTCACTGCAAACTATACAAGGGTCACAAATGTGGCACTGGATCATCCATAATTTATGCACTGCCCTATAGTGAAGGAGTCCCTCGATACCAAGATCCCAAGCCAACCTGATCAACATGAATCACCCATTTCCCCACTCACTATCCAAGTAGTCCATCTCATGCACTTTGATGGTGGGCCCCTGAAGATACGACCAAATCCCTATGCGAATGAAGTCTCCCCTCCATGAGCTCCTCCTTATATCCTCTTGCTGACCAACCTGCCATGCTGATGAAGTTCCCCACGCCATTAGCGACTCACTAAAGCCCAATGGAGAATCTGAATGATCTTCCCCTGTAGTAGCTAGCTCATCCCTAATGGTCGTTGAGCCATCAAGTACTGTGATGCCCAAGTCCCATGCTAGCCTCAAAAGGGTGCCACCATGTTGTCGTTGCATCACTCTGGCTCTAATAGACTGCCCATCATGCGTACATTGTATCCTCCTCTCCTGGAACCCAATGGTGAAATACTGATAGAGGTGAAATACATCCTACCTAGGCATCTCCATGACGCCAAATCCTACCCATCCAAATCTAACTCCGAACCTGTGCAGCAATAGAGAAAACTTGCCTCGCCATACGATGAAGGCCTCTGCGAACCCCCATGTGCCAACCCAAGAGTGAACTAGATCACTCTCTGCCATGACTCCGCTCATCACGAGACAAAGTGATCTATCAACCAACTGAATCCCTGCATCCCATAGTCGGACCTACTGTGGCATAGCTTTGACAACTATTGGAATCCATCCATGCCTCATCTCTAGTCACTGCATAAAATTAATATATAGGCTCCATATATCATGAACTAATCTGATCCATGCTAAATTGCCTTGTGCCTGCCACTATGTAGCCCCAATGACTGTTAGAAGCCACATGTACCAAATAGCTAGCCCCTAAATGCATCCAATAGATGGGTATCTGATACTCGCAATCGACTCGGTGTATATGGGTCCCTCCTACTCTTGCCAACCATCACCACTGGGTCTGCCATCCACCCTCTCGATAATGTGCCAATACAATGTCTAGAGCCTGGACACATATTGGAAAATTGCCTCATCCGTTCACGGTATCCTCTGCCCATGCATGGTCCTGACATGCCCTGTGGAAAGAGTGACACGTCTCCCTCATGACTAGCTCCCCAAGCATATGCTCAGTGATGAACGATATGTCACCCCTACAGATGATCACCTCATCCCCCAACCTGTGGCTGTCAACTCGCGAACCGACCCAATGTCACCGCTGAGAAGTATCTCCTCTAATGCTACGTGTCATCCAAATATCTCAGATGAGCTCCCCTTCCCTCGCTGCTCATGCCCAGAGTGTAAAAATACAACAACCAAATTGATGGTGCCCATAAGTGATGCAAAAGAGGGTCAGTGTAATGTTCCTAAGTGGTAATATGAGTGATATTTTAAAAAAATAAACAGTGCAACAACATAAAATTCAAAATATGCATTATACATCCATAAAACACTGTAAATCTAGAACTGTTGAGCCATATATTATAAAATCTGAGAGCATAGGTACAATATAAATGAGATGGTGAACCTGAGCTTGTTTCAAGGACAAGCTGGACCAAACCCAGGTGATGGAAAAGCTGAGATGAAGGCTGCCTAGTTGTTGCACCACTTTGCACTGCGTTGTCCCAATAAAACTATTGTCCTGTTGAACTTTGACCTGCTGGAATGTGCCCAAAAACCGCCCAGAAAATTATATCCTTTCAGCCTTAGACTCCTTGGACAAAACCCAGAAAAACCCAGAAATGGTTTGGCCCGATTTGGACCTCCCAAAATCGACCCCCAAAGGCACTGTGTAATCCCCCGGTAGTTCTACAATGGCTGCTGCAAAAGTACGGCTTAAAACACCACCTTCGGTGCTCAAAAAATTATGAAACTTTCAATTTGGGATCCTTGTCAGAAACCCAGAAAAACCCAGAAATGGTTTGGCCATATTTTGACCTCCCAAATTCAACCTCTTCTATGGCCCACGCCCTCGAAAACAGCGCCAGAAATACAGCTTGCAAGGAATGACCACAAGTTCTTCCTCCAAGCTCTCAAACGGAAGCAAACCCCACTCCAAATATCTCCTCTAACCTCCACGGCAAAGCTCAGCCTCAAGGATTGATACTCTACCCAACAAATGAGCTCCCACAGACTACCTCTACGCTAGCCTAGGTAGTGCGAAAGTCATACTGCCAAGCCAGAAGCTCAATTAGCTCCCAAACTTTCCCAGATGCTGACCATCCTCCCTAGACTTCTCTACGGAAAATCTCACATCAAATCTCCATTGCTAAGCACCACCGATGAACTCGGCCTCCTCTCCACTATGTCCCCTAGTAATACACACAACCCGGAAGGGAATGCTACTGCTGGAAATCACAATGTGATCCTCCTCCTGAAGAAATGAAGAAAACCTTCCTAGGGTGGCACTTGAAGTCCCCTGAAGAAAGTGTGAGCTCTTTGCCTGAAGAACTCGTGCTAAACAGCCAGTGACTCGGCTAAGCAGCTCGAACAACCAAAGAGAAATCGATATACTCCAATAAGATGGATGAAATGAGGAGAGCTACCTTCCTTATATAGATTTAGTGGAGCACTTTTTCCCTCCATTTTCCTGCTTCGTGGGTCCGTCATTAAGCCATTGATTTTCCCCTCTCATGCAATTCGAACTATTGGCTTAGTAAGTGCTTATTTTCCTTGTGTGAACAAAACCAAAATAACTTACTTCTAACTCCTATGTCTCCTAATAAAATTGAATGGGCCCCTTCTCCTCCAAAATTGGCCCCAAAATGTAGAAATAAATCATGTTCCAAAATAGTTTAGGAAGGGACATTACACTCAGGTGTGTGAGTACCCATGGATACCATCAAGTATCGCTCATCTGTGTCCCCGTCGATCTTGGGTGAAATAAACCCAAAGGTATGTCCAGTGTCTCTGTCTAGGTGTCTCCCTGGACGCAATACTCCAAGACCCCACTGCGCAGCACCGTATGCCCCTACATACCACCGAACATCCCTGTACTCCTCAACATGCCACTGTACACTGCGGCCTACCCCTGTACACTGCTGGATACCCCCTGCTACTGCTGTCCCATCCTGTATCACCTCGTGTCCTGCCTGTGTCACCGTACCTGACACTCCCCATGGGTACTCAATGCGATGTGAGCTACTCCCCCTACTCCACAATGTAAACCGACATGCTACGGCACACCACCATGCATCTGCATGCTCCTCTGCAGGCCACTACTCCTCGCTGCATTGCCCTGCACACCACTGGATGTTATGGCCTAAAATTAGGTTTGTACACATCAATCTACATCCCTCTACATAACACTGGACCCTACGAGATAACTCTGTGCAGTCCTGTGTACCACTGCTCACTGTCGTACCACCCTGTAACATACGGTATCCTGCATGTGCCAAATTATCCACCACTCTGCTAGTAAACCCTCCATGATGTGGGCTACATCTCCCCATCTACCTTGAAAGACCTAAGCGGGCTGACTCCTCACATGCCAATGGGAATGACACTATTGTGCCTATCCTCAGTAGCTCCGGTGTCCAATATACCAATGAGAGGGCACCATCTCCATGTAATGCCCCGTCTGGTGGCCTGCCGATGCCACCTCCTCCTACCAACTCCTGCCAGAGTAAGCTAATCACCCTGTGACTCCACGCACAGTCAATATGCCAAGACAACTCATGAAATTTGTCTGCTCCCCTATCAAACCATCTTGTCACTATGGAAATTCCTATACTCAAGGAACCCCTACTGCAGCAAAACTGAATTTATTTCTCCTACTTGATTTTAATATACATTATCAAGTTATTTTCTGAATACTGAAGTAAATTACTTCTGCAACCTACACTACTTTAAATTTGATTACATGAAACAGAAAAGTGAGCAAAGAACGAGATACATAGGACACAATTATTTTTGGACAAAATAGTCCCCGGAAAAACCCAATGCGGGAAAACCGGTGCAACAGCTATGAGGGTTTTCTATTATTAAGTAGTAGTTTTGCATACAATGTTGGTTGTCCTCCCGGAAATCCAGTGACAGAAAATTATAATGGCAGAAAACTCAGTGAGGTTACCTCTCTTCACCCGACAGTTTCTAGTTGATCCAGCAGCAAAACTGGACAGCCCCGACTATCTCTGTGTAGGCCCTGCGTCAGTGTTACAGGCTCTGCATCAGCTTATGTGTTCTCTCTTCTGCCTTCTCGAACTTCTGTGTCAACCTCTCCCAGTTTTTCCGAAAGTTCCCCCACAGTTCCGGCTTTCTACGTGGAGGGCAGCTTCTACTCTACGTCAAGCCTGCGTGGGCCCAGCGTCAGTGCCTCTACACACTGTGTTGCCTCCACTAGTGGCTCTCCGTTTCTCTATCCAGTTTTCTCGAACTATCCCTGCCCCTCTACTGTAGAATGATCACTCAATTCAAATTTCTCAGCGTCCTAGCCCCATAAATCAAACTCTAGATCAATTCATTCTCTCCATGTGTGTTTCTAAATGAACCCCAAGCCTCCTTCTTATAATTTTCTCATTGAGACTTCAACGGCCGAGATTAAGTCTCTAATCAACGGCTAAGATTAAAAATTGACTTCATCCGCTTTCTAGAACATTCTCACCCATATTTTGAGTAATACCCATTAATACTCTAATTTTCCTAAGTTTAGACTTAGGAACCCCATTAAAAATATTAATTATTTTAATAAAATACAATCCGGGTGGAATTTCAGCAAACAGTTTCTGGGTTCTTTAGAACTCATGTGCCTTAGCCCCTCCACCAATTTTCATTGCTAGAGCACATCCGATGCTACCAAAATCTAACAGTCACTAGCACTGATCAGGGCTCTGTGAAGATTTGAAAATGTGTATGCGCCGAAATGTCAGATCCATCACGTAACTACTACCATCACCTACCAACTCTATGATGTGATGGGAAACCCCACCTGGATCCTAACAACACTCTAGCGCTCAAGTCCCTCTGGTAATCCCCGACCTCTGCTGAAATGTGGCCATGGATGTATCCAACCGCCTAGCCTGCTCCATCGGGTACCAGATCAGTACCTCTCGCCATCTAATCCAAAAGGAGGAATCGAATGTACAATATCTTGTGTACGGAACAAGCCCTCCATGTCTACGTAGTGCCATACTCAACTCATGTCGCTTAGTCCTGCTAACCTGGACATGCCCTCGGGTATGTCTAGAAAATTCTGCCTCCCTCAACCCAATGTGTAAGGGTGGGCTAATAACACTGTAGATCCCATAAGTGTGCCTCTAAGGTGAACTATGCTGAAATCCCAACGTGTGGTCTTTATGCTGCCCCTCATTAATGGATAGCCCAAAGGATGGCTGCACATCCTCCACAAACTGTTGGGAAGTATGGCCTGTCTGCGCACCAACGAAATCCTTCCCCACGCACTCCAAAATTGTTGCAAACACTACCCCAAAGGATTCACTTATCTCCTTGGCAAGTACTAGCCTCACAACACAATCCTTCAACTCCCACATGTGCCCAGTGAGAGGCTTTTGCGCTAGCCCAGGAGCTGCAAATTCATGCTAAATTGTAGTTGCCTCCTCCTACTCCAAAACTCCACCCAAAGTCTGCTATATCCCTTAGCTTCCCTGACCAAATCTCTCTCGGCAATTGTTCCCTGGAAAATACCCGAAATGACCCCCCCATGCGCTCCTCCTGCGTCCTCCTAAAACATTCTATGGTTGAGTGAATGTCTGAATGTAAGTGTTGAAATCTCCCCCATCTCTCCTCCAGAATGTAGTGACAAACCCCTTTAGGATGGCACTCGAAGTCCCCCGAAGAAAGGGTGAGTTTTCCACACAGAAAACTCGTTGCTACACAACAAGTGACCCTGCTAAGCAGCTCGAGCAACAAAATGAGTTCAATTGACAAAATATCGTTTTTGAAGATGATCTCTTCCTATTTATAATTTCGTGGGACTTCCTTCCCACGTGGGCCCCTCCTTGCCACTTGACTTCCCTCCAAGGCTATTCAAACTCTTCACTTAGCCAAGTGCGTTTTTCCCATGTGGGTGGCCCCCACACTCCAATAACAAAGTAATTCAACCTCCTTTTCTTCCATAAGTCCCTTTGTCAAAATTGAGTGGGTTCCATGGCCTCCAAAATTATCCCAAATTGTGGCAAATTAAACCTATAACAAAATAATTTAGGAAGGGACATTACAGTCCTCCCCTCCCAAATGTTGTTTGTCCTCAAGCAACTTCAGCGTTGGATGCTCCAATATGTGCTCACCCTCTCGGGTGGCATCCTCATTCGGCAAGCTCTTGCAATGCACCAAAAACTCTCTGATGGTTCTGCTCCTTAGCTTCCTTTCCTAAGTCTCCAGAATGGCCTCCGGATCCAAAATCAGATGCCCCTCATCATTAAGTGGGGGCAACTCTACAGCTGTCATCACCTATTGGCCCAGCACCTTCTTGAGGCATAAAACATGGAAAATGTTGTGAATCTTGCTCCCCGGGGGAAGCTCTAGCTTGTACGCCACCTCTGCAACTCCCCTAACCTCTCTATACGGCACATAGAAACATGGTTGCAGCTTCTCGACCCCTTTCTCCTTCAAGGTAGACTGTCTATATGGTTGTAGCCATAAGTACACCAAGTCTCCCTCCTCAAAATGCCTCTCAACCCTGTGCTTATCAACATACATCTTTTGTTGAGTTTGTGTTGTCAATAAGTTGTCCTTGAGAGCCTTGAGAATGTCTTGGCTTTCCAAGATCCAATCTCTGGCCTTTGGGGCCCTAATGTCTCTAAAAACAATATCAACGAAAGATATGGCATCATAACCATATAAAGCACGGACGGGTGACATACCCATGGACATGTGATGAGTGGTGTTGTAGCAATACTCGCCATGTGATGGATGAGGATGATATTGCTCGACAATACGATTCCAACGCATCGAGAATCGTCTAAATCCGAGTTGTCGTTAGAGAGAAATGAATTTTGGAAGTTAACAAGGTAATTATTGGTTACCAAGTCATGTAGGCTTGGTGTAAAAGAGAGCCAATAAATGTGTCACTTCAAGTAAATTCGTTGAGCTTTAAAGTCTATAAATTAAGGATGATTTGAGGTTATTTGAGGCATCCAAGTTTGGGCAATACACACCAAAGGGAGCTCTGATATTTCGTGGAGGAAACCGCAGAAAAGAAGCCAGAAGAGACAACATGAAGGAGCCAAAGGACAGTGTGAGGGTTTTAGATTGATTTAGGTGACAACGTGGAAGTCTAAGGGTTGTTTGAGGGTTTTCTAAGAGTTGTCTTGGCCTCGGATTGCAAGGAAAAAAAGGCCGCAACAGATAGGAGTGTGTTGCTGCTGTTTAAGGCAAATTGTGGCACGTTTTGGAGGGGACTAAGTTACAGTCCACTGCTGGGCTAGGCCACGGGCTATAGCCATCAGATGGAGGCCTTTAGGAGCTGCATTCAGGGTGGATAGCAGCCCTATAAGGCAGCATATGCCTGGAGGAGTCTCCCTAGGGTGAACCACAATCAATTGGAGGTTGTTTTGTTGAGCTGTGTGGAGGTTGAGGGCAGCGTGGTGTGTCCTAACTAGTGGTGCAATATTACAACAATGCAACAAGGTGTGAACAACGCTATTGGAGATGTGTATTGGGTCAAGTTGATGACCTGTTTTGGATCAGTTTGTGTGCAGCCTATTGATGCCATATGGATGACATTCCATGGTGGTGAAATGTCTTCCTAGGAGCAGAATTGATAGTGAGTGGATTGGGTGTGATAGATCTGATTGGAGGGCAGCGAGTTGGCTACCCAAAGTAGCCCTAGAGCAACAGACAAGAAGGACGTTGTTGGTGCATGATTGGGTGAAGTATTGCAGCCTTATGTGCAGCACTTCGATGGACGAAAGTGACTGCTAGATTGGCAAATTGGAGCTCGGGAATTAGGCCTACCCAGAGAGTTGTTTGATGAGCCAGTGTTCATTGTAGCAAACGTGACTTGCAGCAGTGATAGGAGGCAGCCCTCTTGGAGTCTCGAAGTGTAGATGCCTTGATGGACTAAGGCACTACTGTGAAAATTCCTAAACCCGAAATCCCTACTGCAGCAACTAATATTACTTCTCCTACTTGTTAAACTATACAAGTTATTTACTGTGTTCTACGATAAATATCAAAGTAAATACAATTGCAGCATTCACTATTTAAAAATAATATGCCAAAACAAGAAACTGAACAAAAAAAATACAACACAATGACAGTTATTTTTGGACAAATGTCCCTGGAAAAACCCAATGCGGGAAAACCGGTGCAGCAGATGAGGGTTTCTTTATTATTCTTCAGCAAAAATCTCATGTACAAGATACAACCAGCAGAATAGAAGAGGATTCTCTGTGAGAATTTTTACAGACACTTCTCGACGAGTTTCTGATCCAAGAGAGGACCTGTTGCCCCCTCTGTGTCTCACTGCATCAGCCCCTGTGTGAGAACTACGCTATCCCAGCATCACACTGCCTCTGCATTGTCCTCTGCGTCACAACCTTTGTGTTGTCCTCCTTCTGCTCTGCGTCTTCTGCTCCTAACCTCCAGACTGATGTTGATACCCTCTCTCTCTCCTTCTCACCTGCAACTCTCCCTCTGATTCGATTTTCTCTTGCCAAACTTCAACTAGTGAGAAAATCGAACTTACTCAGGTAACTGAGTATCTGCCTTTAGTGTATTTTCCAACTGCCCATCGATGTCCTTCTTATAATCCTCCAGTTGAGAACCAATGACCTAGATTAGATTCTAATCAATGGCTCAGATCATTTGGACTCGATCTTCGTCTTCTTCTAGAACTTACACCCACAGTTTAGATTAATACCCATTAATTATTTTAATTTCCTAAGTTTAGACTTAGGGACCCATTAAAAATAATTATTTATTTTAATAAAACTGTCTCTGGGTGGAATTTCCCAAAACGATTTCTGGGTATTGTGGAATACATGTGTCTAAGCCTCCCTGCAAAATTTGAGACTTAGAGCACATCCGATGCTACCAAAAATCAACAATTACTAGTGAGCAGTACGGAAGTGAAGGACCAGCAGGATGAGATACGACATAGATGTTGCAACGAAGTTTGTCATTGTATCTTGTATACCATAGATTGTTGTATAATTCAAATTTGGTTTAATATAATGAAGATTGGGATTGTACTATTGTAAAATTTTGTTTAAAACTGTGTATATTGTGCATATGTGATTTACTACCTTATATTTCCGTTGTGCAAAGTAGTTTATGGTTGAGAATCTTGGTTTCGTAGCGTCAGTGATTTTACAACTCTAACCTAGACCCGAGGTCGTGAAAATTCAACAGTACCAGCCTAACAACACAATCCTCCAACTCCCATGTGTGCCCAGTCAGAGGCTTCTGCACTAACCCAGAAGCTGCAAATTCGTACTCAACTGTAGTTGCCTCCTCCTGCTCCAAAACACCACCCAAAGTTTGTTATATCCCTGAACATTCCTCACCAAAATTCTCCCGACAATTGCTTCCTGGAAGACTCCCGAAATGACCCCCATGTGTGCTCCTCCCGTGTCCTCCTGAAACACGCTATGGCTGAGTGAATGTCTAAATGTAGTGAATGTCTGAATGTAAGTGCTGAAATCTCCCCCAGCTCTCCTCCTGAATGATGTGACAAACCTCTCTAGGGTGGCACTCGAAGTCCCCTGAAAAAAGAGTGATTTCTCCACACGAAAAACTCGTTGATAAAGCACAAGTGACCCGGCTAAGCAGCTCAAGCAACTAAAATGAGTTCAACTAGCAAAAGATCCTTTGTGAGGATCAACTCCTCCTATTTATAATTTCGTGGGTCTTCCTGTTGATTTGGGGTAGCATCGGATGTGCTCTAGCCACAAAATTTGGAGAGGTTGGGGCACATGAGATCTCCAATACCCAAAAAGGGTTTGGGCAGATTCTAAACAATTCAGGAGAAATTAAAATAATTAATATTTTTAATAGAGTCCCCAAATCTAAACTTAGGGAAAATAAAATATTAATAGGAATTAATATGAAGCTGCGTTAGAACGGTCCAAAAGACATGGATCAAGTCAGATCTAATCTTAGCCACTGATTAGGGACTTAATCTCGACCATTGATATGTCAACAGGAAAAGTATAAGAGGAGGTTTGAGGGTCACTTGGAAAACACACCAAAGTGATCAGTGATTCTATTCTCTAGATCGGGGTTTTCTAAGAGAGAATCAGTGATTGGAGAGCAGTTGAGGGGCATTGAGTACAAAGAGACAGAGAGGCAGAGACAGAGCAGTCAAAGAGAGTGACACAGGAGCAGCCAGTGCTCACACAGGGCCACGCAGAGGCAGCTAACCGCTGCGCAGAGCACTAGAGAGGTCACCATAGCTGACGCAGAGGCTCAAAGAGTTGACGCAGGGCCTCCTGAGGCTGACACAGGCCAAGATAGGCTAACACGGGGCCAATGCTGGGCTAGGAGAGGCTGACGCAGTCCAGATTGGTGCTGAGTAGCTGTCGGAAGGATTATCCGAGGTTTCAACCAGTAGCTTTGTCAGAAACGGAGAGGTATTACTGCTAAGGAAATTCTCTGTTGGGTAGGCCATTTTCGGCACCCAAATTGTACTTTGATATTGCTTAATAAGAAAACCCTCAGATAGCTACACCGGTTTCCCACATTGGGTTTTTCCGGGGACATTAGTCCAAAAATAATGGTGTCATATGGTGTGTTTATTTCTGTTTCTTTTTAGTTGCTAATGTTAGGATATTCCGACACATAGGATATAGTTAAGTTCAACTTGGTCTAGTGTAGAGTTAGGTATAGAGTTAGGTAAAGTGTGTTTCTTTATCGTTGTACATTTTGTAACTTACAATCCGACGGTCACGATATGTAGTGATCCGACGGTTCATTCTCTCCTCGGTATTACCGACACTTGATCCGTGGCTTGACACCCGATTGGTCCATGAGTTCTATTTAAAGCGCATGGAGGGTCATTGTTCGGGTAATCTGTGCATGAGAGAAGCTTATGTAAATTTTCATTCTTTGATTAATAAATTGCCTGTAGTACCCACGTTGGGACAGACCGTGGACTGTTTCCCTCTTTGAGGGTTTTAACCACGTCAAAAACACTGGTGTATTGATCTGTGATCTGGTTGTGAGCGGTGTCCTTTTGGTGTTCTTTCTGAGGAACTTACCCTGTAAATTCCTACATGGTATCGGAGCTATTTGAGGGCCGCGTCCGTTGATGATCCAAATCTGAAGCCGGTAGAACTGCATGCGGTTGTCGTTTCCTAGATCTGCTGTTTCTGACTGCTTTCGGGCCGAGAGGACTGCTCTGTTGCGTTCGGAGCATCTGTTCCAGTGAGGAACCCCTTTCGTTTCACGCGAAAAGGTTTCCGGTAGCCCCAGCTGCGTCATTTTTCAGATCGGGAGGTATACAGTGTTTTTTTTGCAGTTTACTGTTATTTTCTCTCTGCTTATTTCGGTTTCGGTTTATTTAGCCCTTTTTTTTAACCGGATCTATACCTTTCATTTCTGCATATGCTCTTTGCCCTGCGACTCTGTGCGATCTGGGCAAATCAGAAACAGAAAAAAAGGATTTTTCTCATGCGTATGCTCTTTTCCCTGCACCTTAGTGTGATCTCGGAAAATCAGAAACATTGAGAAAAATATTTAGTTTTTCGGCTAAAGCTAACTTTGAGATTTTTTTTTTAAATTTCTAGTTTTTTGGCTAAAGCTAACTTTGAGCCGCAAGGTTCGTTTTTCTTTGCATATTCGTGTTGGGTTTTGTGTTTTGTGTTTTGTAGGGAAAAAGAGCTTTCTCAAGGCAAGCACGCAAACCAAGGCCCCCCCCTCTCTCTCTCTCTCTCTCTCTCAAATTTTTTGTATAGATCAATTGGTTCAAAGCTATTTTAAGAGAGTAGAGATCTTGGGTTCAAGTCTCCATTTTGTGGGGGCGGATTTTTTCATTCGCGCACTTTGCCGGCAACGTTAACAATTTTTTTTAAAAAAAGCCATAACTTCTTCATCCGGAAGCCTTTTTCAGAGCCGTTTTTTTTTAAATCGCCTATTTTTTCGAGATCTATCCATTGGAACACTTACTTTCAGCATCTTCAGCTTCAGTTTTTTTTTAAAAATGGAAAGTCCATGCCAAGTCATTCTTGACAGCACTAACTACTTCCAATGGGTAGCCTACATGGAAGATTTACTTAGAAGTAAAGGTCTCTTCAGAATAGCCACAGACCAAGAGAAGAAACCAAAAAATGAAGACAAGGCTGCAAAATGGGAAAATAGACAAGATCAAGCACGTGGTTTGATAGGGATGTCTATTTCTCCTGATCTTAGATTCCACATTGCAGAACTTGAGACTCCTCATGAAGCATTAGAAAAACTCGCTAAAGTTTTTGGGATTAAAAATGAAATTAGAGCCCATCAACTTGAAAATGAGTTGCTTACTTTGGATACTAATAATTTTTCTTGCATTGAAGATTTCTTGTCCAAATTCAAGACCCTTAGATATCTCTTGGAAGGTGTTAAAGTTAAGAAAGAAGATGGTAACCTTATTTATTCCATCCTTACTAAGTTGGGACCAGCCTACTCTGTATTTGTTTCCACTTTCCATTCTACAAGAGAAGCTTTCATTTGTCAAGGAAAAGACTACAAGGCCCCTTCCTTTGACTCCTTTTGTGATTCCTTAATAAGAGAACAAGAAAAACTCTTACACCTTGGTCTTCTTAATCTTGGAAACTCTTCCACGAAAGCGTTAGCCGCCCAGCAGCAACCAAATTCAAAGAATCCTAAGAAGTCATATCCTCAAAAGAATGGTCCTAAACCAACTCAGCCTCAAAATGAAAGATCATTTCAGCAAAATGATAAGCCCAATAAAAACAAATGGAAGAAGACTGATAGACATTGTAACTTTTGTAATCGAGATGGCCACTTAGAATCTAAATGCTTTAAGAAGATGGAAGCCTTGGAAGCCGCAATGAAGAAACATAACATCCATGTGGAGCCTACTTCAACTTCAACTTCCGGAATGGCACTTTCTGCATGTCGTTGTCAATCATCTCAGTCTGGTTATGCATTAAATGTATCTTCTTCTTCTCCTTCTCATGAGTGGCTCATTGATTCTGGAGCCTCTTATCACATGGCCAAAAACCAAGCCATGTTTTCTTCTTTAAATGATTGTAACACCAAAAATATATATGTTGGTGATGATAGATCTCTTAATGTTGTAGGGACTGGAACTGTTCATCTAGACAATGGTCAGTTTAATGATGTATTATGTGTTCCAACCTTATCCTGCAACCTTCTATCTGTATATCAGATAACTCATTCAGGTGAAGGTAAAATTGTTGAATTTTCACCTCATGATGTTGTAATCAAGGATCTAAGAGATCCTAAACAGATTCTAGCTACTGGTATTGCTGATGATTCCACAAAGTTGTATAAGTTTCACAACTTTGGGTCATCCAATCTTCCCTCAGTATTTGTTGCTCATAATGATGAAGTGAGCAAACTTTGGCATGAGCGATTTGGTCACTTAAACTATCGCTCCCTTCAGCATCTATGTAAAGAAAATATGGTGACAGGTCTTCCTATGGTATCTTGCAGAGATGGTGTTTGTTCCGGATGTGTACTCGGAAAACATCATCGGGACAGTTTTGACAAACGTGCCTCTTGGCACGCCTCAGCCCCTTTACAGCTTGTGCACAGTGATTTATGTGGTCCACTTCCTGTTGCTTCATTCTATGGCTGCAAGTATTTCTTAACTTTCATTGATGATTTCTCCAGACGCACTTGGGTATACTTCTTAAAACTCAAGAGCGAAGTATTTAACACATTTTTGGCCTTCAAAGCCTTTGTTGAAAAACAATCTGGACATCAAATTCTTAAGCTAAGAACTGATAATGGTGGAGAATATGTTAAAAACACATTCATCAACTTTTGCACCGAAAATGGAATTCAAATGCAACATACTGTTCCATACACTCCACAACAAAATGGTGTAGCTGAAAGGAAAAATCGCACCTTAAAGGAAATGGCTAATTGTATGCTGCAATCTATAGGACTCAGTCTTAGTTTTTGGGCCGAAGCAATTAATTGTGCAAATTATATAATCAATCGCACTCCTACTAAGGTTCTAGAGAATATCACTCCAGAAGAAGCTTGGAGTTCCATTAAACCAGATGTAAGTCACTTTCGTGTTTTTGGAAGTGAAGCATGGGCCCATATTCCAGATGAAAAGCATAAAGCTTTAGAACCTAAGAGTGAGAAATGTACTTTTGTTGGATACTCTGAAGATGTAAAAGGTTATCGACTTATTCCATTTAAGTCCAAAAATGTTATCATTAGAAGAGATGTAAAATTTGATGAAAATAAATCGGCCTGCGAGCCTAGTCCGGCGGATGTGCCACCTCTTCCTATCTCTTCTACTTTTGAAAACATTTCTTCTTCAGATGATGAAAGTGAGGATGACAATCCTCCCCCACCTTCTCAGGATCCTCAACTTCCAAGATGGGTCCGTGCTACTCGGGATGCAGCAGGTGATCTTGCCGGTGATCCTACAGATCAGCGACGTACACGTTCTCAGTTTGAAAGAGCCTCTTCTTTACTGGCTCAAGCTCCAGTAAATCATGATCCTGACACTTTTGCAGAAGCTTCAGGCCATCCACATTGGGAAGCAGCTATGAATGAAGAATATCATTCATTGATGACAAATGATACATGGGATCTTGTTCCTCTACCAAAGGGACGCAAACTTGTTAGATGTAAATGGGTTTACAGAACCAAGTATGGACCAGATGGGAAAGTTGATAAACATAAAGCTCGTCTTGTTGCTAAGGGCTTTTCACAGGTTGAAGGCATTGACTACACTGAAACCTTCTCCCCTGTTGCCAAAATGAACTCTATCCGCCTTGTTCTTTCCCTTGCTGCCTCTTTAAAATGGGAAGTCCATCAAATGGATGTTAAATCTGCCTTCTTGCATGGGGACTTGTAGAAAGAAATCTATATGGAACAACCCATTGGCTTCATACAATCAGACTCCAGCCTTGTTTGTCGACTTAAGAAATCCCTTTATGGTCTCAAGCAAGCTCCTCGGGCTTGGTATGCCAAAATGGATAGCTTTCTTTTAGAATCTGGCTTTTCTAGGTGTCATTCTGACAATACTGTCTACACCAAGAAAGTGGGCAACTCCCTTATCATCCTTGTTCCTTATGTTGATGATCTTATTCTTACTGGCAGTGATCCCAACCTTATAAACCATGTGAATTCCAGCCTTAAAAAGAAATTTGAAATGACAGACTTAGGACACTTACACTATTTTCTCGATCTTCAAGTCTTGCAATCCAAGGAGGGTATTTTCCTTTCCCAGTCCAAGTATGCTTGTGATATTCTTCGTCATTTTCACATGGAAGACTGTAAGCCAGCCCCTTCTCCCTTTCAGTCTGGAGTCAAACTTTCAGTCTCTTGTACTTCTCCTGAAGTTGATGCTACCTTATACCGTCAACTTGTAGGAAAACTCTTGTATTTAACCCATACTCGTCCTGACCTTTCCTTTGCTGTTGGCCTTGTTGCTCGTTTTATGCAAAACCCCCGTGAAAGTCATTGGAAAGCAGCTAAAAGAATACTTCGTTATGTTCGAGGTACAGTACAGTTTGGGATTCATTACAGTGCCAAAGCAGCTCCTCTATTAGTTGGTTTCACTGATTCTGATTGGGCTGGTGACCCTGATGATCGGAAGTCTACTGCCGGTTATGTCTTCACTCTTGGTTCAGGACCTATTACATGGGCTTGTAAGAAACAGGCTGCCATTTCTCTTTCGTCAGCAGAAGCAGAGTATCGTGGTGCCGTGGAAGCTAGTAAGGAAGCCTTGTGGCTTCGTCAGATCCTATCAGAGTTTGGCTTTGAGCAGCAGCATCCAACCACACTTTGGTGTGATAATCAAAGTGCCATTCAGCTATGCAAAGATCCAGTCCAGCATCAGCACAGCAAACACATTGAACTACACATGCACTTCATCAGAAAGCTCATTCATGACCATGTTCTTAAAGTGCAATATTGTCCAACAGATGATCAGGTTGCAGACATCTTCACAAAGGCTCTCACAGAGGCGAAGTTCACTAAACTTCGATATATGCTTGGAGTTCAGGAAGTTGTCACTAAGGGGGGATAGGCTCTAGTGCCTCCTTCCTTCTCCTATTGTGTCATATTTGTAAATCCTTCAATCCTATCCCAAGTTGTTCTTAAGGGGGGATGTTAGGATATTCCGACACATAGGATATAGTTAAGTTCAACTTGATCTAGTGTAGAGTTAGGTATAGAGTTAGGTAAAGTGTGTTTCTTTACCGTTGTACATTTTGTAACTTACAATCCGACGGTCACGATATGTAGTGATCCGACGGTTCATTCTCTCCTCGGTATTACCGACACTTGATCCGTGGCTTGACACCCGATTGGTCCATGAGTTCTATTTAAAGCGCATGGAGGGTCATTGTTCGGGTAATCTGTGCATGAGAGAAGCTTATGTAAATTTTCATTCTTTGATTAATAAATTGCTTGTAGTACCCACGTTGGGACAGGCCGTGGACTGTTTCCCTCTTTGAGGGTTTTAACCACGTCAAAAATACTGGTGTATTGATCTGTGATCTGGTTGTGAGCGGTGTCCTTTTGGTGTTCTTTCTGAGGAACTTACCCTGTAAATTCCTACAGCTGATCTGTAATATGTTGAGCATGCACTAGTGTTTATTTTCAATATTTACATTGTAAATAACTTGTTAAAGAAAATAACAAGTAGGTAGGAATAAATCAGATAAAGAGCATGGAGGGTTTCTAACTAAGTAAATTTAGAAACTTCAACATGGTATCAGAGTGTGATTGCAGATCACAGGAGGACTAAAAGACATCAGCTGAGCGGAGCAATAGCAATAGAAAACAGTTGTCCCAAGGTGACAAAAGCTGTTTCTAACAGCACAGAAGCCAAGGAGTGTGACGCAGAACTAGTCAGGGCCACGCAGAAGCAGCCAGGAGCTGCACAAAGCCTCAAAGAGGCCAACATTGCTAACGCAAAGGGCCAGAGGGTTGATGCAGGGCCTCCCAGGGTTGACGCAGACCCATCAGGGGTGACGCAGGGCCAGCGTGAGGCAGAGAGGGGCTGATGCAATCCACAAATTGGCAATTGTTGGGGTTTAGAAGGCTGTAGAAATATTGCAAGGTGGAGCTAGTGAGGTACTATAGTCAAAATAGTACCTTACAGAGAAGGGCCAAAGGAGTTGCTACCGAGGGTTTCTAGCCGAGGAACCCAGATCAACAGTGCAATTGCACAAGTAGATCATGTTGATTTGGGGTAGAATCGGATGTGCTCTAGCCACGAAATTTGGCGGAGAGGTTGGGGCACATGAGATCTCCAATACCCAGAAAGGGTTTGGGCAGATTCTAAACAGATCAGGAGATATTAAAATAATTAATATTTTTAATGAAGTCCGTAAGTCTAAACTTAGGGAAAATAAAATATTAATGTGTATTAATACGAATCTGTGTTAGAGTGGTCCAAAAGACATGGATCAAGCCAGATCTAATCTTAGCCGTTGATTAGGGACTTAATCTCGGCCGTTGAAATGTCAACAAGAAAAGTATAAGAGGAGGCTTCAGGGTCACTTGGAGAGCACACTTGATGATCAGTCATTCTATTCTCTAGAGCGGGGTTTGCTAAGAGAGATAGAATCAGTGATCGAGAGAGCAGCTAAGGGGCATTGAGTATAGAGAAACAGAGAAGGCAGAGATTGTGCCCGGACAGCAACGCAACACCCAAGGAGGGTGATGCAGAGCCAGCAAGGGCTCATGCAGGGCTAGCGTGGGACAGAGAGGCGATGACATAGTCCAGATTGGGCAGACACTGGGGTTGCAGGAGCAGTTTTGGGTAGGCCAGTTTCGGAACCCAAATTGTACTCTGATATTTCTTAATAAGAAAACCCTCAAATAACTGCACCGATTTTCCCACATTAGGTTTTTCCAAGGACATTGGTCCAAAAATAATGGTGTCATGTGGTGTGTTTGTTCTTGTTTCTTTTAGTTGTTGATCAGTAATATGTTGAGCATGCACTGGTGTTTATTTTCAATATTTACTTTGTAAATAACTTGTTAAAGAAAAATAACAAGTATGTAGGAATAAATCAGAAAAAGTGCCTAAACGGTTTCTAAACTAACTAAAATTAGGAACTTCAACATGGTATCAGAGCGTGATTGCAAATCACAAGAGGACTAAGAGACATCAGCCGAGCAGAGCAATAGCAACAGAAAACAGTTGTCCCGAGGTGACAGACATTGTTTCTAGCAGCACAGAGGCCAAGAAGTGTGACGCAGAGCCAGACAGAGCCACGCAGAAGAAGCCGGGAGCTGCGCAGAGCCTCAGAGAGGCCAGCGTTGCTGTCGCAGAGGGCCAGAGGGCTAACATAGGGCATCCCAGGGCTGGCACACACCCATCTGGGGTGACGCAGAGCCAGCATGAGGCAGAGAGGGGCTGACGCAGTTCACAGAGAGGCAGTTGTTGCAGTCTAGAAGGCTGCAAAAATATTACAGAGTGGAGTTGGTGAGGTACTGTAGTCAGAACAGTACCTGACAGAGTAGAGCCAAAGGAGTTGTTACCGAGGGTTTCTAGCCGAGGAACCTAGATCAACAGTGCAGTTGCACAAGATGATCAGAGTAGGGGGCATCTCAACAAGCAACAGAAGGATTTCCAGGAGGGAAATCAAGACACAGAGGGAGTCAGAAGAGAACTTCCATACATGAAGTAAAGACTTAGAGGAGTCGAACAGAGAACTTCCAAGAGGGAAGCAGAGGAGCATCATGGCACTTCACGGGGTAAGAGACAATGATAGACTGGATGGAGCATCGAACTCGGCAGTCTGGAAGGCGAGAATCTTATCAGTGCTTGACAAGAATCGTGTCAAGAACTTCGCCTTGAAGGTTATAGCTATCCCAGTCGACCCCAATGATAACGACAAGTACGAAGAGGCAATGGCGAAGGCCAAGTGCATTATCTTTAATGGGGTCAAGGATCATGTGGTACCATATATAGCCGAGAAGGAAACGGAAGTTGAGATGTGGGAGGCTCTCAAGAACCTGTACCAACATACTTCTGTGCAGAGAAGAATGTTGCTCGAAAACCAGATGAGGTTGTATCAGATGAAGAAGGGTCAATCGATTGACACCTTCCTCGGAGGACAGCATGAGATCCGATACCAGTTGACTGCTATAGGAATGACACCGGATCAGGAACTTATGGTGAGGACAGCCCTGAATGCTGTCTCAAAATATTGGGTAGTGTTTGTCCAGAGTATCCTAGGCAGAGGGACTCTCCTAGCTTGGGACGAGATGTGGGCAACTCTTCGCCAAGAAGAGAAGAGATCAGACGGCAGTCGAAGACAGGTAGCAACAGCAAAGGGATCAAGGTCAAGGAGGAGGAGGATGATGTGGCCCTAGCATCTGAGGGAAAGCAGGAGAAGCGGAAGAAGAAATATCTCTCCAAGGTCAAGTGCTTCCACTGTGGGGAGATGGGTGATTATGCGACCCAGTGCCCAAGGAAGAAGAATAAGGGAGAGTCTTCTAAGACTAAGGCGGCGCCAGCACAGGCAGAGAAAGAAGTTTTGATAGACAATGGTTGTGCCATGAGTGCACACGTGCCACTTAAGCGGAAGTGGGGAGACATCGAGCTGTAGTCAGGTGGACTACAAGCAATGAGGGGCAAGACCCTTGAGGTACCCAGCCTCTGGGATTAGACCTTGCTACGGGAGCCCCAGCGAGGAGTAGCAGGACTGGCTGAGTGGGTAGATACGGATGCGAATGGAGCGGCAGAGAGAGCTACAATGCAGGAGTCCCGAGACAATGCAGAGCTAGCAGGCTGCAGTAGCGCGAGAGGCACAAATGTGTTGCACCAGTGCAAGAAGGCACAAAGAGGTGCGCAACGGTGCGAGATGTAGGGAGTTGTTGCAGCAGCACTGAGGTCAGAGAGGGAGCACTTGTCAGTGACAGAGGGAGCTTCAACATCAGTGGGTGTTTCTAGCCCAACAGGGAAGTCAGTTGGGAGATCAGTTACTTACTTATCAGTAACAGAGTTGCAGTGCAGGAGTAGGCGGCACGATGCAACTTGATGAGAAGAGGTGCAGTGCGGATGCAGTGCTGGGAGAAAGGACTAGCAACAACACGGATGCAGAGAGAGTTGTCGTACATATGCAGCAATGGCGGTGGCAGAACCATGGGCAGCAGTACAGGAGGCAGCAGTGCAAAGGATGTTGCGCAGGAAGGCCTAGCATCAACACAGGTACCGATGCCGGATGATCAGAGTAATACTCGGTGAGGAGTATTGCTAGAGCACAATCCTTGCTAAGAGGGAGCATTGATTTGAGGTAGCATTGGATGTGCTCTAGCCACGAAATTTGGTGGAGAGGTTGGGGCACATGAGATCTCCAATACCCAGAAAGGGTTTGGGCAGATTCTAAATAGTTCAAGAGATATTAAAATAATTAATATTTTTAATGGAGTCCCTAAGTCTAAACTTAGGGAAAATAAAATATTAATGTGTATTAATATGAATCTTTGTTAGAGTGGTCCAAAAGACATGGATCAAGCCAGATCTAATCTTAGCCGTTGATTAGAGACTTAGTCTCAGTCATTGAAATGTCAACAGGAAAAGTATAAGAGGAGGCTTGAGGGTCACTTGGAAAGCACACCAGATGATCAGTCATTCTATTCTCTAAAGCGGGGTTTGCTAAGAGAGATAGAATCAGTAATCAGGAGAGCAGCTGAGGGGCTTTGAGTATAGAGAAACAGAGAAGGAAGAGATTGCGTCGGGAGAGCAACGCAGCACCTAAGGAGGGTGACGCAGAGCCAACAAGGGCTCATGCAGGCCTAGAAAGGCTGACGCAGGGCCAACGTGGGACAGAGAGGGGCTGACGCAGTCCAGATTGGGCAGACGCTGGGGTTGCAGGAGCAGTTTTGTGCTGAGGAACTACCGGAAGGATTTTTTGGGGTTTCAGCTAGGAGATTTCTCTCAAATTGTGAGGTATAGCTGCTAAGGAAATTCTCTGTTGGGTAGGCTAGCTTTGGCACTCAGCTTGTACTCTGATATTGCTTAATAATAAAACCCTCGGATAGCTACACCAGTTTTCCCATATTGGGTTTTTCCAGGGACATTGGTCCAAAAATAATGGTGTCATGTGGTGTGTTTATCACTGTTTCTTTAAGTTGTTGATCTGTAATATGTTGAGCATGCATTAGTGTTTATTTTCAGTATTTACTTTGTAAATAACTTGTTAAAGAAAAATAACAAGTAGGTAGGAATAAATCAGAAAAAGTGCATGAAGGGTTTCTAAACTAAGTAAAATTAGAAACTTCAACAGATCAGAGTAGGAGACATCTCGACAAGAGGCAGAGGGAGTCCAAAAGAGAACTTCCAAACGGGAAGTAGAGACTCAGAGGAGTCGAACAGAGAACTTCCAGGAGGGAAGTAGAGGAGCATCATGGCACTACACGAGGTAAGAAACCAGGATAGACTGGACAGAGCATCAAACTTCATAGTCTAGAAGGCCAGAATCTTATCCGTGCTTGACAGGAATCATGTCAAGAATTTCGCCTTGAAGGTAATAGCTGTCCCAGTCGACCCCAGTGATAATGACAGGTACAAGGAGGCGATGGCGAGGGCCAAGTGCATTATCCTTGACAGGATCAAGGATCCTGTGGTACCACGTATAGCCGAGAAGGAAACAACATTTGAGATGTAGGAGGCTCTCAAGAAGTTGTACCAACATGCTTCTGTGCAGAGAAGAATGCTGCTTGAGAATCAGATGAGGTCGTATCAGATGAAGAAGGGACAATCAATTGACACCTTCCTCGGAGGACTGAATGAGATCCGAGACCAATTCACTGTTATAGGAGCGACACCAGATCAGAAGCTAATGGTGAGGACAGCCCTCAATGTTGTCTCAGAAGACTAGGAAGTATTTGTCCAAAGTATACTGGGCAGAGGGACACTTCCACCTTGGGACGAGATGTGGGAAGCTCTTCGCCAGGAAGAGATCAGACGACAGTCAAAGACAGGTAGCAACAGCAAGGGGATCAAAGTCAAGTAGGAGGAGGAAGATGTGGCCCTAGCATCCGAGGGAAAGCAGGAGAAGCGGAAGAAGAAAGATCTCTCCAAGATCAAGTGCTTCCATTGTGGGGAGTTGGGTCATTATGCGACCCAATGTCCAAGGAAGAAGAGTAAGGGAGAGTCTTCTGAGACTAAGGCAGCGCCAACACGGGCAGAGAAGGAAGTTTTGACAGACGATGACTGTGCCATGAGTGCACATCCACCACTTGAGCGGAAGTGGGGAGACATCGAGTTGTAGTCAAGAGGACTATAGGCGATGAGGGGCAGGATCCTCGAGGTACCCACCCTCTTGGATTAGACCTTGCTACGGGAGCCCCGAAGAGTAGCAGGACTGGCTAAGTCGGGTAGAGACAGATGCGAATGAAGCAGTAGAGGGAGATACAGTGTAGGAGTCCCGAGACAGCACGAGGCTAGCATGTTGCATCAGTGCGAGAGGCACGGGAGTGTTGCACCAGTGCAGGATGGCACAAAGAGGTGTGCAACGATGCGAGATGCAGGGAGTTGTTGCAGCAGCGCAGAGGTCAGAGAGGGAGCACTTGTCAGCGGCAGAGGGAGCTTCAACATCAATGGGTGTCTCTAGCCCAACAGGGAGGTCAGATTGGGAGATCAGTTACTTACTTCTCAGTAACTGAGTTGCAGTGCAGTAGTGGGCAACACAATGCAACATGATGAGAGGAGGTGCAGTGCGGATGCAGTGCTGGGAGAAAGGACCAGCAGCAGCACGGATGCAAAGGGAGTTGTCGTACAGATGCAGTAGTGGCAGTGGTAGAACCATGGGAAGCAGCACAGGATACAACAGTGCAGAGGATGGTGGGCAACAGGCCTAGCATCAGCACAGGAACCGATGTCGGATGATCAGGTTGATACTCAGTGAGGAGTATTACTAGAGCACACTCCTCACTAAGAGGGAGTGTTGATTTGGGGTAGCATCGGATGTGCTCTAGCCACAAAATTTGGTGGAGAGGTTGGAGCACATGAGATCTCCAATACCCAGAAAGGGTTTGGGCAGATTCTAAACAGTTCAGGAGATATTAAAATAATTAATATATTTAATGGAGTCCCTAAGTCTAAACTTAGGGAAAATAAAATATTAATGGGAATCAATATGAAGCTATGTTAGAATGGTCCAAAAGACATGGATCAAGCCAGATCTAATCTTAGCCGTTGATTAGGGACTTAATCTCGGTCGTTGATATGTCAATAGGAAAAATATATGAGGCTTGAGGGTCACTTGGAGAACACACCATAGTGATCAATCATTTTATTCTCTAGAGAGGGGTTTGCTAAGAGAGATAGAATCAGTGATCAGAGAGCAACTAAGGGGCATTGAGTACAGAGAGATAGAGAGGCAGAGATAGTGTCGGGAAAGCAGCAGATCAGTCAAAGAGAGTGACACAGGAGCAGCCAGTGCTCATGCAAGGCCACGCAGAGGCAGCTAAGTGCTACGGAGAGCACCAGAGAGGTCATCGTAGCTAACGCAGAGGCTCAGAGAGCTGACGTAGGGCCTCTTTGGGCTGACGCAGGGCTAGCGTTGGGCTAGGAGAAGCTAACGCAGTCCAGATTGGGCAGACGTTGGGGTTTCTGGGGCAGATTGGTGCTGAGTTACTGCCGAAAGGATTATCCAGGGTTTCAGCCAGTAGATTTGTCATAAATGGAGAGGTATTACTGCTAAAGAAATTCTCTAATGGGTAGGCCAGTTTCGGCCCCGAGATTGTACTCTGATATTGCTTAATAAGAAAACCCTTAGATAGTTGCACCGATATTCCCACACTGGGTTTTTCTAGGGACATTCGTCCAAAAATAATGGTGTCATATGGTGTGTTTGTTTCTGTTTCTTTTTAGTTGTTGATCTGTAATATGTTGAGCATGCACTAGTGTTTATTTTCAGTATTTACATAGTAAATAACTTGTTAAGGAAAATAACAAGTAGGTAGGAATAAATCAGATAAAGTGCATGGAGGGTTTCTAACCAAGTAAACTTAGAAACTTCAAAACTTCCTTCCCACATGGGCCCCTCCACCTTGCCATTTTACTTCCCTCGAAGGCTATTCGAACTCTTCACTTTGCCAAGTGCACTTTTCTCATGTGGGTGGCCCCCACACTCCAATAACAAAATAATACGACCTTCTTTTCTTCCCTACGTCCCTATATCAAAATTGGGTGGGTTCCATGGCCTCCAAAACTATCCAAAATTGTGAGAAATTAAACTTGTAAAAAAATAATTTAGGAAGGGACATTACAGTCCTCCCCTCACAAATGTTGCTTGTCCCCAAGCAACTTCAGCGTTGGATGCTCCAATATATGCTCACCCTCCCAGGTGCCATCCTCATCCGGCAGACTATTCCAATGCACCAAAAACTCTCTAATGGTCATGTTCCTTAGCTTCCTTTCCCAAGTCTCCAAAATGGCCTCCGATTCCAAAAGCAGATGCCCCTCATCATCAAGTGAGGGCAACTCTACAATTGTCGTCACCTGTTGGCCCAACACCTTCTTGAGGCACAAAACATGAAAGATGTTGTGAATCTTGCTCCCTAGGGGAAGCTCTAGCTCGTTGGCCACCTCTCCAACTCTCCTAATCACTTTATACTACCCATAGAAACGTGGTTGCAGCTTCTCGACCCCTTTATGCTTCAAGGTATACTATCGATATGGCTATATCCGTAGGAACACCAAGTCTCCCTCCTCAAAATGCCTCTCAACCCTGTGCCTATCAACATACATCTTTTGCTGATTTTGCACTATCAATATGTTGACCTTGACAGCCTTGAGAATGTCTTGGCTCTCTAGGATCCAATCTTTGGCCTTTGGGGCCCTGCTGTCTCCAAACACAATATTAGTGAAAGATAAGGCACCATAACCATACAAAGCACGGAAGGGTCACATACCGATGAAAATGTGATGACTGGTGTTGTATAAATACTGGCCCAAGTGCAGCCATCGAATCCATGCACTCTGTTGCTCAGTCACGTAGTTCCTGAGATAACCCTCCAGCCATTTATTGACCCGCTCTGTCTGACCGTCGTCTGTGGGTGGTAACTTGTACTCGAGGTGTGCTCAATACCCACTAATCTGAAGAGCTCCTGCCAAAATCCCCCCATGAACCGATTGTCTTTGTCGTTGACTATGGTCTTAGGGATTCTGTGCACACGAAACACCTCCCTAAAGAACAACTCGATTACCTGTGAGGCTGACTACTGGGTCAGAATGGCAAAGAAATGGGCATATTTGGTTAGTCAATCAACCACCACATAAATACAATCCTTGCCCTGCACCGTTGGAAGCTCCGTGATGAAATCCATGGAGACATTCTCCCATATCCCCTTAGGAATGGGAAGAGGCTGCAACAACCCAGCTGGATGGGTCAACTCCCCCCTGTTCCTCTGGAATGCCTCACACTCCCGCACATACCTCAACATGTCCCCCCTTGAGGCCCTTCCAGGTGAAGCGCTTTCTAACTGCCATGTACGTCTTCCTGAACCCCTAATGCCCTAATAATGGGGAATCATGTGCTGCATGGAGTACCCTCTCCCTCAACTGTGAGCCCGGTACCAAAAATATGCGCCCCTTGTAATATATGATCTCGACCATCACTCGGTAGCACTCATCTGCATGTGTTCCCTCCAAGATCTCGCATGCCCGCCGATCTTTGGAGTACTCTACCAATAACTATGCCTTCCAGTCATGGAAAATGCTCATGAGTGAGAGGCCTGCAAGTCTCCTAGATAATGCATCGGCCACTACATTGTGCTTTCCCCACACGTACTCAATATCAAAATTGTAGGTTTGCACCTTGCTGACCCATCTCTGTTGTTTGTCATTGAGGCCTTGCTGCCACATGAAGTGGCAAAGACTGTTGTGATCTATCTTCACCCGAAATCGGTTACCCACTAAGTACTGCCAGAATTTGGCCAACGCATGCATGATGGCCAACATCTCTTTGTTGTATATAGAATATGACCTCTCATGTGGTAGGAGCTTCCGGCTCTCGAAAGCAATGGGATGTCCATCCTGGGACAATACTGCCCCAATCCCCTCTCCTAATGCATCACACTCCACTGTGAACGGCTAAGTGAAATCCAGGAGTGCCAACACCGAGCAACTACTCATCACCTCCTTGAGGTGATCAAAATATGACTGGGCCCCATCTATTCATGCAAAAATCCCCCTTCTTGGTCAAATCCATGAGGGGTGCCGCCAACTGTGAGAATCCCTTCACGAACTTCCAGTATTAGGTGAAAATGCCCAAAAACCCCCTCAACGTTGTCACATCTCTAGGAATCGGCCAATCCCGAATGGCCCATATCTTCTCCTCATGCACGTTCACCTCGTCTGGTCCAATGATGTGCGCCAAGTAAAGCATCTCTATCGGCCCAAACCAACACTTGGACAATTTCGAGTAAATCTATTGTTCCTCCAAAATACGCAACATCGTCGCCAGGTGCTATAGGCGCTCCTCCCAAGTTCTGCTATAGATCACGTTATCGTCAAAGAACACCAATACAAACCTCCTCAACTGCCCCCAGAACACATGGTTCATACACGATTGGAAGGTGGCAAGTGCATTGGTCAACCCAAAGGGCATGACCAGAAACTCGAAATGCCTATAGTGGCATCTGAAGGTCATCTTAGGGAGGCTTAGGCACATGTATTCCAAGGAACCCAGAAAGTGTTTTTGGAAATTCCACCCAGAAGTGATTTTATTAAAATAATTAATATTTTTAATGGGGTTCCTAAGTCTAAACTTAGGAAAATTAAAATATTAATGGGTATTGATCTAATTAGGGGTGAAACTTCTAGAAAAAGCCACAAATCAAGACAAAATGATCTGAGCCTTTGATTATGATTTAATCTAGGCTGGTGGTTGTCCAACATGAATATATAAGAAGGGGCTTGATGGTCATTTGGAAAATACACACAGAGATTGAGAAAATTGATTTTCTGAAGTGAGAAGTTCTCAAGCCGAAAAATAGATTGAAGAGATCTCTTACCATTGAAGGGATTCTCAGCCAGAGTTACATTAGCAAAGAGAGGCAGTCAGTGATCCAGAAGCCTTGATGCAGAGGCTGACGCAGGGCCACAAGGGCCACGCAAAAGCAGCATAGAGGGGTAGAGAGGAGTCTGAAATCTGCAGAGGAATTCAATTTTCAGAAGCCAGAAGCCGGGGTGTGAGACCGAGAGGCAGAAATCGAATCTCCTGGGCAGCAGATAGACCATCCAGAGAAGTGACAGCACCTAGAGAGCTTGACGTTGGGCTAACGTAGACACTACACAGAGGCAGCCAGAAAAGTCGGGGGGCAATCAGTTTGGGGTTGGATCAGCCAGGATTTCTCAATGATTGTGAGGTAAACTCACAAAGCTTCTACCAATATTTCTCTCTGTAACTGAATCACCCTGTGAGGTATTCAGTGATGTATTCAGATTTTGCTACTGCTTAATAATAATAAACCCCCAGAGCTGTTGCACCAGTTTTCCCGCATTGGGTTTTTCTGGGGACTTTTTGTCCAAAAATAACTGTCCTATGTGTTTCTATTTTCCTTGCTCAGTTTCTATGTTTCAAAATCATATTTAATTGGTATAGGCTGCTTCAGTAATTTACTTCAATGTTTCATGAAGAAATTTGAAATAAGCTTGTAATGTTATTTACAATCTAGGAGAAGTACATTTAGTTGGTTGCAGTAGGATTTCTAAGACTGTTAGATCTAGGAATTTCCACACTGATCCCTCACCCTGATCTGATGGTACCCCGAGCACAAATCTATCTTAGAGAAGTACTTAGCTCCTCTAATCTCATCCATCAACTCATCAATGCACGGGATGGGGTATCGGTTCTTCAAAGTCTTCTTGTTGAGCGCCCTGTAATCAATGCACATGCGCAAGGTTGTGTCCTTCTTCTTCACCAACACCACTGAAGAAGCAAAGGGGCTGGAACTCGACCTAATGTGGCCCAACGCCAACAACTCCCTGATGGCCTGCTCAATATTGTCCTTATAAGCCTTGGGGTGCCTATAAGGGGTGGTGATAATTGCCTACACACCAGGCTCTAACTCAATGATGTGCTCGAATCCCATGTCTGGTGGCTGCCTCGGTGGGATATCCCCAAATACCACCGAGTGTCTGTTTAAGATGGCCTGTTTGTCCGGGTGTGGTGGTTGGGCATGTCCCCCAGCCTCTGAAATCCTCAGCTCTATAACCCATGCTATGTCTCCATGCCTCAAATCTGCCTCCATTGGATGTGCTGAAACTATTTGTGGAGGATACGAGTGCATTCCCCTAAGGACTACCAACTTGCCATCTAGCCCAATGAACTCCATCTCCAGCTTCTTCCCATCTGTGGTGACTCAGCCAAGGGAGTATAGCCATTGGACTCCCATCACTACATTTGTGTCTGGGACATCCACTATGAAGAAATGGTCCGTCATCAAGTAGTTCCCCATGGTCACTATCAAAGCAGGAGCATACCGAGTACACTGCATAGTCTTGTGCCCCAGCACTAGAACGGAAAACCCCTCAAACTCTGTTGTGGTGATGCCCCTCCTCTGGACCATCTAAGCATCAATGAATTGTGGGCGGCCCCTCTGTCTACTAAGACTGAGACACGCTGCCCATGCACAGTGCCTCTGATCCTTAGGGTCAGAAATTTGGGAACCCCGCACAAGGAAGCAAGGACTCCCCCAAATGGTGTAAAGGATGATCCCCCATGTGGTGGTGGTGGTCCCCTCTCCGTTGGACCCTCGCTGTCTCCCCCACCATACTCTAGCTCCACATCGTCCTCCTGATCATTATGCGAAAAGACCTCAATATAATGGGCCTTGCCCGCTATGCACCGATGGCCCGATGTCCATGGCTCCCAACAAGTAAAGCATAGTTTCCTCCTCCTGAGGTTTTCTTTGAGTCTCCTCATCTAGCTGTCCACGTCCTTGGGCTACTCTCTATGGCAGTGGTCTAGTATCACCTCCCTTTTGAGGGTAGGGAGTACATGACGGAATAGGTGCCCGGGTCTTGGGGATGGCCCTCTACATGTCTCTAGCACATGTCATGACCTCCTGGAGAGTAGAAGGCCTGCGTGATTTCACCAGTCCACGCAATGGCTCAAGCAACCCCTCTATGAACATGTACACCACCCTCCTAGCATCTAATAAATCTGGCACCATGACTGAAACCCTCAAAAACTCCGATATATATTGCTCTAGATAACCTGTCTATTTGAGTTGGGTCAGCTCCCTGAAGTGAGCCTCTAGATACCTCTCATCAAAATGCTCCATCACTCTCCTTGCGAAAACATCATAGGAAGTCGCGTTGGCATGCCCCGCAATGGACAAGTTGTGAAACCACCAGTCGTGTGCCTTCCCCTCCAAGTGTAAGGTAGCCATTTTAATGGCTTCCACCTCTGTCATCCTGTTGAACTGGAAATAAGTATCCATCTTCTCCACCCAAGCTCGAGTTGTGCTCTTGGTAGTGCAATCATATGTGGGGAAGTACATCCTCCCAATAGTACGCTGCAACTCGGAGCTTTGCATGCCCAAGCCAACATAATTTCGGCCTTGAGCTGCCAATAGTCTCTAAAAGGTAGGGCTGCCTTGAAATCCTCCCCCATGGATTGCCATTCCCTGGAATAATCCCCCATGGGCATGTGGTCATCTAGTCCACCTTGCTCACTAGATGTTGATGGTAGGAAGGAAGGCAGCGTGGTCCTAGTTGACCCACCTGAGGTTGGTGGGTGAATAGCTAGTCAAGGGTGGTCATACTATTGGGAGGCCCCAAAAGGCTCCCCAAATAGGAAATCCCGGTGGACGCATTGGTCCCGGTTCTGTTGTTTGGTCTCCTCCAACATCTCCTTATGCCCCTTCGTTAAATCACTAAGTGCCTTCAAGAGGCTATCAAAGGCCATCTCCTCTTTACTCCTGGGTTCCACCATGTTCTCTACTACCACAGCCTTCCCACGCTCCTCAGTGTCTGGTGTAATCTCTAACTCCCTCTCCCGGCTTTTGTACCTCTATCTCCTGTAGGTGATATTCTGTTTGTCCTCCTCATTCGTAGGAAAAGTCTCCCACCGCTGAGCCAAGATCTAGGTTCTGATACCACTGTAACGTTCCAAACTAGGAAAAACAGTGATATGCAAAGCAAACAACAAATTCAACAGCAGAAATTTTCAAACTTTAGAGCACACCCATAAATACACTGAAAGTGAGAAGCAGCTGAGCCATTTTATTATGAATCTGGAGCAATAATACAATAATGTGGGAGGAGTGCACCTGGGCTTGCCCAAAAGGCAAGCGTAGCAAAGCCCAGGTGATCAAACTACAAGCCCAGATGACAAAATCAGCTATCTCAATGATGCCCTGCGCTGCCCCAGCAAAATTGTACTGTCCCCTATGAAGATGCTGTTGAAAACCCCGACTCCAGTGCTCATAGAATTCCGCCAAATTAATCCCAAAATCCTCAAGCAAAACCCAAAAGGGTTTGGCCTGGTTTTGACCCCCAAAATTTGGCCCCCAAAGAACCACGTCCTCCACAAACTGTTGGGAAGTACAGCCAACCTGCACACCAATGAAATCCTTCCCCAAGTACTCCAAAATCGCTGCAAAAACTCCCCTAAAGGCTTCCCTTATCTCCCCCGGCAAGTACCAACCTCACAACACAATCCTCCAACTCCCACGTGTCCCCAGTGAGAGGCTTCTTCACTAGCACAAGCGCTGCAAATTCGTACTAAACTGTAGTTGCCTCCTCCTATTCCAAAACTCCACCCAAATTCTGTTATATCCCTGAGCTTTCCTCACCAAAATTCTCCCAATAATTGCTTCCGGGAAGACTCCCGAAATGACCCCGACATGTGCTCCTCCTACTTCCTTCTGGAACACGTTATGGCTGAGTGAATGTCTGAATGTAAGTGCTGAAATCTCCCCCAGCTCTCCTCCGAAATGATGTGACAAACCTCTCTAGGGTGGCACTCAAAGTCCCCCAAAGAAAGGGTGAGTTCTCCGCACAGAAAACTCGTTGCTAAACAACAAGTGACCCAGCTAAGCAGCTCGAGCAACTAAAATGAGTTCAATTGGCAAAATATCCTTTGTGAGGATGAGCTCCTCCTATTTATAATTTTGTGGGCCTTCCTTCCCACGTGGGCCCCTCCACCTTGCCATTCGACTTCCCTCCAAGGCTATTCGAACTCTTCACTTGGCCAAGTGTGTTTTTCTCATGTGGGTGGCCCCCACACTCCACTAACAAAATAATACGGCCTTCTTTTCTTCCCTAAGTCCCTATATCAAAATTGAGTGGGTTCCATGGCCTCCAAAACTATCCAAAATTGTGGGAAATTAAACCTGTAACAAAATAATTTAGGAAAGGACATTACAATGCACGACGTAATGGGAGTTACCATCACCAAGGGATAGTTGACCGGAGTAATGAAACCAAGCACCTTAAGAATGGGAACTAGAAGGACCTACCATGATCGTACACCATATGGGATCTAGACCACCACTAGCTAACACTTGTACATCAAGTCATCCCACAAGACCACATACCTATGTTGCAGGAAACATTGCCCCTAGGTCTGTTTGAGCCAAGAAACGAAATGGAAACGCGTACCGTACAGCCTGGAAACAAGTTTCCGGCCTGGGGAAACGTGGCCAGTACGGCCGGAAATGAATTTCCAGGCCGTACAACAGAGTTTCCACTTCATATTGCGATTTTTCTTTTTTCTTTTTTTGTTTTTTCAGTTCAATTTTTTATTGGGCGAATAAAATATCTTGTGGATGCTTCTAGATGTCTCTCTCAAGTTATAAAAAGATTCTCGCCTCATTCTCTCATCACAAAATTGAGCAAGTCGTTTCTCATGGAGACAGAGAACTTTAGCAAAGAAGAAAAGAGGAAGAGAGCAGTGGTCTTTTGTCTTTATAGTTCTTGCAGCCTCATAGTCTTTATTGTACTTGCAGCCTCATATATATAATAAACGCTGATTTTGAGATTTGGATATATAATAAAGGTTGATTTTGGATATTCCGATATTGCTATTTTCATTATGTGATCATTCATGAGTAAATGTGATGTAAATTTAATCATAATGTTTAAACTTTAAATGTAATAAATTATAATGTATCATGTATGCTTTATGATTGCACATAACATTTATTAAATGTCCTAAATTCTAATATATGTATATATATATATATATATCACGTTTCCCCGCTTCCAAAATTTGGGGGGGTCACGTTTTGCACCCGTGCCCGTTTTGGAAACTCGTACCCGTTTCCCCGTTTCGTGCAACTTAGCCACATACATAGAAATCATCGCTTTGGGGGCATCAGTATGGTCAGGTCTCATGAAAAAAAATGTGGGGCACACTGCAAAGGATCTAAGTAACAAGCTCAATTTTCTACTTGATATTACACTAAAGAATTTAAATTATTATAAGAATATTCACATCAGACTTGAGAAACAAATCAGGAAATAAAGCATTAACAGTGAAACCTAAGACTCCAAGGCATACTTCAGAAAAAATCGCTGCATTAAGCAATTTTTCAGGCTTTCACTTTCTTTTAATATATTTGTTATAACAATTTACATTCTCACTTTTCCATTAACAAATCTTTGTATTACCTTTGGAATCTGTCCGGGTATGACACCATTGAAGCTGTCTTACATGGATGTTTAAATTTGCAACTTCAGATCTGTGTGCAGTTCTGGCCTTATCCAGATCCAGGTGGACAAAATTCGTAATGGCAATATCAGTCAAAGGATTTTTAATTCCATCATTTTCTTCATTTGATCTTGTAATGGCTGGCCCTGCAAAAGAAGCAAAAATTCTCCCCCGAGACTTGCTATATTTTGAAAAATGTAACTTCCTGCGTGACTGATGCCTTCTTTTCTGATATGAAACACAACCTCCCATCTTGAGCACTTTTTTTCTTATTCTCCCAACGCCAATGCAGCAGCTAATTTAAACCTCATTACTGACTGAAAAGTTCACAAGGAATGTTCAAAAGCAAAGAGTTAGCATGATCTCAAATATCATCTGAAAATACTTGGGCCTTCCATCATTTGATTCTAATATCAATTCTATTTGGATTGCATTTAAGTCCAACATTTAGCTTGTAATGTCTTGTAAAATATGAAATTCACGTAACTAAAGGAGTCAAGTCATGTGGAACAGGAGGCATGCACTCTTAAAAGTAGCAAAAGTTTTTTTGTAATGCTCAAAACAGATTAGGAAAACAAGGACTTGTTATAAGTCCGAAAACAAATTGCTTCTGACAGGTACCCTACCATAGCATAAGGATATAAAACTGGAACCTGTTATTATATTATACTTACTGATGCCTTTCATAAATAATACTTTTGATATTACTAAAATTCCCTTAACAAAGCATTAAAATGCTGGATTCCTTGAATTTCATATACAGTATTTGAAGACTATTGAAAGGGACTTCTACAGAACTTCCATAGCTTTGCAGGAATTTAAACAACTTCAGAAAACTTACATACCACATACAAAACCCTTACGAAGGGCAATTTATACTTGCAGCATGCATTTAGCTGGAAGTGGAAAGCACCTAGAAGGACCACAGTAATTATAGTCATGATGTAATAAACTGAGATTTAATTTGTGATTGTAATCTAGCTCTTTACATCTGAGTTTAATGTGTAACAAATCAGTCATAATTATATTCACATAAAACATTATAGCAGAAGCAACATCCCACCAACCCATGAGACCATTGTCGACCATGTCTTATCTAGGCTTGGTTGAGAAACTGTCACTATGGAATATAAGGATGTTCTGAGCCATCCAGTGAGATGAAAAGACGTCCTAAAGTTTGATCGATTGTACACATCAGCAATAGGCATACAATTTTCACCCCATTGTGCATTAAACCAACTAGATAAAGCATTTAAAAACATTTCAGATCAACAACTTTATTAGAAAGCTACTATAAGAGGACAAATTTGTTGATTTTTCTAGGGTAAACAGCTAGAACAAATTTTCTTCACCAAATAACTACTTCCAATGATTAGTAAGCATTAATTTTACATAAGATTTATTCAATATCATTAGGCAGTTGCACAGAAGAAAATATCAACTAATAAACATGAAAGAGCAGCGAAATGACCATGAGACAATGAGACAAAAGAAACAGAGATTTAGGCCTGAGGCCATGGCAAAACCCACAAGGGGAAAACCCAGAAATCTTTCCTTATGCGAGAGAGGGAGAATTCAATGTTCATCAATACATCAGAAGTAACAACATCAAGAGAATAACCAAACCAGTAATCAAGATCAAATGCCAAGCCCTTCTTCTTCTCCTCTTGATTTTGGCCCCTTTCATCCTTACTTCTGCGCTAGAACAAAGATCATCACAAGAGAAGTTGATGATCCCAAATGAGGAGATGCTCTCTATATATACATTTCAAATGAGGTCAAATGGGTGCCTCGAAGTTTGAAGGGGCCCAGCCGACTTGTACAAAAGGAGGCCGACTTAAATATATTTTGGAGGGAAAACATAAATTCTAATTTTCAATTTTCTCACATGATGAAAATACCGACCATGGCTACTATATTTCCAACACTCACTCTTAGCCAAGGAGGTACTTTTCATTCTCTCTCTCAAGATCAATCTCCCCGAGCAATCCATAGGTCTCATAGCCACAACCTAAGGGAGAGATCATCAGTCTGATCATAAGGAAAGATACATAGCACCCAACTCATCTCAATGCATCTCCCCAACCACAAGGTCTCACAGCACACAACCTAAGGGAGGAATCATCATATCAATGCATCTCCCCAACCACAAGGTCTCACAACACATAGCCCAAGGGAAGAAGCATCAGCTCAAAGCATCTCCCAGACCACAAGGTCTCACAGCACATAGCCTAGTGGAGGAATCATCAAATCAAAGCATCTCCCCAACCTTTGTTTTTTTCCACGATCTTGGGTCTAGGATAGAATCTTAGAATCTCTAACGTTACCAAACCAAGAATCACAACGATACTACTTCGCACAGTAGAATATAAACAATAGTAAATCTATTAGTGCACAATATATGGACAACTTTTTACAATTTTCAACCCAACTTCATTATATTAATCAACATATAATACAACATTATAGGGTTCTCGTACCAGGGATAATGGCCCTCATACATCCACTGATACAAGACACAAAACTAAGGCTTGGTGTTAATCCATCGACAACCAATCTGCCCATACAATATACACTGACCATCTGGCTGATGTAGCGCGCTATCTCAGCTCCTCTCGATCATACTCTGTACTTGCTCAGTCCTGCAGCTCCCAATCTGTAGCTCCTGCCTCTATCAATGCTCCAAGTCCATCTAGCCACTGAACCTCGGCTATCAATCTGCTCACTAGTTGTGCCTTAGTCCATCAAGGGCACAACACATCGAGACTCCTGTCAAGTTGTTCACAACTCCGTTTGTGAACAACTCTCAATCTGCCCACTGCTACTCCTCAGCTACTCAGGGACTTCAGCCCACTATGGTCTTCCTACGCTGCTCCAATGAAAACCAACATAGAGCACGAAGGGCTACCACCTATCACTGCAAGATGTCCATCTCCCACAATGAACACGGGCTAAGAGGACTGCCCATCATCTGTTGTAGAAGTCCTTCTCCACACACAAGTCTAGGGCTACTCAACTGCTCCTCTGGTTGATCAAACCTTGAGCTCAACAACTACCACTCTAGCAACCACCTAGGTCCATGAAGATGGTGCACACCAGGCTCCAACTCGAGCACTATCACACTGTCCTCCACCAGACCATAAATGCCCAATCCACATTCACACTTGATCCACTCACATGCTACCCTCCAATAGACCACAAGTGACCAATACTAGTTGTAGCATCTACTCCTAGTTAGGGCATCCTCTCACCTAGAAAACCCTTCTCTTGGCTGCCAAGAGACTTCTCCAAATCTGTCCACATTAGGGCAGTCTATCCTCTAGCATCCACTCATCATCAAGGAGTCATCTACAACGAACTGTTGATGCCTCCTTGCCTTGGGTTCTATGCATCTACAAGTATGGTTAGCGCATACTTAACAACCCTCCACCACTGCTTCAAACCTATGTAATCTTCTCCCAATGAGTTTCTCTCCTTGTTGTCCAAATCTAGGTACTCAAAACACTTGTCTAGGGCTTGAGGCTCCTCCTTAATGCACCCTAGAGCAACTTTGTACCAACAACAAGATAAAACAGTACCCAACTCATGAAAGAATGCCTTTGTTCAGGCTGCGACCTCCCTTCAAAAGTTGTGGTTCAGTGAGGAGATCTTCAGAAGGCTTCACGGCTCTCCAAATAGCCTCCTCACAGTGGTGTACCTACAACATTGTCCTACGAACGATACAGAGACATATAACATACACAAAACACCCCAAAACTCACCTCTAAATTGCAGTCTTGTGTTATGAGAAGTCTATTGCCCAATCTAGTCCAGAATTAGCCCTTCTATCTGTTGATTTATGGTAGCATCGGATGTGCTCTAACCTCAATATTTTGCAAGGAAGCTAGGACACATGCATTCCACAATACCCAGAAATCATTTTGGGAAATTCCACCCAAATGAGGTTTAATTAAAATTATTAATTATTTTTAATGGATGCTTAAGTCTAAAATGAGGAAATTATAATAGTTAAAGTGTATTAATTAAACTGGGTGTGAATCTTCTAGAAGAAGATGAGGATCAAGCCAAAATAATCTAAGCCATTGATTAGAATCTAATCTGGGTCGTTGATTGATCAATGAGAAGATTATAAGAAGAGGCTTGATGGACATTTGGAAAGACAAATCGAGTGAGATAAAGAGATCGATTTCTCAAGAGAGCAGCATAGCAATTGTAGGAGAAGTCATCGAGGATATTTCTTGCAATGACGGGCGGAGATAGTTTTCCGGTTGGAGAGTTTCCTAATCTAGGCATACATTTTAGATGAGGCAGAGAAAGATCATGAGGGGCAGCGTAAAGCCACGCTGAGGTAACGTAAAGCCTTTGAGGAGATTCGTGAATTTGCTGAGGAGCAGATCAAATCCAGTGCCAGGAAGCGGGGTGTGAGACCGGAGGTCCAGAGGATAGAGCATCCAGCCAGCAGATCAATCAGACAGAGGGAGTGATGCAATCCCTATCCGCTGTGACGCAGATCAGCACAGTGACTGCGCAGAGGAAATTTGGGGCTATCCATTCAATGGTTGGATCAGTGTCGAATCACCAGTGATAATGTGAGGTATTTCTCACTAATTCTCTACCAGTCAGATTCTCTGAATCAGATAGCCAGTAAGGCATCCAAAGATTGTATTAAGAAACTATTGAATAATAATTAAACCCTCAACTGTTGCACCGGTTTTCGCACATTGGGTTTTACCGGGGACATTGTCCAAAAACAATGGTGTCAATTGTGTGTGTGTTATTTCCTTCTTTCTCAGTAATTTCCATAGTATTTTATTTTGTGAAGGCTACAGTAGATTTTATTTCAATGTTTACTGTGTAACATTGTAAATAACTTGATTCAGAAATTAACAAGTAGGAGAAATCTAATCAGTTGTTGTAGTAGGGAATCGGGTAACCGCTTTTTCACATGGTATCAAAGCACAGGTGAAGCAGGAGAGCAGAGATAGAAGAGCCCAGCGCTAAGCTAAAGAGGGAGATCGAAGAGTTGCGTAGGCAGCAGATCGAATCCCCAGAAGGATTGCGCAGTCCAATGCTAGGAGGGAAAGATTCTCGAAAAATCTCTCTAAGTGAATCAACATAGAGAGATTTTCCAGATCGAGATTTGTCAACGGCAAAGGGAGCAACACAACAACAGCTTCAGTGAACAGCAGTCTTCAGGTGGGACGCAGTTTTTCTGCAGCAGTTGCTGGGGTAGAAAAGCGTCAAAAAAGAAGAAGGCACACTGAGGGAATTTCTTCCTCAGAGGACTTCCAACCAAGAAGTTTGAATTTTCCAAGCAGAGCAGCAGTAGTTGTGTGCAAGATTTCTTAGTCCAAAAGGGGGTGCGAATAGTTGGCCAGCAGTTGCGCAGAGGAAAAGAGGGAGCAATTCGACTTTTTCAGGAGAAATGGCAGCAACAAGATTGAGAGATCAAGATTGGTTGGACAGAGCCTCCAACTATGTGATCTGGAAGGCTAGGATCTCCTGCCTTTTAGATGAGCATGATCTCAAGATGTATGTCAATAGTGTGGTAGTTGTGCCCACCGATGCAGATCCACTCAAGAAGTACAAGGCTAATATGGCAAAGACTAAGAGGATCATTCTCGATGGAGTTCAGTATCATGTAGTATCCCATATAGCCGGCAAGCACACTGCCCGACAGATGTGGGAAGCCTCAGCCACGCTATACAAAGGCTCTTTTGAGCAGCGGAAGATGTACTTGGAGGAGAAGTTGAGATGCACAAGGATGCAAAAAGGGGAACGAATAGACCCCTTCCTTAAGAGGCTTCGGGAAGTTCGAGATCAACTGGCTTCAGTAGGGTCAAGGCCCCAACCTACAGAGTTTGTTCGATTAGCACCAAATATCGTTTCTGAAGATTGGCAAGTGTTTGTCCAAAGCATCCTGGGCAGAGAACACCTGCCAAATTGGGAACGTGTATGGGCTGATCTGTAGCAGCATGAGATGAGGCATGACGTGGTGAAGGCCACAATCAGTGGCAATAGCCATAGTCGGACGAAGATTGTGAAGGAAGAGGAGGACGTGGCCCTTGCATCAAAGGGGCAGCAGGAGTAGCGCAAGAGGAAGGACATTCCAAAGATCAAGTGCTTCAGGTGTGCCAAGATAGGCCACTACAACACTCAGTGTCCTCTCAGAAAGAGGGACAAGGAGGAGACGTAGGATCAACAAGTTGCATCTGCTAATATTGACAGGCTTTCCTCTACGCTGGAGGAAGAGATTTCCATGACTGTCGAAATGCCTCCAGGGGTGAGATAGGGTGATCTAGATTTGTAGCTTCAAAGAGCTATAGGATGGGCAGGATCCTTGAGGAGTCCACCTCTTGGATCAAAGACCTTGCTACAGGAGCCCATAGTCAACAATGGCAGGATGTACCAGTGTCAAGTGGTGCAGTCAAGTGCCAAAGTAACAGATGTAGTAGCTAATAGCAGTCAGATACTGCACGGCGCAGAGCCAGTGTTGGCAGCAGTGTAGTTGGCACAGAGCAGCGTCAGCGGCAACGCAGAAGCTTTAGTGACAGCGCAAAGTCTAGCAACAGTCAGAAATTAGACGACAGATGCATCATACTGAAGACAGTTAGTTCAGTATTTTGGATGTTTTCCGTTGCAGATGTTGCAGTGGCAGCAACAACAGAGTTGTAGTGCAGATGCAATAGTTGACAATAGTTCAACAGAGTCAACAACAACACTGATGCAGCGCAAATCAGAGTTGCACAATAGTTAGTGGGCAATAGAGCCAGACATCAGCAGCGCAGCAAGATGTGTTGCAGAGTCAGAGTGATGCTTCAGTTGGTTGCAGCACTAGAGCACATTCCTCGCTAAAAGGGAGTGTTTATTTCTGGTAGCATCAAATGTGCTCTAACCTCAAGATTTTGTAGGGAGGCTAGGACACATGTATCCCACAATACCCAAAAATCGTTTTGGGAAATTCCACCCGGAGGAGGTTTAATTAAAATTATTAATTATTTTTAATGGATGCCTAAGTCTAAACTTAGGAAATTAAAATAATTAAAGTGTATTAATTAAACTGGGTGTGAATCTTCTAGAAGAAGATGAGGATCAAGCCAAGATGATCTGAGCCATTGATTAGAATCTAATCTGGGTCATTGATTGATCAACGAAAAGATTATAAGAAGAAGCTTGATGGGCATTTGGAAAGACACATAGAGTGAGATCAAGAGATCGATTTCTCAAGAGAGAAGCGCAACAGTTGTAGGAGAAGTCATCAAGGAGATTTCTTGCAGTGAGGGGCAAAGATAGTTTTCCAATTGGAGAGTTTCTTGATCCAAGCATACATTTCATAGGAGGCAGAGAGAGATCCAAAAGGGGAGACATAGAGGCACACTAGGCAGCGTAAAGCCACGTTGAGGCAGCGCAGAGCCCTTGAGGAGATTCATGAATTTGGTAAGGCGCAGATCAAATCCAGTGCCAGGAACTGGGGTGTGAGACCAGAGGGCCAGAGGATAGAGCATCCAGCCAGCACATCGATCAGCCAGAGGGAGTGATGCAGAGCAGTGCAGTGATTGCGCAAAGGCAGCTTGGGGCTAGCCATTCAGTGGTTGGATCAGTGTCAAATCACCAGTGATAGTGTGAGGTATTTCTCACTAATTCTCTGCCAGTCAGATTCTATGTATCGGATAGCCAGTAAGCCATCCAAAGATTGTATTAAGAAACTATCGCATAATAATTAAAACCCTCAACCGCTACACCGGTTTTCCCACATTGGGTTTTTCCGGGGACATTGTCCAAAAACAACGGTGTCAATTGTGTGTGCTATTTCCTTCTTTCTCAGTAATTGTTTCCACAATATTTAATGTTGTGAAGGCTGCAATAGACTTTATTTCAATGTAACACTGTAAATAACTTGATTCAGAAATTAACAAGTAGGAAAAATCTAATCAGTTGTTGTAGTAGAGAATCGGGTAACCAATTTTTCACATGGTATCAGAGCACAGGTGAAGCAGGAGCGCAGAGCCGGAAGAGCCCAGCGCTAAGCTAAAGAGGGAGATCGAAGCGCTGCTTAGGCAGCAGATCGAATCCCTAGAAGGATTGCGCAATCAGTGCCAAGAGGGCAAGATTCTCAAGGAAAAATCTCTCTTTGAGCAAGTCAACAGAGAGAGATTTTCCAGATCGAGATTTGTCAGCGACAGAGGGAGCAGCGCAGCAACAGCTTCAACGAAGAGCAGTCTTTAGGTGGGACACAATTTTTCTACAATAGTTCTTGAGGCAGAAAAGCGTCAGGAAAAGAATGAGGCACACTGAGGGAATTTCTTCCTTAGAGGACTTCCAACCAAGAAGTCTGAATTTTCCAAGCAGAGCAGTAGTAGTTGTGGCAGGATTTCTCACTCCAGAAGGGAGTGCGAATAGCTGGCCAGCAGTTGTGCAGAGTAAAAGAGGGACCAGTTCGACTTTTTCAGGAGAAATGGCAGTAGGAGGATTGAGAGATCAAGATCGGTTGGACAGAGCCTACAACTATGTGATCTGGAAGACTAGGATCTCCTGCCTTCTAGATGAGCATGATCTCAAGATGTATGTCAATAGTTTGGTAGTTGTGCTCGCCGATGCAGATCAACTCAAGAAGTACAAGGCTGATATGGAAAATACTAAGAGGATCGTTCATGATGGAGTTCTTGTAGTAGACCTGACCTGCAAATATATGAGAATAGAAATATGCCCAGAAATAACAAAAGATAAATAGATAAACTTCATATCTTTATTAATATCAAACCCTTGAGGTAAGGTAACACCATCCAATCACTCCTTAGGGAAGGAGAACACTCCACAAGACATATGCTTGCCAATACAGTAATCCTTGACATATATCAATTGGGAGTCTCTAGCCTCTATATACGCTTCATACATACAATACCATGGGTCATTACCATGGATCTCTCAATACCATATATCTAATACAATGGGCTTATCACATTATTCCTAACTACTTGTGGTCCCTTACATGATGCGGCTTAACCACTTTATTTATTAACTATGGCCCATTTATTTATTACTCTTACATCTCATTATTACCTTGGTTACCTCCCTCTGTACCCCATAATATCCCCCCTAGGTATACTACATTCCACCCCCCTTAAACATGTTTCGTCCCCGAAACATAAGAAGAACACAAATAATAAGATCTACTCAAAAGAGTAGTCCATTGGTACCATGCACATGCATCTATCCATCCAAGAGAAAGGTGAACCCTCGATATAGTTGGTGCCTCGCTCGCTTGAGATAGAAGTTGAACCTAGCTATGATACCACTTGTAGTAAACCTGACCTGCAAATATATGAGAATAGAAATATGCTTAAAAATAACAAGAAATAAATAGATAAACTTCAGATCTTTATTAATATCAAACCCTTGAGGTAGGGTAACACCATACAATCACTCCTTAAGGAAGGAGAACACTCCACAAGCCATATGCTTGCCAATACAATAATCCTTGACATATATCAATGGGGAGTCTCTAGCCTCTATATAGGCTTCATACATACAATACCATGGGTCATTACCATGGATCTCTCAATACCATATATCTAATACAATGGGATTATTCCTAACTACTTTTGATCTCTTACATGATGCGGCTTAACCACTTTATTTATAGACTATGGCCCATTTATTTATTACCTTTACATCTCATTATTACCTTGGGCACCTCCCTCTGTACCCCATAATATCCCCACTAGGTATACTACAAGTGGTTGCAAGGAGAATCTTGCTATGGAGTTCGAGATGAAGGACACTAGACTCATGCATTACTTTTTGGGTTTGAGGTGTGGCAAGAGGAGGGGCATATCTTTCTGGAGTAGGGGCAGTATGTTGTGGATGTGTTGAGAAAATTTCACATGGAATACTGTAGACCCATGTCTACACCTATGATCACCAACTAGAAGAAGCTTCATGCTTCAGATTCTAGTTTGGTCGATCCCACATTGTATAGGCAGCTTATTGGGTCCTTGATGTATCTAGTCAACACTAGGCCAGACATATGCTTTGCAATGAACACACTTAGCCATTTCATGGTCGAGCCCAGGAGGGTGCACTGGGCTGCAAAGCACATTCTTCGTTATGTGCAGGGGACTGTTGATTATGGTCTGGACAATAGGCGAGAAGATGGAATGAGGTTGGCAGGTTACACAGATTCAGATGGGCAGGGTGTGCTCTTGACAGGAAAAGCACTTCAGGGTGTTGCTTCGAATTGGGTTCGGCAGTTGTGTCGTGGTTCAGTCGAAAGCAAAAGTCAGTTGCTTTGAGATCTTCTGAGGCTGAGTATATGGTTGCTAGCCATGCTAGTTGTGAGGCCATTTGGCTTTGCAAGTTGTTGTATGACCTATTTGATCAAGAGTTGAGACCGGCGGTTATTCACTGTGATAATCAGAGTTGCATTAAATTCACGGAGAATCCAGTGTTTCATGACAGGTCAAAACACATTGACATCAAATATCATTTCATCAGGAACTATGTTCAGAATGGGGCAGTGAAGCTGGAGTATATATCAACAAATGAGCAGGTGGCCGATGTTCTCACGAAGTCCTTGCCAAGAGGCAAGAATGTCCATTTCAGGGACAAGATGGGTGTGGCGAGAAACACTTTCCTCGGTAAGAGGGAGTGTTGATTTTTAAAGTACCTTGGATAAGTGGTTTCCCACGGGTTAGTCTCTACCTAGGGAAAAGTGTCCAAAATAATTATTTTCCTAAGTGACTTTATAAAGTGAAAGTGACTTTGTAAGTGGTAAAGTCAATGTTAAATTATAAAGTGAAAAGTGACTTTAGAAATAAAGTACAATGTGGGTACTTTATTTAATGGGTGAGTTAAAAAATAGAAAGTGAGAATTAAATGTACATTTATTCTCATCCCTTGATCTAAATGAAGCTGAGCCATTAGATCTTAGGGTTGCCCAAAAGTCATTTAAGGAAACAAAAGGGGGAAAATAAAAGAGAGATTGAATTCATTCTTCATGAGCAGACTGGAGAAAGGAGGCTGAGAGCTGGAGAAAAGTTCCCTAAGAGAAATTTGTTGCAACAAGCAGAAGGAGTGATTTTTGGACAAAGTTGGGCATGGAAATCGAGGCATAAAAGACAGCGTAAGGTACAGTACGAACAACATTTAATGTTATGAGTTGCACGTCATTTGAGAGAAGTTTTTGATTTAATAAAACAAAAATAAAAATAAAATAAAATAAAATCAGTACAATTCATACAGTAGTACGGAAATCCATACATTATAGTCTGTATCCGTACAATACATATTTTCAGCTTCAAGTGGGCGCGAAAATCGATGCAAATTGGGCAAGGTTTTCAAGGAGTTTTGCACTGAAGAGATAAGTTGTATTTTGTTGTTTAGTTTTGTCTGCAAATGTATTTTTCCTAAACTTTAAAGATAAATAAATTTGAAGATCTCTCTAACAGGTTTTCCCCGGAGAAGATTGAAGGGGTTTTGCCTAGGTCTAAGTTGACCAAAAATTTGTGTGTATTTTTATGTGTGTTGTTGCTCTGTTTATGTCCATATTTATTTTCAGCATGTGTTGACAGTACCATGTGTTTTAATCTAAAAATTTCATTTCCAGAATTCTATATGTTGAATGTATGTTTATGGGAAAGAGCATTTAACTGAATGGGAGTGATAAAGTGAAATTAAAACTAGGCTGGGATTGCAAGAAACTTTTTAGTCATCAAATTTCAACAACTTCTTTTGCTCTCAATAAGTCGGGATCCCTCTTCCGCCTCTGAAATAAATAAGTGCCTATGCACAGTTCTATGAAAATATGAAAATTTTGAAAAAATGAAATAAGGTGAAAAAAGAGAAAGGCTTCTTGTGCAAAGAGGCGATGTAAGTAACTCCGTCGGGGTATTGACCAGGCTCGCTAGCAGCGGAGCGATTCTTGTGTTCTTGCGTGACTCCGTCGGGGTATTGTCCAGGCCTGCTGGCAGCGGAGCAACACCAGAGATGAAACTTAAACTCTAACAGTCATATTACTTGTGCACCAATATACCCCTCATCCCCAATTGAAACAACTAAGTTGACTTGGCTTGGAATGTGTGTTGACCGATCAAGAGCATGGCAGGTGCTACATCTTTCACTCAAGCTAGTGTGGAAACCATGATGATCAAAGAATCGAACAATACTTCCGGAGGAGTTAGACTTGCTTTTCACGAAACAAGGTCCATTCAAAGAGCTGGAGTTCTACCAGTGTGTCGCCAATGTTGTAGCGGCTACAACCATCCTCCAAAATTTTGCCTTAGCTTCGTTTTGGAGCTTCCCTACCAACCATCCTAAGCAACACGTCTTGGACTGTCCAAGTACATATGCTTTCAGTTGAGTTTATTTGGCTTATCAGCTTGTGTTCGCTAACTTGTTTTCCTTTCACTCGCAAGCTGACATCCCGATACTTGATCTTCAGCTGGCTCTTGTGCTCACTTGGAGAATTGTGCAGAACTGGAGGGCAACCAGCCTTGCTCTCCAGAATTGCGCAAAGTATCAAGACAACTAGTTTCTCTCTAGAAATGCGCAGAGCATGCACGCCGCCTTCCCCTTGAAAATTGCGCAAAGCAGCCCCTCACTGGGCTTGCTCTCAAAATTTGCATAGTTCTGGCTAGCAGCCTTGGCTTCAGTCCAGAAATTGCGCAGAGCTTGAGGGGCAGCCAGAGCCACTTAGCCCAGAAACTGCGCAGAAGTCACTCCAGAGCTTGCAGTACAGCATGTGCTCCCAAGTTGACCAGTTCCCTCCAGGACTGAGCAATCTTGCTTTGCATGCATGGTCAGCGTTTTCCTGAAAAAGCAAAAATCATCCCTAGATTTTAGGGATCTATTTTTAGCAGCTAGGGGTTACATGCAAAAGTCATTTTAGAAACCTCCCGCCAAGTGTCGCTTTTTCCTAGAATTGTGGCATGTGCGTCATAAGCCTCGATCTTGTCAAAACTATTTATTCGACACTTCAGAGCTCATTCTTCACTTCGATCTTGGAGCTCTAGCATTCCCATCGCATCTAGGAACCTTCGGCACACTCAGCACAACTTTTTTCAGGTAAGTCTGCTTTTCATGTCTTTTGCTGCTTTTCTGTCGCTTTTTGTATTTTGGTTTGTGTGAATGTTGTTTGCTTGGTTTTGTTGAATGCTTGTTGTCGTTTTAATGCATGTTAGCTTGTAGAAGCATTGTTTCAAGTTTTCCATTGCATCTCCTTGCTGTCGCATGCATGACATTGTTTCTGCACTAACGGTCATTGTTGTGGCGACTCGCTTCACACACTTCATTGTTTTCCCATTTTATTGAATCCTGCACTCACTGATTGCATGCATGTTCATTCACTCATGTTTGTACCCAACTTCACACATGCATTCAGTCCTTACTGTTTTCAGTCGCCCGTCGGCGGGTCTAAGCTACCTTGCCTGGACCTTGCCTTGCCCAACTTGCACTGCACATTTCTGGGATGGAAGGCCTTCCCTTGCTCCCAGAAATTGCGCAAAGCTTGCCTCACACTAGCCTCCCAGAGTGTGCTCTGCGCAATTCTGAGAGGCAATGCCTCAATTAGCCCTTGGAATTTCGTAATGCATTTTTCCTGGATTGCAGTCATGCTAACTGAAACTGCACATTGTGTAGTTTCAATCCTCAGCAAGCCAAGCTGGATTGTGCTCTGTGCAGTTTCAGCAATCAGTCATCTCACACGCGGTCCAGACTGTGCTTTGCATAGTTCTCGCAGTCAGTCTCCTAGCCTCCCAGTGAAAATTGCGCAAATCTTCCAGTCAGTCACCCAGGTGTGTTGCATGTCAGTCCTCAAGTTGCTTTTGGTTTTCAACTAACAGTTTTCTTGCCATGAGTGTTGCTCTATCTCCAGGTATCATAGGTGTTCATCAGTCTCTCAGCAGTACAGGTACAATGGCTTCCAAGAGAGCAGAGTCAAAGGGCATCATTGAGAGCGCAACTTGAGATATTTTTGAGCAAATGTCTATGAGCTTGCCCATCTATGAAGACACTAAGTTGTTCATAGACAAGGATATCAAGATCAAATGGCAGGACATCAATGACATCTTTTCAGGCACCTTTGAGGAGAATTTGGAGGACCACAGAGTCTATGTCAACATACACAAGTCTGGCTTGTACTGGGTTGCATGCAAGTATCTCACGTTTTTATGCGCGGACATGATCCACTGGATTGTCTCACATGCTGAACCAGAGACAATGGTGTTGAGCAATGTTAGTGGAACAAAACTTGCTACCTTCAGGGCAAAGGACTTTCAGGTGATGTATCACTTTCCACAGCCAGTGATCACAATGGATGCACCCTTCACTAGGCCCAACAACAGTGCAAACTCAAGAGACATCTTGAAGAGCTAGGTGAGAGAACCATCTAAGTTCAGGACAACACCCAACCAAGTATACAAGACGAAGATACTACGGAAGGCTTATCAGTTCTTGGTCATCTTCGCATGCCACTTATACGGCCAAGAGAGCACAAAGACCTTCCCGCAGAGTTGGGTGATTGTGTTGGATCAGCTGGCGAACGAAGGAAGACATTTCAATTGGTCCGACATGTTGGCTCTCTAGCTAAAGGGACAAGTGACAGATGCCTAGCATCCGCCCAAGGGTCAACAAGCAAAGCTTTTCATGTCCGCTTACATACTTGATGCAATCTGTGCCCGTCAGCAGTTCCCTGGCTTGGGTTGGGCATGGACACCTTCAGAAACCTCTGTGCACACCTATTGCAAGTTGTTCTCTGAATGCAGCTTCCGTGGAGTTATAATACAACTATCAAACCACTTCGTCACCCTGGTGTATAGGATGATCTTCAAGCAGGATCCGCCTTGCATGTCACAGGCAGGGATGGAGGCATTGGTTAACATAGAAAATTGGTATGCGTCACCCCTTGGCACCTTCATCCAGATGTGCAGCGCGGAGAAGGCTCTGCATGTTTTACCGAAGTTTGCCATGGATAAGCTAGTCATGCAAGAGGTTGCATACCACATCTCGACAGGGTTGTCAGCAAGACTGTAGAGGAAAAAGAAGGCACCTTGGTCCACTCTTCCTTTGCAGAACGAGTTGTATGAGATCCAGAATCTCAAGCATGTTGAGGCCGAGATAGATGAATTCAAGAGATTCACCTTTGGCACCAAAAGTTTCAATCCATATGACCCACATTGCTTAGTGGAAGACCACTATACGAGAGTGTATCATCCTTGGATCCACGGGGCGTGTCATTGGCCTGAGGAAGACCCATGGAGATACTGCTATAACTTCTCAAGGCTCAATGAACCAGTCAAAATGATTGTAAATTGGTTAGTGTTAAGTTATGGTATGTTCTATGCTTATAACAGTTTACTTATTTTCCTTATTATATTCCACAAATTAGCAATCACATGTACATAAAGTAAAGTGCAGATAGAACATTAAAAGATCAACAGAAAACAAGCCAAGACAAGAGACACAAGATGTGGCGGCTAGCCAGGGACAAACCCCACAATGTGTGGGGAAACCCTTTGATCAAATCTTCTTTTATCTTCAATAATTCAGCAGAGAGAAATAGTACAATAAATTTGATTCATATCAGCAGTAGCAAACCCTAGATCAGCAGCATCATTAGCGGCTTCATTAAAACTAGGGCAGACAATATCTCACAAACCGATCGTCAGATCGGCTTGATTCCACCACCAAAAGTTGTGGCTTCCAGAGGAGGTTCAGATGAACCTACAGCGCAATTCAGATGAGGAGATATTCTAGTCCACATAGGTCAAACTTTACTTCAGTTGCAGCTTCAGTTTCGGTAGCTTCCGGCTTCAAACTAGGGTAGTCGATATCTTGCAAACCGTCCGTCGGATTGACTTGATTCCACCACCAAAAGTTGCGGCTTTCAGAGGAGGTTCAGATGAACCTACAGCGCAGTTTAGATGAGGAGATCTTCTAGTCCACGCAGGTCAAGCTTTACTTCAGTTGCAGCTTCAGTTTCGGCAGCTTCCGGCTTCAAACTAGGGCAGTCGATATCTTACAAACGGTCCGTCGGATTGACTTGATTCCACCACCAAAAGTTGCGGCTTTCAGAGGAGGTTCAGATGAACCTACAGCGCAGTTCAGATGAGGAGATCTTCTAGTCCACGTAGGTCAATCTTTACTTCTGCAGTTGCATCTTTAGTTTCAGCAGCTTCCGACTTCACATGTGTGAGGGAGAGACCCTTTTCTGCACAGTAGAGACAAGACTCTTTTCTGCGCAGTAGAGAGAGAGAGATGTGATGAGATGAGTGAGTCCAAATGAGGAAAATTCCTCTTGTATTTATACACAATGTTGGTGTTTTGAATAGATGCGACTATTGGGCTTCTGAGCCTACATGAGTTGTAGGTCGGCTTGATAATAATTCCATAATCAAAATAAATTCATATCTCCATGAATACTTATCGAAATTGGATGATCTTTATATCAATCCTACACCTCTCGACAAGAGGAATCTAATAAAAATATTATCAGCCACGAATAAGATGACCCACATGAAGTTTTGCCCTAGTTGCCAATTTTAACAATCCCTCTCAACTAGGGAGAACTTCATCTGCAATCTGTCTATCGGTCGTTACTATTCATCCATCAAATGCACTGCCCTGTACAGCCTGTCCCTTGCCCTACTCTACTCTAAACTGCCTGTTCTGCTTTGTCTTGTTCTACCTTGTACTGATCTGTATTGTTCTGCTCTGTTCTGCTTTGCTCTGTTCTGTTCTGCTATGCTTTTGTCTGAATTATGAAGAAGAAATGATCGAGGATGTATCATACTGACTCAAAGTCAGCCTCAAAATATGTACCACTGGTCCCAGACCAGTCTCAACCAACCCAAAGTCAGCGTCATAGTGAGTACAACTCCACTGGTCCTAGACCAGTATCATCCCGCACTGACTCAAAGTCAGTCTCAGAGTGCGTACCACTGGTCCCAGACCAGTCTCAACCAACCCGAAGTCAGCTTCATAGTAAGTACCACTCCTACCACTGGTCCCAGACCAGTATCGCAGTGTCAGAGAGTGTACACTGGTCCCAGACTAGTCTAAACTGACCCGAAGTCAGCGTCATAGTATGTACCACTCTCACTAGTCCCAGACCAGTACTGCAATGATACGAAGTCAGTCTCAGAGTACGTACCACTGGTCCCAGACCAGTATCATTGATCCCAGATCAATGGAGGTAATCCTAGCGTAGAGAGTACGGTAGATACAACAATGCGTCCAACGATACTACTATGGTCCCTAACTTCATTTCCTTGCTCATTGATCAGATGAGAGGTACTTCCCATGAGTCCCAGACTACATGGGTAGGATGCCTCGACAAGAGAACTAATCAATCCTATCCTCACAGGAGAACACATCAATCCTGCTACATGGCCATGGAGAACACATCAATCCAGGCCTCACAGAAGAACACATCAATCCTGCTACAATCGCCATGGAGAACACATCAATCCAGGCCTCACAGGAGCACACATCAATCCTGCTACAATCGCCATGGAGAACACATCAATCTAGGCCTCACAGGAGAACTAATCATCCTGCTACACAGGAGAGCGAATCATCCTGTTCCACAAGAGAGCGAATCATCTCGTCCCACAAGAGAGCGAATCATCTTGTTCCAGTGCGCGCCACCAGGGGAGGGTGAGTCACCCTGTGGTCGTATGTTGCTCCAGTAAGAACTGCAAGCCCTCAGAGCTCCTAGAGCTCAATGTATGCAACATGCAGGACCCTTGTAAAAGGGTTTCTTGACGACTCCAAGTCGTTTGGGAAAATCACAGATTAGATCTTTCCTCGGGGCTTTGACAAGGTGTATCGACCTATACATCATTTTAATGCGATGGAGCCTCCTTGCTCATCGACTTACCATATCTCAGATAATGTCTATCTACTGGAGCAATCGACAAATACGAGATTCCTCAATAATCGAATCCCACCTCTGGTTGCTATAGAGAATCAGAGTGGTATCCAATGTAAATCCAAACAGCTCACTGAAGAGCTTTCGAAACCAGACTGCCTCACAGGAGGCAATGCTGGCAGCAAAATATTCTGCTTCGGTGGTGCTCAAAGCCACCGACTTCTACTTCCTACTCATCAAGGATATCGAAGCAGATCCCAAGGTGAAACAGCACCCGGAAGTGCTCTTACAGTCCACCACACTGCCTGCCCAATCGGCATAAGTATATCCAAGTAGTCTCACATCTCCGACAGTGTATCTTAAACCATTAGTAATTGTGCCACGAAGATATCTCAGAAGATTCTTGGCATCAATCTAGTGAGGCTCAACCAAATATGAGCTCACAATGCTAACTGCAAAACATATGTTCAGACGGAGGTTCACCAAGAACATCAATGCGAATGAGTTTATGAAACTCAGAGGCATTTCCCAAATCTGGTCCGACATCACTACCATATAACTTCTAAAAGTTAAGATCCTCAAGGTAGTCACAGGCTTGCAGTCCATCATATCGAATCTTTCCAATATCTTTACCACATATTTTCCTTGAGATAGGAAAATTTCCCTTGGCTTCTGCCACACTTCAAGTCCTTAGTCCTTCATTTCAAATTCAGAAGCCAACTCCCTCTTACATTTGTGAATGAGAGGATCTGCACCTGTTGAAAAGAGGTCATCCACATACAGCACCAGTATGAGAGGCTTGTCATCTTCAACCTTAAAGTAAAGGTTAGGATTGGCTTCACTCCTAGTGAATCCCAGCTTCATCAAGTAGCTGTCGATCCTCTCATACCATGCTCGGGGTGCTTACTTCAGCCCATAAAGAGCCTTCTTCATCCTACATACATGAGATTTTCGATCATAAATCTCAAATCCTTCGGGTTGCTCCACGTAGACCTCTTCTTTGATCGAGCCGTGCAAGAACGCGGTCTTGACATCCATCTGATGTAGGTTCCATCCTTGTGAAGCCACAAGGGCTATGACCGAGTGGATGGTCGTATATCTGGCAACAGGTGCAAATATCACATCATAGTCTATACCTTCCTTCTAGGAGAAACCACAAACAACAAAACGAGCCTTATACTATTCCGTACTTCCATCTGCTACAGCTTTATCTTCTAAAGCCATTTTGAAGTAACAATTTGTCTTGTACTGGGGTCTAGGAACTACTTCCTAGACATCATTCTCCATAATAGACTCATATTCTTTGGTCATAGCATCCTTCCATACTTGATGCTTGACAGCATTTGAAAATCATGAAGGCTCATTTTGTATGATCGTGCTCATGATGGTCAGGTATCCCTGATACCTGTTAGGTTTCTCACTTTCACGAGAGGTTCCTCGGGGTGCAGCATGACCTTCAGCATCATCAAGTATCCACCTAAGCCATGAAGGCCTCTTCTTAGAAGAGGAAGGCTCAGGTGGATAAATAGGATCCATGGGTTCCTCCACGTCAGGGATTGTTACATCATCTACCCATAGAGACAGCTTCCACAATCGTACGGTTCTTCCTTTCCACCACACCATTCTGCTCAGGAGTATGTGCTGTAATAGTCTCCCTCTTAATGCCATCCTCAGATATGCCTGAGTGAACCAACTGTAATATATCGGAGGTCTTGCTTTAGCTTGAGGGGAATGGTCCCCTTTTGAGCTTTACTTCGACACATCCTGGACATACACCTTCTTTCTCTACTCGGAATTCGGGCATCCCTGTCACCATTTGTCTTACACCGGGTAGAGCTTTATAATGAAGGTGGGCAAACCTCCGATGCCAAAGTTCGCACTGAAGAGATGTGTCATAATATATGACACCTAGCGGACTTCCATCGACCTAATATAATGAATCAACACGAAACCCAAGAGTAAAGGCATCTTTAACATTATTTTTCCATATAAGTACCTTGCCATCACTGAAGGTTACCTTGTAGCCTTTGTCTTCCATTGCCGAGATGGACACCAGGTTCTTTTTGAGGTCAGGTGCATTTAATACATCTTGGAATTTCTAGCCTTCTTGAATGGTTGTCTTCTTCCTTGATTTCCAACATTCATTTTACCTTTGCTATTGAATTTTCCATTCCTTCAATTACCATGAGAGGGATTTTAATCATCGTCACGATGAGAGTCCTTTCTATCAGGGCATTCCCTTCAATAGTGACCTGCTTTATTGCAAATGTAACATCGTCCTTTTCTTCCACCCTTAGGTCCAACCTTTCCTTTTGATTTAGTCCCGAAATTATTTATTTCTTAGCATGAGAAGAAAAGGCAGCAGGAGGACCTTTACGCATGGGCATTTCTTGCTCTTCTACCCTTGTTTCTTCTTGAATGCATCTAGCCATTAATTCCTTGAAACCAGAGATTACATTATTGTTCAGAAGAGTAGTCGTGAAAACGTAACATTCGGATGGTAATCCTCCAAGAGTTGTGTGTGTCATTTCTCTGTCAGTAATAGTCTCCCTAATAGATAGGAGATTGTTCTTGATCTCGGTGATTCTTAAGAAGTATGCTTGCATACTCTCATCTTTACCCTTCTTGATTTCCCTCAGCTTATTTCTAAGAAACAAAACTTGATTTGCATCATTAACTTTAAATAAACTCACCAGTCTATTGTAGATTTCCTTGGAGATGTCCAGTTCAGAGATGTAAGCCACCAAGTGCTTATCGATAGAGTCCCGGATGATCTTCTTTGTTTTGACTTCTCCGTTTTTCCATTTGTTCCAAGCAGCAGCGGATGCATTTGATGCAGGCTCAACAATATTGCCTCTTACATGGTCTAGCACTCCTTGATCTTCTAGGGTTAGATCGATAGACATCTTCCATCCGTGATAGTCAGCTTTCCCACGAAGCTTGTCTTCAGCAGGAAAGAGTGTTGAGGACCCCATAGTTCTTTTAGGATAGCCTTGCCAATCTTCTCTTCAGTGATTGCTCTTGCTCTTGCTCGGGCTTTGTCTTCACCTCAGCTCTGATACCATGTTAAGTTATGGTATGTTCTATGCTTATAACAGTTTACTTTTTTTCCTTATTATATTCCACAGATTAGCAATCACATGTACATAAAGTAAAGTGCAGATAGAACATTAAACGATCGACAGAAAACAAGCCAAGACAAGAGACACAAGATGTGGCGGCTAGCCAGGGACAAACCCCACAATGTGTGGGGAAACCCTTTGATCAAATCTTCTTTTATCTTCAATAACTCAACAGAGAGAAATAGTACAATAAATCTGATTCATATCAGCAGTAGCAAACCCTAGATCAGCAGCATCATTAGCGGCTTCATCATCAAACTAGGCAGACGATATCTCACAAACCGATTGTCGGATCGGCTTGATTCCACCACCAAAAGTTGCGGCTTCCAGAGGAGGTTCAGATGAACCTACAACGCAGTTTAGATGAGGAAACATTCTAATCCATGCAAGTCAAACTTTACTTTAGTTGCAGCTTCAGTTTCGGCAGCTTCCAGCTTCAAACTAGGGCAATCGATATCTTGCAAACCATCTATCGGATTGACTTGATTCCACCAACAAAAGTTGCAGCTTTCAAAGGAGGTTCAGATGAACCTACAACACAGTTCAGATGAGGATATCTTCTAGTCCACGCAGGTCAAAATTTACTTCAGTTGCAGCTTCAGTTTCGGCAGCTTCCGGCTTCAAACTAGGGCAGTCGATATCTTGCAAACCATCTGTCGGATTGACTTGATTCCAACACCAAAATTTGCGGCTTTCAGAGGAGGTTCAGATGAACCTACAGCACAGTTCAGATGAGGAGATCTTCTAGTCCACGCAGGTCAATCTTTACTTCTGCAGTTGCAGCTTCAATTTCAGCAGCTTTTGGCTTCACATGTGTGAGGGAGGGACCCTTTTCTGCACAGTGGAGAAGAGACTCTTTTCTGCGCAGTAAAGAGAGAGAGATGTGATGAGATGAGTGAGTCCAAATGAGGAAAAGTCCTCCTGTATTTATACACAATGTTGGTGTTTTGAATAGATGCGACTGTTGGGCTTCTAAGCCTACATGAGTTGTAGGTCGGCTTGATAATAATTCCATAATCAAAAAAAATTCATATCTCCATGAATACTTATCGGAATCGGATGATCTTTATATCAATCCTACACCTCTGGACAAGAGGAATCTAATAAAAATATTATCAGCCATGAATAAGATGACCCACATGAAGTTTTGCCTTAGTTGCCAATTTTCACAATTAGTAGCGCAGAAGGCGGCAGCATCTCAAAGAGCAACAACATCAGAAGCAGTAGAGCGCAGCGGACCTGCGCTTGACAAAGGCAAGAGGAAGGTTGCCGACAGCGCAGAGGCGGAGCAAAATCGCAAGTTCAAAGCAAATCCACTTGTGTTAAGAGAAGCTTTGGAGATTGAGGAAAAGAGGCAACAGCGCGACAGAAGAATTGGGCAAAGACAAAGGGAGAAGCAGAAGTTGGAGGAGGCAAAAAAAGAGTTGCAAAAGTTGAAGCAACAACTAAAGGAAGCACAATAGTTGCGCAAAAGAGAGAAGGAAGTGCAGCAGGAACAGGAATAGCAGGAGGCGCAACATTCACATATCGATGAAACTGTGCTCACACAAGTTATTGATTCATTTGAGCAACTAGTAGACAGCAAACAGGGTGAGCAGTCGCAGGAGCAGGACTTTACTCCGGAGATTGAACAAATGTTAGAACGATGGACATCAATGTGGTTCGGCCAGAGCATGATCAGGGTACATATCTCATGCCCAAGAGCCCAAAGGTCACTCCAACGGCTTCACCAGATCCAAGAACAAAGCAAGTCTCAAGTGATCAAGGAGACACTGAAATCCTTAAGGACAATCCGGAGGCAGATGTGCGAAACATATCCTTTGACGAGTCACAACACAGAGTTGTGCAGTCACACAGAGTGCCCACTCCAGATGTCCATGTATCTCTTATGCAATTTGAAGAATGAATGATCGTGTTCAATGTGAGCAAACATCCAACTGCTTTGGCCGATGCTACAAAAGCATATGCCGAAGCCACCAGCTCAAGTATTAGATTCTTGATAGCTGAGAACGAGCACATGGCTAAGGAGTTGCAAGCGTCCAAGCAGGGAGAAGAGAAAGCTACAACATCCGCCATAGCAGAGTTGAAGAAAGCGATACTTGATGATGTGTTGTACTTCAGATTCGTCACCATGCATAAGTCAGTTGTCCATCTTAACGGTTGGCAACAGTGTTGTGCTAGGAGAGCACGCATCATGACAGACATACACACTATTGTCGATCACATGCAAATATGGACAATGAGATACAAGGGAGCCCCATTGTACTTGCCAAAGATGATGAAGCCAAAGGTAGCGGAGTTCAAGGCACGTATTCGAAGTCAAATCCAAAACTATGAGGAACTCCCACAGCTCATCACCAGCTTACATGCTTCACATGCACAAGTGTTCAGGAGCATGGATGTCATTGTGCGCACGCATGTGATCCCATCCATTGGCACACTCACCGAGGCAAAGGCAAAGAACCAAGTCTGACTGGCGCTGGACATGTACTTCAAGCAGTTGATGCACATAGCCACCAACGCAGACTTGTAGATCAGCACAGAGACTATGCACCAGTATGTTGCTAGTCCGGTTACACTCAAGACATGATGCGCATGCTATCTGACGAGTTGGACAGAGGTGCCAAATTAGTGTACCCGGATGCAACGGAGGCAAGAGTTCGCTTTCAGAAGGATGTCACCACGGAGTATGTGGACACCATAACAAACTACCAAGCTTAGCATCAGTTCGCCACCATCAATCATCAAGAGGATGTCGATGAGTTAGTCTTCCCACAACTGTCTGAGTCTTAGTGATGTCTTGCATGGCTTACTCAAGCCCATTTTTGTCTCACATGGGTACATGTGCAGATTGTATTGTAAACATGTTGTAAAGTGAAAGACCAAGTGTCAATAGTAGAATGTAAACAATCATGTGTAAGTTGAAGAGTCATGAGGGTAGTTGAAGAGTCACAAACAGGAATGTCACGGGTTACCCCACCCTTTGCTGTATATAGAACCTCATAACTCATTATAGAGGCTTTTGGGAGACAAGCTTCTGATAGGTATAACTTAGATAAAGCTTGGAGTGTATTGTAACGAGCCTTGGCTTCTCCATAGTGCGGAGCAAGTACATCTCTTTAGAGGAGCAGGCAGCAGTGACTATAATGTTCCGCTATCAGGGCTAGTGCTTGTCATGGTTGTATGTATGATTGGATCTTTCACTCTTTTAATATAATAAAGCCAGCACGTTTCATGCATATATTGTTATTGTAGTTTGGTTATCCTAGTTACTCTAATGATGTATGTATTTGTAATTTACACATGTATGTATGTACTATTCCGTAGGTGTTTGTATGAATCTTATCGAAGCGTGTTGTTGGTATAACTCATCACTTTGGATCGTAGGCTATCCTGCTTTCCATATCGTGATGCCTTTCCGCTCGTGTGTTCCCTTTCATGCTGCGTGCTATCACAGGCTTCTAAGGGGTACACTCTTCTCCCCTCTCGTGTGTTAGAACCTTTCATGCACCTTCCCTGACTTGTTGCAAGGTCACACCCTTGCTTCCAACAAGGACATCTTACTTACCTCTGCGCACAACTGCATTCAAGGCAATACCGTACTACCCACCGCTGGGAATCCTACTCCAAACAGTATGAGGTCTAGTTGGGACTTCTTACCGTGGAGATCCCCTGACAAGTTGGCGGGTCCAGCACCATCAACACCACATTGGGTTTTTCCAGGGACATTGTCCAAAAGCAACGGTGTCAATTGCGTGTGTTATTTCCTTCTTGCTTAGTAATTGTTTCCACGGTATTTTATGTTGTGAAGGCTGCAGTAGATTTTATTTCCATGTTTACTGTGTAACACTGTAAATAAATTGATTTAGAAATTAACAAGTAGGAGAAATCTAATCAGTTGTTGCAGTGGGGAATCGGGTAACCGATTCTTCACACTATCTTCCACGTAGCTGATTCTTGCCTTAGACATCTGTGGCCCAGTCACAAAACCGCAAACTCGGTTGCCTTACGTATTTTGAATTTTCAGAGGTATATCTTGATGATGAATGCACCTTGGATATGTTTAAATGCCTCACACTTGACCTATATTTATAGGCATCAAGCGACTCCAAAGAATCTGTCTTTGGGCACTACTTTAACCTCAAGTTGACCTGCACAACTAGACAAATTCACCCATCTTAACTTCAAAAATTCATTTCTCTTCAACCACAACTCGGAATCTGATGATTTTTGATGCGTCTGATTCGTCTCAACAAGTACTATCATCCACATCCATCACGTGTCGAAATCTATTCATAGTTTTGTTCCCAACATCGATGGGAGCAAAACCCCGAGCTTGGTTTTCAAGCCCACAAGACCACTTGTGGAGCTTCTTCCTCCAAACCCTCGATCCGCAAGGCTTGGAGTACCTCCCAAGCTACAAAAAATCAACAACCTTAAGGTCTCACGAGTCACAACAAACATCCTAAGGGAGGAACAATCTTCCCGAGCAATCCATTGGTCTCATAGCCACAACCTAAGGAAGATTCATGATGTTATGTAACCAATGCACCCTCTCCAAAGGTATTTTCAACCATTCCAGTCTCTTCACATAAACATCAGAAACTTAGCTTAACAACAGAAAAGTAGCCATGGAGGATTTCAACATATTCTAGCAGCATCATTCAGTTATTCATTCAACTTTAGTCGGGATTTCTCATCGAAGCATTTATCAACAACAATGGTTGAATCCAGAAAACAACAAGTGGCTTCACCCAGAAGTAGGCATCAACAATTATATCATCAACAACGTTTGAATCCAGCGGAAGACAAGTGGCTTCTAAAAGAAGCAAGTATCAGCAACAATGGTTGAATCTAGCAAATATCAAGTGGCGTCTCACAGAAGCAGGCATCAACAATTATATCATCAACAATGGTTGAATCCAACAGACGACAAGTGGCTTCTCACGCAAGCAAGCATCAACAACAATGGTTGAATCTAGAAAACAACAAGTGACATCTCACAGAAGCAAGCAACTTGCATATAAGCAGACATGTATACCATAATCAATTTCAGCACAAGATCCAATAGATCCGCAACAAACTACGTTTTTTAGCTTCAATGCAGTAGGGCCATTCATGTCATTTAGACCAACATATAACCCAAAATACATCCAGTTAAGATAGAGTTAGCAATTCCATTCAAGTGAGATAATCAGAGAATAAATCAAGTCAGCAACAGAGTCTTGCGGCTTCTTCATCATGGAGATGTTCATGGACTCACAGTCCATCATGTCAAATTGCAACAAAGATATGACCAGGTTCATGCATTTACGAAAACAACTCCCTCTTACACAGAAATCCTTTGTTAGAGACATATCATCAATACGAAGAAAAATCACAAGCTCAATTTTTAACAAATTCATATCAGTGTCACTCTTCAAAACTTCGAGCCATCTTCATCTTAGAAGCCACATAAATTAGAAACATGCTTCAATCAAGCTAATCTTGTCTGCTCCCTCTGAGTCAAAAGCCCATCCAATCATGATTCTTCTCGTCATATTGTTCTTCCATTCATTTCTAATGATTGTCGGACCTTCGTAGTCTTCATTATAATCCTGCAACCCTTGCTACGAGGCCATTTACAAAGACGAGACTCATAATGAAACAAAAAAAATAGAAACAATCAAGAAAGTACTTATCTCTTGAGAGTGTGTCAACTCCCTCTTGATCTTAGTCTTCATCAGTTCAATCAACCTAGTCCACATCATCATCAAAACAGCACCCTCAGCACCGGCACTGGCAAAATAGCTCCGTCAGCCAACTGTGTCAGCCCTCCTGGCCTTTGCGTGACCCTGTTTCTACCCTCCTTAGCCTCTGTGCTAGCCTCTCTCAGGCCCAGACTGATGAGCAGTCCCTCTACGTCAACCCTTCCTCTGTCGCTTTCTGCAAAGATCAGCTCTGTCACTCGGGAAACCTGAATCTGCTGCAAATGCTCTACTCAGTTGATGCCTTCAGCTTTCCTATGATCTGCAACCACCCTCTGATACCATGTTGAATTTTCTAAGTCTATCTATTAGAAAATTAATCTGTATTCTGCTGGTTTGTTTATTCTGCTTGTAAATTTTGAACAAGTTATTTAAAACATTTAAACACCGAAATAAACACAATACAGTCACAACATCTATAGATCATCAACTGAAAGAAAACAAACACACAAGTGACACCATTATTTTTGGACAAATGTCCCCAAAAAAACCCAATGCGGGAAAACCAGTACAACTATTCTGAGGGTATATTACTATGCAGTATTTCCTTGAGTACAACTAGGTGCCAAACTGGCTCACCCGATAGAGAAAAATAACCAGCAACAATACCTCTCTATTCGGAAACAAGTATTCAGAAAACCTATCCCACGAAACCCTCTCCAGCAACTCTAAAGCTCTACGCTGGTCCTTTTGGCCTCTCCGTCGCCTCAAACCTCTCTACGTCAGCCTCTGAGGCACTACGCAGCCTCTGGGACCCTCTGCGTCACTCCAGCTGCTCTCTGCGTGGATGACGCAATCCCTCTAGCCTTTGCGTTGTCTCTGCTGGGCACTGCGTGGCCTGCTCTGGCAACTACTTCTCGCTCTCTACCTCTGTGTTGGTCTCTTGGCACTCTCTCTGTCCAGTACTCACTGCCCCTCATTGCTAATCACTAATTCGACTTTGCTTAGCAACCCCGCTCTAGCAAATCAAATCACTGATCACTGTGGTGTGTTCTCCAACTGACTCTCAGGCCTCCTCTTATACTTTTCCTGTTGATCCTTCAACGGTCGAGATTAAATCTCTAATCAACAGCTAAGATTAGATTTGGCTTGATCCATGACTTTTGGAACCTTCTAACCCAGTTTTATATTAATACCCATTAATATTTTATTTTTCCTAAGTTTAGACTTCGGAACTCCATTAAAAATATTAATTATTTTAATATCTCCCAAACCGGGTACAATCTGTCCAAACCATTTCTGGGTCTTGGAGATTCATGTGATTTAGCCTCTACACCAATTTTCATGGCTAGAGCACATCCGATGCTACCCCAAATCAACACTCCCTCTTAGCAAGTACTGTGCTCTAGTAATACTCCACACTGAGCATCACTCTGATTATACGGCACTGATAACTGTGCTGATGCTAGGCCTCCCTGCCCAACATCCTCTGCACTACTGCATCCTGTACTGCTGCCCATGGCCCTGCCACTGCCACTGCTGCATCCATACGACAGCGCCCTCTGAATTCATGTTGTTGCTGGTCCATCCTCCCTATTGTCGCACAGAATGTCTAGGCACCACGACAATGCTCAGATCAGGGGTTGTCACCCTGATCCCCAATCTCTCTGTTTAAGCTGTCTCCCTACAACAGGCTAAGGCAGGTAGACACTATGGAAAATGGAATGAAGAAAAACTAGTTGGGAACCAACCAGTTTGGGAGACACAGCGAGGCGATCAAGTACTTGATTAAGATTTAGCAAGACTTAGGATTTAATTAGATTTTAAAAGATTAATACCAGTGCCTTATGGAGTCAACGATCTTGCTAGGGAAATGAAGACCAAGTAATCTATTAGCAATTGCTGCTTAGGTGAATAACTATCTTATATGAAATGAAGATCCTAAATCTTAATGTGAGATGCAAGAATCTTGGTTGATTTTAGTTAAATGCCTACTTAGATTGTGAATCCTTCAATCCTTTCTGTGTTGAGCCTGATTTCGTAGTAATTGGCAAAGAGAAGATTAGGAGAAGCACACTAAGGTGTGATTAACGATACCTCTCCTAAACTTCTAACATACCCGGTGCCTCCGGGGCTGTAAAGAGTTGTGGCTCTGACGACTGCAAGGTCACCGTTTTAAGTACTATTAAAACGGGCTTCTCAAGAAAAGACGAATGGATATCTATCTATCTATCGAGCAAGCTTATGCTTGGAAGTAAATTTTATCTATGCAAAGTTAACTTAGATGCGAATGCACTAGATGATGGGATGAAGTTAGACTTGAGGATGGGAAAACACTTGCATCACAAAAGCTCTCAATCACCCAAAAGAAATGTTCTCTTTACAGATGAAGACTTAAAAATAAACTTTTGAAGATATTACAATTAAACCACGAGCTTATTTCAAATCTTTCTGATACAATTATAGCTCAAAGAGAACAAAACTTCTTTGCAATTCAATATACATGTTCACAAACATTCAACTTAGGAAACAGAGATATGAGATCTATTATAATTCCGTGACAAAATTCTTTAAAAATCGCTTGAAAATATTTGCAAAATGTCTAACATGTAATCAGCATTAAATAATTCAAGCAATGATGATGGATTTTAATAGATGCAAGATATTCAACAGATGCAAAATGTTCTAGCAATCAAATTTCAGGAGATCCAAATACTTTAAACAACCACGAAATTTAAATGCTAAACAATTTCAATCCTAAATTTAAAAAACTATGCTTAGTGATCTATGTTTAGGAGAATTTTCATATAGTTAACTTTAAGATATAGAAAATTTAAACGTGTTTAACTATAGAGAAATAAAAAATTTGATACCACACAAGTTCACCTTTAGATTTTATTCTTAGCACAGAAGACACCAAGAAGGAATTAAAAATTGACAAATTTAGTTAGTCCTTTAGGAAATCTTTTTCAATGTGCTAAGTAAGACTTAATGCGGTAAATGATCAATCAAGACTTTTTAAATGTGACTAAAGTAAACCAAGAGAAATAATTTCTTAATGGGTCATAGGCCACATAAGGAACAAAAAAAAAAACAAAACCTTTTAACATTATAATTTACTTTTGATTTAAAAAAAAAATAGGATGTCTTGAAATCACAAAAATGAAACCCTTTCTTATATATTTAGCTTTATTATTTTTTAGGGTTTTGAAATTTTTTTTTTAGATTTTAGTTTTTAACTTTTAGGATTTTTTATAAATGAAATCAAAATAAAAGCAAAATCAAAAGTCACAATAAAAAATAAAATAAAAATAAAAAATGTTTTTTTTTTATTTTTCTAAATGCTTAGATTTTATTTTTTTTTAGGATTTTAAAATGTTTTAGATTTTTTTTTTTAATGACATAAAAAATTAATCAAAACAAAAAATCAAACTAAAACTAAAACGAAATGAAACTTAACCAAACTAAAAAAAAAAAAAAAAAAAACCTAAGCTCATAACAATACACATGAAAATATAAAATTGAACTAACTAAAACCTAAACGCAAATATTAAACCAAATAAAATGAAAATTGAGTGCTTTGAGTTTGCTTTGTAGCTGTAGGTCCGGCAGCTGAAGACTGCGAGGGCTTGGACAACAGATTTGCTTGCAGGTTTGCGTGGAATCGAACAGCAAAAGGCGTGGAGGAGCAGCAAAAGGGTTTGCTTGACGAGGAAGCAGCAATAGGCAGAAAGGAAAGACGCGATGGCAGCATGGAAGATGGAGGCAGATCTGCAGGAGAAGGTCACGCTTATGCTTGCAGGTTTAGGGACTTTGTGGAGGAGCGAGGTTATGAGGGTCGAGGGGAGCCAGATAAGGCACGCAGAGGCAACATGCAAGAGCAATGAGGAGCTGAAGGTAACCACGGAGAAGGCAGCGTGCAGGAAGGCAGCTAGGAAATGAAGCAAGTCTGCGAGGGGATGAGCCTGGACGCAGGTGCGATAAGGGGAAAAGGTTGCGGCAATGGGCAAGGGAGCTGAAAGCTGCAAATAGACAAAGAGCCAGGTTGGGAAGGAAATGTGGCAAGAGAGAAATGGAGCAGCAGCATGCAGTGAGGGTTTGGTGAGGAAAGTGCAGAGGGAGATGGTAGCAAAGCTGGGGCTTTGCGGATTCGAAGAGAATGCAGGCAGCAAGGCTGGGATCTTGTAAAAAAAAAATCGAAAATTGCACAGTAAACCTTAAGACCAGACAGCAAATCTACAAAATGGCGGCCCAAAACTTCTTTAAATTTACCAGAACTTCTTTAAGAAATTTCCAGAAATCTTAATTTAAAAATTTGAATCAACCTGCTTTAGATTTAACCCTAAAACCCTCACGAAATTCCAGATCTGAATTTAAATTTAAACCCTTGGATTGCAAAAGGCTGAAATATATCTTGCAAAATGATATAGATGAACCCCAAATATCCATATCTTACCCTCCAAGGCCTAGATCTGGACTCTCTACAGATTTCCCCTTCAAATCCATAGTTGTAAGACAACAAGAAACACCCAAACGATATATACAATGACCCAAAAAACTAAAAACCCAGAAACCCAAGTCAGAAAACCAAAAAATAATTACAGATCTATGTACATGAATAACAGATCTATCAGATCTATCAGATCTAGGGAGTGTGAGTCCGACTCCGCTCCCGGATCTGATAATTTGATGCTCTCAACAGCCAAATCTATCGATTGAGCACAAAAAAAAAAAGAATTCTAAAGGTGGTACTGAGCTCAAAACCCTTCATGCACACCCATAAAAACATCTTATGATAAGCCCAAGATCAAATTAAATTGGGCTCTTCAGAAAACATGGATCGGGAGTTGGCTGGTTCAACTGAGAACTTCCTCGAACGCACGATGATCTAACAATCAAGGATTTCCTGCAAAACTCAATTTAACGATCAACATAGAGCGAGAAAACGATAATAAAATTCAAAACTTAAATTATCATTTAAATCTCAGCGACTAAGCAAGATACCTGTACTCAAATCACGCTTCAGAAAACTATCATCAATGGCTAAAAAAATTCTATGCATGAAAATGACACATCTTATAGTATTTCCACGAAGAGTAACACTAGCAGAAATTAACCTCAAAGTCTTTCTTTATTGCTCATAAAAAGATTACAAGAGAGCTTTTCGCTTAGTACACGATCAAAAGATTGGATCCACTGACTGACAGATGACCTCCTATTTAAAGATAAATCCTCCAACGGCTAGTTCGAGTGATCCTCGTCAAAGCAATTTCAACCATTGATAAGGATCAAAATTTCTTTTAATCTCATCCGTCGAAATTTTAAATTATTGAAGAAATTCGAATTTTTCAATTAAAAGCATTTTAATTAATTCAAAATTGAAATTTTAGAATTAATTTCCTCAAAATTTTGACTTTGACTTAACCCCAGGGACCAAAGGCTTAAAATTTAGCAAAATAATTAATTTACCTTAGTCCCTGGACCTCTTAAAATTTAATTTTTAAGGACCGACGAATTTTGCCTTCAGAGAATTTAAATTTACCTAGGACCTAGAATTAATCAAATTTCTGGCTTAGGATTTTAATTAATTTTTGCCAGAAAATTTAATTAATAAACCTATGAGGGGATAAATTATTTTTCCAACCCTCAGGACAATTTACATCATGATTTTCACATTTTTTACATCACAAGGGGGAAAACCCATCTAAAAAGGACCCTCACAGACTACCCAATTCTGTGACACAAATATAATCTAGCAGCGCAAGCAATTTGTCATAAAATAACATAACCAAATAGTTAGGATTATTCCTAAATCACTTTTACATAGACTCATTCTAGAACACTAAGACTCCCCTAAGATCCCAGTGACAAAATCCATTCCGACTTTGGGGTAAGGCTGAAGGAAAACTCTGCTGACCATCCGAGAATGGATCAGTGAGACAAAAAACCTCCCAGAATGTAGATCGTCACCAGAAAAGTAGGTTTCCCTAGGTGATTACATACACGACACAGATCTGTTGAGATTATTTACATTATACACATACAGAATGGGTTTACATTATAAGATGATGATAGCTGGATGGCACGAACACGTCGATGGGGTGCTATCCCTTTTGCAAAAAAGGGCGTGTACTGTCATGGGTCGTTCACACGTAGTGGTCAACACTCTCAACACTGCATCTGCACTGCATCCTCCTCTCATCATGCTGCATTGTGCTACTGCACAGCAACTCAGTTACTGAGAAGTAAGTAACTGATCCACCCAACTTCGAACATCCTTGTCAGGCTAGAAACACTCCTGCCACTGATGCTCTCTCTGCTGCTAACAAGTGCTCCCTCTATTGACCTCTGCGATGCTACAACTCCCTGCATCTCGCACCGTTGCACACCTCTCTGTGTCATCTTGCAACGTTCCAACACTCTAGTGCCTCTCGGATTGTTGCAGCCTGCTAGCCTCGCATTGCCCGAGGACTCCTACACTGTAGCACTCTCCACCGCTTCATCCGCATCCGTTTCTAGTGACATTCGCCAGTCCTGCTACTCTCTCTTCGGGGTTCCAGTAGCAAGGTACAATCCAAGAGTTTCGGTACCTCAAGGATCCTGCCCCTCATTGCCTCTAGTCTTCCTAACTACAGCTCGATGTCTCCCCACTTCTTCTCTAGTGGCACATGAGCACTCATGGCACAATTGTCATCCTCCTCGACTTCTTTCTCCGCCTTCGCTGGCGCTGCCTTAGAATCAGAAGCCTCTCCCTTACTCTTCTTCCTTGGACACCGGTTCGCATAGTGACCCAATTCCCCACAATGGAAGCACTTGACCTTGGAGAGGTCCTTCTTCTCCTGCTTTCCCACAGATGCGAGAGTCACATCCTCTTCCTCTTCCTTCTTGATCCGGACTCCTTTGTTGCTACTTCCCGTCTTGGTCAGCCGTCTCATCTCTTCTTGGCGAAGAGCCGCCCACAGTTCTTCCCAATCTGGAAGACTCGCCCTGCCTAGTATGCTCTGGACAAATGCCTCCCACTCCTCGGAGACTGCGTTAAGTGCAGTCCTCACCATCAACTCCTGATCCAACGTGGCCCCTATGGAAGTCAGTTGATCACGGATCTCCTTCAACCGACCGAAGAAGAGATATATTTTCTCTCCCTTCTGCATCTATTATGACCATAGCTGATTCTCCAGTAACATCTTCCTCTGCACGGAAGTATGTTGGTACAATGTCTTCAAGGTGTCCCACATCTCCTTTGTCGTTTCCTTCTCGGCAATATGTTGGACCACATGATCCTTGACCCCATCAAGGATGATGCACTTTGCCTTGGCCATTGCCTCCTCGTACCTTTCATTGGCTACTGGTCAACTGGGATAGCCATTACTCTCAAGGCGAAGCCCTTGATGCAATGTCTGTCTACAATGGACATGATCCTAACCTTCTAAACCACAAAGTTGGACGCTTCGTCCAGCCTATCCTGATCCCTCAGCCCATTCACGTCCATCTCTCTGCTCTTCTTTGTCGACTCCTCCGAATCGCTCTACTTCCCGCTTGGACGCTCTCAATTCGACTCCTACTGAGTCTCTCTACTTCCCGTCTGGAAGTTCTCTTCTAGACTCCCTCTGAGTCCCGATTTCCCTTCTGGAAATCCTTTTGCCAACTGTCAAGTCGCCCCTCTCCGATTGTCTGTGCAACTGCAACACTAATCCGGATTCCTTGGCTATAAATCTGCCTCGGCAGCAACTCCCTCTACCTTGGTTTTGCCCTATTAGGTATTGTTCTGACCACAGTACCCCACCACCTTTGCTCCTGCAAACTGCCCACAACTTCCTTCGTCCCAGCAACTAAAGGATTGAGCCTCTTGGCTCTGCGCAATCCCAGCACCGTCAAAACAACTCCCTCAGCCAACTGTGTCAGCCCTCCTGGCCTCTCCGTGAGCCTGTTTCTGCCCTCCTTAGCCTCTGTGCTAGCCTCTCTCAGGCCTGGACTGATGATGCAGTCCCTCTACGTCAACCCTTCCTCTGTCGCTTTTTGCAAGGATCAGCTCTGTCACTCAGGACACCTGAATCTGCTGCAAATGCTCTACTCAACCGATGCCTTCAGCTTCCCTATGATCTGCAACCACCCTCTGATACCATGTTGAATTTCTAAGTCTATCTGTTAGAAAATTAATCTGTATTCTGCTGGTTTATATCTTTTGCTTGTAAATTCTAAACAAGTTATTTAAAACATTTAAATACCGAAATAAACACAATACAGTCACAACATCTACAGATCATCAGCTGAAAGAAAACAAACACACAAGTGACATCGTTATTTTTGGACAAATGTCCCCGGAAAAACCCAATGCGGAAAAATTGGTGCAGCTATTCTGAGGGTATATTATTATGCAGTATTTCCTCGAGTACAATTGGGTGCCAAACTGGCTCACCAAACAGAGAAAAATAACCAGCAACAATACCTCTCTATTTGGAAACAAGTATTTAGAAAACCTGTCCCACGAAACCCTCTCCAGCAACTTTGAAGCTCAGCGCTGGCCCTTCTGGCCTCTGCGTCAGCCTCAAACCTCTCTGTGTCAACCCTCTGAGGCACTGCGCAGCCTCTGGAACCCTCTGCGTCACTCCAGTTGCTCTCTACGTGGATGACACAGTCCCTCTGGCCTTTGCATTGTCTCTGTTGGGCTCTGCGTGGCCTGCTCTGGCTGCTGCTTCTCACTCTCTGCCTCTGTGTCGGTCTCTCGGCACTGTCTCTGCCTCTCTGTCGAGTACTCACTGCCCCTGCTGCTAACACTGATTCGACTTTGCTTAGCAACCCTGCTTTAGCAAACTGAATGACTGATCACTCTGGTGTGTTCTCCAAAGGACCCTCAAGCCCCCTCTTATAGTTTTCCTGATGGTCCTTCAACAGTCGAGATTAGATTTGACTTGATCCATGACTTTTGGAACCTTCTAACCTAGTTTTATATTAATACCCATTAATATTTTATTTTTCCTAAGTTTAGACTTAAGAACTCCATTAAAAAAATTGATTATTTTAATATCTCCCAAACCGGGTACAATCTGTCCAAACCATTTCTAGCTCTTGGAGATATCATGTGCTTTAGCCTCTCCACTAATTTTCATGGCTAGAGCACATCTGATGCTACCCCAAATCAACAATTATCATTAAGGAGTTATGGTTTCTTCTTTCAAACATACATAATTAGGTCAAGGATTTGGACCACAAGCCTTAAATTTTCTTCTTCAAACCCTACCAAGGGTTTACAAACAATCCAATGTTAGTAATGATTAAAGCAATAAAAGAAATACAAGATACTTATCTTTTTGAGATCATGACAACTCCCTCTTCATCTTTTAGTCTTCTTTAGTCAAATCTTCTAGGAGCTAGGGTTTCTATTTATTTAAGCAGAAACAATCAATTCATAGGCCCAAGGCTTAATCGACCCCTTTTGTATAGATTGGGTTTACGGCTATTTGGATAGGGTTTGTGATTTGAAACCCTAATGAATAGGGTTTTACCAACCCACTCAACCTTGCATTTATTTTCCAACTTCATCATCCTTAGAGATTTGTTCATAAGCACTAGGACAAACAATTTAATCTTCCAGGTCCTAGGTTTCTCAAGAAATTTCAAATCTAACAACAATAAATTTGATCAGACTTCATCCTTTTATCATATCTGCATAGTTCTTCAAGGAACCTTTTTGACACAATTGCAATATGCAATGAATTCCACCATTCTTGCTCATGCCAACACTAAGTTATATAAGACTTTGTTAAGAAGCATCTATAGATTTTGGCAGACCCTTGAAATTTCTGAAGCTAGACTTTTGTAATATCCCTAATTTTGATTTTCAACGTTAGAGACTAGTTTTGGGAGAGGATGCAATTCTGACATTGGGACTCAAGAGGAAAAAGGGGAATTGCAGCTCAAGCGGAATGTGGGGGCCACAAGAAAGAGAAATTCGACCCAAGGAGTGAACTCGTACTCTTGGAGGAGAGAAAAAGGGAAGGAAGTGTGAATTAGGGGAGAGAGAGAGTGGGGATAACAAGGAGAGAAGAGGCCAACAAATTATAAATAGAGCTTGGGGACCTCACTTTCGGCATCTTTGATCATTTTACAATTCAACTCTATTTGTCTTGAGTTGCTTAGCCAAGACAACCCGCGTTGCTCAGCACAAGGGATTTCCGAGCGGGAATTCTGTTAAAATTTCTAACACAAAATTCTACTACAGTAATTGATTTATTTCTCCTACTTATTCTCACAATAAGTTGTTTACAAAACCCTTCAGTAAACATTAAAATAAATTCTACTGCGGTATCACATAATAGCATAGAGAAAAATAACAGCACAAGAATCAATCACATCAACACAGTTATTTTTGGAAAATTGTCCCTAGAAAAACCCAATGCGGGAAAACCGGTGTAGCAGATGAGGGTTTATTTATTATTCTTCAGCAACAATCACTTTACAACGAATGGTTTTGCAATACATAGAGAAATCTTCAAGAAAACACCTGAGATAATTTTCCTCCTATGCTAAGAGAAATTCTGACACCCGAGAGACCCTTTAGCCTTCACTACGTCACCCCTGCATTATCTGCGTGAGGACTGCGTGAGAACTCATCCCTGCCTGCGATGTATCTCAAAGGCACTGCGTCACCTCCTCCTCAGTCTTTGACTGATGCTGAAACCCTCCTCTTCCTTCAACTTGCAACTCTCCCTCTAAAATTGAAATCTTTCTCCTTGGGAATCGATTTCCCTCGAGTTACAGAGTATTTGCCCAATGTGTCTCCAAATAACTCTCAAGTTTTCTCTTATACTTTTCCTGTTGATGAATCAATGGCCGAGATTAAGTCCCCAATCAACGGCTAAGATTAAAACAAACTTGATCCTCGTCTCTTAGAAGCTCCTCACCCAATACCCATTAATATTTTTATTTTCCTAAGTTCAGACTTAGGAACCCATTAAAAATATTAATTATTTTAATAACTCATCATCCGGTTGGAATTTCTCCAAACGATTTCCGGGTCTTGGAGATCTCATGAATTCTAGCCCCTCCACAAAATTTCGGAGCTAGATCACATCCGATACTACCCAAAATCAACACTCCCTCTTAGCGAGGAATGTGTTCTAGCAATGCCTCCCAATAGAAACATCACACTAATCCATGACATCGGTCCTCTGCGTTGTTGATGCTCAGCCTGTTGCCCCTCATCTACTGCACTACTACAACCTGTACTGCTTCCCATGACACTACAACTGTCACTGCTACATCTGTACTGCAGCTCCCTCTGAATATGCTACATCATGCTGCCCATAGCACTGCCACTACTAACTGTTGGACTGCAAATCCTTAAACTATCTGCTTCTACTACTACAATGGATTCTTAAACATCCCCATCTTCTCCCCAAATAAACAAACTTTGTTCTTCCTAGAGCCTTGGTGAGAATGTCTGCCACCTGTTCTCATGTCGGGGTGTACCTCAACTGTGCAGCCCCTCGTTGGACTCAATCTTTGACAAAGTGACACCTGATGTCAATGTGCTTCGACCGATCATGAAAAACTGGATTCTCATAGAGCTTGATGCAATTTTGATTATCACACAAAATATTGGTCGCTTCCATCCTTCTCCTGAATAGATTCACAAGCAATTTCCTAAGCCATATGGCTTCACACGAAGCTATGCTAGCTGCCATATATTTAGCTTCAGCTGAGCTCAGAGCTATGGATTTATGTTTCCTACTACACCAGGAGGTCATTCCCAATCCAATGTTGAAATCGTACCCGGTGGTACTTTTCCGATCTACTGAACTTCCAGCCCGATCTGCGTCAGTGAACCCACTCGGCGTGATGTCATTGCCTTGGGTGTACATTAGTCCATGCTCGACTGTTCCTCGTATATATCTGAGAACACGCTTAGCTGTTGCCCAATGTGCCCTCTTTGGTTCCACCATGAATTGACTAAGGGTGTTGACAGCGTAACAAATGTCTGGCCTGGTATTGACCAGATACATTAGGGACCCTATGAGCTGCCTGTACAAGGTGGGATCGAATTCTTTATCTTCGGATGCATCAATCTTCTTCCAGTTGGTAATCACTGGAGTAGCCATAGGTCTACAGTACTGCATTCTAAATCTTTTCAAAATCTCTGAAGTGTATCTCCCTTGTCCAAGGAAAATCCCACCCTTCTGCTGCCAAACTTCCAACCCCGAGAAATAATGCATTCGTCCCAAATCCTTCATGTCGAATTCTGTAGTTAGGTTTTCCTTGCAATCTTTGATGAGCCTGGATGAGCCTGTTAGAAAACAATCATCCACATATAACACCAGGATTAGAGGCTCATTCTCTACAACCAGATAGTAGAGGTTAAGATCTATGTCACTCTTGATGAATCCCATCTTCTGCAAGTAACCATCAATTCGACCTTACCATGCTCTAGGTGCCTGTTTAAGCCCATAAAGGCTTTCTTTAACCTAAATACATGAGATTTCTTCTCATGTGTCTCAAAACCCTCTGGTTGCTCAATGTATACTTCTTCTTCTATCACCCCATTCAAGAACGTCGTCTTGACATTCATCTGTTGAATCTCCCACCCCATCTGTGCTGCAAGGGATATCACGGATCTAATAGAAGTATACTTGGCTACTGGGGTGAAGGTTTCTTCATAGTCTATCCCTTCCTTCTGAGCATACCCCTTAGCCACAAACCTGACTTTGTATTTTTCCACACTGCCGTCTGCAGTGTATTGAATTTGTAGATCCATCTCAAACCTACAACTGACCTATCCTGAGGCCTAGGTACCACTTCCTAGACATCATTGACCATTATGGAACTATATTCCTCCACCATAGCATCTACCCATACTTGATGCTGAACGATCTCCTGAAAACTAGAGGGTTCTCCAACTTGAGCCACCAAGGCTTGGTATCTGTCTAGCTGTCTACGCTCCCTTTTCTTGTTCCTGTGCGCACTGACGAAATCCTCTGCATCTCATATTATCTGTCGAAGCTCCTGGCTCGTTCTACCACTGGTAGTGGATATATCTATCTATTCCTCCTCTTCCTGAGACTCCACCTGTTGTGATACCTTTGGAGTTTTTCCTTTTGGAGAAATACTGGTGCTAGTTTTCGTTGGTCGAAGTGGCAGGACCAATGGATCATCCTTTGACTACTCTTCGGAAGGCATTTCTCGGGATTTCCTGAAATCTCTGTTCCCCATGAACTTTACATCCCGTCGAATTACGATCTTCCTATTCCCCGGAAGATAGACTCTATATGCCTTATAGCATTCTTGCTATTTCCCACAAGATATCATTTTTCCGCAGTTTGATCCAATTTCTTCCTCTTTTCTTCGAGTACATGGCAGTATGCCAAACTCCCAAATATCCTGAAATGACTCACCTCAGGCTTCTTACCGGTGAAGACACTCTCCGGAGTAATCTTACCTAATGCCCTGTGAGGAGTCCTGTTCTAGACATACAATGCCATGTTGCATGCTTCTACCCATAGAAACTTGGGCATATCCTAATCATACAACATCGCCCTGGCTACTTCAACAATAGTCCTGTTCTTCCTTTTTGCTACTCCATTCTGCTCCGGATTATAGGGGGCTATCCACTCTCTTCTGATGCCTTCCCTTGCGCAAAAATCAGCGAAGTCCTTGTCAATGTATTCTCCACCATTGTCTAAGCGCAATATCTTTATCTTCTTTCCCGTCAAATTTTCAACTAGAGCCTTGAACTCTTTGAATCGACCAAAAACCTCATCCTTGGTTTTTAGAAAGTAGATCCAAGTCTTCCTGGAATGGTCATCAATGAAGGTGACGAAGTATTCAGCACCACTAAGAGCTTTTGTGGACATGGGTCCACAGATATCTGAGTGTATCAATCCCAGAACACTCTTAGTCGTATTGTTGCTTCTGGAAAATGTCGCTTTGGCGTACTTGCCTAGTGCGCATCCTTGGCATACATCATCTCGTTTGGTACTCAACTCTGGAACTCCTGATACTGTTCTCCCGAGAATTCTTAGAGCCCCATGGTGTAAGTGTCCCATCCTCCTATGCCATAGTTCATTCAAATCTTTTTCCCCACTGCTACCTATCAGTGCCATTGGAGATTCTAGTTGTAATCTATATAGCCTGTTAGTTTTGACTCCAATCTGGGCCTTCTTTTTCCAACTTGAGTGTTTGACATATACTTTCTTCTTAATGAAGAAAACATCATAGCCCTTGTCTTGAAGCTGATATATAGAGAGTAAGTTCATCCCCATTCCCGACACATACAGCACATTGGTTGCTCGAAGCCAATCCCCTGCTTCTGTTTGAAAGACTACAGTACCTCTTCCTATGGGGGTACATTTTGACTTATTTCCCGTGGTGATCTAGAAGTTCATCCTTTCTTCCTGATAATTTGAAAAACATTCTCGTATTCCTGTCATGTGCCAAGAAGCTCCACTATCTATATACCAAACCTCAGAGGAGGAAGAACTCGCTAAGCAAACGACTTCTTCTTCCAGTCTAGAAGCTAACATAGAATAACCATGATCCATGCTCCTCATGCTCTCTTCTTCCTCTGGAGATCTGCGTGAGTCCTTTTGAGTTGATGCCCCAACATCATGCTCCTGACTCATAGTAGATTCTTTAATCCTGTTGCTCGATCTCTGCTCTAATACCATGTTAAAATTTCTAGCACAAAATTCTACTGCAATAACTGATTTGTTTCTCCTACGTATTTCTCACAATAAGTTGTTTACAGCACCCTTCAATAAACATTAAAATAAATTCTACTACAGTTATCACATAATAGCATAGATAAAAATAACAACACAAGAATCAATCACATCAACACAGTTATTTTTGGCCAATTGTCCCCGGAAAAACCAGTGTTCCACGGGGACGCGTCCCCCAGGGTTGGGTGCGCGCACCCCTCGCACCCCACGCACCCGGGACGGGGAGTCTCTTGGGGGTGCGTTTCCCCACGCACCCTTTTTGGGGAGTCTTGGGGAGACGCAAGGGGGTGCGTTTCCCCAGTGTGGGAGTCTAGACTCCCCACGACTCCCCAAAAAGGGTGCTTCTAGGCGTCCCCCTTTAGTGTGGGAGTCTAGACTCCCCAAAAAGGGTGCTTCTGGGCGTCCCCCTTCAGTGTGGGAGTCTAGACTCCCCAAAAAGGGTGTGCCTGGGCGTCCCCCTTTAAATTTGTCTAATAAGACTTAAAAATAAAAAAATAAAAAATTCAAAAATCAAAACCATTAATTTTTTTTTTAACTAAAATTAAAACTAAATAACTAAAACTTAAAAGTCTGAAAAAAAAATTAAAATTAAAACTAAATAACTAAAACTTAAAAGCCTAAACCTAAAAGACATGAAAGGCAAAACTTAAAGTTAAAAGCTCACTTCATTTCAACCCAAAGTCATTTCCATTTCCACGCAATGCTGGTTTGAATGAGTTATCGATCAATGTATTTGAATATTTTATTATTGATTTTTATTTTTGTTTTTCGAATCTCATGGTATGTATGAATAATAATTAATTCAATAATGAGACTTGTCACTTGAGTATGTCATATGAATGATGTATGTATTAAAATGAATGATGAGGATGGATCAATGACTCAAATTTCAATTGTCTATTTAATATTTTTATGCTTTCATTATTGAACAATGAACAATGAATATCAACTTGAATTTTATATCTATATATATATATATATATATATATATATACCTCGACGACTCCCCGCACCCCCGAAATTTCCCTAAAATTTGAGGGTACTCCCACACGTCCCCCCTGTGCGTCTCCCCGCACCCGCGTCTCCCCGCACCGGAGTCTTGGTGGAACATTGGGAAAAACCCAATGTGGGAAAACCGGTGCAACAGATGAGGGTTTATTTGTTATTCTATAACAACAATCTCTTTACAAGGAATGATTTTGCAGTACATAGAGAAATCTTCAAGAAAACACCTGATATAATTTTCCTCCTCAGCTAGGAGAAATCCTGACACCCCAGAGACCCTTTAGCCTTCACTGCATCACCCATGCATCATTTGCATGAGGATTGCGTCATCCCTGCATCATCTGTGTGAGGAATGCGTGAGAACTCGTCCTTACCTGCGTTGTCTCTTAGAGGCACTGTGTCACCTCCTCCTCAGTCTCTGACTAATGTTGAAACCCTCCTCTTCCTTCACCCTGCAACTCTCCCTTTGAAATCGAAATCTTTCTCCTTAAGAATTGATTTCCCTTGGGTTACTGAGCATTTGCCCTATGTATCTCCAAATGACTCTCAAATCTTCTCTTATACTTTCCCTGTTGATGAATCAACGGCCGAGACTAAGTCCCTAATCAACGGCTAAGATTAAAACGGAATTGATCATCGTCTTATAGAAGCTTCTCACCCATATCTTTATTAATACCCATTAATATTTTTATTTTCCTAAACTTAGGAACCCATTAAAAATATTAATTATTTTAATAACTCATCATCCGGGTGGAATTTCTCCAAACGATTTATGGGTCTTGGAGATCTCATTAATTCTAGCCCCTCCACAAAATTTCAAAGCTAGATCACATATGATGCTACCCAAAATAAAAAAATTCCACCCTCAATCCGGAGAACTTCGAGTGTCTCCCTAGTGAGGCAATTTGGGGAGCTCAATTCAGAGCTTCCATTGGAAATCATTGCAGGAGTTTACTCGACATTGCTCATTTCTTGGGCGCAAAGGTATTTTCATGGTTCACATTGTGGGACCAAGCGTAGGTTAGAGGCTCCGTGTTTTTCAAGATATTCTCTTATCCTTAGACTGTAGTTTGGACAATGATTTGCCGGGTTGGATTGGAGGCCATCAATTGGGTCAATTTTTCTATCTTTTGACAGGGACGTAGAAGCTAATTCGTAATGCTTGGGGGAGGAGATTCTTGGGGAATTTCCCTTCGGGAATTTACCAGAAATTTCCTTGAGGAAGTACGAAACTCTAGAGTGATTTTTAGGGTTGGAGGTACATGCTTCAGTGTGGGATGAATTTGCCTTCATAGGGCCTACGCAGTCATTTTCTGGGCTCAACTTGTAGGAACAAAATCACTTAGAGCTAATGGGATTTGAACGCTGGACTCTCACTTCTCTTCCGGGAGAAATATTGCAAGAATTTCCAGCTAAGTGGAGTTTGCAGCAGGGATTTAGCAAATATTTCTGGACTAGGTGTTGGAGCAGTAGTTGGAGGAGAACGCACCAATTTTGGGTAATTTTAGGTCGGTGGATTCCGGGCAAACCCTTTCTGGGTTTTTGTGGATTTGGCAAGAGGAGCCCGAGGTTAATTTCACAGAATTTTCTGGGCAGTTATTTTGGACGAAATCAGTGTTCCAGCCAGTAGCCAGTAGCAGAAATAACTGGAGGAGGGCGCAATTCACTTCGGGGCCATTTCCACCACTTGGATCCACAAGATATTTCTGGGTTTGGTTGGAGCTGACGCAAAAAGCCTACATTTAATTTTGCGGAATTTTTGGGGTAGATTTGAGGGTTGAAATTGCAATGCACCTACAACAGCACTGTTAGTAATTTTCTAGGCTAGTGCAGAACATAGTGGGGAGCTCATCTAGCGTTAGGGCATCTTGATCATCACCTGGGTTTGGTTTTTTTGTTGTAGCAAGCCCAGGCTCTTCTGTCCCTACTCATTGTACCCCATTTGATTAATATAATAAAATGGCTCAGCATTTTGGGTGTTATTTCTGGTGCAATCAGATATTTCTACATGTGTGTACATTTTGATTGAATGTTTATGATTTCACTGTTGTTATCACTTAATATTGCGATTAGGAATATTACAGTGGTATCACAACCATGATCCCAAGACACGAGCACCTTGCACCGCACGCACTCCCTACCCTCAGAAGGGAAGTGATACTAGGCCACCACCATAGAGAGCAGCCCAAGGACATGGGCCGCTGGATGATGAGACCAGGAGGGACCTCAGGAGGAAGAAGTTGTGTTTTACCTGTCGGGAGCCCTGGGCACCAGGCCATCGGTGCACAGTTGGCAAGGCCCACTATATCGAGGTATTCTCAAATAGCGATCAGGAGGACAATGTGGAGATGGAGTGTGGTGTGGGAGATGGTGAAAGTCCGGAAGAAAGGGGACCACCACCACCACCTCCACAAGGGGGAACATCTTTTACTCCATCTAGGGGAGTCCTTGCTTCTTTATGCGGGGTCCCCAAATTTTTGGCGTTAGGATCAGAGGCATTGTACATGGGCAGCTTGTCTCAGTCCTAGTTGATAGTGGGGCTACCCACAACTTCATTGATGCCCAGATGATTCAGAGGAGGGGCATCACCACGACAGAGTTTGATGGTTTTTACGTTCTGGTGCTGGGTGACCAAACTATGCAGTGTACTCGGTATGTTCCCTCTGTGACAGTGACCATGGGGAACTACTCGATGACAGACCACTTCTTCGTGGTAGACGTGCCAGACACCAACATAGTGATGTATGTCCAATGGCTGTACTCCCATGGTTGAGTTACCACATGTTGATTTGGGGTAGCATCGGATGTGCTCTAAGCCTCAAATTTTGCAAGGAGGCTTATGCACAGGTATTCCAAAGAACCTAGAAAGCGTTTTGGGAAATTCCACCCAAAAGCGATTTTATTAAAATAATTAATATTTTTAATGGGGTTCTTAAGTCTAGACTTAGGAGAATTAAAATATTAATGGGTATTAATCTAATCAGAGATGAAACTTCTAAAAAAAACCACCGATCAAGCAAAAATGATCTGAGCCTTTGATTAATATGTAATCTAGGTCGTTGGTTGTCCAACAGGAAAATATAAGAAGGGGCTTGAGGGTCATTTGGAAAACACACAGAGAGATTGAGGAAATCGATTTTCTGAAGTGAGAAGTTCTCAGGAGGAAAAATTGATTAAAGAAATCTCTTGCAATTGAGGGGCGGGGATAGCAGCTTCTGGAGAGAGAGATTCTCAGTCAGAGATACATCAGCAGAGAGAGGCAAAAGGTAATCCAGCAGTGGCAGCGCTGAACTAGAGGGGTTGACGCAGAGCCATGCGGAGGCAGTGCAGAAGCCAGTGAGGAGTCTGAAATCTGTTGAGGAATTCGATTTTCAAAAGCTGGGGGCCGGGGTATGAGACCGGGAGGCAGAAATCGAATCTCCTAAGCAGCAGATCGACCAACGAGAGAAGTGACCTAGCACCTAGAGAGCTTGACGCTGGGTTGACGCAGACACTGCGCAGAGGCAGTGTAGAAGGAGCCTGAAAAGCCGGGGGTCAGTCATTTTGGGGCTGGATCAACCAGGATTTCCAGTGATAATGTGAGGTAACCTCACAAGTATTTATGTCAGTATTTCTCTCTATAACTAAATAACCCTGTGAAGTATTCAGTGATGTATTCAGAATTTGCTATTGCTTAATAACTAATAAACCCTCAGAGCTATTGCACTGGTTTTCCCGCATTGGGTTTTTCCGGGGACTTTTGTCCAAAAATAACTGTGTCCTATGTGTTTCTATTTTCGTTGCTCAGTTTTTATGTTTCACAATCATATTTAACTGGTGTAGGCTGCTTCAGTAATTTACTTCAATGTTTCATGAAGAAATCTGAAATAAGCTTATAACAGAATTTACAATCTAGGTGAAGTAGGTTCAACTAGTTGCAGTAGGATTCCTGAGATTGTTAGATCTAGGAATTTTCATAGCACAGATTGGAGGAAGCTAGAGAAGGAGTTCACTGGGCCAGATGGCAAGCAGGTGGTCCTCAGAGGCTGCATTCGTACCCACCACAGACAGTGTCAACACATATGATGGAGGCAGATTTGTGGCATGGAGACATAGCATGGGCAGTAGAGATGAGGATCTTAGAGGCTGGGGGACAGGCCTAGTCACCACCCTTGGATATACGGGCACTATTAGACAAACACTTAGTGGTATTTGGGGACATTACACCAGGGCAACCACCAAACAGGGGATTCGAGCACACCATCGAGTTGGAGTCGAGTGTGCAGGCAGTGATTATCACCCCTTATAGGCACCCTAAGGCCTATAAGGACGAGATTGAGCAGACCATCAAAGAGTTGTTGGCATTGGGCCACATCAAGCCGAGTTCCAGTCCCTTTGCTTCTTCGATGGTGTTGGCGAAGAAGAAGGATGGAACCTTGCGCATGTGCATCAATTACTGGGCACTCAACAGAAAGACATTGAAGGAGCGATACCCCATACCCCGCATCGATGAGTTGACGAATGAACTTAGAGGAGCTAAGTACTTCTCTAAGATAGATTTGCGTTCAGGGTACCATCAAATCAGGGTGAGGGATTAGGACATCCCCAAGACGACTTTCCGATGTCATTATGGGCAGTTTTTGGTCATGCCCTTTGGCTTGACCAATGCACCGGCCACATTCCAGTCATGTATGAACCATGTATTCCGGAGGCAGTTGAGGAGGTTTGTAGTGGTGTTCTTCGATGACATATTGATATACAGTAGGACTTGGGAGGAGCACCTCCAACATCTGGAGGAGGTACTGCGTATTTTGAAGGAACAACAGTTTTATGCCAAACTATCCAAATGTGAGTTTGGCCTGACTGAGATACTCTACTTGGGGCACATTATTGGCGTAGATGGAGTGAAGGTGCACGAGGAGAAAATACGAGCTATTCGAGACTAGCCGGTACCCAGAGATGTGACAGTGCTGACGGGATTCTTGGGCATCTGCACTTATTACCGAAAGTTTGTCAAGGGGTTTTCACAGTTAGCAACTCCACTCACAAATTTGAACAAGAAGGGGGCTTTCGCATGGACAGATGGAGCACAGTCAGCTTTTGATTGCCTCAAGGAGGTGATGAGTAGTTGTCTAGTGTTGGCACTTCTGGACTTCTCCCAACCCTTCACCGTGGAGTGTGATGCATCAAGAAAGGGGATTGGGGCAGTATTGTCCCAAGATGGTCGCCCCATCGCTTTCAAGAGTCGAAACCTCCTACCCCATGAGAAGTCATATTCCAACATGCCTTGGCCAAATTCTGGCAGTACTTGGTGGGTAACCGATTCAAGGTGAAGACCAATCACAACAGTCTTGACTCTTCACCACTTCATGGGGCAGCAAGGCCTCAATGATAGACAACAGAGATGGGTCAGCAAGGTGCAGGCCTATGATTTCAACATAGAGTATGTGTGGGGGAAGCATAATGTAGTGGTCGATGCCCTATCCAGGAGACCCGCAGGCCTCTCACTCATGAGCATTTGCCATGATTGGAAGGCCCAGTTGCTGGTAGAGTATTCCAAAGACAGGTGAGCATGCGAGATCTTGGAGGGGGCACACACAGACGAGCGCTATCGAGTGATAGACGAGGTCATCTACTACAAGGGGTGCATATTTTTGGTACCCAGCTCGTAGTTGAGGGAGAGAGTACTCCAAGCAGCACACGACTCCCCATTGTTAGGGCATCAAGGGTTCAGAAAAAAATATATGGCATTCAAGGAACATTTCATATGGAAGGACCTCAAGGGGGACGTGTTGAGGCACGTACAGGAGTGTGAGGCATGCTAGAGGAACAAAGGGGAGCTTATCCACCTTGCCAGATTATTGCAGTCGCTGAACATTCCTGAGGGGAAGTGGGAGAGTATCTATGTGATAGTTGATCGGTTGACCAAGTATGCCCATTTCTTCGCCATCCCGACCCAGTATTCAGCCTCATAGGTTGCAAAGTTGTTCTTCAAAGAGGTCTTTCGTTTGCATGGGCTTCTGAAGAACATAATGAGTGACCAAGATAGCAGGTTTATGGAAGGGTTATGGTAGGAGCTCTTCAAATTGGTGGGTACTGAGCTCACCCTGAGCATGAGCTATCACCCACATACAAATGGCCACACCGAGCGGATTAATCAGTAGTTGGAGGGGTATCTCAGGAACTACGTGACAAGGCAGCAGAGGCCCTGGATTCGATGGTTGCACCTGGGCGAATATTGCTACAAAACCACCCCATCACATGTCTATTGGTATGACCCCTTTCTGTGCCTTGTATAGTTATGATGCATTATCTTTTGCTGACATTGTTTTTGGAGATAGTCAGGCCCCAAAGGCCAAAGATTGGATCTTGGAGAGCCAAGACATTCTCAAGGCTCTCAAGGACAACTTAGCGAAAGCACAAAATCAGCAGAATATGTACACTGACAGGCACCGGACTGAGAGACATTTTGAGGAGGGGGGCTTGGTGTATCTTCGGCTACAACCATATAGACAGTCTACCTTGAAGCAAAAAGGGGCCAAGAAGCTACAGACGTGTTTCTATGGTCCGTACAAGGTGGTCAGGAGAGTTAGAGAGATGGCCTACGATCTGGAGCTTCCTCACGGGAGCAGGATTCATAACATCTTCCATGTCTCGTGCCTCAAGAAGGTGTTGGGACAACATTTGACAACAATTGTAGAGTTTCCCCCACTAGATGAGGAGGGACATTTGGTTTTGGAACCAAATGCCATCCTGGAGACTCGAGAGAGGAAGCTAAGGATAAGAACCATCAGGGAGTTTTTAGTGCGATGGAAGAATCTACCAGATGAGGATGCCACAAGGGAGGGTGAACACATGTTGGAGCATCCAGCGCTGAAGTTGCTTGAGGGCAAGCAACATTTGGGATGGGAGGACTGTAATGTCCCTTACCAAAAAACATTTGTAACAGGTTTTAGTCCCCCACAATTTTGAATAATTTTTGGTGAATGTGGAACCCATACATTTTTGACTTAGGGACTTAGGAGAAAGAGGTTGAATTATATCACTAGTGGAAGGCGGGGGCCACCCATGTGGGGAAAAACGCACTTGGGCAATTCTAATTGCCTTGGAGGGGAAGTCGAATGGCTAGGGAGAGGGGCCCACATGGGGAACGAAGGCCCACAAAGTTATAAGGAGGAGGAACTCCCCAACTCAGACCATCATTTTCTATCAAACTCGTTTGTGTTGCTCGCGTTGCTTAGTCGAGTTACCAGTTGTTTAGCATCGAATTTTCTAGGCGAGAGACTCAACCTTTCTTCGGGGGACTTCGAGTGCCACCCTAGGAAGGCAATTCATACTACCTTGGAGGAGAGCCGATCGAATTTCACAGTCACATCACCCATCCTTTGTCTCAGCCAGTACGTGTTTCTAAAGTACGCAGGAGGGGAACACGCAAGTATTGTTTGGAGGTTCATCCAGTCAGCGATTGCCAAGAGAGTTTGGGCATTGGAGCTGTTAGCTCCGCTGACATGTAAAAATCTCTGTTTTCCCACCCCGGTTTTCAGTTTCTCCTTATTTCTCCCATGTAGTTAAATGCCCATTCTCCTCCCTGCTCAGAAATCTCTCTTTCTCTCTTGCTCTCCTTCTCCCAATCTGCTCATGAAAGAATGAATGACCTTTTCCTCCTTTTCCTCCTTTAATATAACTCCAAGTGACTTTTGGGTGATCCAAGTGACTTTTGGGTGATCTCTAAATCCAATGGCTGAAATAGATTTAGATCAATGGCTGAGATTAAATGCTCATTTAAATCTCACTTTCTATTTTTTAATTCACCCCACTTTAATAAAGACCCACTTAGTCATTTATTTCCAAAGTCACTTTTCCTTTCTAATTTTTCATTTACTTTATAAAAGTTACTTTAAAATTAGACTTAGTAACTTTATCACTTAAAGTCACTTTTAAATTAGATTTAACTTTATAAAATTATAAAGTCACTTTAGGAGAAAAATTAAATTCTTTTGGACACTTTTCCCTAGGCCAAAGATCAAAGCCTAAGGGAACCACCTGTCCTCCGGTACCAAATTTCAACATGACAAAGGGATCAAAAATGGATTCAAAACACTCCCAAAGTTTGCAAATCTGCTTAAAAAACACGCCAAGGGATCCATTCATGCTCTTGAGATCTTCATTTTTTGTCAAAGGTCATCCACCGATCGAAGTAGTCGCAGATAGAAAGCCCTTGGAAGGGCGGCAACACACTATTGGGAGGCTTAAACACTTCAAAAGCTACAAAAAAGCCTTTCCACAGGCGTAAACCCAACAATGCACAGCCACCGTCTGATCTGGCCGATCAATGGCCCAGATCTAATCGGCGGATCGCAGATCGGGAAGACCAAGGGGCAGGGCCTTTACATATAGCGATGTGCGATTGTGATCAAATCGCATCACTGTATCACATCGGCAGAGGTAAGCTGGAAGGATAAACGTGGACCAAGTGGGACTGCGATTTGCGATCAGCGATGAAGGATCGCTATCGGAGGTAATCGGCGCCATACCAAGGGTCGGAGGGCCCACTTCGCATCACAGGATCGCAAATCGGTATATCGCAGCGGCGCTTCACCAAGGGTCGAGGCCTTTCGCACATACGTATTTGCGATGCGATAACCGGACCCGATGGTTATATAACACTCTATCACATATTATTTCAAGTCCGTGCTAAGGCCGTTTTTAGTGGTTTTTGGTGTATTTTCGTTGCATGAGCGAAATACAAAGGGAAGCCGGGTTTGCGATATGCGATGAGACATGGACCCGAAAGGGTCCGGGAAGCAATATTTTATGAAGATTGAGGTCCGCAAGGGCCGCTTTTTCTCGTTTTTTAATGTTTTCCCACATGGCGAAATCCACGAAAAATACACAGGAGCGGGCTTTGTGTGACTGGCGATGGCAGCAAGGGCAGACCCGAGAAAAGAATGAACCATTTTTCTAAGACCTTTGAGGCCCGAAAGGGACAGTGATGGGCGGGATTTAGCAGTATTGCATCATTTTCGTTGTTTATGACCCGAACAGCCACAACAACAGAAAAAAATTCATGGCTATCATCTGAAAGGGACCGGTGCAGGGATTGCATAGGCACGATAGCCACTCCATTGTAGGTTCAGGCAGCCAGCCATCCTTAGAGGAGTCTTGCAGTCATGTTACATACCAGAAGAAGGATTCGGCGGAGAGACAGCGGCCGGCAAACAGAGCCCAGAAAGGGAAGGAGAGGGGCCATTGCATGCCGCAACCCAAATCTAACGAAATCATGGGGCATTAACAGTCCTGCCAAGCGCAACAGCCGTCCTAACAAACATGATGGGGCATCTCTGGCACAAGAGAGCTCCCAGGCATCACAGCAGGCTGCCCAAAATATCTAAATATGGTTATTCCTCTGTCAGAAGAGGAAAACCTTCGAGCCATGCATGCCTGTTAAGGGAATCAAACGGTTAACGGACAGATTAGACAAGGTTAAGACTCCAAGCCTTCTAGAAAGCTCAGGAGCATTATAAAGGGCCTATAAAAGGTAGAAAACTAGATGTAACAAGGGTTCAACTTTTGGAGACTGTTCCTCCTCTGCCCCTTCAGGCTTCTCATTTGCATCCTTTAGTAATACATGCTTCTTTTGCTGTTATACGTTCAATATCCATCTCTCTTCTGTTCTATGCTTGCACTTGAACAATCTATTCATGTTCCCTGTGTATTTGAGGCCAGATAACTACCATCTTATCTCTGCTTTAATATATTAGATTTGCAAGCTTCTTTGCTGCCTGTAGCTAGTCATTTACATGTGTTGTCATATATGTAATCTGTTGGTATAGTTAAGCATTCTCCATCTATCCATTAAATCTGCAAACTATTGAGCGTTAGTGGTCTAAAGCCTTGTGTTGTTAAGAGTGTTCATGCATGTCTTGAGTGAGAACAGAGCAGAAATGGTTATCTAACTTGATCCAAACCATCATTTATTCCAATAGTTCAAAGCACAATATTGAAGACTACATGTTACCAAGCATCTCCGAGCCACAACCTAGGAGAGTTTCCTGGAGTGATAACAGGAGCTACAGTGGAGAATCGGCCATTTGGGAGAGTTTTGGAGCAGGAGATTGCTGCATTGGAGAGTTCGATTTGCAGTCACTTGGGCCTGCACAGAGAGCCATCACTAGACACATGTGGGAATTGGAGGAAGGAGTTGTAGAGCTGGAGTTTGTCGGGAGAAGTAGGGAAAACCTTAAGGGGAGCATCTCAGCATTTGGCGGTGATTTGGAGGAATTTTCTAGTAGTTTATAGGTAGGTCGTACTTCCCAGCATTTTCAGGAGGACATGGTGCTTGGAGGCCGAATTTTGAGGCGGGGACTTGGGCCAAACGCTTTCTGGGTTTTGGTGGGTTTTGGTTGAGTCGGAAGCTAAAATTGCAGCATTTTCTGAGCATCAGAAGAGGAGTTTCCGGCCATTCCTTTCGAGCAAGCAGTGCAGTTTCTCGGAAGCACAGAACATCCTTGGAGCAGCAGTTGTGTAGCATTTGGGGTTGATATTTGCTCACCTGGGTTTTGTCATGCTTGCTAATTAGGGCAAGCCTAGGTGCACTTTCCATCATCATTGTAATTGCTCCAAGAAAAATTAATTATACGGCTCAAATGGTTCTTGTCTATAGTGTCTTTCATGGATGAATTCTAATTGTTTTCTCATTTCTCTTAAAATTGGAAACTAGGGCCAAACTCCATGTGGGTCTACTTATTTATGGCAACTGATATTTTTCTTGGATTCCTCTCGTCGAGAGATGTAGGATTGATCTAAAGATCATCCGATTCCGACATGTATTCATGGAGATATGAATTTATTTGTGTTATGTGACAATTCGTCAAGGTCGGCCAGCAACCAAATTACCCCCACTTGGCCTTCAAGTCATTTGGTGACTCATCTCTTGTGGTCTCTCTCTCCACTCATTTGGGTTTTAGTGGAAAGAGAGGCCTAGAAGAGAAGGCTTAAACGTTGTCCTTAGGAGAAGGTTTATACGTTGCCCTAGAGATGCCCTAGCTCTAGATGCAGCCATGGACGAGGCTTCTATAGCGTAGTAGGAGAAGCTCTAACACTGTCTATGTGCCCTAAACGGAGGTCTATAAGAGACCCTAAGTCGCTGTCCTTAAGTGCCCTAAACGTTGTCCTGAAGGAGTCATGAAGAAGACACCTAGCCGCAGTCAAGGAGGGTTTATCTACGCAACAAGGATGGGCTTTCTATATGCTTCTCATACGCTGTCCAAAGCCACAGTCAAGGAGGGTTCTATAGGCGGCTAAAGGAGGGTCGTAACCACAGCATTTAAGGGTGCCCTAGGACACAATCGATGAGGCATGAGGAGGCACCTATACACAGTCCTGAGAAGAGACCTCACGCTGTTCAAAAGAGCCCTAACCGCAGTTCAGTTTGTGCCCTAGTCACAATCCAGATGTGCCCTAACTGCAAGCCTTATTCTGCAGCAAAAGAAGGACTAGATGTTGCCCTACATCCGCAGTTGAAGAAGGCTCCTATACAGTGTAATGAGGAATCCTAGTCAAGAGTTCAACATTGTTTTGGGACAACGGATTGCACAGGAAGGAGTGCAAGGAGACAGAGCCCTAACCTATGGGTTGTTGGGTGAGTATAGGGGCTGGTGTTAGCCCTATACTCCTACATAGAGCAGCAGCAAAGAAGAGGGACCTAGCAGTAGTTAATAGCTTGTTTGCGTGCATGCGTGAGGGTTGGTACAAGATGCAACTTACCATAACTAGTGATGACAAGTGAAGGATGGCCTTGTGGAAGGAAAAGCTATTGTTAAAGGCAAATAGGCTGCTCTGAATAATAAAGGGGACAGCCTTCTCTGGGAGAACAATTGCAAGTCAAATCTAGGCAGATTTTGGGACTATTAGGAGACAGTACTTTGGACCTTATTCAGGCTCAGTCTTGCTGAGCTAGGCCGCAGGCCATAGCCAACAACATGAGGATATTAGAAGGATTGCGTTGAGGTTGATTCAAATAACGAGTAGCATGATGATGTAAGGGTCTCACCTTGGAGATTCTAGAAGCTTGATATGTTGCAAATGAGTTGAAGATTGAGGGCTACTCTATCAGCATTCCGAGCTACAGTCCTTGGTTCCAGGAGTATAACTCCATTCTGTCAGCTTCATGGTGAAGATCTTTTATTTGAGCAAGTCAAGTATTGACTTCAAATCATTGTGCTCTTTCTCTTTCTCTCTGCTAAATTATTGAAGATCATAAGAAGATTTGATCAAGGGTTTCCCCACATTGGGGTTTGTCCCTGGCTGGCGCTACATCTTGTGTCCTATTGTCTTGGCTTGTTTTCTGTGATTTATGTTTATGTTCTATCTGCATTTTACTATCATGCTAAATGTGATTGCTAATCTGAAATTGATATTGAGCTAATATGGAGAATTGAAGTAAATTTGCTCTAAGCATAGAACATACCAAAAATTAACATGGTATCAGAGTTGAGGTGAAGACAAAGCCCAAGCAAGAGTGAAAGAGCAATCACCGAAGACAATTGGAAAGGACAAAAGGCTCAATGGGTTCTTCATCCCACATCCCGAGAGAAAGAAGTGTTGGATTACGTGAAGGGAAAATCCCTGAGCCTCCATCAATTGCACTGGCTTCTCCGAAGATGAAGTTGAAGCGAAGAAGATTATCAAAGATTCCATCGACTAGCAGGTCACTTCAATGGAATGTCCATATCTAAGGGTGAAAGGAAGGGTAGATGCCTTGCTTGAAATAAGTTTGGCCATTATGCGAGGGAGTGTCCAAATAGAAGGGACACATCACATGATGATGATCACAATCATTCCATAGGCATCTTCAATGATCGAAGGAATGACAGGTACAATGGCAAAGGAAAAAGAAATGCAGGACATCAAGGAAATGGTCAACTCTTCAGAAAGCAAGGAACTCCAGGTATGAAGAATCAAATGTTGTTTCTAATAAGAAAAAGGAGTATTATCTTATATTGGCCCTCTACACTACCTCTCCTCTAGACTCGTTGGGAAATTGGCTTATTGATAGTGGTGCCTCAAGGCACTTTACCAGATACAAGGAAGTGCTCTCTAATCTGATAGAGAAGGAAACAATCTTGGAGATTATCCTTGGAGATGATGCCACCTATCCCATAAAGGGTGTAGGGAATGCTACTCTTCAATTGAATTAGAGTAACTCGATTCATTTACAAAAAGTTTTTTGTGTACCTGATCTCAAAAATAACTTGGTGTCCATTTCAGCAATGGAAGTCAAAGGTTTCAAGGTGGCATTCATCGATGGAAAGGTACGTGTTTGGAAAAGGAATTTTAAAGATGCTTTTACTCTTGGGTTCAGGGTTGGCAATTTGTATCAAGTTGCAAGAAGTCCAATGGGGACCATGTCGTGTGACACATCTCTTTTATGGCACCGGAGGTCTTCCCATCTTCATTATGGGGCCCTACCCGATGTGAGACAGATGGTGATAGGGATGCCTGAATTCAAAGAAGAGCATGAAGGTACATGTTCGAGATGTACCGAAGGAAATCTTACGAGGGGACCATTCCCCTCATGTAGTAGCAAGACCACTAATCTGGAACAACCTGAGGGGTTTGAGATTCATGATCGGGAATCTCATGTATGCAGGTTGAAGAAAGCTCTCAATGATTTAGAGCAAACACCCTGGGCTTGGTATGAGAGGATTGATAGCTAGCTGATGAAGTTGAGATTCACTAGGAGTGAAGCCGATCCAAACCCTTGCTTTAAGGTTGTGGATGATAGACCTCTCATACTTGTACCTTATGAGGACGACCTCTTTCTGACAGGTGCAAACCCTCTCATTTGCAAAAGTAAGATGGAATTGGATTTCGGATTTGGAATGGTGAACTGCAAGCCCGTGACTACCTCGATGGAGCCTAAATTTAAGAAGTTATGCAGTAGTACTGCCGGACCTAATTTGGGAGATGCCTCTGAGTTTTATCTACTCATAGTAGCATTGATGTTCTTGGTGAACTCCCGTCCGGATATTTGTTTTGCAGTTAACATGTTGAGCCAACATATGGCTGAGCCTCATCACTCGCATTGGATTGGTACCAAGAATCTTCTGAGATATCTTCGGGGCACACTCACTCATGGATTGTGATACACTGCTGGAGCTGTGAGGTTGCATGATTATTCTAATGACTGATTGGGCAAGCAGTGTGGAGGATCGCAAGAGCATTTCTGGGTGTTGGTTCTCCTTAGGTTCTGCTTCAATATCCTAGATGAGAAGGAAGCAAAAGACAGTTGCTTTGAGAACCATTGAGGCCGAATACATAGTTGAGAGTATGACCTCCTGTGAAGCTGTCTAGTTGTGGAAGCTCTTTTGTGAGCTTTTTGGACACGTGTTAGATACCATCGTGATCTTCTGTGACAACCAGAGCGGGATTCGATTGTTGAGGAATCTCGTGTTCTATGATCGCTCCAAGCATATAGACATCATGTACCACTCTATCTGGGATATGGTACAACGAGGAAAAATAGGGCTCCATCACTTTAGGACTGATGTGCGGGTCGCCGATATTCAGATGAAGCCCATGGGAAAGGTCAAATTCTTGACTTTCCGAGAACGACTAGGAGTTGTGGAGAGTCTGTCTCCTGAGGGTCCTGTATGATATGGACATTGAGCTCTAGGAGCTCCGGGGGGTTTGGGGGTACTTCTTGGAGCGATGAGCAACCACAGGGTGAGTGGTTCAACCTTCCCCTGGGATACCCCATGGTGACATGTAGGCAGGATGAGTGGTTCATCCTTCTCCTGCTGAGATATCCTACCCATGCAGTCTGGGACTCATGGGAAGTACCTCTCATCTGGCCAATGAGCAGGGAAATAAGGATAGGGACCATAGTACTACTGATGGACACATCGTGTAGTACCATACTCCCTATGCTAGCATGATATTGATCTAGGATCAATTGGAACTGACTTCGGGTCAATAAGAGTGGTATGATACACTCTCTTAATTTGGAACTGATTTCAGATCAGTAAGAGTGGTATGATACACTCTCTTTATTTGGAACTGATTTCGGATCAGTAAGAGTGGTATGATACACTCTCTTTATTTGGAACTGACTTTGGATCAGTAAGAGTGGTATGAGACACTCTCTCTATTTGGAACTGATTTCAGATCAGTAAGAGTGGTATGATACCTAGGTTGCACGAAACGGGGAAACGGGTACGAGTTTCTGAAACGGGAAGTGATACGAAATGCGACCTCCCCAAATTTTGGAAAGAGGGAAACGCAAATATATATATATATATTAAAAATATTTAAATATATATATGTTTGTGTGTGTGTGTGTGCAATCATAAAGCATAAATGATACATTATAACTTATTACATATAAACATTAAGATTTAATTTACATCACATTTACTCATGAATGATCACATAATGAAAATAAAAATATCGGAATATCCAAAAGCAACCTTTATTATATATCCAAATCTCAAAATCATCCTTTATTTATATTAATACATGAGGCTGCAAGAGAGAGATCCAAATCAGGATTTTCTGCATCCCCATCCCTCTTTAGAAGGACCACTGTTGTATTGGGAGTCTCCTCCTACATAGTCGAACAACCTTAGTGCTCTTGATTAAATACAAGTTTCATACCCTAGTACCCTACATGCTCTTGATTATTGGGAGTTTCCCCTGCATAGAGGGCTTGGTTCTCTTGATTAAATACAAGTTCCATACCCTAGTACATGATAAAATCCAATGGAAACATTGCAATCCCCCCAATCCTGAAATCCTGAAAAACAGATAAGTCTGCTGGATTTTGAGTGAGATCTAAAATTCTAATTTCTCCATATGAAATCCAATGAGGGCAAAACCACTCTCAAACATCCTGAGTCATTTCATGGTAATGTTAAAAATTTAAGTAAAAGGATGAAAAAGAAAAATAAAGGAGAATATCACTTTTACTTTAAGAATTTAACATTACCATGAACTGCATATGCCTCAAACTTCCTGATGAACTGCATACCAACACTAGGGCAAAAATTCACTTTTATAACTTTAGACACGCATCTAGAAGCAACTAGAAGTCACTAGCATACCCTAAAAAAACACACACACACACACACACAAGTAAATGTTGAAACGTGGTTCGTACGGCCGTGAAACACAATTCCGGCCGTACTGGCCACATTTCAAGTACGGCCGGAAACGCGTTTCACGGCCGTACCAAACACGTTTCACCATTTCGTACCAGTTTCCGTACGGAAACGTACCCCTGCCTGCTTTCCTGCAACATAGTATGATACACTCTCTTTATTTGGAACTACTTTCGGAACAGTAAGAGTGGTATGAGATACTCTCTCTATTTGGAACTGATTTTGGATCAGTAAGAGTGGTATGAGACACTCTCTTTATATGGGACTGACTTCGGGTCAGTAGAGAATGGTATGATACATTCTCGATCACTTCTTCTTCATAGTTCAGCAAAGCAGTGCAGGGCACTGATGGCAGAGATAGTCGGACTGGCAGATGGATTAGTAGATGGAGTTCTCCCTAGTTGAGAGGGAGTGTTAAAATTGGAAACTAGGGCCAAACTCCATGTGGGTCTATTTATTGATAGCAATTGATATTTTTCTTGGATTCCTCTCGTCCAGAGGTATAGAATTGATCTAAAGGTCATCTGATTCCGACATGTATTCATGGATATATGAATTTATTTGTGTTATGTGACAATTTTTCAAGGTCGGCCAGCAACTAAATTGCCCCCACTTGTCTTCAACGTTTTATTATAATTAGAGGTGGCCTTCAAGTCATTTGGTGACTCATCTCCTGTTATCTCTCTCTCCACTTATTTGGGTTTTAGTGGAAAGGGAGGCCTAGAAGAGAAGGCTTAAATGCTGTCCTTAGGAGAAGGTTTATACGCTGCCCTAGAGGAGATGCCCTAGCTCTAGACACACTCATGGAGGAGGCTTCTATAGCACAGTGAGGAGAAGCTCTAACACTGTCTATGTGCCCTAAATGCAGGTCTAGAAGAGACCCTAAGCCACTGTCCTTAAGTGCCCTAAATGTTGTCCTGAAGGAGTCATGAAGAAGACACCTAGCCGCAGTCAAGGAGGGTTTATCTACGCAACAAGGACAGGCCTTCTATATGCTTCTCATATGCTGTCCAAAGCCACAGTCAAGGAGGGTTCTGTAGGCAGCTAAAGGAGGGTCCTAACCGCAGCATTTAAGGGTGCCCCAGGACGCAGTCAATGAGGCAAGAGGAGGCACCTATATGCAGTCCTAAGAAGAGACCTCATGCTGTTCAAAAGAGCCCTAGCCGCAGTTCAGTTTGTGCGCTAGTCATAGTCCAGATGTGCCCTAACCGCAGGCCTCATTCCGCAGCAAAAGAAGGACTAGATGCTGCCCTACATCCGCAGTTGAAGAAGGCACCTATACGCTGTATAGAGGAAGCCTAGTCATGAGTTCAGCACTGTTTTGGGACAGCGGATTGCACAGGAAGGAGTGCAAGGAGACAGAGCCCTAATCTATGGGTTGCTGGGTGAGTATAGGGGCTGGTGTTAGCCCTATACTCCTCCATAGATCAGCAGCAAAGAAGAGGGACCTAGCAGCAGTGTTATTAGCTTGTTTGGGTGCATGCTTGAGGGCTGGTACAGGCTGCAACTTACCATAACCTGCGATGACAAGTGAAGGATGGCCTTGTGGAAGGCAAAGCTATTGTTAAAGGCAAATAGGCTGCTCTGAATAATAAAGGGGGCAGCCTTCTCTTGGAGAACAACTGCAAGTCAAATCTGGGAAGATTTTAGGACTGTTAGGAGACAGTACTTTGGAACTTATTCAGGCTCAGTCTTGCTGAGCTAGGCCGCAGGCCATAGCCAGCAACATGAGGATATTAGAAGAACTGTGTTGAGGTTGATTCAAATAACAAGGAGCAGCATGATGATGTAAGGGTCTCACCTTGGAGATTCTAGAAGTTTGATATGTTGCAAATCAGTTGAGATTGAGGGCTGCTCTATCAGCATTCCGAGCTGCAGTCCTTGGTGCCAAGAGTATAACTCCATTGTGTCATCTTCATGGTGAAGATATTTTATTTGAGCAAGTCAAGTATTGACTTCAAATCATTGTATTCTATCTATTTCTCTCTGCTGAACTATTGAAGATCATAAGAAGATTTGATCAAGGGTTTCCCCACATTGGAGTTTGTCCCTGGCTGGCGCCACATCTTGTGTCTTCTTGTCTTGGCTTGTTTTCTGCGATTTATGTTTATGTTCTATCTGCATTTTACTAACATGCTAAATGTGATTGCTAATCTGAAATTGATATTGAGCTAATATGGAAAAATGAAGTAAATTTGCTCTAAGCATAGAAAATACCAAAAATTAACAATTTCTGGTGTTGAATTTGTTCACTGCTTGTATATCACTGTTTTTCCTAGTTAGGAGCATTACAAAACCCTAGTACTACTTGGAGTGCTTCATGTGGAGAAGACAAGACTACTTGTACGCTCATATGATGTAAGCTAAGACACCAAGGAGGAGTTTTCAATGCATTATACTTGCTCGTTATAAACCTTTGGTGGAGTGACCAGATTTCACTGGGTGAGATTCCTAGCTAAGAGTAGGTGGCTAGGGTTCATTATTTTGGTGGATGCCTTATTAAGAGGTTGGAGAGCCTAATTTGTACCAAATTGTATTATGTTGTGGTGTGTACTTGTATTTGTACTTCACCTTATAATATATGAATGTTCCAACAGTCCAAACTTTGTGCTTGCAGATTTGAATTTCAACTTATGTTATGTTGATGATTTAGTAGCTTCTATAGTTGGTTGTGCTTGCTGATTTGACATAATATTGAGCAGAATTTTTAAGAGATTTATCAAACATCTAATATCTAAAGGGGCATAACCACTGCTGTAATCATTCATTCTCATATCTGTATTTTGCTTGGAAGTATGCCCTAAGGGTAGTAACATTGTTGGCGTTAAAGTACACTTGATTGGTATTTATTTTCTTGTGCTGCCTTGTGATTTGAGTTGATGAGGAGAAATATTTGCCATTGTAATATAATATTTCAGATTCAAGCCTAAGGCACAAAGTTCACAGGAAATAGAACCCAGAAACCCCAAGATTGAGGTGAAATTTTGGAATTTGCATTAATTGTAAAGAAACCAAAATTTCTAGAAAAACCAACGAATGGAATTGCTTTTCTTTTCAAAAAAAATGACGAGTAAAATTGTATCAATATTTTCTTATTTGCTGGCAGACTTCTGCAAAAGCATAAATATAATAATTATGAAAAACAGTGGGCTAGAACTTGGAAAATTCATTCAAGAATGTTTAGGAAAAATAAAAAATAGTGCCCAATTAAGTAAATGTTCTCTTATTTTCAATGTTATGGTCTATTGGCAACAAGTAATTTTTTCTCCTTAAAATTATGCAACCAATGAGTACCCACACTTTAACACTTTCAATGACTCTATAAGGAGACAAGTTGAAAATATGTGAAAAAAGTAGTAAAAAAGAGAAACACATTTTTCCCTCCAAAATATTCTTAACAGAGCAACAGCCCTCATTGTTTCTCCATAACTAGAGTTCTACCTGATCAAACAACAACCAATGTCTTTTGGATGATGATAGACAAACAGAATATGATGATTGACTCTTTCAAGTGTTGCACCAAAGACCCTCTTCTATTTCCATTCACATTCCACTCACTCCCATTTCTTTCCTGTCAGCACAAAACAGCAGCCTTGCTAACAATCCAGGTTCAAGGGATGGGAAGTTTGCCCTCACAGTAGTTACTGGATCAATTTCCGAGGAGCTATCGCAGCAGTCCAACACCATTTCCTGATGACTGACTTCCAGATCTTGATTGTCTGCGATATTTAGGACTTGTCTGTGATATTTAGGACTACAACTATGAAGACATACTCTACATCAGTAATTCATTTAGTATTTAAAAACCTTTTTTAACTGCTTACCACCGGTTATTTATTCATTTTTTGAGGAAGGAAGGCCCACTATGGCATCTATTTTGTTATTACTTTCTGGCTTGTTTCACTAATCTCCCTACCCCCACGCCCACTCTGCTTCCTCTCTTGCCTATGCTACAGGACACTCTCTTCTTGCCTCTCTGGCCGGCTTGCTTGGCTAGTTCTTAACTGGCTTGGTAGTGGGGAAGGGGGGCCGCATACCCAAGCATGCCACTCTTTTTGTTTTGATTTCTTACCACCAGTAATTTATTCAATTTTTCAATTGTTCTTGAATGTTTAGCACCAGTAATCCATTCAATATTTCAGTTTATTTTGACTATTTACCATTAATCCCTTCTGTAATATGACCTTGATAGACAGCAAAACATACCTGGTTTACCATTAATCTTTCCTGCTTTCGCTTATCTTGGTTATTTGTTTGGTTTGGACAACAGAACACTCTGGTTGCAGGATGTACGTAAATAATTAATCAGGATTCCAATTATAATTCAGCTGGAATAAAGCAATAAGGCAACTTACGAAGCACGTTTGACGAGCCTAATCACTCGGCCAGGCCAATACAAGTGATATTCTCATGATCAAATCCGTCAATAAAGTAAATTATTATGAAATTAAACCCTAAAGTTCTTCCAATTTATCAACTTCAATGAAAAATTCTTATTCGTAAGCAATGTATTTCAGCATTGACGAAAACTGTCCTCGAATCTTCGCACATATTTAATCTTGTGCTTAATTCCACGAATTTTGATCAATAGATGAAATTTCTTTACGAGAAAATTATTTTATTTTATTCTGCCAGTAAGAACCCGGAGGGACTCATGCTTGAATATTTTCAACAAGATTTTTGATCAAGAAATCCTAAATATATTTCTTAAAAAGAAAACAAAAAGCTCTGGAATATAAGTAATGTGAAATTCTCTGCAAATGAAATTTCAGTCAAAAGATCAAATAACTACCGGCTAAATCACTGGAACGCGGTGATCTTCTCGTCCTCCATCACAATTGAAATGATTTGATTTGATGAAATGGTTGACACTTCCTACAATTAATATCAGACATCACAGAAGATAGCCAAACGTAGAAATAATCAACCCTCCCCCCGTGGTTCGCAGGATTCAAAGCACGGTTGCACCACGAGGGAAGCACTCTGTCTTTTGAGCTACCAACCTCTACCTACATGGGATGGATGGATTGATAATCCATTTCAATTCTTTTTTTTTTTCTTTACAGAAATCAAATTATTTATTTTCTTTCTGCAAGCCTAGGTCTCCTCTCTCTATTTTATTTTTCTTTCAGAGCTTAGCCGGCCCCCATCCTTCTGCATCTTCCATGGCTTCTGTCGGTCGGCTGGCCGCTGGCAAATCGACTTCTTTACCCGCTGCCGGTTTCTTGCTGCACGTCCGGTGATGACGTCAAGTCCGGCGGTGAAGGCAATCGGATCGGCCGCCAGGCAACAACGTCACAAGTAAAAAGTAAATTTTGGTTGGTTATATATCCACGCGTCGCGTTGTTTACGGCCAGAGCCGGTAATCGAACCTCCCATTTCAACCATCCACGTTGGAATTTGAACCATATTTTTATTTTTTAATTTTTAATGCATCTGCTGGACAGTTTTATTTTGGAATTCTTAAAACAACTTTATTTATTTTTTATAATAGTTAGATTACGCTTTTATTTTTGGGAATAGATTAAACATGTAGTTAACATAAATGTGTTTGGGAAAAAATAGAGTTTGTGTTTGGGCAAAAATGGAGTTGTATTTAACCATATTTGTAGGGGCAGTTTAAGTTCGGCATAACTGGAGTTTTATGGGTGTATTTAAACATTGTTTTTCGGCATAGCTGTTTTTGTTTTTTTGTTAAATTTAAATTTATAAAAATTAAAATTTTTAATTAAAAGAATTTAAATAATTTAGATTGTGAAAAATTAGATTTTAATGAGAAAAATATATATTTTTTTATTTTTTTAATAATAAATTTTATGATAATATAGTTGTTAAATTAGTAATGGGATAATCATCATTGGTTGTCATGGCATGGTGGGTAATTCATCTTTCTTATTCAAGGAAAACCACATCCTTGAAATTACTCTTTGGGAGTCTTTAAGGGGGCTAAGCTTTCACTTGTTAACGTGGAAGGAAGAACTCTTAATCAAAGCAGTGATTCATTCTCCAAGCCCAAGGGATGGAGAATCTTACATCTATAAATTATTTATTTTTTAAGTAATAATTTTTTGTTTTTAAATAAAGAGATTGTAATAATAAACATAAAATTTGAGAATAAAAATTAATTAATTAAAACTAATTGTTTAAGGAATTTTGTTTTAAAATATTAATTTTATTTTGTTAATGAAATTTTCATTGAATATGTGATCCATATGACATTTCGAAGGAGCTAGTGTCCAATGAGTATGGTTTATCATGAAGGCCAAATAAAGATCCAGATCATGGCACCAACTTAAATAGAAAGCGATATAGAGACCAACTTTATTTTACTATAAATTTGTTTTAATTTATTCTAAAAAAATTTATATAATCAAAAAATAAACTTTCTTTTTTTAAATAATAATAAATTAATTGAAAATTTTGAATTTTTAAATTTTTTAAATCACTTTCAACTAAATTATTATAATAAAAAATATTTTACTGTAATTGTAATATAAAAATTTGTTCACTTTTTAATTTAATTAAAAAATATTTATATTATCAAAATTTAATATATTAATTTGTTTAAGGATTTTTAATTTATTATAAAGATATTTATATCATATTTAAGGAATCAAAATTTAATTCATCATTAATAAATATAAGGATTTTTAATTTATTATAAAGATATTTATATCATCGAAGTTTAAGGAAAAAAAAAGGAGTGAATGAAAGTTAGACTTTCTTTTCATGAAAAAGATAAATTAATTGAAAATTTTGTATTATATTTTTTGTTTAATTATAATTAAAAAACTAAGTTATTTTAACAAAAGTGATTAATATGTTTTTTTTTATTATGTTAAAATTATTGTGTCAAAATGTATTTTACACTGTAATATGGGGTAGTGTTGTAAATATTTGTAAGCAATAAAAATAATAATAATAAATAGAATTATATCATTTTAATGTTAGTTTATTAAGGGGCAGATGATGTTGTAGTGATGTAAGCAATAAAAACTGTAAGAGGTGGGAGATGTTGTAGTATTAATAAATGAGTGTAAATATTTTAATAGTGTTGGCAAATGAGTGTAAACATTAAATGTGGATTCAATACTATTTATTTTCCAAAAATTATATGCGTAGGTTTAGAATTCCATATGATTAATATAAACAAGTAAATGTATACCCAACTAAAATAAATATGTTTGCCTAGAGTTACTGCCTACCATAATTTGATTAAGTCTTTCTACCAAAATAGATAACACATTTACCAACAATTACTACCCACCATTTTTTATGCATTTCTTAACACAAAAATAGATAGAAGTAAAAATTTGATGGTTGCTTCACTTAACATATTTTTTTAAACAATTGGAAAACTTATCATAACTCAATTGTCAAACCAACAGTGACTAGTCACAAATACAGGTTGACTCATCACCATTATTCAAGGAAAACCACTTGGAATTACCCATTGGTGGTCATAAGGGAGAAGGCTTTCACCCTTTCTGCCATATGCCTTTGGGCCTTAACATCTATTTTAATAATAAAATTTTATATAAATAAATAATAATCATTTATAACCCCCGATTGGGGTGCATGCTCGGCAGGAAGGGACGTCGAACATATATGATAGTTATGAGGTATAATTGCAGGGTACCGCCCACCGCCCCCCACACGCTCATGGCGATGGGTGCGGTGGCCTCCCGCATGCAGACTGACAAAGGAGATGGGAGAAGTGGCAGGTATGGCCAGGATGAAGGAGGAGGTGAGGCGTGCAAGGAAGGACAGGTGAAGCGATAAGGTAAGATAGAGTGGGAATTAGAAGGAATTTGGACAAAGAGAATAACTTTGTTGCTATCGCTAGTGGACAGAGGAGCACAGGAGCAAGCAGGTGGAGCTACCGTCAACAGTATCAGCGAAGCGCTCTCGGGTATGTTTCTTGGTCTTTCAAGTCCCTTGCTATGGCAACTCTGTTTGTTTATGGTTGGGGGTTCGAAGATGACAGGGAGGGAAATTGGGGGGAAGGCCGAGGAGACCAGCACAGGCTGGGGGTGACTGTGGCTTAGCTTAGAGGGTTGTTTGTGAGAGCCATGAGTGCTAACCAGGTATGGGAACGAGAAGCCCCTCCTGTGCGCAGTCGAGAGAATTGGTATGACAATGCGAGTGGTGAGGCAAAAGTAATGCACGAGCGACAACAGAGTGAGTGGCAAAGGAGTGAGGCAGCTTTACTGGGCAGAGGAGTGGCGCAACATCACTGGGCAGAGGGGCAGGGGAAGGCACAACCTCGACTGGGGGTGACTGTGGTCTGGCTCGATGGGCTGGCTGTGAGAGCCATGAGTGTTGACCAGGTATGGAAACGGGAAGCTCCTCTTGTGCGTAGTCGAGAGAAACTAGCTTACAATGCGAGTGGTGAGGCAAACATAATGCATGAGCAATGGCATAGTGAGTGGCAGAGGAGTGGCATATCATTACTGGGCAGAGGGGCATGGGAAGACACAACCTCGTTGAAAAACTCAGGAAAGGAGAGAGGGGAACAGGAAGGCACACCCGAGCAAAGGCAACTGCGCTTAGCTGCATTGGGTCACTCGAATTATGCCAGAGAGGCATGAGACAAGGCACAAAGAGTTAATCCATTTTTCTTTTGAACAGGCAGGGGATAGAGCGGAGATGGCTCAACCGACAAAAGGAAGAGGACGCGGTAGAAGGGGGCAGGGCCCGACTCGATCAACTGACCCGAGCACCTCGAAACCAAGAAGAGGGAGGAAAACTGTAGAACGCCTCATCAATGAAGCAACGTCAGCCTACAGGGAGGGAACGGATGTTGGAATTCACAAGCTGCTAGAAGATTAGGAGGGGGAAATAAAACGGGAAGGAGAATCCGAGGAGGATATGGAGAACTGGCGGGTAGTAATTCCGAATCTAGGAAATACTAGAGGCAGAATCACACAGTTTAAACAGACCCTCTATCTATATTGGCTCATGAAGAGCCTTATGGGGAAGGCAATAGAGCAAATTTCAGTGGGGATGGCACTGACTCTCCAAGACATGCCTAACTATAAAAAAGATTTGCAGACGATCCAATTCCAGCTGCACAAGTAGGACATCCACCTAGACAGAATCCAAAGGCACATCCCATGCATCATCGAGCTAACTGAGATGCCTGGTGACTCTGCCAAGGACCCGACACCGGTTGAGTCAACCTCAGAAGAACAACAGGAATAGGCAGTTTCTTGGGCGTTTTTTTGGTTCTTGTGGGTAGCATTTACTTTTAAATATGCATGCTTATGTTAGATAGACATATAGACTCTTATCATGAAATTGATACGTATATAGCTTGGTTAGAACGACTGATACTTTATTGCTTTTGGATGGCTTATAATGAGGATAGGTGGCCAACAGACTTGGTTTCCCATTGGGCAAGTTGAGGCCACCTATCTCATATATGTGGTGTAAACTTGCTTTTTATAAATAGAAAAAGAAGGTCCTGCCAAGCTTAACAAAAAAAATAAAAATAATAATCATTTATTATTTATTAATTTAAATATTTTAAATACAAATAAATGGTGATTCATACTTCTCCATATATATACTGATTATTTTATAATTATTTATAATATTACGATAATAAAATTAATATAAGCTAGATATTTTATATAATATTAAGTTATTTAAGTTAGATAATGTTGTTGTATGTTTTGGCTATTTAAGTTAGATAATATTGTTGTATGTTTTGGAGATAAAGGTGATTCGTCCCTTGTGGAATTGATGAAGATTTTGTTGGGAATAAACTTCAAAATGATAGAAAAAGAGGTGAAGGTTGCATCTCGTTTCTATCCAATTTGTCCTCATTGTAACTTGAGAGATGGTTGCAAGTTTAGATATCTAATATAAAAAAAATTAATATAATATTGGATTTAATATTAATATTAAATTGAATATTAATATTAACTGTTTAATACTAACATATTTTTATATTAATATTGTTAGGTTTAATATATTATAATATAGGCATAGACGAAATGACATTTTTCACGACATTTTTTCTGATTAATTTTAACCAAAATTTGGCAGATATTTTTAAAAACTTGAGTTTAAGTTGTTTAATCTGTAGAATTTGAGTGTCCCAAGGGGTTTTTCATGGTGTTGAATCCATTTATGCATTCAAAAATGCATTTTAAACAACAAAAAATCACATTCTTTCTTTAAATTGTTTTGTCAGATTCCGATAAAAAAGTCTATTTCATTTATAAGTTAGAGTATGCCTATAATATACTAGCCTAGATGCATATAAACCCCACATCTATCAAGCACCAAGAGGGATCAAATTTCTCAAGGTGTAACTCTTTCCTCAAATTTTACACTCAAAAGGAGGTTTGCACCTCGAGAGATTTGACCCCTCTTGACACTTGATAAATTTGAAGTTAAGATGGAACTAGGCTGGTTTAAGACTAATTAAAAATGTTGGAAAATGGATGTTAGAGTTACTTTGTAACCTACACAATCAAAGAGGAAGCCATATGGAGAGATGGAGCATAATGTATCCTTATTAGGTGCCACTTCATCTAGAAGGAGAGGGATTTTACATTGAATGGAATACCGATTTTATAAGGGGGGTGAGGTATTGCTATGGAAATAACTTGGATTTAAAATTTAATAAATGTAAATCCCTTTGTGTTTTGGGTAAGGGAAGTTGTTTGACCTCCCAAAGTTACTTTTCTTATGTCAATAAAGGGATTAACACATAGCCCAAAAGGAAAATTAGTTTAAGTGGATGTTAACAATATAGTTATTCATTATACACATGGATATATAATGGTAATGATGATCCCAAGGGTTAGTTTGGTTGGTTTAACCATATTCACCAAAAACACAATGTCAATGGCAGGTCATGAGATTCATTCTGATCAAGTACTTTGGGGTTCCCAATGGCTCATGCACAATGGAAATTATTATCACCCTCCATTTGGGCTTCTAAGGAAGTGGAGGGTTTCTATGAAGTTATTCTTAGGGACAAATAATGTGTTTGTGTGTGTGTGTGAGAGAGAGAGAGAGGGAGAGAACAAACTCATGATGATTAAAATATCTAACATTTTTCTAACAAAGAGTCACATGTCACAAAGTAGAATTTGAATCTAGGTGAGAAGGATAATAATTTTCCTCGCAACTACTAAATTTAGACTAGTTGGCACACATACACATATATGATAATGAATCAACCTTTCATTGAAAACCAACTTGGGTCTATCAAACTTTAAGAAAACATATATGGATTCTTAAGTAAAACCTTTACAAATGTAGAGAAAATCAAACCACCTTAATCTCACATAACAACCACAAAGTATCCCTAGCAGTTAGCTCAACAGGTTGTCACCAATGTTATTGAGAAATTGGCTAGTTCCATGAAGACTTAGTTTGAATCCCTCTAGGATAGGCATATTAATCTATGCCAACAATTTTTTTTAAAGATAAATGGTTTATAGGGAACTAGCAACCTCCCCAAATATATACAACATCCCGCAAGTCACATATATCAAAAACTCATAGTTCAGCCTAGGACCGAGATGACTGCAGACCACCAAAAATTGAGGTTGGGATCCCAGACTCCAATTGGACGCCTGTCCTTCTAGCCTTATTATGACGGGCCATGGTGTCCCCCCATAGTATTTGAAATCATGTAGAGGGGATAACATCCTAGTGAGACAACCAACCCATCATCCGACAAGGAGACCTATGTCAACAAATTTATTAGGGATCTCATCCATGAGTGCGAGGACACGTCCCTTGAATTTACCTACAAGGTTTCCCTTAAAAATAGAGATAATGTGTAGCTTGAGTGGGCTTAATGGTTAAGAACTCATGCTTATCATTAGAGGTTATAGGTTCAAAAGTAGTAGGGACAGAGTTTGTACGTGTTGAATGATCAACATTAACCCACTCGTTATGATAAGGCTTAAAAAATAAGGATCCCTCGTAACGTAAAACTCCTTGATGTAATTATATAATAGATGTGTCTCCAAACATCCCAACCCTTACCAATTCACAAATATTATAAACTATCAAAACTAATTATATTTAATTTTGTATATTAAAAAAATCACAAATTTTTAAATACCCATAATATAATCATAATCATAATCATAATAATAATAAATAAAAATATATATATATATATAGGCAGGGTGTACGTCCAGATGTTGCATTATATTGATATCCATTCCCTTCGCACCTAATCATTCTACATATTCCATCCGTCAAGGTTCATGTAACCCAACCCACGTTTACTTATTATTTAAGAAAGAGAAAACCCTAATGTTCACCTTCAAATATTTTATGGTTAGAAAGGGACAACATGAATGAAATTCCTACCAACCTGCGATCATCTAGATCCTACCAAATAATAATTAGTGTGGGTATGACTCCTCTAAAGCTCCCAATCGTTTTAAAACAACACTAGCTAAAAGACATGGTGGGGCTAAACATTTACATTAATTGCATTTCATTTTTATATTAGTGCAAATGTGTTGGACATAGTGGGCATTTTAATGATTGCTAATAATCACCACCTACTAACTTTAAGGGACCAAACTTTGTTCCTCTCACCATCTCTATTATTTTACATGGAACTAGCGTGTGCATAGAGGGGCCTCAAATTTTTAATTTATTTTTAATGAATCATGCTGTCTCAAGTTTAAAATGGTATTATTTTTTAAATGGTGGAATTCTTTTATAATTTAGTTTACTTACCTTTAAATAGTTTAAGAAACCTACTATCTTTTATAACCATTTCGATTACTTTGAATAAAACTCTCTCTTTTACTTTGAATAAAATAAGTACTTGAAAGTCATAATTCCCACGATCCCACAATCAAATGGTCTGCTTTTCATCGTGTGATTAATTTGCAAAACAAAATTTCAATTTCATTATAGGTCTTTTATGTCTTGTTTTCTTAAAACAAGCTTTACTTTCTACATAAAAAGAAAAATAGAATATATTTGGTGCCCTACCATAATTACACTTTATAATTATGCAAAGCATGGATCAGAGGAAACATGTTAAAACTTTTTAAAACAGCATTGATGAGAAACAACATGTTTTAATGGGCAGAACTACATTCATGCACAAAAACAAAAAGAAAATAATTATATTTATTCTGAAAGAGAATAATTAAATATAATATTTTTTATGATAATAAATTAAAGGTAGAACTACATTTATGCACAAAACCAAAACAAAAAATATTTATATTTATTATAAAATAAAATATTATTTTTAAGGTAATAAAATTTCAGAATGGACGTTTTTATGATTCATGATTAAAACAAATGTTTTTCTAGATAAATAACATCATTGTTTTAGGATCAACACATTTCGAATCTCTATTTAAGTTCATCATCAGGAGAAAGATGATGAAAATTTATTTAAAGTGTTTGTTTGTTTGTTTGTTTTTTAAGGATAGGGTGTTTGATTAATGTCAAAATTAAGATGTTGAAAAAAGTTGTAATTATTTAAATAGAAAGAGTACATTGTTTAAAAGTATGTTATGTAAAGTGGGTATAGTTGGAATGTGTATGTAGATTTATAAATGTTCAATTGGCGTTTGATCAAGCAATCGACCATGTCATGTTATACACCAATGTATCTAATGAAACACTCAATGATCAAAATAGAGTTCGTTACGGCAAAATCTAACAGTTATTGCAAAGTCTCACTAGGTGACGTAGACAATGTAAAACAGACAAGAGTGTTACAATTGTCACCTCGACAACTATTCCCATCTCTTTAGTGAAGGACACAATCAAACATGAGGGAGGCTTTCTTAGTAGGGCTCGGAAATCAATCTGAGGATCTTAAACTAAGTGCCCCCAAAGGATCCCACAACAAATATCCACACGATAAAGGTATAACAAACTAGGGTTTGTTGTGAAGGAATAATTTCAAATTTTGGGTTCAAGGTATCTTTGGGTCAATCTAGAGGCTAAGGTTAGCTTTAAGAGTCTCAAATAGTTACCCTATCACATCAAATCAAGAAAAACTCAAGGTTACCATAAATTAGATTTTAGGCCAACAAATTGTAGCAAAAAATAATAGTTTATAACAACAACAAATTTAGCCATTAAAATTGTGTAAAATTTATGTGAAATGAAGGTTGAATTAAAGATAAATTAAAGATAAAATTACAACAAATTTTAATGGTAAGTGAAGCATATAACACAAATAAACCTGATGTCAACCCTAGGAAATGGTTGACAATGCATGAAAACCTCAAATTAGCTTCTCTAATGCACTTTTAAACCAAATCTAACCCAAAGGCATACATCATCAAGTCATTAAATGTTGAAAATACAAGACTTTGTTGCAATTTAACCCTAATTTACCATAAAACAAAAAGAAAAACGATTTTTATATTTTAGAAGAGTGCCACTAATGAGATAGACTAATGCAAATGGAGTCTAGGATACAAACTATTCTAGGGTTTCTTTGGAGTGATTCTAAATCCAATCAAAACTAGGGAAAATAAGTTAACCTACCCTAGGGTTTGTTAGACAAAATGTTGTCATTGATATCAAAGGTTGGTAATGGATGTCAAAGGATGTCAAAGGGTGTTTTCATTGATGCTAAAGGAGGTTTAACATCCATGAGGTTTAAGGAAAATAATGGAGCATATAGTTGAAGGCATTTTGAGTGCACTAGATCAACTTTGATGCTTTTGCAAATTGCTTAGATAGATAGGCCTTAGAGAAACCTTTCCAACGGTATATGTGTTGAATTTTTATAGCTATGTTCGATCTTCATAATTTATATTTTATCCTTTGTAATGTATAAAGAATTTGTAAGACATGTTCTTCATGTCATTTTGATTTTTTAGCCCTTGAAAGAATTATTGTAAGACATGTTCATGTCAGATTTAAAAGAGAAAATTTTGAAATTTGAATTTTTCTTCCAAAATAGTCAAGTTGGCCCTCCCTCAAGTCAAGTAGGCCCTAGTGAAGAGACACAACCATTCGCGAAGGTAGAACACTGTATAAAGGCATTCGACCTCCTCCTCAAAGGCACCATTCGAACTCACACAAGAAAGACAAGTTTTAGGTATCCAAGCGAAGATCTCTCTCTCAACCTCAATCTCAACCTCGCACATGTGAATTCTGGACAATATTTTTTGGGAAAATCGAGTTCTAGGGTCAAAGTTACAAGACCTCGCACATGTGAATTCTAGACAGTAGTTTCTAGGAAAATCGAGTTCCAATGTCGAAGTTGTAATGTAGAAGTTCTAGGGACAAGTTGTAGGGTCGAAATTCTGAGCAGATTAAAATTCTAGGAAAATATGAGAAGGTCAAAGTTTTGAATTGGCTTGAGTTGAGGGTTGTGTAGCAGGTTTGACCATAGTTTGATCAGTTTGATGTCACTAACAACATTAGATGTATCTCTTGTTGAACTGAATAATTTATCTAAGAAAAAGGTTGTTGGGTTTTTCCCACAAGTGGATTTTCCTAGGGTAGATCTTGTGTTCTCTTTATGCATTGTGATCTCTACTATATTTATGGTTTATGGTTGAATTTCTGAAGTGTAATTGCTTAATGATAATCTAGAATTGTTAAAAAGAAGATAAATATCACTAGAAGTAATTACCAAGTATTTCATAAATATTGTGATTGTATCTATTACATTTGAAAAATCAACATGATATTAGAGCTTTGGTGACAAAAAGGATGTTGAGATCACTCTTGAAAAAAATTTGGTAAGAGATCACTCTTGAAGAAGACCTATATCTACAATCTACATGATTATTTTTGATCATGAGTTACTTTATGAAGTCTGAGAACAAATTAGAAGGAGCTTCAAACTTTAGGGCTTGGAAAACAAGGATTAATAGTCTTCTTGGAAAAGAAGGTCTCTTGGGCGTTATGAAAGGCAAGGCCACTGAACCATAAAAAGACGAAGAGAAAACAAAGTTTGAGAAGGATGATATCATAGGTATGAGCATCATTGTGGACTTTATTAAAGATCACTCGATTCCTTATGTTTCAAGTCTTCAATCCTCAAAGCAGATGTATGATTCCCTAATTAATTTGTTCACTGTCAACAATATTGATCAAGTTATGAGTTTGAAGAATGGACTTCGTGAAATTTGAATGACAAGGAATTATACAATAGCCTCATATTTCATGAGGATATCTCAACTAAGAGATCAACTTCTGGCAATTGATGAAGTAATTTTTTAGAATGAATTAGTGATTACAACACTTAATGGTCTACCAGATTCATGGGTCTTATAATACCCCCTACTAATAATAATAAATAAATAAAATAGTAAATAATAAAATGGAGTTATATATATATATATATATATATATATATATATATATAGAGTAAACTATAAAAATAGTAAAATAAGTAAAGTTAACAAAAAGTAAAAATGAATAAAATAAGAAATAGTTAAATTAAGAGAAATATTAAATTAAGTAAAACTTAAAATAAAGAAATAAAAGTTGGCATGTTGACACATGGAATGTGTGCATGCAGATCCCCTTTCCATTTTTGGAACTGTTTGGTCTATTTAATAGATAGTGAGGAGTGTCAGATTCATCCTTTCCTTTATCCATTCTCTTGGAGAAAAGTATTGTGAGACCAAGGATTCTCTGGCTGTAGTATGTTGATTGAGAGCTCGGGGGTGGCCAACAGTAGAAAGATTATGTGCAGTTGAGCCTACAATTGGGTGGAGAGTCGTCCCCAAAACTTTGTTGCGGTTAGTGAGATTCAAATAACATTCAACTCTGAAATCACAAGTAAGGAATATCATCGATACAGTTAAGTTGTCTCTTCTCATATTTTTCAAAATTTTATGCTAATTAGTTAAACAGATGTGTGTTGATTACAATTCGCATAATTGATCTAATTAATTGTATATTTAAATTGTGGGAGTTACATATGGTATTAGAGCGAGGTTTCAAATCTGTTGGACCTTTAGATTATCTCTTTTATGATAGATTAATATTTTAATTAATATCAAATTATTTTTATTTAATAAATAATTATTTATATTGAACAATGGATGAGCATTTATTTATGGAGTAAAAAATTTTAAGTTAAAATTCCATGCACATTTCATAGTGAAATTATTATATGTACTATAATAATGATAAACAAAACTAATGATAATAGTTGTGCTATAGAAAACCATGGGTTCCTCTCTTAACTAAAGCAACATCAATTGTTGTCAAATTGAATATCTATATCTTGTATTTTCAATAAAGATACATAAAACAAGTATATTGAGAAGCCTAAGTTACTATATTGAGAAGTCTAAGTTACTCTGCATGAATAGAAAAATTAAAATTAGTTAAATTTTCTTCAATCTTAAATGACCAAAATTCAATTTTCAAACAAATTCAAATAAAAAGGGATTCACAAAAATGACATTATTTATTCTTAAATTACCGGAGTTCAATTTTCAAACCAATAGAATGATGACAGTAGGCAATTGGATTTTTTTAAAATTCAATTTTCAAATATATAAATCCCAAAATTGGAAGTTTTCCTAGAAAAAAATAAATAAACGATACATCAGAGAAAGCTAGAATAAATACACTTAAATCGAGGTTATTAGAACAGGTTGGTAATTATAAGCATGAGTTAAATAGGGCAACAATGATTATGGTGTCATTAAAGTCTACTCAATCATGTGCGTGCAAGAATACATGGAAATCTATATTTAATTGGTAGGGCGGAATTAAAGAAAAATAAAACATTATTCGAGAATCTTTAAATTTGGTCGTTTAAATATAAAAATTATATTAGCACTCCTCATCAACATCAAATAAGTAGTGTATGCCTATGGTTCTTCATATATTAATTATTTTTTGAAACACATGTCACCTTGCCCATTTACAATAAATGAACAATTTTACAATAATCCAATATTATATAAAGTGAAAAATATATAAATAAATATTTAGAGTTAGAAACATATTTATAGTTTGGTATTTTGGATCTAATTATTTTTATTTACTATTTACTATTTTCATTTAAATTAACATATTTTTTACAAAAGTATTTTTCAATGAAAAAATTCTATTTATTTATTTCTTAAAGTTGTTTTTGAATATGCATGCTAAAAGCAAAAGGTTAGCTTACTTTAAGAATGAAACTTACTTGAACAAAAGTGATTACAAAATAAGATTTCTGTAACTTTTTATTTTTTTAATATAATTTAAGGGAAAACAAAAAAAATTTTCATGCTATAATTACTAATGGACATGCAATACTTGCATGAGTAGCCATTGGCCAAAAAAAAAAAAAAAAGAGTGAGTGACATGCTTTACATAATTTGAAACTTTTACTATCATACTATAATAAAGTGAAATATGTTTAAATAGACATTATTAAATATTTAATTAATTAAATATATATCTTATATATCATATATTAAAAAATAAGTGTGTTGTTAATATATTTAATTATGTTTTTTATATTTATTAGGAATGGAGTTTTTGAATATATCTAAATCTATGTGAGTTGATTTGAAATTACATTTTTTGTTTAGAAAATAAAATATTTTGGGTGGATATAATTTTGTATTAGATTTTTCTATTTTCTAAGTGGAAAATATTTTTTTATTTAATTAAATTAGAGAATAATAATGTTTTTTTTGAGTATATATATTAAATAGAATTAAATTTAAAGTTATATATATATATATATATATATATATATATATATATATATATATATATTAAAATAAAATAAAATATAACTACTCCCAGTAAACATTTTATTTTATTTTATTTTATCATTTTTTTTCTCTTCAGATATGAAGATTAAAAGATGAGCATATTAATATTGTATTGAAACACAATAATGAAGTGAAAATAGATGGTATATGTAGATACACATTGTTAATGAGTGTATAGAGAATTGAGTTAAAGTTAATCATGTTATTAATTTGTAAGACATAAGGAATTTGTATGAGCGAGTGGGCTTATTAAAGAGGAAATCTTTTAAAACAAGAAATTTTTTTATCTTAAGGGTCTTAACATATAAGTGTGTATGATATGAAGGATACATGAGAAATAAGGCTCAAGTCATTTGTGGACAAGATTTAGGTGTTTTGATTGACCGTTTGTTATTGGAATTGAAGTCAACCCCAATGATGATTTTCACAGCATGTGGATATTATTCATCATGACTTCCTTATATTTTTTATTAAATTGTGTTATGAAGCAAATAGGATTGCATAACTTGGCGTAGATATATACTTTTGTGGAGCATCTAAATCATGTCTTATTGTTTAAATTTTGTTGATACATCTAAATCATACATTATGATTGCAATTATGGTTTTAGTTAATTGTTACGTCAAAATGGGACTGTTGAGTATAATGTTGGGATGATGTTTCATGATATGATGGTATGAGGATAATGGTGCACAAATGGTGCTTATCTATTTAGTTGTTACGATAATGATGTTGTATGTTTATGATGAATATGATATGCATAGGGATTATGATGTTATGATATGAGGTATATTGATATGTGGTTCATTTATTATGTAATGATATGTCTTTGATGTTAATATGTTGATTTTATAACTTAGGAGGATATTATGATGTGAAGCATGTGGTAATTGTATGTATATTTATGACAAGCAGAATTTTGTGATAACAATGATGTTATGTTCTCATGATGACACACAATAGTTGGCATGTGAGTTATCTTCTATAATGTTATAATTATAACTAATGCATTGGATGTATATTGAGATGCGGTGATTGACAGGAAAAACACTAATGGGCCGAGAGGGACGATTTATTTGATGATCTTGTGGGATCCCATACATGCGAGGGAGAATATGTAACACCATATGGGCTAAGGACAAACTCAATTAATACTACATATGCCAGTGGTTCCTTTGTCTTGTATAGCTCTTGGGGGGCTATGGCACCATCTTGAGGAGGCCAAGTGCCTGATATTGTAGGCTAAGTGCTTGATATTGAATTGAGATACCGAGGTATGGTGGGGGTGTAAGGACAACGATGCCTGGGGTTGTGCACCTCAGTGAGTGTGGAGGGAGTGGGACAGCCTTGTGACATGTCCATAGTCATTAAGTACTAAGATCGGATGCCTGCCTTTGGGCAGATGAGGTGTAAGACTTAGTGTGAGCCTGGGGGACAACCATAGGTTATGGTATAGATTGATGAGGCTTATGCCTCGTTCTGAAAGTGGGAAAAATGACAAAGATTCTTTGGGATTTCCTAGGTGTTGTGGAAACTTTCAATGATTGTTAGTAATACTTGTTCAATAGAGAGTGTAGGGCAAACACGAAGTAATAAATAACCAAATAAAATAAAATGTTAAATGATTCAACCTAACTTCGAGACAAAGTTCCTTAAAGAGGGGGAGTATGTAAGGCCCCCTAATAATAATAATAAATAAATAATATAATATAATATTAAAATATAAATAAATAAATAATAAACAATAAAGAAAAGATAATAATAGTAAGTAAATAATAAATAATGAACAAAATATAATAATAACAAATAAATAAAATAGAAAATAATATATATATATATATATATATAATAAGTAAAGTTAACAAAAAGTAAAAAGGAATAAAATAAGAAAGTTAAATGATGAGAAATATTAAATTAAGTAAAACTTAGAATAAAGAAATAGAAGTTGGCATGTTGACACATGGAATGTGTGCATGTAGATCCACTTTCCATTTTTTGAACCATTTGGTCTACTTAATAAACGGTGAGGAGGGTGAGATTCATCCATTCTTTCATCCATTCTATTGGGGAAAAGTATTGTGAGGCCAAGGATTCTCTGGCAGCAGTATGTTAATTGAGGGCTTGGGGGTGGCCAATTGTAGAAAGATTATGTGCGGTTGAGCCTACAGTTGGGTGGAGAGTCGTCTCCAAAACTTTGTTGCGGTTAGTGAGATTCAAATAGCATTCAACTTTGAAATCACAAGTAAGGAATATTATCGGTACAAGTAAGTTGTCTCTTCTCATCTTTTTCGAAATTTTATGCTAATTAGTTAAATAGATGTGTGTTGATTATAAATCGCATAATTGATCTAATTACTTGTATATTTAAATTGTGGATTGTTACATATGGTATCAGAGTGAGGTTTCACCTTGCTGGACCTTTAGATTATCTCTTTTTGATTGATTAATATTTTAATTAATATCAAATTATTTTTATTTAGTAAATAATTATTTATATTGAACGGGTGTTTTTTTAATTCTTCATGCTCGTTGCATGAATGAGCATTTATTTATGGAGTAAAAAGTCTTAAGTTAAAATTCCATGCACATTTCATAGCGAATTTATTATATGTATTATAAAAATGATAAAGAAAAAACTAATGATAATACTTGTGTTATAGAAAACCATGATTTCCTCTCTTAGCTAAAGCAACTTCAATTGTTGTCAAATTGAATGTCTATATCTTGTATTTTCAATAAAGATACGAAAAACAGGTATATTGAGAAGTCTAAGTTACTGTGTATGAGTAGAAAAATTAAAATTAGTTAAATTTTCTTCAATCTTAATTACCAAAATTCAATTTTCAAACAAATTCAAATAAAAAGTGATTCACAAAAATGACATTTTTTATTATTAAATTACTGGAATTCAATTTTCAAACAAATAGAATGATGACGGTAGGCAAATATGTTGAGAAATGGCACAAGAAATTCCAGTTTAATTTGTCTTTGAATTAAACTATGAATTAAAATCGAATTATATTCTCATAACAACTTGTAAATATTTAATTAAGTTTAATTAACTTAATTAGCTTAGGAATTTCAAGTTGGAAATCTTTCTGAAGTCATGTATATGTTCTCCCTATATTATAGGGGTCTAGGATGAGTTAAGTATGAGTTTTAATTAGGTAACTCAGTTTACTAAGTTAAGTCCAATTAAATTAGTTCCAAATTGTTTGAGGAACTAATAGTGAGTTAACAGTCACTTGGTTCACTAATGTATTAACTAGTGCTACTCCAGTTAACTGAAGATTCCCTCATCAGAAACTCATGCATGTCGATTCTGAGAAAGACCCAGTTGAGACTAGAGTGCAGGGACAATGTACTATTTGTTCTAGATTTTTCTGAGTTGCGCTGATAGTGCATGTAATCAGGAACTGATCCTAGAAGGGATTGTGCAGTTTTAAGTGCATTGATTTCCCTTTAAGATGGGTTAATTAGCCATAGGAATTGCACAAGGAAATAGGGACTTGGAAATCTAGTGCATTGGCTAAGTGTTGGCCAAAAGCTTGCTTGTGAGTTGGAGATTGATTTTACTGAGTGTTGGGATTGTTCCTGTGAAAACAAGCATTGTAATCTCATCTTTATTTTCTGATATATATAATGCAGATAGTGGGATTTTGAGCTGTGGCTTTCCCTAGATATTTATTTTGTTATGTGTATTTGATTCTCTTCCTCTTGTCGATTATTGTTTTGCTCGATCTTTATGTGCTTCCGTTGTAAAGAGTACAAGTAGATTCTTGTCTCTTGCTTTAGTAGATTGCATGAGCTTGTGAATCTATAGAATTTCTACATGGTATCAAAGCTGAGAACAATATACTAGAGGAGATTTCGAAGTTTTTGAGTTCAAGGTTATAGGTGAAATTTGAATTTGCATTTGATACTTTAGGATCAACAGATGTCATTCTACGGTTTGTGGCTCGAGTATGCCTTGGAAGACAGCTCAAATTTTATAGCCTGGAGGGGCAGGATGGTGACTGTTCTATAAAATAATGGCTTGAAGGAATTCATTGATCAAGAAGTCCCCAAGCCAACAACTATGGATGCTCAAAACTTGGCCAAGTGGAAGAAGTGTGTGGCGAAGGCAAGACGAACAATCCGTGAGGGAGTTCGAGACCACATTGTCTCGAGTCTCCATGGAAAGGAAACTCTGCATGCTATGTGGAAAACATTGATGAATTTGTATCAAAACATTAGTGACCAAAGGAAATCGGCACTGAAGGACAAACTTTGAAAAATCAAAATGGAGAAAGGCGAGGCTATTTCCAAATGCTTGACCAAGTTCACTCAATGTAGTGATGAACTTGGAAGTGTTGGAATCACGGTTGCCGAGGAGGATATGGTGAGTCTTTCTCTTATAGGACTCCTAAAGAGTTGGAATAGTTATCAGGACTCTGTCAATGGTCAGGAGAAACTGTCAGATTGGGAACAACTGTGGTCAAATTTGATGTTGGAGGAGATCAGGAGGAACATCAGGGATGGCTCTTCATCAAAGAATGATGATGAAGAGAAATTAGCCTTAGAGATTAAGGCGAGGAAGGGGAAAGGGAAAGCTTCCCATTCCAAATCAGATTCTTATCATGGAGGTAAGAAAAAAGATATCATGAAAGTTAAATGCTTTCATTGTCATAAGATGGGATATTTTGCTACAAATTGTCCACCCAAGAATTGCAAGGGGATGTCCTCAGGAGGAGCGGCAGGTGAGGCTTTGGCCTCTCAATTCGAATTGGAATATTACCTCATTGTATGCATGGTGTCATCTATGTTGGGAAGTGTATGGTACTTAGACAGTGGAGCTTCATTCGACATGACTGGTGACAAAGAGTTATTAAATGACCCGGAGGAGAAAGATATCCAGATGCATATCGAGATGGGTGACGATGGGAAGTGTAGTATTTTTGGATTGGGAACGATTGCTTTTAAGAGCGAGCATGGAGCTCCACTCACCTTGAAGAATGTTATGTATGTGCGTGAGCTGAAGAAGAACTTGGTAACTATTGCCATGCTTGAGGATAGAGGCTATGATGTGATCTTCTCAAAAGGAAAGATGTTCCTTCGACACATAGCCACGGGTTAAGTAAAGAATATAGGGATTCGTGTGAAGAATCTCTATAAGCTGGAGGTAGAGAAGTGTGTTGCTTTAAGTTCAAAAGCAGAAAATATGCAGAGCAAAGACATTGGCGAGTTGTGGGATAGGCGATTGGGCCACTTGCATCATGGGGATTTGAAGATATTGCAACAAATATCTATCAATCTTCCCAAAGGTACACTTGAGCAAGTTGATACATGCAAGGAGTGTACTTTGGGAAAATACACCAAGTCTTCTTTTGGAGACAAAAACATTCAAGTAGATTCTATTCTAGAGCGAGTCCATTCAGATGTGTGGACCATTCTCGACAGCATCCATGACCAAACAAAGGTATTATGTTATATTTGTTGATGACTATTCTCATAAATGCTTGATATTTTTCATGCATAAAAAGGATCCAACTTTCACAAAGTTTTGTGAGTTCAAAGCATTGGTGGAGAAAGAGTCAGGAAAGAAGGTTGAAGCTCTACGGAGTGATAACAATGGTAAGTATGTCTCAAATGAGTTTAAGAAATTATGTGCAGCGGGATGACACCCCATAACCCTCAACAAAATGCCTGCAAGGAAGAACACAAGCATAGTAGGGGCAGTGAGGGAAATTTTGCATGATTAGGGCCTACCACTACACTTGTGGGAGGAGGCATGCAACACAATGGTTTATGTTCAGAACTGTAGCCCACATTGGATACTTGAGATGAAGACACCATAGGAGGCTTATTTCGGTAAGAGGCCAGATGTTGGTCACTTCAGGATTTTTGGGTCATCGGTATATTTCTATGTGACCAAAGATGCAAGGAAGAAGATTGACCCGACAACAAAGTTGGGGATATTTGTGGGGTACACTAATACACCTCACAACTATTCGGTGTATATGCCAACCAGTCAGATATATGTGGTTCATAGGGATATCATATTCGATGAGGAGAAGGCCATGAGAGTTTCCCTTGAGAGGGAGTTTGAGCTACATGCGGATGAGGAAATTTTATCTCCTAAGGTTGAGGAGCCTCAAATTGATGTGGAGCAGCCGCATGCAGAGGTTCCGGGAGTGGAGACATCCAATCAGGTAGAGTCTTCCAGAGAGGGAAGAAAGTGCAACAGAGAGGTTGATAGAGAGGCTGACAGATTGTTGGATGATGCACGGGAGAATGTGGGAGCACCCACTTCTTAGCACAGGTAGAGGAGGTCACTTGAGAGGTACACTGGATACATGGCTCTTATGGGTGCATGTGTTGTGACAAAGCCATCTTCCTTTCAAGAAGCAGTGCAGCAACCGGTTTGGGTTGATGCGATGGTGGAGGAGTATGACTCCATAGTTCGAAATAGTGTTTGGGATGTGGTCCCAAGGCTGGAGGACAAGTCAGTAGTGAGCTCCCGTTGGCTTTACAAGGTAAATCAAGCTGAAGATGGTAGTGCGAAGAAGCATAAGGCCAGATTTTTGGCCCGTGGCTTTTCACAAGTAGAGGTGATTGATTGTGATGAGACCTTTTCTCCTGTTGCAAGGTACTTTTCAATCAGCTCTATATTGGCACTATCAGCATAGATGGGTTGGAAGATCCATCAGATGGATGTGAAGACAACCTTCCTCAATGGCATGATTGAGGAAGAGGTGTACACAGAGCAACTCGAAGGTTTTGAAACATTTAATCGTAAGACACATGTGTGTTGGCTCAAGAGAGAATTATATGGGATGAAGCAAGCACCCTGTGCTTGGTACACTAGGATAGATAACTACTTCACTGGGTTGGGCTTCACGAAGAGTGCAGAAAATGCAAACTTGTACCACATTGTGGTGCAAGGTAAGTTGTTGATCATTGTACTTTATGTTGATGATCTCACACTGACAGGTGATGAGAAGCTCATCAAATCTTGCAAGGAGGACCTTGCAAGAGAGTTTGAGATGAAGGACATGGGTCTTATGCATTACTTTCTTGGCATGGAGATATGGCAGGGAGATGGGGAGTTATTTGTATCTTAGGGCAAGTATGCCAATGAGATACTCAGGAGATTCCGCATGGAGAGAAGTAAACCCATGGAGACTCCTCTAGCTCGTAATTGGAGGAAGGAGTATGCTACTTCAATGGAAGTAGTGGAAGCTACTATTTATAGGAAGCTTGTGGGTTCACTCATGTACTTGGTGAACACATCATCGGATATGTGCTATGCAGTTAGCCATCTTAGTCAAGCGATGGTTAGGCCTACCAAGCTGTATTGGAAGGCGAATAAGCATGTGTTGAGATAGCTCAAAGGCACTACTCAGTTTGGGTTATGGTAATGAAGGACAAAGGGAGGGAAGCTTCAAGGCTTCACTGATACATATTGGGCAGGGATTCCATCCGACAAGAATTGCACATCAGGACGGATCTTCAGTATTGGGTCAGCGACATTTTCTTGGGACAACAGGAAACTGAGATCGGTTGCACTCAGTTCGGCAAAGGCAAAATACATGGCTGCAAGTCAAGCAACATGTGAGGCTATCTGGATGAGGAAGATCCTGGTTGGTTGTTTGGTCAGCAGATGAATCCTACTGTGATTTAATGTGATAGTCAGAGTTGTATCAAACTATCCAAAAATCTAGTTTTTCATGATCGGTCCAAGCATATTGATATCCGATATCATCATCTCAGAGATTGTGTATTGAGGCAGATCATGTTGTTAGACTACATTCCCACGGAGGAGCGAGATGCTGACATCTTGACAAACGCATTGCTAAGAAGTAAATTCAAGTTTCACAGAGACAGGACCGGGGTAGTTGATAATCCCTTTCTTGTTGAAAGGGAGTGTTGAGAAATGACAACAAGAAATTCCAGTTTAATTTTTCCTTGAATTAAACTGTGAATTAAAACTGAATTCTATTCTCATAACAACTTGTTAATAGTTAATTAAGTTTAATTAACTTAATTAGCTTAGGAATTTTGACTTGGAAGTCTTTTTGAAGTCATGTATATGTTCTCCCTATATTATAGGGGTCCAGGATGAGTTAAGTATGAGTTGTAATTAGTTAACTCAGTTTACTAAGTTAAGTCCAGTTAAATTAGTTCCAAACTGTTTGAGGAACTAATAGTGAGTTAACAGTCAGTTGGTGCACTAATGCAGTAACTAGTGCGACTCTAGTTAACTGAAGATTCCCTCATCAGAAACTCATGCATGTCGATTTTGAGAAAGACCCCATTAAGGCTAGAGTGCAGGGACAATGTACTATTTGTTCTATATTTTTCTGAGTTGCACTGATAGTGCATGCAATTAGGAACTGAGCCTAGAAGGGATTGCACCGTTTTGACCACATTGATTTCCCTTTAAGATGTGTTGATCAACCATAGGAATTGCGCAAGGAAATAGGGACTTGGAGAGCTAGTGAATTGGCTAACTGTTGGCCAAGAGCTTTCTTGTGAGTTGGAGATTAATTTTACTGAGTGTTGGGATTATTCATGTGAGAAAAAGCATTGTAATCTCATCTTGATTTTTTGATATATACAATACAAATAGTGGGGTTTTGAGTTGTGGCTTTCCCCGGATATTTATTCTATTATGTGTACTTGATTCTCTTCCTTTTGTCAATTATTGTTTTGCTCGGTCTTTATGTTCTTCCGTTGTAAAGAGTAGAAGTAGATTCTTGTCTCTTGCTTTAGTACATTGCATGAACTTGTGAATCTACAGGATTTTCTACAAAATATTGGCATTTTTTTAAATTCAATTTTCAAATATATAAATCCCCAGATTGGAAGTTTTCCTAGAAAAAAATAAATAAATGATACATCAGAAAAAGTTGGAATAAAAACACTTAAATCGAGGTTATTAGAACGGGTTGGTAATTATATGCATGAGTTAAATAGGCCAATGAGAATTGTGGTGTCATTAAAGTCTCCTCAATCATGTGTGTGCAAGAATAGATGGAAATATATATTTAATTGGTAGGGCGGAATTAAAGAAAAATAAAACATTGTTCTGAAAGCTTTAAATTTGGTCGTTTAAATATACAAATTATATTAACACTCCTCATCAACATCAAATAATTAGTGCGCATAAGGTTCTTTATATATTAATTATTTTTTGAAACACATGTCACTTTGCCCATTTACAATAAATGAACAATTTTACAATAATCCAATATTATATAAAGTGAAAAATATATAAATAAATATTTTGCAGAGTTAGAAACATATTTATGGTTTGGTATTTTGGATTTAATTATTTTTATTTACTAGTTACGATTTTCATTTAACTTAGCATATTTTTTAGAAAAGTTTTTTTCTATATATTTTATTTATTATTATTTCTTTTTTAAAGTAGTTTTTGAATGTGCATATTAAAACCAAAAGTTTATTTAAAAGGTTAGCTTACTTTAAGAATGAAACTTACCTGAACAAAAGTGATTACAAAATAATTTTTTTATAATTTATTAATTTTTTTTAATGTAATTTAAGTAAAAACAAAACAAAATCTCATGCTATAATTACTCATGGACATGCAAAAGCTTCATAGACATGCAATACTTGCATGAGTAGCCATTGGTTAAATAAAAAAGAGTGATTGCATGTTTTACATAATTTGAAACCTTTACTATCATGAAAGATGTTTAAATAGAGGTTATTAAATATTTAATTAATTAAATATATATCTTACAAATATCATATATTAAAAAATAAGTGTGTTGTTAATATATTTAATTATGTCTTTTTTATTTATTAGGAATGAAGTTTTTTAATATATCTAAATCTATGCGAGTTAACTTGAAATTGAATTTTTTTTGAAAACAATTATTTTACTTATTTATTTATTTTTTTGCGTAGATGTAATTTTGCATTAGATTTTTTTATTTTTCTAGGTGGAAAATAAAGTTTTATTTAATTAAATTATGAGAATAATAATGTCATTTTTGAATGTATATAATAAATAGAATTAAATTTAAAGTAATAAATATATATATTTTAAAATAAAATATAACTACTCGTAGTAAACATTTTGTTCAGATACGAAGATTAAAAGATGAGCATATTAATATTGTATTGAAACACTATAATGAAGTGAAAATAGATGGTATATGTAGATACACATTGTTAATGAGTGTATAGAGTAATGAGTTAAAGTTAATCATTTTATTAATTTGCAAGACATAAAGAATTTGTCTCGGCGAGTGGGCTTATTAAAGAGGAAATCCTTTGAAACAAGAAAAAAATTGATCTTAAGGGTCTTAACATATAAGTGTGTACAAATGACATAAGGATACATGAGAATTAAGGCTCAAGTCATATGTGGACAAGATTTAGGTGTGTTGATTGACCGTTTGTTATTGGCATTGAAGTCAGCCCCAGTGATGATTTTCACAGCATGTGGATATTATTCATCATGTCTTCCTTATAATTTTTATTAAATTGTGTTATGAAGCAAATATAATTGCATAACTTGGCATAGATAGATACTTTTGTGGAGCATCTAAATCATGTCTTATTGTTTAAATTTTGTTGATACATCTAAATCATACACTATGATTTCAGTTATGGTTTTAGTTAACTATTACGTCAAAATAGACTGATGAGTATAATGTTGGGATGATGTTTCATGATATGATGGTATGAGGATAATGATGCACATATGGTTCTTATCTATTTAGTTGTTATGATAATGATGTTGTATGTTTATGATGAATATGATATGCATAGGGATTATGATGTTATGATATGAGATATATTGATATACGGTTCATTTATTATGTAATGATATGTCTTTGATGTTGATACGTCGATGTTATAACTTAGGAGGATACTATGATGTGAAGCATGTGGTAACTGTATGTATATTTATGACAAGCAAAATTTTGTGATAACAATGATGTTATGTTCTCATGATGACACATAATAGTTGCCATGTGAGTTATCTTCTATACTGTTATAATTATAACTAATGCATTGGATGTATATTGAGATTTGGTGATTGACAAGAAATCCACAAATGGGCGGAGAGGGGTTGTTTATTTTACGATCTTGTGGGATCCCATACATGCAAGGGAGAACATGTAACACCATATGGGCTAGGGACAAACTCAATCAACACTACAATTGCCAGTGGTTCCTTTGTCTTGTATAGCTCTTGATGGATAACTCTTGAGGGGCTATGAGACCATCTTGAGGAGGCCAAGTGCCTGATATCGTAGGTTAAGTGCATGATATTGGATTGAGATGTCGAAGTATGGTGGGGTGTAAGGACATCGATACCTAGGGTTGTGCACCTTAGTGAGTGTGGAGGGAGTGGGTCAGCTTTGCGAGATGCCTAAAGTCATTAAGTACTGAGACCGGATGCCTGCCTTTGGGTAGATGAGGTATAAGACTTGGTGCGAGCCATAGGCTATGGTATAGATTGATGAGGCTTATGCCTCATTCTGAAAGTGGGAAAAAAGATAGAGATTCTTTGGTATTTCTTTGGTGTTGTGGAAACTTTCAATGTTTGTTGGTAATACTAGTTCAACAAAGAGTGTAGGGCAAACATGAAGTAATAAATAACTAAATAAAATAAAATGTTAAATGATTCAACTTAACTTCGGGATGAAGTTCCTTAAAGAGGGGGAGTATGTAATGCCCCCTTGTAATAATATAATAATAAATAAAATAATATAATATTAAAATATAAATAGCTAAATAATAAACAATAAAGAAAAGATAATAATAGTGAGTAAAGAATAAATAATGAATAAAATATAATAATAATAAATAAATAAAATAGTAAATAATAAACCAGAGTTATATATATATATATATATATATATATATAAACTAAAAAAATAGTAAAATAAGTAATCTATTGACGTATCCCCTGAGGATGGACTCACTTGGCAGTCTGAAATGTTGGGTTATTAAAACTCTTTAACAGGTTATTCCTCCACCATCTAAAAAAAAAATCACATGTATGAACTCATTATTTATAAATAAGTAAAATTAACAAAAAGTAAAAAGGAATAAAATAAGAAAGAGTTAAATTATGAGAAATATTAAATTAAGTAAAACTTAAATAAAGAAATAAAAATTGGCATGTTGACACATGGAATGTGTGCATGCATGTCCCCTTTCCATTTTTTGCACTGTTTGGTCTATTCAAGAGACGGTGGGGGGGGGGAGCGGGGTGGTGGGTGACATTCATCCATTCTGTTGGGGAAAAGTATTGCGAGACAAAGGATTCTCTGGCAGTAATATGTTGATTGAGGGCTCGAGGGTGGCCAACTGTAGAAATATTATGTGCGATTGAGCCTATGTTTGGGTGGAGAGTCGTCCCCAAAACTTTGTTGCAGTTGGTGAGATTCAAATAACGCTCAACTCTAAAATCACAAGTAAGGAATATCATTGTTAAAGGTAAGCCATCTCCTCATCTTTTTCAAAATTTTATGCTAATTAGTTAAATAGATGTGTGTTGATTATAAATCACATAGTTGATCTAATTAGGTGTATATTTAAATTGTGGGTTGTCACATATGGTATCAGAGCGAGGTTTCAACTCTGTTGGACCTTTAGATTATCTCTTTTATGATTGATTAATATTTCAATTAATATCAAATTATTTTTATTTAATAAATAAATATTTATATTGAACGGGTGTTTTTTTTATTCTTCATGCACGTTGCATGAATGAGCATTTGTTTATGGAGTAAAAAATTTTAAGTTAAAATTCCATGCACATTTCATAGCGAATTTATTATATGTACTATAAAAATTGTTAAAAAAAAAACTAACGATAATAGTTGTGTTATAGAAAACTATGATTTCCTCTCTTAGCTAAAGAAACATCAATTGTTGTCAAATTGAATGTCTATATCTTGTATTTTCAATAAAGATACGGAAAATAAGTATATATTGAGAAGTCTAAATTACTGCGTATGAATAGAAAAATTAAAATTAGTTAAATTTTCTTCAATCTTAAATTTCCAAAATGCAATTTTCAAACAAATTCAAATAAAAAGGGATTCACAAAAATGACATTTTTCATTCTTAAATTACCGGAATACAATTTTCAAACAAATAGGATGATGACGGTAGGAAAATATTGACATTTTTTTAAAATTCAATTTTCAAATTTATAAATCCCAAAATTAGAAGTTTTCCTAAAAATAAATAAATAAACGATACATCGGAAAAAGTTGGAATAAATACACTTAAATTGAGGTTATAAGAACGGGTTGGTAATTATAAGCATGAGTTAAATAGGCCAACGAAAATTGTGGTGTCATTAAAGTCTCCTCAATCGTGCGTGTGCAAGAATACATGGAAATCTATATTTAATTAGTAGGGTGGAATTAAAGAAAAATAAAACATTGTTCGAGAAACTTTAAATTTGGTCGTTTAAATATAAAAATTATATTAGCACTCCTCATCAACATCAAATAAGTAGTGCATGCATAAGGCTTTTTATATATTAATTATTTTTTGAAACACGTCACTTTGCCCATTTAGAATAAATGAACAATTTTACGATAATCCAATATTATATAAAGTGAAAAATATATAAATAAATATTTTGTAGAGTTAGAAACATATTTATGGTTTGGTATTTTGGATCTAGTTATTTTTATATACTATTTATTATTTTCATTTAGCTTAGCATATTTTTTACAAAAGTATTTTTCAATGAAAAAATTCTATTTATTTATTATTATTTCTTTCTTAAAGTTGTTTGTGAATGTGCATGTTAAAGGCAAAGGTTTATTAAAAAAGTTAGCTTTAAGAATGAAACTTATGTGAACAAAAGTGTTTACAAAATAAAATTTCTATAATTTTTAATATAATTTAAGAAAAAACAACAAAAATCTCATCCTATAATTACTCATGGACATGCAATACTTGCATGAGTAGCCATTACTATCATACTATAATAAAGTGAAAGGTGTTTAAATAGACATTATTAAATATTTAATTAATTAATATATATCTTACATATATCATATATTTAAAAATAAAAGTATTGTTAATATATTTAATTATGTTTTTTATATTTATTAAGAATGAAGCTTTTAAATATATCTAAATCTATGTGAGTTAATTTGAAATAACATTTTTTTAGAAAATAATTTTTTTTGGGTAGATGTAATTTTGTATTAGATTTTTTTATTTTCTAGGTGGAAAATATTTTTTTATTTAATTAAATTAAGAGAATAATAATGTCTTTTTGAATGTATATATTAAATAGAATTATATATATATATATATATATATAACTACTCGTAGTAAACATTTTGTTCATAAGATTAAAAGACGAGCATATTAATATTGTATTGAAACACAATAGTGAAATGAAAATAGATGTTATATGTATGTTATCACTCAGGTTGTCCCTTGGCTCCTAAGGGATACGGCCGAGGTAACCACTAACCAATCTTTGGACTGCAGGTTCTAGCCCACATGCAATCAGAGAGGGCTCTCTCTTTATGATTTAGCTTTGTTGATGATGATTTTAGGCTAGTTATTGAGTTCAACGGGTTTTGTTTGAGTTTTGGTGGGAAGGATGAAGCTTTCAAGTAGAGAGGTAATGCATAGTATGATAAGTTCAAACTATTGGGCGTGGAGTCATGGAGTAGGACTTCTGGTGCATTTTCTTGGTCACAAGAGGAAAATGGAGCAAGATAGCTACACATGAAACAACTTTCGAGCTAAATGGAGATGGATTGAAGGCTAATGAATGAGAGGCAATTAAGAATCTCTCTTTCAACTTAACAGAGGGAAGGTGAATGAGCTCTATCTAGGAGCAGTAAAGAATCCCTAGATAACTGTCAAACATGAGTGAATCAGGGGAAATATGAGCCAAAGGGAATTCATATTCATTACCAATTCAGAGGAAAACATAAAGAAACAGCAGCAATTGAGCATAGAGTGCAGCCAAGCAAGTTCTAAGCTAATCTTTCTATCTGCTATTTAGATGGTGATACATATATGATATGAGCATATATCAAATGGAAAACAGAGGTAGAAAACACTTATTGAGTCATGTTGCAGCACAAGAATTCCATATTCATTCTTCAAAACAGTAATAACACATCAGACAGTCCATCCTCCAAGCTTTTCAGTAGTCTTTGATTAAGGAAAACATCAAGTATATAGAGCGAGTCTCTATTGGAGCGAATCACCAACCAACCCTTTAAACAGTAAATTAGGGTGGTTTATATAGAGCAAATTTTCAAAAATATCTCTTACAGCAGACCTTAAACAGGTCTGAGGGGAACGAGTTTTTAACCTAATCTTATCCTGAAATTAATGCAAGAAAATATCTTCGAGTTGCGCTGGAGGCAGCTGTATCAAAATGAGTTAATGTGTTGTCCTTATGGCTTTGTGCTGATCATTTAGCCATAACTGTGCTTTGGGTTTTGATCCCCTGCTCTTGAGTGGTTTTGAGGTGCATTAACTGTGATTTGAGAGTTTTAAAATAGCTTCACCGCTTTCTTTGACTTTGCTTGGGACCTTCAATGTTCTCCTGCTTTGGAAATACGGATTTCCACCAAAAACACTAACTGATAGTCTTCACCGCTTCCCCTAATACACTTTCACTGAACCTGGGCTCCTTGTTGTCCTCTGAATGCTTTAAACTGTCCCATCGACATTTTATGGCTGCTGTTCGGTCCTCTGCTGCTTTAAAAACTGTTTTGCCCCTTTTCTGAATCCTGCGTGAAGAAATTCCTGTCATTTTGCGAATTTCGGGCCCGCTGGTAGCCGAGCCATGGGAGGGCTTCCATAAGCGCTAATCGCGCATCAAAAACTACCTCGGTTTTTCATTCCGGGCATCCTTTGCTGCAGATTTCACGCTTCGCGCCCTTTTTGGATGACGTCAGCATGACGTCAGTGGTAGGTCCCAGTACGGCGGTGACGTGGCAGGGTGACGTCAGCAGGGTGACGTCAACAGTACGGCCGGGTGACGTGGCAGTACGGCGGAGTGATGACGTGGCAGTACGGTGGCAGCGACGTGGCACAGGACACGGTGGCAGGAGGCCGATGCAAGTTGATGACGTGCGGAGGCAGTATCCGGTTTTCTCCCGCACCGCTTTTCTGCGTAGGTGGTATTGGGGGAGGGGCCTCCAAACACACTGGGAGGCTGACACGTGGCGGGGGTACGGCAGGGAAAGCGCCCATCCCCCGGATGTTAACCTCCGGCGGATCGGCATATGAAAACACCCGCCCACTGTTGGATCTGAAATGCTGGGCATCGGACGACTGGCGGGTTGATTGGGGTGGCGCGCAACTTTGGAGCGGGGCCCGCGCGAATATAAAAATAATATTATGCTGCGGGGGTTCAAAACTTTAGAAAATGTGGGTTTTGCGGGTTAGGTTTAAGCGGGGAAAAATGATAATTTAATGTTTAATAAAACATTTAAACATTAACTTTGGGAAAATGACTGCGGAGGGGTAGGAATATGAGGTTTTTAAGGGTAAAGGGGTGGATATAGGTTATTGGCCTAACCAGAGGTTTAGACCAATCCCAGGGTTATGACACGGATGGGTTCATAATAGTCCCAGGTGGACTATTATTTCCCAGAACTGTATGTACATAGCTATAGTGCTATAGGGTGGGATATATAATATTTTTGGGATTTTATATAGTTTTTTGTATAATAGGGGATAAGGAAATGATCTAGGGAGCTAAATAGTAGAGTTAAGAGTTAATATGAATTTGTGAGGTGAAGTGTAGGGGAGAGGCTAAGTTTGTGAGCTGAAACTTAGACATAGGAAGTGAGTGGACTGTGGAGACATGATTTTTACACAAGAAATGTGGCTTCTTTTCACTGCAGAAAGTCAAAGCTTGACTTGGTATTTTGCAAAAATGAAGTGATAACAGGACTGGTTGGGTAGATCCCAAGGTCCTCAAGGGGATGTTAGTGAGTGATTTGGAGATTTAGAAAAAAGGGGAATTAGACATGCCTCGCTTGAGCTCCTCCAAAGGGAAATTGCCTTATACTTGTGATCTGAGTAGATATAACATTAAAAAACATGAAATGGATCACATAGCTTGATTCTGCAACCACAAAACTACTTACCCAGCCTACTTACCTAGCATTTTTTCTTCATTTTGCATGGGTGCACTTGGACTTGCAGACCATGATTATCCCTTTTTTTTCTTTTGACTGCCCTCCTATCTAAATGTACCCTTATATCATCCAGGGGCTCATATTAAGCTGTTGAGCACCCTTGTTTCTCTACCTATATACAAATATGCCAAGATTAAGCTGTTTGGACAGATATTCATTCTCTATATTCTACAACAAGAAATTGAAACCTAGGGAAGCCAAGATTAAGCTGTTTGGACTTCCCTTAACTGACAAACTCATCAAAATGGATTAACTCATCAAAATTTGGAATACAGCAGTGGCATTTAGACTGGCACACTTTCATGGCCTCTTCCTTGGCCTCTTTCTGGAAATATGGAACCTTGCAACATGAAAAGATGACATATTTGGCACTTTCAACTGTCAATCATGAAATATGAACACCTATTGCAATAGGAGGCTAACAATGTAGATACACATCGTTAATGAGTGTATAGAGTACTTAGTTAAAATTCATCATGTTATTAATTTGTAAGACATAAAGAATTTGTATCAACGAGTGGGCTTATTAAAGAGGAAATCTTTTAAAACAAGATTTTTTTTTTATCTTAAGGGTCTTAACATATAAGTGTGTATGATATAAGGATACAAGAGAATTAAGGCTCAAGTCATATGTGGACAAGATTTAGGTGTTTTGATTGACCATTTGTTATTGGCATTGAAGTCAGCCCTAATGATGATTTTCACAGCATGTGGATATTATTCATCGTGACTTCCTTATATTTTTTATTAAATTGTGTTATGAAGCAAATAGGATTGCATAACTTGGCGTAGATAGATATTTTTGTGGAGCATCTAAATCATGTCTTATTGTTTAAATTTTGTTGATACATCTAAATCATACATTATGATTTCAGTTATGGTTTTAGTTAATTATTACGTCAAAATAGGACTATTGAGTATAATGTTGGGATGATGTTTCATGATATGATGGTATGAGTATAATGATGCACATATGGTGCTTATCTATTTAGTTGTTACAATAATGATGTTGTATGTTTATGATGAATATGATATGCATAGGGATTATGATGTTATGATACGAGGTATATTGATATGTGGTTCATTTATTATGTAATGATATGTCTTTGATGTTGATATGTTGATGTTATAACTTAGGAGGATATTATGATGTGAAGCATGTGGTAATTGTATGAATATTTATGACAAGAAGAATTTTGTGATAACAATGATGTTATGTTCTCATGATGACACACAATAGTTGGCATGTGAGTTATCTTCTATAATGTTATAATTATAACTAATGCATTGGATGCATATTGAGATGTGGTGATTGACAAGAAATCCACAAATGGGCTGAGAGGGATGGTATATTTGATGATCTCGTGGGACCCCATATATGCGAGGGAGAATATGTAACACCATATGGGCTAGGGACAAAAATCAACACTACATATGCCAGTGGTTCCTTTGTCTTGTATAACTCTTAATGGATAACTCTTGAGGGGCTATGGCACCATCTTGAGGAGGCCAAGTGCCTGATATTGTAGGCTAAGTGCTTGATATCAGATTGAGATATCGAAGTATGGTGGGTGTATAAGGACATCGATGCCTGGGGTTTGTCACCATAGTGAGTGTGGAAGGAGTGGGACAACCTTGCGAGATGTCCAGAGTCATTAAGTACTAGAACGAATGCCTGCCTTTGGGTAGATGAGGTCTAGGACTTGGCACGAGCCTGGGGGCCAACAATAGGGTATGGTATAGATTGATGAGGCTTATGCCTCGTTCTGAAAGTGGGAAAAAGGACAGAGATTCTTTGGGATTTCTTGGGTGTTGTGGAAAATTCAATGCTTGTTAGTAATACTTGTTCAACAAAGAGTGTAGGGCAAACATGAAATAATAAATAACTAAATAAAATAATTTTTTTAATGATTCAATCTAACTTCAAGGCAAAGTTCCTTAAAGAGTGGGAGTATGTAATGCCCCCTAATAATAATAATAAGTAAATAAAATAAAATAATATTAAATATAAATAAATAAATAATAAACAATAAAGAAAAGATAATAATAGTAAGTAAATAATAAATAATAAACAAAATATAATAATTATAAATAAATAAAATAGTAAATAACATATATATATATATATATAGTAAAATAAGTAAAGTTAACAAAAAGTAAAAAGGAATAAAATAAGAAAAAGTTAAACTATGAGAAATATTAAATTAAGTAAAACTTAGAATAAAGAAATAGAAGTTGGCATGTTGACACATGGAATGTATGCATGCAGATCCCCTTTCCATTTTTGGAACCATTTGGTCTATTTAATAAACAGTAAGCAGGGTGAGATTCATGCATTCCTTCATCCATTCTATTGGGGAAAAGTATTGTGAGGCCAAGGATTCTCTGGCAGTAGTATGCTGATTAAGGGCTTGGGGGTGGCCAGTTGTAGAAAGATTATGTGCGGTTGAGCCTACGGTTGCGTGGAGAGTCCTCCCCAAAACTTTGTTGCTGTTAGTGAGATTAAAATAGCATTCAACTTTGAAATCACAAGTAAGGAATATCATTGGTATAGGTAAGTTGTCTCTTCTCATCTTTTTCGAAATTTTATGCTAATTAATTAAATAGATGCGTGTTGATTATAAATCGCATAATTGATCTAATTAGTTATATATTTAAATTGTGGGTTGTTACATATGGTATCAGAGCGAGGTTTCAGCTTTGTTGGACCTTTATATTATCTCTTTTTGATTGATTAATATTTTAATTAATATCAAATTATCTTTATTTAATAAATAATTAATTATATTGAATGGGTGTTTTTTTTATTCTTCATGCACGTTGCATGAATGAGCATTTATTTATGGAGTAAAAAGTCTTAAGTTAAAATTCCATGCACATTTCATAGCAAATTTATTATATGTACTATAATAATGATAAAAAAAGAAGTAATGATAATAGTTGTGTTATAGAAAACCATGATTTCCTCTCTTAGCTAAAGCAACATCAATTATTGTCAAATTGAATGTATATATCTTGTATTTTCAATAAAGATACGAAAAACAAGTATATTGAAAAGTCTAAGTTTTTTTTGTTTTTGTTTTTTTTTTTAAATAAAACTACTCTATTCACAATAAAGGGGTAAAATTACATCTTGACCGAAGTCTAAAACAACTGCCCAGAAGGAGAGGCAGATAGAAACAGAAAAACTGCCCAAGACATAGAACTTAGACGAGACCCTGTAATCCAATCCCACGCAGGGGAACCAGTGATGACCTTATTGACATTACAAAGCTTACAGAGATTCCAAAAAAAAAAAAAACTTGCATTTTGAACCATAGCTTGCAGAGAAGAGCCCACTTATCAGCAGTAACAAAAATTTTCGCTCTATTATGGGCCGCATGACCTGAAACCAAGGCAGAAAAGAATGAACTAAGCATCTGGAGGCTCTTCCACAATTCTACACCAGCCGAAGTCAGGCAGGTCCTGTGCATGAGCAACTTCATTCTCAGAAGGACCAGGAGCTGCCTGCTCCATCACCACGTCAATAGCATTGTGCGCTGGAACCTCCGGAGCCTGCACAGAATGCGGATTCGGCGCAGAGACCAAACCAAGGCCCTCCTAATGAGAGCTAGACTCTCCCACCTCCTAGGCTTCCTCGTGAAAGAACACCGAAACATGAGCAGTAATCCTGGGACGATTCAGGGAGCAATTGAAGGTGAAAATCGCAGAGCCGAATGTGGGAGAGGACGTGGAGTCTGGAGGACGGGGCTCAGGGTAATGGTTGGGCAGATGAAGACGCCCTCTCCCACTACGAGTGCGAGGGTAATGGCCTGTTATGAAATCGTTGGAGAGGGAGGTAGAATTGGAGGACGGGCTAGAGGGCGCCCGCCGAGGGGTGCCCCTACGACATCTCATTCTATGGTGGAGACGGGGCATATCGAAAGCAGCAGTGGCGCTGTGAGAACAAGACCGAGCAACCACAGAAGCCGAACATGGGCAATTCAAACGATCATCCAAACGAGGGCCCGATGCCTTAGAGAGAACCCAGGGAACTAACGGAGTCAGCTTCGCAAGACTACCAAAGCAAAAACCCAGCTTAGTCGCCTCTTTCAAAACGCTAGAGCCAGCATCATACAGGCCATAACCAGGCCAACAAAACAACAGAGGCTCCAGAGCGATCCCATGGCTGAGCCTAGATTTATCACCCTCAGTCCTGCCTCGAATTGCACCCGCCATTACTATGGCATTCAAGAGAGCCGAGGTCCAGTGCAGTCCAGAGCGTGCGGAGGTGAAAAACATATCGGAGGACAGGCTGGGAGTATCAGAGTCGCCTGCGGTGAAGCCATTAAACGTTGCGATACCCAAATGTCGAGGTTCATCCGTCGACTGGCTATAATATTTGTTGTACAGGGCGGGCAGGTGGCGTCCCTTCTCGTCCCACCCCTGTCCCATCGCATTAACGAATTGGCGAGACACCCGCATCTGGGGTTGAAAAGTCTAAGTTACTGTGTATGAGTAGAAAAATTAAAATTAGTTAAATTTTCTTCAATCTTAAATTACCAAAATTCAATTTTCAAACAAATGCAAATAAAAAGGGATTCACAAAAATGACATTTTTCATTCTTAAATTACCGGAATTCAATTTTCAAACAAATAGAATGATGACGGTAGGCAAATATGTTGAGAAATGACAACAAGAAATTCTAGTTTAATTTGCCTTTGAATTAAACTGTGAATTAAAATCGAATTCTATTCTCATAACAACTTGTAAATAGTTAATTAAGTTTAATTAATTTAATTAGCTTATGAATTTCGATTTGGAAGTCTTTCTAAAGTCATGTATATGTTCTCTCTATATTATAGGGGTCTAGGATGAGTTAAGTATGAGTTGTAATTAGTTAACTCAGTTTACTAAGTTAAGTCCAATTAAATTAGTTCCAAACTGTTTGAGGAACTAATAGTGAGTTAACAGTAAGTTGGTGCACTAATGCATTAACTAGTGCTACTCCAGTTAACTGAAGATTCCCTCATCAGAAACTAATGCATGTCGATTCTGAGAAAGACCCAGTTGAGATTAGAGTGCAGGGACAATGTACTATTTGTTCTAGATTTTTCTGAGTTGCACTGATAGTGCGTGCAATTAGGAATTGAGCCTAGAAGGGATTGCGCAATTTTGAGTGCACTAATTTCCCTTTAAGATGGGTTAATCAGCCATAGGAATTACGCAAGGAAATAGGGACTTGTAGAGCTGGTGAATTGGCTAAATGTTGGCCAAGAGCTTGCTTGTGAGTTGGAGATTGATTTTACTGAGTGCTGTGATTGTTCCTGTGAGAACAAGCATCGTAATCTCATCTTTATTTTCTGATATATACAATACAGATAGTGGGGTTATAAGTTGTGGCTTTCCCTAGATATTTATTGTGTTATGTGTATTTGATTCTCTTCCTCTTGTTGATTATTATTTTGCTCGATATTTATGTACTTCCGCTGTAAAGAGTAGAAGTAGATTCTTGTCTCTTTCTTTAGTACATTGCATGAGCTTGTGAATCTACATGATTTTCTACATGTTATCAGAGTTGGGAACAATACACTAGACGAGATTTCGAAGTTTTTGAGTTCAGGGTTATAGGTGAAATCTGAATTTTCATTTGATACTTTAGGATCGGCAGATGGCGTTCTACGGTTTGCGGCTCAAATATGCCATGGAAGGCAACTCAAATTTTATAACCTGGAGGGGAAAGATGGAGACTGTTGTAGAAGATAATGGCTTGAAGGAATTCATTGATCACGAAGTCCCCAAGCCAACAACTATGGATGCACAGAACTTGGCCGAGTGGAAGAAGTGTGTGGCGAAGGCAAGACGAATAATCCTTGAGGGAGTTTGAGACCACATTGTCTCGAGTCTCCATGGAAAGGAAACTCCACATGCTACGTGGAAAACATTGATGGATTTGTATCAGAACATCAATGACCAAAGGAAATTGGCACTGAAGGACAAACTTTGAAAAATCAAAATGGAGAAAGGTGAGGCTATTTCCAAATACTTGACCAAGTTCACTCAATGTAGTGATGAACTTGTAAGTGTTGGAATCACGGTTTCCGAGGAGGATATGGTGAGTCTTTCTCTTCTAGGACTCCCAAAGAGTTGGAATAGTTATCAAGGCTCTGTCAATGTTCGGGAGAAACTGTCAGATTGGGAATGACTGTGGTCAGATTTGATGCAGGAGGAGATCATTAGGAACACCAAGGATGGCTCTTCATCAAAGACTGATGATGAAGAGAATTGTGCCTTAGAGATTAAGGCGAGGAATGGGAAAGGGAAAGCTTCCCATTCCAAATCAGATTCTTATCATGTAGGTAAGAAGAAAGATATGACAAAAGTTAAATGCTTTCATTGTCATAAGATGGGACATTTTGCTACAAATTGTCCACTCAAGAAGTCCAAGGAGAAGTCCTGAAGAGGAGGCGCATGTGGGGCTTTGGCCTCTCAATTTGAATTGGACTTTTCCCTCATTGCATGCATGGTGTCATCTATGTTGGGAAGTGTATGGTACTTAGACAATGGAGCTTCATTCCACATGAATGGCGATAAAGAGTTATTTAGTGACCTAGAGGAGGAAGATCTCTAGTTGCATATTGATATGGGTGACGATGGGAAGTGTAGTGTTTTTGGATTGGGCATAATTGCTTTTCAGAGGGAGCATGGGGCTCCACTCACCTTGAAGAATGTTATGTATGTGCCTGGGCTGAAATAGAACTTGGTATCTATTGCCATGCTTGAGGATAGATGTTATGATGTGATCTTCTCAAAAGGAAAAGTGTTCCTTCGACACATAGCCACTGGTCAAGTAAAGAAGATAAGGATTCGTGTGAAGAATCTCTATAAGATGGATGTAGAGGAGTGTGCTGCTTTGAGTTCAAAAGCAGAAAATATGCAGATTCGAGACGTTGGCAAGTTGTGGCATAGGCGATTGGGCCACTTGCATCATGGGTCTTTGAAGATATTGCAACAAATATCTATCGATCTTCCCAAAGGTACTCTTGAGCAAGTTGATACATGCAAGGGGTGTACTTTGGGAAAATACACCAAGTCTTCTTTTGGGGACAAAAACATTCAAGTAGAGTCTATTCTAGAGTGAGTCCATTTAGATGTGTGTGGACCATTCTCGACAGCATCCATGACCAAACACAGGTATTATGTTATATTTGTTGATGACTATTCTCGTAAATGCTCGATATTTTTCATGCAAAAAAGGATCAAACTTTCACAAAGTTTTGTGAGTTCAAAGAATTGGTGGAGAAAGAGTCAGGCAAGAAGGTTAAATCTCTACTGAGTGATAGCAATGGTAAGTATGTCTCAAATGAGTTTAAGAAATTATGTGCAGAGGGATGACACCCCATAACCCTCAACAAAATGGGGTGCTCGAGAGGAAGAACAAAAGCATAGTAGGGGCAACGAGGGAAATGTTGCATGATCAAGGCCTACCACTACACTTGTGGGTGGAGGCATGTAACAAAATGGTTTATGTTCAGAATCGTAGCCCACATCGGATAATTGAGATGAAGACACCAGAGGAGGCTTATTTCGGTAAGAGGCCAGATGTTGGTCACTTCAGGATTTTTGGTCATCAGTATATTTCCATGTGACCAAATATGCATGGAAGAAGATTGACCCGACAATAGAGTTGGAGATATTTGTGGGGTACACTGATACACCTCACAACTATCGGGTGTATATGCCGACCAATCAGATAACAGTGGTTCGTAGGGATATCATATTCGATGAGGAGAAGGCCATGAGAGGTTCCCTTGAGAGGGAGCTTGAGCTACATACGGATGAGGAGATTTTATCTCCTAAGGTTGAGGAGCCTCATATTGATGTGGAGAAGCCACATGCAGAGGTTCCGGGAGTGGAGACATGCACTCAGGTAGAGTCTTCCAGAGAGGGAACAAAGTGCACTAGAGAGGCTGATAGATTTTTGGATGATGCATGGGAGAATGTGGGAGCACCCACTTCTCAGCGTAGGTAGAGAAGGTCACTTGAGAGGTACATTGGATACATGGCTCTTATGGGTGCATGTGCTGTGACAAAGCCATCTTCCTTTCAGGAAGTAGTGCAGCAACCGGTTTGGGTTGATGTGATGGTGGGGGAGTATGAATCTATAGTTCGAAACAGTGTTTGGGATGTGGTCCCGAGACCAGAGGACAAGTCAGTAGTGAGCTCTCATTGGATTTACAAGGTAAATCAAGTTGCAAATGGTAGTGTGGAGAAGCATAAAGCCATATTTGTGGCCCATGGCTTTTCACAGGTAGAGGGGATTGACTATGATGAGACCTTTGCTCCTGTTGCAAGGTACTCATCAATCAGATCTATATTTGCATTATCAGCACAGATGGGTTGGAAGATCCATCAGATGGATGTGAAGACAACCTTCCTCAATGGCATGATTAAGGAAGAGGTGTACATAGAGTAACTCGAAGGTTTTGAAAACGTTTGATCATGAGTCGCATGTGTTTCGGCTCAAGAGAGAATTATATGGGATGAAGCAAGCACCCAGTGCTTGGTACACCAGGATAGATAGCTACTTCACTGGGTTGGGCTTCATGAAGAGTGAAGCAGATGTGAACCTTTACCACATTGTGGTGGAAGGTAAGTTGTTGATAATTGTACTTTATGTTGATGATCTCATACTGACAGGTGATGAGAAGCTCATCAAATATTGCAAGGAGGACCTTGCAAGAGAGTTTGAGATGAAGGACATGGGTCTCATGCATTACTTTCTTGGCATGGAGGTATGGTAGGGAGATGGGGAGTCGTTTCTATCTTCGGGCAAGTATGCCAACGAGATACTTAGGAGATTCCACATGGAGAGCAGTAAACCCATGGAAGGAGGATGCTACTTCAGGGGAAGTAGTGGAAGCTACTGTTCACAGGCACCTTTTGGGTTCACTCATGTACTTGGTGAACACATGACCGGATATGTGCTATGTAGTTAACCAGCTTAGTCAAGCGATGGTTAGGCCTACCAAATTGTATTGGAAGGTGACAAAGCATCTGTTGAGATACCTCAGAGGCACTACTCAGTTTGGTTTGTGGTAAAGAAGGACAAAGGGAGGGAGGCTTCAAGGCTTCACCGATGTAGATTGGGCAGGGAGTCCATCTGAGAGGAAGAGCACGTCAGGAGGGATATTCAATATTGGGTCAGCGACATTTTCTTGGTACAACAAGAAACAAAGATCGGTTGCACTCAGTTTGGCAGAGGCAGAATACATGGCTGCAAGTCAAGCAGCAAGTGAGGCTATCTAGATGAGGAAGATCCTAGTTGGTTTTTTTGGTCAGCAGATGAATCCTACTGTGATTTACTGTGATAATCAGAGTAGTATCAAACTCTCCAAAAATCCAGTTTTTCATAATCGATCCAAATATATTGATATCCGATATCATCATCTCAGAGATTGCGTATTGAGGCAGATCATGTTGTTAGATTACATTCCCATGGAGGAGCAAGATGCTGACATCTTGATAAAGGCATTGTCAAGATGTAAATTCAAGTTTCACAGAGATAGGATCAGGGTAGCTGATAATCCCTTTCTTGTTGAGAGGGAGTGTTGAGAAATGACAACAAGAAATTCCAGTTTAATTTTTCCTTGAATTAAACTGTGAATTAAAATCAAATTCTATTCTCATAGCAACTTGTAAATAGTTAATTTAGTTTGATTAACTTAATTAACTTAGGAATTTCGAGTTGGAAGTCTTTATGAAGTCATGTATATGTTCTCCCTATATTATAGGGGTCTAGGATGAGTTAAGTATGAGTTGTAATTAGTTAACTCAGTTTACTAAGTTAAGTCCAGTTAAATTAGTTCCAAATTGTTTAAGGAACTAATAGTGAGTTAAGAGTCAGTTGGTGCACCAATGCATTAACTAGTTCCGCTCTAGTTAACTGAAGATTCCCTCATCAGAAACTCATGCATGTCGATTATGAGAAAGACCACATTGAGACTAGAGTGTAGGGACAATGTACTATTTCTTCTAGATTTTTCTGAGTTGCACTGATAGTGCATGCATTTAGGAACTGAGCCTAGAAGGGATTGCACAATTTTAAGTGCATTGATTACCCTTTAAGATGTGTTAATCAGCCATAGAAATTGTGCAAGGAATAGGGACTTGGAGAGCTGGTGAATTGGCTAAGTGGTGGCCAAGAGCTTGCTTGTGAGTTGGAGATTGATTTTACTGAGTGCTGGGATTGTTCATGTGAGAACAAGCATTGTAATCTCATCTTGATTTTCTGATATATACAATACAGATAGTGGGGTTTTGATTTGTGGCTTTCCCTGGATATTTATTGTGTTATGTGTATTTGATTCTCTTCCTCTTGTCAATTATTGTTTTGCTCGATCTTTATGTGTTTCCGTTGTAAAGAGTAGAAGTAGATTCTTGTCTCTTGCTTTAGTACATTGCATGAGCTTGTGAATCTACAAGATTTTCTACAAAATATTGGCATTTTTTTAAATTCAATTTTCAAATATATAAATTCCCAAATTGGAAGTTTTCCTAGAAAAATAAATAAATGATACATCAGAAAAAGTTGGAATAAATACACTTAAATCGAGGTTATTAGAACAGGTTGGTAATTATATGCATGAGTTAAATAGGCCAACGAGAATTGTGGTGTCATTAAAGTCTCCTCAATCATGCGTGTGCAAGAATAGACGGAAATCTATATTTAATTGGTAGGGCGGAATTAAAGAAAAATAAAACATTGTTCTGAAGTCTTTAAATTTGGTCATTTGAATATACAAATTATATTAGCACTCCTCATCAACATCAAATAAGTAGTGCGCATAAGGTTCTTTATATATTAATTATTTTTTGAAACACATGTCACTTTGCCCATTTACAATAAATGAACAATTTTACAATAATCCAATATTATATCAAGTGAAAAATATATAAATATTTTGCAGAGTTAGAAACATATTTATGGTTTGGTATTTTGGATTTATTTATTTTTATTTACTATTTACTATTTTCATTTAACTTAGCATATTTTTAGAAAAGTTTTTTTTTATGAAGAAATTCTATTTATTTATTATTATTTCTTTCTGTGCATGTTAAAAGAAAAGGTTTATTAAAAAGGTTAGCTTACTTTAAGAATGAAACTTACTTAACAAAAGTGATTACAAAATAAAATTTCTATAATTTATTAATTTTTTAATGTAACAAAACAAAATCTCATGCTATAATTACTCATGGACATGAAAAAGCTTCATAGACATGCAATGCTTGCATGAGTAGCCATTGGTTAAATAAAAAAGAGTGAGTTGCATGCTTTACATAATTTGAAACCTTTACTATCATGAAAGATGTTTAAATAGATGTTTTTTTTTTTTTTTGACATTAACGGTTATAGCTTTTATTTATGGCGGCAAACTGCCTGCCGCTAGCGTTTACATTTCAGTTTGTCCAAACTGTTCAGCATTTACATTTCAGTGAGTTCATAATCTGTTCTGTCCAACTCACGCCAAGAACAGGAAATCTCACAACAGACTAACAGAGAATCCGCCTAGTGAAGGATGTGCCCGGCTTTGATCGCTATAACGACTGAGTTCGACGGCCTTCTTTGGACAAACCCTGAAGCAGCGCGCAATGGAGAGTCGAGCTTGAATGAGACCTCGGTTTCTTTGGAGGATATACAGGCGGCATAAGGATCTTCAACGCACAAGTTGCCATTCTTGAAACTGCAGAACGATTGATTCCATTGGGGAATGAAAAGCTTTGATGGTATTCAGATATGAATGGAAGTCATTGTTCGGATGTGAGAATAGTGGAGATTCTGGACAGGATCTGAGATGATTTTAGAGGAGATAGGGTTCGCGAGAGGAGATTTGACAGGAGAGAGGGTGTTAAGAAAGGAATTGTCTGAGAGCATCCTGAGATCAAGACTATAAGCTTTGCAATTACCTTGAGGGAAGGACCCATGGAACAGAGTATGGCGGAGCAGTGAAAAAACCAGAGGCTTAGAAAGGAGCAGCTGATCGAACATAATGAACCTTATGGGATAGGACAGAAGGATTCCCTCGAATTAACCACCAGAGCTCTACGGTTGCAGAGGGAGCCAAGATTGGCCTCCAAATCTGCTTGAGAATTGAGCCCCCTTAGTATGTGATAGAAGGAGATTTTCCTGAACTTGGGCAGTAAGAGGTGATGTTTTTGGATAACAGTGGCTAAATGGACCTGATGAGGAGCCTTATGAGAGGACATTGCTTGGATAATGAGCCTAGAGTCTCCAAATACACAGAGAGAGAGAATGTTTCGATTAATCGCCAGGTTCAGTCCTTGCCACAGTGCTAGAGCCTCTGCTCTATTGTTGGTTTCGGTGCCCAGGCCCCAATGGAATCGCAGTTCTATTGATCCTCCTGGTTTCAAGAGCACCCCGCCACTGCCTGCCGCCCCGGGGTTTCCTTTAGAAGCCCCATCGAAGAACAAACAGTATTCATCTAAGGCTGATCTCCACTTTATAAACTCATGTTCCTCCAGCCTGATCTCCCAATTGGCATGGATAGGAGCAGAAGGTGTGGGTCTTTCTTTCAGATTCGGTGCCAGTTCTTGGAGCCATTGCTCCTCTTCTTTGAGCAACTTCAGTTCATTCCTGGCAGTAGAGTTGACTTCCAAAACCTCGCTTAGCAGAGCTTTGATTTTAGAAATTACTCTTGTAGGATTGCAGCTTTCTCCTCTGAAGATCCTATTATTTCTCTCCAACCACAGCTTCCAGCATATAAATTTAGGGATCCACATCCAGCTTATTTTGAGAAGACTTTTTTTTTTAAGGCAAAAGGGAGATAGAATGACCCAGGTTCGGAAAAGATTAGAGATGCTTTCTGGAAGAACAAAATCTGCATGGTTTAACCTCAGAACTCCCCTCCAAACTACCTGAGCAAAAGGGCAGAGCAACAGCATATGGTTGACATTTTCTTCAGCAGCCAAACAAAGGGAACATCTGGAGGGCCCTTCCATCCCTCTTCTTCTCAAGTTGTCTCTGGTGAGAATGCTATTGTGCGCTACAGTCCAACAGAAAAAGTCAATTTTGGGGAGAGAGGGGAAATCCCATATAAATTTCCATATAGCTGGGTTAGGAGGAGCATAAGGGACAGCCAGAATACTTTTGTAACCTTCGACAGCTGTGTAAGAGCCTGAGAGGGAGCCCCAGCCTCTTTTGTCTTTAGAAGTGGCCTTTGAGGGAGACTTGCCTTGAAGCAGATCCAGCAGAAGTGAAGCTTCCCCCTGCAACCTATGAGGTATCTCTCCCAAATTCCAACAATCCCAAAGCCTATCAGTGTCGTTCTTCCAGGTGGAAATGTCCCACAAGGTGTGCAAGTTGGAGGACTGAAGCCAAGCTCTGATATTTGCCAGCCCCTCCACTTGAATCAGAGGTTGGTCTCCAAGAATTGAATCTTCCCAGATTTTAATTTTTCTCCCATTACCTGGGATCTAGTAAAGTTGCTGGCTGAACTGCTCCATAGCATGATTGCAGAGATTGAAGATCGGGGATCCTTTTAAGGTTCTTGGAGGCTTATCTAGGCATCTCAAGCGTTGACCTTGGTAGTATTTCTTCCAGATGACTCTTTTGCTCCAACTTGATTTACCGGAAACTAAGTTCCACAAAATCTTGGATCCCAAAGCAAGGTTTTGAGCAGCCAAGTTACGCAGATGGAGGCCGCCTTCCAGGAGAGGTTTCTTGATGGTTTCCCAGTTCACTAAATGGATCCTTCGGTCGTTGTTGTTCCCACCTTCCCAAAGAAATCTTCTCAACAAACTGTCCATTTTGCTGAGAAAGGATTTGGGGGCGAGGAGAATTGAGTTTTGGTAAAGCGGCATACTTATAAGGACTGACTTCATCAGGATGACTTTCCCTGCATTATTCAGCCATGAGGCACCCCAAGCTTGAATTCTGTTCTTTAACTTGTCGAGCAGCGGCATCCAATGGGCAAGTTTGGGTTTGATTTTGAATATGGGGATCCCGAGATATTTAAAAGACTCCCAATTATGATTTCCATCCATTTCTAAAAGCCTTGCAATGTCAGACAGCTCCTTGATTGTGCAGTTCCAGCCATAGATTGAACATTTCCGATAGTTAATTTTACTTCCTGAAATCGATTTGTAAATGTCCAACTCCTTCTTGAAAGATCTGGCAGAGATTAGGCTGGCTCCTCCAAGCAGCAAAGTGTCATCTGCGAACTGTGCATGGTTGATATCCTTCACTCTCTATGTCGTTCTAAGGCCCGGTAAAATTTGCATCTTCTGGCTGTGGTCAAGCTGGAAACTGAGGACCGAGGCCTGAATAGCATAAAGGAGAGGAGACAGGGGACAACCTTGCCTGAGGCCTCTAGAGGCTTGGAAGAAGTCAGTTGAGCGGCCATTGACCAACGGAGCGATCCATGGCGAGGCAATACAGGCATTCACCCAGCTTATGAAGTCGGATGAGAAACCTAGATTCTTCATTACATTGAACAAAAAATCATGTCTTACCCTATCAAAAGCATTAGACAGATCGAGCTTAATAACCATACCTTTCTCTTTTCTTTGGCAACTTGAATGGACAGCTTCTTGCACCAGCACAATGTTGTCCAAGATTTTTCTTCCTTTTATGAATCCGCCTTGATTTTCAGGGATGATGGTTGGCAAAATATTCTTTAACCTGTTGGCAATTATTTTGGAGACCAGCTTGTAGCTAGAGTTGCACAATGATATGGGCCTAAATCTGCTAAAGTCAGCAGCGCCTTTCTCCTTTGGGATCAATGCTAGAAATGCCGAATTGATGCCACCGCCCAGCTTTGCACAGTTCTGGGATTTTCTGACCATTCTTAGTAAATCTTTGTTGATTGTCGACCAGCAGGCCAAGTAAAACCTGACAGTGAACCCATCAGGTCCTGGGGCTTTATCAGGCTCCATAGAATCCAGAATATGCTTAATTTCATCCAAGCTGATCGGAGCAGTCAGCATGGCGTTGTCCGAGTCCTTTACGCTATTGGGAATTAAATCCATCGGATAGGCCTGGGGGTCTATAGGGTTTTCTTCAGGAGCCGAATAAAGATCTTTGAAGAAAGAATAAGCAGCTCTCTTAATGCCATCAAAATCCTTTATAACTGTGTTTTGGTATTGTATCTCAGAAACTGTTTTGAAGTGCTTTCTGGCTTCGGCTTGCTTGTGAAAGAAGCTGGTGTTCCTGTCTCCGGACTTTAACCATAAGTTTCTAGATTTCTGTCTCCAAAATTCTTCCTCCTCCCTGCTAGATTTGTGAACCATTTTTTGCAGCTCGACTTCTTTTTGAAGGAGATTTTGCGTTACAGGACTGTTCTCCATTGCTGTTTGATGGGCTGCAAGTTTGTTGAGAGATTCTTTTCTTTTGGCAGTGGGTGTTTCCAATCTTTTTGCCCACTCCTTAAGACTTCTTTTTAAAACTCTAATTTTCTCTTCCCACACAAAGAAAGGGGAACCACGGACAGGCCTATTCCAGGCATCCGAGACTACATCTTGAAATCCTTCTTGCTGAATCCACAGAGGGCTGAACCTGAATGGAATGGGGCCTAAATTACCATCCAGTGAAAGCTCAAGTAGGATAGGCTTATGATCAGAAATGAGGTTTGGAATAATTTTAGAAGTGGCCATTAGTCTGCAAGTCAGGAAGGATGAATGGACAAGGAATCTGTCCAAACGGGCAGCTATATGATTTGGGGCTAATCTTTTGTTGGACCAGGTGAATTTGCCTGAAGTAGGTTTTATATCCTCCAGGTCCCAGCCCAGCATAATATCTTCAACCCATTCTCTAGCAGGGTCCCTTACAATGGAGCCTCCCTTTTTCTCACCAGAAGCAAGGGTGACATTCAGATCACTTGCAATGATAATATTCCCTGGATTTTGTTCTGAAAGAAAAGATTGAATCGAGTTCCAACAAATTTTTTTTTCCCCTGGAAAAACAGGAGCATATACATTAAACATACTTACCTGTTGACCAGAATCTTTGTGAAGGAGCTGAGTGAAAAGCCAATGGGGATTGCTTTTTTCTTGAATGAGATCATAAATGGAGCTGTTCCAGAAGGTGGCTATTCCACCAGAAGCACCTCTTGCGCTAATTTCTCTTCCTGGACCTTTTTGCCAAAATACTTTACTAGATTGGAGGAGAAGGGGTTCCTCCAGCTTAGTCTCCTGGATGAGAAGGATTTCAGGCGAATATATTCTCACTATGTCTTTGACGGCTTCCTCTTTCAACCTGCTGCCTAATCCTCTACAATTCCAGGAGACGTATTTCATTATTTACTGGTTTGGGGGATTGAGGCTCCTTTTGGAGCCCTGTTACTCTTGCGCCCAGATCTCGTATTCATCATTCCTTTGAGGGTTTTTTGAGAACCTTGGAGAACATCTAGGTAAGTTTTTTCCTCACGCTGTTTCTTCTTGGATTTCCGGCCCCTTGTCGATTTAATAGGAGTGACTTGCGAATTATCTGTTTCAGAATCTCTCTCTTCCGAGTCCTCCTCAGATTCGGAGGCAAGGCTGATGTGCTCTTCATTACCTTATTTCCCCTGCTGACCATCATCAACCGGAGGAGCCGATGATTCTCCTTCAATATCTTTCACTTGCTTCGACTTATTTCCAGTTTCCTCTTGTGTCTCCATGGTTTCCACCTGTTCTCCTGAGGAGGAGCCATCTTTGATTTCAGCATTGGACTTTGGATTAGATTGGGGTTTCCCCAGCGATGCAGAGGTATTCTGCCCCGGGGGTTTTGGGACAGCCTTTCCCTTTTTAATTTCTTTCCATCCTTCCTCTTCAACCGTGGTCCCTGCTGAAGCTTTTGGGCAGTCACGCTGGAAATGTCCATGCTCATGACAGGTTCGGCATTTGAACGGTAACTGCTCGTAATCCAGCTTTTGATAATGCTGACATTCTCCAACTGATAGCTTGACCGCTTCGGGCAGACCGGCCTCCAGATCGGCCCTTGTGATCAGCTTTATCAATGAAACGAACCAGCCCATTTCCGATCTTCTGCAGGGATTGATAGCTCCAGCAATGTATCGGGAGATTCGGGAGGCGAACCCAGACCGGCGCCTCCTTAGGGACATCTACGGAGGGGTCGAAGTCGGGGCTCCATTTATTTAGGTACAGGCCTTGATTTCCCATAAAATACGGCCCGTTTCTGAACACCAAATCCCGATCTTCTTTGGTTGTGAATTCAAAAATGAAGTAGCCTCGTCCCACAGCATAACAGATCACATTGTTTTTTAGCTGAGGTCTCCAGTTCCTCTGAATCCATTCGTCCGTGATTTTTTTGGATGGCCAGCGGCCCATAAACTGCCCTACTAGGCCTCTGTCAGCCAGAGCTAGGGCGATTTTGATCGATTGTTCCTCTGGGAGAGCAATCTCAGGTATCTCTTCAAGTTTCTTAATGAACTTCGGCGCCTCTGATGTTTTGCGTTTCTTCCTTTGCTGTTTTAATAAACTGCTGAAGGCTTCTGCAGGTGAGATTGGAGGGGTGTGAGCGGCCTCCCCGCCCCCTAGTCCGCTCATGGCGTCGATCGTTGGCGGCTGTGGCTGTTGCAATCCGTTCAGCAGAGCCGCGCGCGGCTAGGTCTTTTCGACAACTTGTATCTTTAAATAGATGTTATTAAATATTTAATTAATTTATTATATATCTTACAAATATCATATTTAAAAAAAATAAGTGTGTTGTTAATATATTTAATTATGTCTTTTTTTTTATTAGGAATGAAGTTTTTGAATATATCTAAATCTATGTGAGTTAATTTGAAATTGAATTTTTTTAGAAAACAATTTTTTTTTGTGTAGATGTAATTTTGCATTAGATTTTTCTATTTTTCTAGGTGGAAAATAAAATTTATTTAATTAAATTAAAATAATAATAATGTCATTTTTTTTAACTGAAATGGTTAATGTATTTATAGATCAACGGTTGGGTCATAGCCTAAACAACTGACATTACATGGAGACTTGAGTTCACTAGTCCTTATTACACTTAACAATCTTCTCCTTCAGAGTTTTGAGACTGTTTAGCTATGGTATGGCAATCAACACGGGCTCTTTTGAGTTTTTTTTGAGAAATCCTTGTGTCAGACAATATCCCTCATTGGCTTTGACATCTGCCTCCTTGTTTGAGCTGTGGAGGACGTGAAAAAAGGAGGAGGAGGTAAAAAAAAACCAGCAGTCCCCGCAGCCTCTGGAGAGTATTGTTGAGAGCCGGATTGCTAAAGTGATCCTCGGAGTTTAATGTCTTTATCAAGAGCTCTAAGTCCCCGAAGACCTGGAGAGCTTTGCGCCCATGCTCCTATGCAATCTCGCAGCCTTTAAGAAGCCCGAGAATTTCGGCCTGGTTGTTTGTGCTCTGTCCTAGTCCCCAGCTGTAGCTATCTATTCCGGAGCCATCCTGAGAGTAGACCACTCCACCTGCACCAGAGATACTTGGATTGCCTTTAGAGGCGTCATCAAAGAAAACGGTTACCTTTCCCTGCTTCCTCCACCAGGATTGGAACTTTGCATCTAGTGGTCTAATGCACTAAGCATGATTGAATGTGGGGCGAGCAGGTACCTTTTTACTGTCCCGAACGAGAAGGGTTCCCAGGCAGCTTTGTTCTTCAGTTATGAGGGTATTGTCTAACTTGTTGGAGTAATTTCCTAGAGCTTCCATCAAGGACGCCTTAGCTCTGGTGACCATTGTCAAGGGAGAGGTCGTTACATTGTTTAATATCCAGTTATTTCGGGCGAGCCAGAGCTTCCAGCAAATGAACTTGGGAATGGAGTGCCAGATCCAATTCCACAGTGATTGTGCGCTGAGAGTCCTAGGATACCTTGCAGTCCAGGTGGAGAAGAGATCCACAACTGTGCACTAGAGAGGAGCGGGTGCATTGAGACCGTGAAGGACAAGAGCCCATACCGATTGGGCAAAGGTGCAACTTACAAAGAGGTGGTCCACGTTTTCAGATGCCGATCTACACAAAATGCACCAATGTGGCCCTATAATGCCTCTGTGGGCAAGATTTTCACCTATCAACACTTTCCTGTGAATAAGCAGCCAAGTGAAAAAATTCACCTTGGGGATTCCGGATGCGTCCCACGTGTGCTGCCAGATGGAAGGGTTGAGAACTTGATTTTGTGTGGATTGCAAGGCTGCAAAGCCAAGCACAGAGGTATAGACGCATGTCTTCCCCCATCTCAAAAGATCCGATGCATGTGAGTTAATAGGTGCCGAGCCCTTCAGCTTGTCTAAGAGAAGGTGCTTTTGGTGAAGTAAATGTGCTGGCAGGTTGGGGAAGACCCAGTCCTCCCAATTCCCCTGTCTGTCCCAAGCAGAAATGTCAGCAAGACTGTGCAAGCTGAGCTGGGAGAGCCAATCACGAAGATCAGCTAAATCCACTGTATTTTCGAGGGGGGAATTGCCCATGATTTTATCTTGCCATATCGAAATATTTTCTCCATTTCCAAACACGCTTTAAAGATGGTTTTGGAAGTTGGCAAGACCTTTTCTGCATAGGTTCCAAAGCGGTGTGCCTTTAGGAACACTGTCCGCTTGGAGGTTTCTCGATGAGACGCCTTTGAAGTATTTATTCTGGAGTAATTAGCTGACTGGATGGTGTTTTTTAGAGTAGAGTTGCCAAAGAATTTTGCCACCTAAGGCAATGTTGGCCAAGCCAGGGTCTCTAATCTGGAGAGCTCCTTCCAGCTTTGGCCTTTTCACTGTGTCCCAAATAACTAAGTGAAATTTCCTCTCGTTCCCTTTGCCTCCCTACCAAAGGAAGTTTCTGAGCAGCTGTGAAATCTGATCTGTGATTGTCTTTGGAGCCAGGAGGAAGGAGGCCTGATAGATAGGGAGAGAGGAAAGGACAGAATTTATGAGGATTAGCTTACCAGTGTAGTTGAGCCACTCCCCACCCTAAGCAGCTATCTTGGTTTTGATCTTGCTGATGGCTTTAGTCCAGAGTGAGGCTTGGTTAACCCCTAGGGTTAAAGGTAGTCCCAGGTATTGTATTTTGTCCGAGGAGGCATAGCCCGGAAAGTCCAGGATTCTAGCAATTCAAAGGGTGGTTTTCTCCTTTGTATTCCAACTGTACACTGCACTTTTTATTTTATTAATAAGTGCTCCTGAAATGATACAGAAGCTTTACAGGATCCTATTGAATTCCTTTGCTATTTGTGTGGAAGCTCCTCCCAATGGTAGAGAATCATCTGCAAACAAGGCATGATTGATTGGTTCTATTCCATTCGTTGGTCGGATGCCCGAGAGAGTACCTTTGTTTCTTTCCGCTATCAGTTTCCTGCTCAAGGTGTCTGCCATTATTATGTACAGAAAGGGAGATAGCGGGCATCCTTGCCTTATCCCCCTTGAAGCTTGGAAATAAGAGGCAGGTCGACCATTTACCAGCGGAGCAATCCAAGGTTCGTCAGTGCAGGCCTTGATCAGGTTCACAAAAGCTAGGCTGAATCCAAAGGAGAGAAAAACTTTGTAAAGAAATGATAGTTTAACCTGATCAAAGGCGTTGGTCATATCCAACTTGATCAACATCCCTTGCTCCTTCCTCTGGTGACTGGAATGCATGGATTCCTGTACAAGTATCACATTATCCAAAATATGTCTTCCTACTATGAACCCTCCTTGACTGGGAGAAATAAGCTTACTTAGTAGGGGTTTAATTCTGTTTGTAAGCAATTCAACAAGAATTTTGTAAGAGGCATTACATAACGAAATGGGTCTAAATCTGTCAAAGGTAGCCGGATTCACTTCATTGGGTATTAAGGCAAGAAAGGTGGATTTGGTGTTGCCTCCCACTTTTGCCTTTTTCTGAAAAGCCTTTGCCATTATTCGAAGGTCAGATTTGATGATTGTCCAACAAGCTCTGTAGAAATGTGTTGAGAAACCATCGAGGCCTGGGGCTTTGTCAGGCTCCATGTCCCAAATTACATTACTAATTTCCTCCTCAGTGAAGGGCTTCATAAGATTTGAGTTATTCTCCTCATTAACCAAGGAAGGGATCTGGGAGAGGAAGTCATTGGAGATCGCCTCATCTCCTGTTCCATCCTCTGCATATAACCGCTGAAAGTGAGTTTCAGCAGCTTCTTTAACTTGGGCAAAACCTTTGGCGACTGTTCCATCTGCTGAGGTGATTTCTGAAATGTGATTCTAGGAGAGGCGGGCTTTGAACTGCTGGTGGAAGAAGGCTGTGTTTCGGTCACCAGCTTTCAACCATAGGCTACGGGACTTAAGCTGCCAAAATTCTTCTTCTTTTCTGAAGGAGCTGAAAGAAGCAAGTTGGGCAACTTGTTCTTTCTCCAATTCTTGCGTGGTTATGTCTTTTCCCTCCATCTCCAACTGTAATTCTGCTAACTATTGGACAACTTCTTTTCTATATGTGGTGAAGGTGTTGGGAGGTGTTTTGACCCACTCTTTCAGAGCTGCTTTGGTTGCTTTCAATTTTTGCTCCCAAACATAACTGGGTGACCCGGTGACCATGGTGGACCAAGCCTTGGCAACAACTTCCATAAACCCATCCTGCTCTATCCACAAAGGGCTGAAGCGGAACGGTATAGGCCCCAGGTTTTCTTCCTCATCCAATTGTAAGAGGATGGGTTTATGGTCTGAGGTGAGCTTTGGAAGGATTATCGATGACACTATTCTATTATTTATCAAAAGAGTGCTCTACACTAGGAATTTTTCGAGCTGGGCTGAGATATGGGCTGCCCTTGTTCTGTTGTTGGTCCAAGTGTATAACCCCTTCTTGGGTTTAAGATCAAGAAGATCCCACTGCTGAATTATGTCCTCCACAAGGGGAAGCATTGGATCTCTGCTATTGTTACCCCCTCTTTTTTCTTTTGGGTCAAGAACGATGTTTAGATCTCCTGCGATTACAATGTTCATGGGAGAATAGTTGTCTACAAAATTGAGAAGTTTTTGCCAACACTCTTTTTTCTCGAGGTAAAGAACAAGAACATAAAGATTAAATAGGGTGAAAGTGAGTTTACTTGCTTTATGTCGAAGCTCGATGTAAATCCAATATTGAGTCTTGAAGGAGCTTTCCAATTGGAACAATTCCTCCATCCAGACCATGGCAAGTCCTCCTGAGGTGCCCTTTGCACTTACGACCATCCCCGATTTGAACTTCCAATTCATTCTACTTAAATCTAGAAGGGATTCCCCTTCAATGTTTGTCTCTTGGAGCATGAGGATCTTTGGGGATTCTATTTTCACGAGATCTTTGACAGCTGTAGCCTTCGTGGGATTCCCCAAGGCTCTACAGTTCCAAGAGACTATACGCATTATTTAATTGGGGTAGTAGAGGAGAGGTCTCCCTTTGGCGGCTGTGCTCTAGTATTTTGACCAATGGACATTTCTAGAGTGGATTGACTTCCTTTCATTTTTTGCCTCTTTGCTTCTTCTTCTCTTGCTTCCTTGAGGGATTTCATCCCTGCCTGCTTCGAGGGCCTTTCAAATGTCTCATCTTCCGATGAGCCTGTCAATTCTGAGGGCTTCTTTCTTGTCATGTCTGCATAAGAGGGTGTCGAAGAGCCTCTTACTGGGGAGTCGGTTTGAGCTGGGGGAGCCCCTACGTTTCCTTCCTCGTTTAATGAGGGATTGACTTGCTGTTTTGCATCACTTGCTATAACAGGGGATTCTTCTTGTGTGCTGAGAGCTACGAAGGAATTTGAGGGAAGATCTATTCTAGGAGGTGCTGCCCCCTCTAGCTGTAGCTCTATGGATGGCACAATGGGTCCCGCTTGAGCCCCTTTCCCTCTCGGCTTGCTGGGCTGCTTTGATGAGGTCATCTTCTGCATCGTTGTCCATTGATCTCCTTTCATCTTTTCTGCTTCTTCCTCAATTTTCTTTTTACAGTTTCTTGCAAAGTGCCCGTATCCATGGCAATTCATGCAATTGAAAGGCAGTTGCTCGTAATCCAGTTCTTGCATGTGAGACCATTCTGCCACTGTTAGTTTTATGGCTTATGGAAGCCCAACTTCTAGATTAACCTCGACACATATTCTAGCACAGGAGTATTGTCCCTTCCTGTCTGCTATGTCAATGTATTTTCCAAGGGTGTTTCCAATGGATTCTAAGAATTCGAACTCCAACAATGCAAGGGTAAATGAGGGAGGCACACCCAGACAGGGATAGCTGAGGGCACATCTTAGGCTGGGTCAAAGTCCGACGTCCATTTGTTTAGGTACAAACCCTGGGGACCCATAAAGTATGGCCCATTTCTAAAGATGAGGTTCCTATCTTCAATGCAGTAAAAAATGAAAACGAAATAACCCTTACCGACGAAGTGGCATTTTATTCCTTCTGAAACCAGCGGTCTCCAGTTGCGTTGCACCCACAATTCGATGGCTCTTGGTGATGGCCATAACCCAGTGAATTTGCCGATGAGTCCTCTTTCTGCAATATTCAGGGCAACACGACAGGGTTCTTCAACTAGAAAAGCGATGGTCGGGATTGCTTCCATCTTCTTGACGAACTTCTGCTGGGAGGCTGAGATTGGACGCTTGCTGCAGTCGCCTACCAACTGCTTGAAGGCAAGGAGCTAAGGAGGGAGATAGGAAGGAGGATCAAAGACTCTCTCTAAAGCCATGGCTGTGAGGAAAGGTCACAGAGGGGCGCACACAGAGGCAACAACGGTGCGCGGGATTCTAAGTCCAGCCTTCTTTCTTTCATAATAATGTCATTTTTTAATGTATATATTAAATAGAATTAAATTTAAAGTAATAAATATATATATTTTAAAATAAAATATAACTACTCGTAGTAAACATTTTGTTCAGATGTGAAGATTAAAAGATGAACATATTAATATTGTATTGAAACACAATAATGAAGTGAAAATAGATGGTATATGTAGATCCACATTGTTAATGAGTGTATAGAGTACTGAGTTAAAGTTAATCATGTTATTAATTTGTACGACATAAAGAATTTGTCTTAGTGAGTGGGCTTATTAAAGAGGAAATCCTTTAAAACAAGAAAAAAATTGATCTTAAGGGTCTTAACATATAAGTGTGTATGATATAAGAATACATGAAAATTAAGGCTCAAGTCATATGTGGACAAGATTTAGGTGTTTTGATTGATCGTTTGTTATTGGTATTGAAGTCAGCCCTAGTGATGATTTTCACAGCATGTGGATATTATTCATCATGTCTTCCTTATAATTTTTATTAAATTGTGTTATGAAGAAAATATGATTGCATAACTTGGCGTAGATAGATACTTTTGTGGAACATCTAAATCATGTCTTATTGTTGAAATTTTGTTGATATGTATCTAAATCATATGCTATGATTTCAGTTATGGTTTTTGTTAATTGTTACGTCAAAATAGACTATTGAGTATAATGTTGGGTTGATGTTTCATGATATGATGGTATGAGGATAATGATGCACATATTGGTTCTTATCTATTTAGTTGTTACGATAATGATGTTGCATGTTTATGATGAATGTGATATGCATAGGGATTATGATGTTATGATATGAGGTATATTGGTACGTGGTTCATTTATTATTTAATGATATGTCTTTGATGTTGATATGTTGATGTTATAACTTAGGAGGATATTATGATGTGAAGCATGTGGTAGTTGTATGTATATTTATGACAAGAAAAATTTTGTGATAACAATGATGTTATGTTCTCATGATGACACACAATAGTTGGCATGTGAGTTATCTTCTATAATGTTATAATTATAACTAATGCATTGGACGTATATTGAGATGTGGTGATTGACAAGAAATCCACAAATGGGCAGAGAGGGACGATTTATTTGACGATCTCGTGGGATCCCATACATGCGAGGGAGAACATGTAACACCATATGGGCTAAGGACAAACTCAATCAACACTACATATGTCAGTGGTTCCTTTATCTTGTATAGCTCTTGATGGATAACTCTTTAGGGGCTATGAGACCATCTTGAGGAGGCCAAGTGCCTAATATTGTAGGCTAAGTGCCTGATATTGGATTGAGATGCCAAAGTATGGTGGGGGTGTAAGAACATCGATGCCCGGGGTTGTGCACGTTAGTGAGTGTGGAGGGAGTGGGCCAGCCTTGTGAGATGCACAAAGTCATTAAGTACTGAAGCTAGATGCTTGCCTTTGGGCAGATGAGGTCTAAGACTTGGCGCGACCCATAGGCCATGGTATAGATTGATGAGGCTTATGCCTGAATCTGAAAGTGGGAAAAATGACAGAGATTCTTTGGGATTTACTGGGTGTTGTGGAAACTTTCAATATCTGTTGGGAATACTAGTTCAATAGAGAGTGTAGGGCAAACATGAAGTAATAAATAACTAAATAAAATAAAATGTTAAGTGATTCAACTTAACTTCGAGATGAAGTTCCTTAAAGAGGGGGAGTATGTAATGCCCCTAATAATAATAATAATAATAATAAATAAAATAAAATAATATTAAAATATAAATAAATAAATAATAAACAATAAATAAAAGATAATAAAAGTAAGTAAATAATAAATAATGAGCAAATATAATAATAATAAATAAATAAAATAGTAAATAATAAACCAGAGTTATATATATATATATATATATATATAGTAAAATAGTAAAATAAGTAAAGTTAACAAAAAAAAATAAAAAGGAATAAAATAAGAAAGAGTTAAATTATGAGAAATATTAAATTAAGTAAAACTTAAAATAGCGAAATAAAAGTTGGCATGTTGACACATGGAATGTGTGCATGCAGATCCCCTTTCCATTTTTTGAACTGTTTGGTCTATTTAATAGACGGTGAGGGGTGAGATTCATCCATTCCTTCATTCATTATGTTGGGGAAAAGTATTGTGAGACAAAGGATTCTCTGACAGTAGTATGTTGATTGAGTGCTCGAGGGTGGCCAACTGTAAAAATATTATGTGCGGTTGAACTTATGTTTGGGTGGAGAGTTGTCCCCAAAACTTTGTTGCGGTTGGTGAGATTCAAATAATGCTCTACTGTGAAATCATAAGGAAGGAATATCATTGGTACAGGTAAGTTGTGTCTTTCATTTTTTTCAAAATTTTATGCTAATTAGTTAAATAGATGTGTGTTGATTATAATTCACATAATTGATCTAATTAAGTGTATATTTAAATTGTGGATTGTTACATATGGTATTAGAGTGAGGTTTCAACTCTGTTGAACCTTTAGATTATCTCTTTTAAGATTGATTAATATTTTAATTAATATCAAATTATTTTTATTTAATAAATATTTATTTATATTGAACTGGTGTTTTTTTTTATTCTTCATACACGTTGCATGAATGAGCATCGATTTATGGAGTAAAAAGTTTTAAATTAAAATTCCATGCACATTTCATAGCGAATTTATTATATGTACTATAAAAATTGTAAAAAAAAAAAAAAAACTAATGATAATAGTTGTGTTATAGAAAACCATGATTTCCTCTCTTACCTAAAGAAACAATAATTGTTGTCAAATTGAATGTCTATATCTTGTATTTTCAATAAAGATATGAAAAACAAGTATATTGAGAAGTCTAAACTACTGTATATGAATAGAAAAATTAAAATTAGTTAAATTTTCTTCAATCTTAAATGACCAAAATGCAATTTTCAAACAAATTCAAATAAAAAGGGATTCAAGCAAATTCAATCAAAAAGGGATTCACAAAAATGACGTTTTTCATTCTTAAATTACCGGAATTCAATTTTCAAACAAATAGGATGATGAGGGTAGGAAATAGTGACATTTTTTTAAATTCAATTTTCAAATATATAAATCCCAAAATTGGAAATTTTCCTAAAAATAAATAAATAAACGATACATAAGTTGGAATAAATACACTTAAGGTTATAAGAGCGGGTTGGTAATTATAAGCATGAGTTAAATAGGCCACCAGGAATTGTGGTGTCATTAGAATACATGGAAATCTATATTTAATTGGTAAAGCGGAATTAAAGAAAAATAAAACATTATTCGAGAATCTTTAAATTTGATCGTTTAAATATAAAAATTATATTAGCACTTCTCATCAACATCAAAGTAGTGCATGTATACACTTCTTTATATATTAATTATTTTTTGAAACATGTCACTTTGCCCCCTCTACCATAAATGAAATATTTTACAATAATCCAATATTATATAAAGTGAAATATATATAAGTAAATATTTCGTTGAGTTAAAAACATATTTATGGTTTGGTATTTTGGATTTCATTATTTTTATTTACTATTTATTATTTTCACTTAACCTAACATATTTTTTACAAAAGTATTTTTGTATAAAAAAATTTCTATTTATTTATTTCTTAAAGTTGTTTTTGAATGTGTATGTTAAAAGCAAAGATTTATTAAAACTGTTAGCTTACTTTATGAATGAAACTTACGTGTTTTGAATGTGTATGTTAAAAGCAAAGATTTATTAAAACTGTTAGCTTACTTTATGAATGAAACTTACGTGAACAAAAGTGATTACAAAATAAAATTCTTATAATTTATTAATATTTTTAATATAACTCAACGAAAAACAAAAAAAAATTCTCATGCTATAATTACTCATGGACATGCAATACTTGCATGAGTAGCCATTGGTTAAAAAAGAAGAGTTTTTGCATGATTACATAATTTGAAACCTTTATTATCACACTATAATAAAGTTAAATGTGTTTAAATAAATGTTACTAAATATTTAATTAAATAAATATATATATCTTAAATAAATGTTTAATTAATTAAATATATATATCTTACATATATCATATATTAAAAAAAAATAATATGTTGTTAATATATTTAATTATGTATTTTTTATTTATTAGGAATGAAGTTTTTGAATATATGTAAATCTATGTGAGTTAATTTGAATACATTTTTTTGGGTAGATGTAATTTTGTGTTAGATTTTTTTTATTTTTCTGGGTGGAAAATGAATTTTTATTTAATTAAATTAAGAGAATAATAACGTCATTGTTAAATGTATATATTAAATAGAATTAAATTTAAAGTAATAAATACATATATTTTTAAAATAAAATACAACTACTTGTAGTAAAGATTTTGTTCAGATACGAAGATTAAAAGATGAACATATTAATATTGTATTGAAACACAATAATGAAGTGAAAATAGATGGTATATGTAGATACACATTGTTAATGAGTCTATAGAGTACTGAGCTAAAGTTAATCATGTTATTAATTTGTAAGAAAGAATTTGTCTCGGCGAGTGGGCTTATTAAAGAGGAAATCCTTTAAAACAAGAAAAAAATTGATCTTAACATATAAGTGTGTATGATATAAGGATACATGAGAATTAAGGCTCAAGTCATATGTGGACAAGATTTAGGTGTTATGATTGACTGCTTGTTATTGGCATTGAAGTCAGCTCAAATGATGATTTTCACAGGATGTGGATATTATTCATCATGACTTCCTTATTTTTTTTATTAAATTGTGTTATGAAGCAAATAGGATTGCATAACTTGACGTAGATAGACACTTTTGCGGAGCATCTAAATCATGTCTTGTTGTTTAAGTTTTGTTGATACATCTAAATCATACACTATGATTTCAGTTATTTTTTTAGTTAACTGTTACATCAAAGTAGGACTGTTGAGTATAATGTTGGGATGATATTTCATGATATGCTTATGACGATAATGATGCACATATGGTTCTTATCTATTTAGTTGTTACGATAATGATGTTGTATGTTTATGATGAATATAATATGCATAAGGATTATGATGTTATGATATGCGGTATATTGATATGTGGCTCATTTATTATGTAATGATATGTCTTTGATGTTGATATGTTAATGTTATAACTTAGGAGGATAATATGATGTGAAGCATGTGGTAGTTGTATGTATATTTATGACAAGCAGAATTTTGTGATAACAATGATGTTATGTTCTTATGATGACACACAATAGTTGGCATCTGAGTTATCTTCTATAATGTTATTATTATAACTAATGCATTGGATGTATATTGAGATGTGGTGATTGACAGGAAATCCACAAATGGGTCGAGAGGGAAGGTTTATTTGACGATCATGTGGGATCCCATACATGCGAGGGAGAATATGTAACACCATATGGGCTTGGGACAAACTCAATCAACACTACATATGTCAGTGGTTCCTTTGTCTTGTATAACTCTTGATGGATAGCTCTTGAGGGGCTATGAGACCATCTTGAGGAGGCCAAGTGCCTGATATTGTAGGCTAAGTGCCTAATATTGGATTGAGATGCCAAAGAATGGTGGGGGTGTAAGGACATCGATGCTTGGGGTTGTGCACCTTAGTGTGTGTGGAGGGAGTGAGCCAGTCTTGCGAGATGTCCTAAGTTATTAAGTACTGAGACTGGATGCCTGCCTTGGGGCAAATGAGGTCTAAGACTTTGCGCGAGCCTTGGGGCTAGCCATAGGCTATGGTATAGATTGATGAGGCTTATACTTGGTTCTGAATGTGGGAAAAGTACAAAGACTCTTTGGGATTTCCTGGAAGTTGTGGAAACTTTCAATGCCTGTTGGTAATACTAGTTCAACAGAGAGTGTAGGGCAAACATGAAGTAATAAATAACTAAATAAAATAAAATGTTAAATGATTCAACTTAACTTCGGGCCGAAGTTCCTTAAAGAATGGGAGTATGTAATGCCCCCTAATAATAATAAAATAATAATAATTAATAAATAAAATAAAATAATATTAAAATATAAATAAATAAATAATAAACAATAAAGAAAAGATAATAATAGTAAGTAAACAATAAATAATGAACAAAATAATAATAATAATAATAATAATAATAATAAATAAAATAATAAATAATAAATTGGAATTGTATATATGTGTGTGTCTCTGTAAAGTATAAAAATAGTAAAATAAGTAAAGTTAACAAAAAGTAAAAATGAATAAAATAAGAAATTTAAATTATGAGAAATGTTAAATTAAGTAAAACCTAAAATAAAGAAATAAAAGTTGGCATGCTCACAGATGGAATGTGTGCATGCAGATCCTCTTTCTATTTATGGAACCATTTGGTCTATTTAATAGACGGTGAGGAGGGTGAGATTCATCCATTCCTTCATCCATTCTATTGGGGAAAAGTTTTGTGAGACCAAGGATTCTCTGGTAGTAGTGTGTTGATTGAGGGCTCGGGGGTGGCCAGCTGTAGAAAGATTATGTGCGGTTGAACCTACGATTGGGTGGAGAGTCGTCCCCAAAAATTTGTTGCGGTTAGTGAGATTCAAATAACGTTCAACTCTGAAATCACAAATAAGGAATATCATTGTACATGTAATTTGTCTCTTCTCATCTTTTTTGAAATTTTATGCTAATTACGTAAATAGATGTGTGTTGATTATAAATTGCATAATTGATCTAATTAGTTGTATATTTAAATTGTGGGTTGTTACATATGGTATCAGAGTGAGGTTTCAACTCTGTTAGACCTTTAGATTATCTCTTTTATGATTGATTAATATTTTAATTAATATCAAATTATTTTTATTTAATAAATAATTATTTATATTGAAAGGGTGTTTTTTTATTCTTCATGCACGTTGCATGAATGAGCATTTATTTATGGAGTAAAATGTTTTAAGTTAAAATTCCATGCATATTTCATAGCGAATTTATTATATGTACTATAAGAATGATAAAAAAAGAACTAATGATAATAGTTGTGTTATAGAAAACCATGATTTCCTCTCTTAGCTATAGCAACATCAATTGTTGTCAAATCAAATGTCTATATCTTATATTTTCAATAAAGATACGGAAAGCACGTATATTGAGAAGTCTAAGTTACTGTGTATGAATATGAAAATTAAAATTAGTTAAATTTTCTTCAATCTTAAATTACCAAAATTCAATTTCAAACAAATTCAAATAAAAATGTATTCACAAAAATGACAATTTTCATTCTTAAATCACCGGAATTTAATTTTCAAACAAATATATAAATCCCAAAATTGTAAGTTTTCCTAGAAAAAATAAATAAACGATACATCAGAAAAAGTTGGAATAAATACACTTAAATCGAGGTTATTAGAACGGGTTGGTAATTATAAGCATGAGTTAAATAGGCCAACGAGAATTGTGGTGTCATTAAAGTCGCCTCAATCATGCCCATGCAAGAATAGATGGAAATCTATATTTAATTGGTAGGGCAGAATTAAAGAAAAATAAAACATTGTTCAAGAATATTTAAATTTGGCCATTTAACTATAAAATTTATATTAGCACTCCTCATCAACATCAAACAAGTAGTGCATGCATAATGTTCTTTATATATTAATTATTTTTTGAAACACATGCCACTTTGCCCATTTACAATAAATGAACAATTTTACAATAATCCAATATTATATAAAGTGAAAATATATAAATAAATATTTTGCACTGTTAGAAACATATTTATGGTTTGGTATTTTGGATTTAATTATTTTTATTTACTATTTACTGTTTCCATTTAACTTAGCATATTTTTTACAAAAGTATTTTTCTATGAAAAAATTCTATTTATTTATTATTATTTCTTTCTTATAGTTGTTTTTGAATGTGCATGTTAAAAGTAAAGGTTTATTAAAAAGGTTATCTTACTTTAAGAATGAAACTAAAGTGAACAAAAGTGATTACAAAATAAAATTTCTATAACTTATTAATTATTTTAATATAATTTAAGAAAAAACAAAAAAAAATTCTCATGATATAATTACTCATGGACATGCAATACTTGCATGAGTAGCCATTAGTTAAAAAAAACAACGAGTGAGTTGCATGCTTTACATAATTTGAAACCTTTACTATCATACTATAATAAAGTGAAAGATGTTTAAATAGACGTTATTAAATATTTAATTAATTAAATATATATCTTACATATATCATATATTAAAAAATAAGTGTGTTGTTAATATATTTTTTTATGTGTTTGTGGGGGCAATGAATAATAGGAATCGATGACGGTGAGCAGCTCTGCAATGGTTTAGGGTTTCGTCAGTCCCTGCAATGGAGCTCTGCTCTGAGCACGACGTGTCTGCTACAAACCTACTGCAAACCCTGGCAACTGTATTCACCATCAAATAGTACAACCATCATGGAGTCCCTTCCGGGGGGGGGGACTCTGAGCCTCCCCCCAATGAGAACAATATGACTCAGACTAAGAATAGCCCTGATGGGGCCTCAGCATCGATCCCGCCTGTCATCACGACAAAGCAGACAAACTAGAACAACACTGGAACACAGAAAGGACCGCAAGAAACAGAGGCAATTCCCCAGAATGGACTGCGAAACACAACAGGAAATGTTGAAGCTCCCAAAGCAACTTCTACGACCTGCAAACCTGTAGCAGCAGAACGACCAAAGATAGAATTACCTGGACAAAGAATCAATACCCAAATCCAGTACATGAAAGACCATGCTCTCATTAGGAAATTTATTGGATTTTGGCCAACGGAGAAAGCCTTGCAGGGATGGATCGCTTCCAAATGGAAACCCAAAGGGCATATCACCCTGCAGCTGGGACCAAAAGGGTTTTTCATAGTGGTCTTTAACTATATAGAAGACCGAAATAGGGTCATTAACAACGACCCTTATTTCTTTAATACTACAGGCCTGTACCTGAGAGATTGGATCGAAAGATTCAATCCGGACAAAGAAGATTTGAGCTGGGCACCAATCTGGATCAGGTTATATTCCTTGTCTTTGGAATATTGGGATGTAGAATCACTAACAGACATTGGAAACGGCCTGGGGGATTTCATTAAAATAGCAGAAGAAACAAAACTCAGAAGATACACTTCCTATGCACACATCTGCGTCTATATGCATCTGAACAAAGCTCTTCCAGATTCGGTAAGTCTATATCATGATGATTTTGAATGGATCCAGTCCATAGATTATGAACATGTTCCTTTCAGATGTAGGAAATGTCATGTCCATGGGCATCTTTTCCGTGAGTGCCCGCTAAATGTTAAGCCCTCATCCAATACCTCCTCTAAGAAACCTGATACCGATGACTTTACAAAAGTGAAAAATCGGAAAAGGAATCACAAAAAACCTGCAATGCACCCCAAAATTCCCCCAGTTAGCACCTCTGCTCCCTCAACTAGCAATAGCTTCGATATTCTGGCTCAACCAGCATCAATGGCCTCTGAAACCCCCATGTATTATGACGAGCCTCCCAAATCGCCCTCTATCTCCACTCACACTGATTCAAGGCCTGCACAAAAACCTTTGCAACCCAAAGATACTCCCCTCTCCTCCTCAATTAAGGACGCCGCTTGGAAACCTAATGGTATGGACATAGACAATTTTACTGAATGAACCCATTCTTACAGCTGACTTCTTGGCAGGAAGCAGTGAACCCAAGCATATGGAAGAATAGCTGGAAAGTATAGACATAGGAGATCTGGATATATTTGGCCTGGAACAAGCCTACAAGGAATTTTTTTTTGACAAAATCCCGGCAAGACAACTAGAAAGTCTAGAGGTAATTCTATCTAGAGCCCATCAACAATGAACTTTAGGAATCCAACCAGGAAGTCAGTGGGATGGGAAGAATCTATTCAAAGATACCAAGAAATGGGGGAGAAAGACAGATTTACAAAGAACAATCCTCATTGGGGAAATGCTGGTAGAATCAGGAAGATACTCCAAACTAACAAAGTACTACAAGCCTCTCCCCAACCCTGAATAATGAAGCTCACATCTTGCAATTTAAGAGGGCTAAATAGCCCTGGGAAATACATAATGATTAAAAACATGATACAGTAGGAGAAACCTCAAATTTTCTTCATGCAAGAGACTAAATGTAATAGTACTATGCTTGGCAACATTCCCACAAAAGCTTGGCCAGGTAGTCAAATTGTAGTAGTGGATGCTCAGGGAGCCTCACGAGGAATTGCAATAGCATGGAATGCACAGGTCATCACGCTCATGGACATCCATTCAACCCATCACTTCATACAAGCTACTTTCCATATCATTGGGACCAATGTGCATGGCCATCTCACTAATGTTTACTTTCCCCAAGAAGCAGTGAACAAATCATTAATTCTAAATACGCTAACTTTGCTCAATTCCACCCGAATCCACCCTCTTTGGATAACTGGGGGTGACTTCAATATGATCACTAAATTAGAGGAAAAAATAGGGGGCCGAATCAAATTGGACACTGAAAGCGATCACTTCAAGGATTTCATCCAAAACAACTAGCTCATGGACCTTCCTTTTAACAATGGAATCTATACATGGAATAACAAAATATCCGGCTCCTAGTAGATTGCCTCCCGGCTGGATCGATTCCTGATTTCGGACAATGCTATCCACCTTGGTGGGGACTTCTCAGCCTCAATATTACCTCTTACTGGATCAGACCACTGGCCCATCTCGCTTCAATGGAAAAGGCTCAGAATAACCACACGAAGACCCTTCCACTTTGAAGATTTCTAGCTGACTCATCCAAACTTCAGCGATCTGGTCCATTCGGCATGGAAAAGTTTCATACCCCCAACAGGAACAAAAATGTTTCAATTCCAGCAAAAACTCAAACATCTCAAAATGCACATCAAGCATTGGAATCATGCCACCTTTGGAAACATTTTTCAAGCTCAGAAAGCTCTAGCTCAGGAAATGGAGAAAATCCAGCAGACCATCATCATTGAAGGAAGGACTGAAGCAATTTCAGAACAGGAAAAGAACCTTCAGAATCAAATAGCAGAGAGAGAAAAGCAAGAGGAAATCCTCTGGAAAGAAAAATCCCGGGTAAGATGGCTAAAAGAGGGCGAGCGGAATACAAAATTTTTCCACCACACCACTATACAGAGGAGAATGCATAACATTATTACCCAAATACAGTATCAGCAGGGAGAAAGATTGGAAGAACATGAGGATATTGAAAAAGAGCTCCTCGATCACTTCAAAGCAGTTCATCAAGAACCTCAAATTAACAGACAACCAACTATAGAAAGGATTCTCCAGCACATCCTGAAAGTGATAACGGATTAACATAATCAACTGCTCCTTCGTCCAGTCTCTCTACAGGAAGTCGACTCGACCATGCATCAGCTCAAGGAAGGAAAAGCACCTAGACCAGATGGTTTTACCTCAAACTTCTTTCACAAATTTTGGGATTTAATTGAAGATGAAGTCTGACAGGTAGTGGAAGAATCCAGAACCCTCCATTGGATGCTTCCCTCTTTGAATGTGACTTTCATTGCTCTCATCCCCAAAGAAGAGAATTCTCTTACGCCAGACAAATTCAGGCCTATAGCCCTCTGCAATGTTATATATAAAGTCATCTCCAAAGTGATTGCTTCTCGACTAAAACTGCTACTTCCCATGCTCAACTTCGCAAAACAATCAGGATATGTTGAAGGAAGGCAAATCATAGATGGCATCATTCTCACCCATTAGATAATTCATTCCCTGAAACACCATAAATAAGCAGGTATGCTACTCAAAATCGACCTCTCTAAAGCTTTTGATAAACTGAGTTGGATGTATATTCAAAAAATGATCTCAGCCTTTGGTTTTTCTCCTCCCTGGGTTAGATGGGTCATGAGCTTAATATCCTCCACCTTCTTCTCAATTCTTGTTAATGGCATTCCTTCAACACCTTTTCATCCCTCTAGAGGTATCCATCAAGGGATCCCCTCTCCCCCTTTCTCTTTGTTCTCATGGCCGAAGGGTTAGGACACATCATCAAGAATGCTCTTCAATCTCAACAGCTAAGGGGAATATCTCTCCATAACTCCCCTTCCATCACTCATCATCAATTTGTAGACGATAATATGTTATTTGGGCATCCTTCAGTCCAAGAAGCCCAAAATTTCAGATCCATTCTTAATGATTTCTCAGAAGCATTTGGAGCTAGCATCAATACTGTTAAATCCCAAATCTTCTTTTTTCACACTCCCTCCACAACTCAAACCGCAATAGCCCGCATTTTCGGATTCCCTATTGCCACTGTCCCTTCCAAATATCTTGGTGCTCCCTTAACTGATTCTGCACTTAAGCATACCTCTTGGTAATCGCTATTGGACAAATTAGAAGCCAGACTCACTTCCTGGACCTTTCGAGCCCTCAATATGGCTAGTCGTCTAGTGCTAGTCAAGGCTGTTTTGCAATCAATGCCACTATACCTCTTCTCTATTTTGGTAGCGCCGAAATGGGTGCTTAAAAAAATTTAAAATCTACAATGGAACTTTTTATGGGGATCTTCTGGTCAAAATCGCAAATGGGCACTCGTTAAATGGGCAACAATTTGTCTTCCAAAAAAACTTGGGGGTATTGGTCTCCAGGACCCTCAACATAGTAATGCAGTCATGGGAGCACGAATATGGTGGAAATGGCTCTATGCTCCACATACACTGTGGGTCATCCTCTGGACTACCAAATATGCAAACAATAGAATGCCAGACGATTTAATTCAGATTACAAATATCAGAAAAGGCTCTCGAATCTGGAATGTGGCCAGACAACACAGAGACATGATCCAACAACACAATTTTTGGGAAATATGAAACGGCAACAACGCCTGCTTCTGGGCTGACTCTTGGCAGCAAAGACCCAGGCTCAACAACATGATGAAACCAACACATACAGAGGACTAGGACAAGCATCAATTGGACGCAGTCAACCAATACTGGACTGCCACCCTCAGTCAGGGATATAGACATGGATAAGCTCGACATACATCATCAGGAAAAGAACAAAGTTAATGCACAAGGAGATGGACACAAAACTCACAAACATGAAAATTAGATTTTCCGATAAGAAGGACATCTTGCAATGGGGATACACTCCACGTGGAACTTTTACCACTCAGGAGGCTTACGACCTGTTGATTAGTACTCATCATATCAAGGACCCTCTTTGGGAAAAAATCTAGTCTCCCAAAATATGGCCTAAGATTTCTACCTTCCTCTGGGTATTATGTCATAAACGAATCCTCACATGGGACAACTTGAGGAAACAAAGCTTCCATAGGCCCTCAATTTGCCCCAATTGCAGACATTAGGAAAAAACCATACAACACCTCATGGACACTTGCAACTTAGCAAACAAACTTTGGGAAAAAACAAGCTTTAGATGTAAAAAGGAATGAAGAGTAAAAGGAGACATTACCAACACCTTCCGCAATTGGGCAAACAATCCGTACAAGAGTAATCTACTAAACACATTGTGGAAAATTGTCCCAGGTCTTCTCATCTGGACTTTATGGAAGGAAAGAAACTGCCACATCTTCAAGAATCAATCCACACCCATAGAGTTCATATGGAGAAATCTATGCAATAATCTACAGGAAACCTTAGCGCTCCAAACCTGGCTCGAAGATGATTTTCCTACTTCTCCACAGGAGCAGAGAATTTGGAAGAATTGGAATCTGAGGATTAACCAGCCACAGGAAAACCCCAGTAAATCCTTCTTAAATCACAAAAATTCCAGCGAGTGGATCCCTCCGCCACTAGGAATTTTCCAATTAAACTTTGATGGTGCCTCCAAAGGCAATCCAGGCATGGCAGGTTATGGGGGAATATTCAGGGATCATAATGGCAAACCTCTTCTGATTTACCTAGGCACAATTGGATGGGACACAAACAACTCAGCCGAGCTTGAAGGATTGTGGCAGGGCCTTCAACTAGCGCAGCAACTTGGCTTCTTTCCTCTAGTTATTGAAGGAGACTCTCAGATACTCATCAACATGACTAATCTAATTCTACAAGGGACCCCTACTCACAAAATGGTCTGCAGTTGGAGATTAGCAGCTCGTCTAGAGCTCATTGAACAATGGCTCACAACCAACAGAGCAATCACGTTCAAACATATCAGGAGAGATGGTAACAAAGTGGCAGACCTCTTGGCAAATTTGGGGGTGGTCAGTGATCGAACATTATACTCAGGATCGCTCAATATTATAAAAGATGGAATCCAATTACAGGCATGCACTGCACTGGTGCAAAATGATTTAGCACCCCTGGCTGCGGGTGTTTAAGATCGCATTAATGTGGATGAGACATTGGGCTGGCAGGTGGCATGGCTACAGGACCACCTGCATTCTCATCTGCGGTGATTTAAGGCGCGCCTCTGTCACCCAATTGGTGCCATTAATCTGGTGCGCGGGTCGAGACCTCCCCTGCAATTTTAAAACCATGGATTCGGATCATCTGCAACACATTGTTTCGCCTCCATTAGGTGATGCAGTATCCTGAGTTGTGTAGACTTGGGGAATGGAATTCACTTCTCCCATACTGCTCTCTGCACCCTGCAACTTAATTACTCAGCACCTGTTTCCGTCTCTGGTTCGGGACAACATGGTATCTTGAGAGTAGAGTCTGCCAACCATTCCTATCTCACAGCTAGAAATTCAGTCTTCTTGGCCCACACCAGCTTGCACCACCCCACCCATAGAACTATGCCAAGGCTCCGCCATCGCATGCACAACAGGTGTGGCAGCAATCGAGGCTGAGACATCTGCCCCCCCTCTCCACCTCCCTCTGCATCGACCTCTTCTTCATCCTCCCTGTTAGCGTTTGAAATTTCACCTCAGGCTGAAAAGGCAAATCTCAAAAGCTACATCAAACCATTCAGCCTCGTAGCTAGCCCTACGGGGCAAGAGAAGGCTCTCTCCTGTCAATCTCGTTAAATTTTCAATGGTAAGAGATGACCAATTCAAGGTAACACAGATATTAGGCTAGTAAACTGATTTGAAGGTTGATTTGGGGGTTTTTGGGGTTTTTGGTGGCAAATTGAGGAACTGCAATTTACGGTGCGGGGATTGGACACAGTTTCTGCAGGGAAGTCTTTGGGGCAAGGTAGGAGATTGTGTAGATGTCTTTAGCTGAAATGGATGATCTGGAAGAAAGATAATAAGGCTAAAGAGAGCAAACAATGGATTTGAATTCTCTTTAGACAGTAGAAAACATAGAAATTAAACAAATTTGAAAGCAGAGCATGCAAGCATGAATTCTAACTTTATCACTTCATTTGTTTAATATGCAGCAGTATAGAAAGGAAATGAATCACATAACAAAGCTTACAATAACATGAAGAGACACACCATCAACACAATGAGTCCACAAGAATCCCAATGATGACTGCAAAACCCTGGTCTTCCTTAGCCAAAAATTGCAGAGATACAAGCAAAATATACAATGATAGTTCCTCCCTCAAGAGTCCAACCATGAAAATGAGCATGAAAGTACATAATATAGATGATCTAACCTCTTCCCCACCTCTAGGGGTCGAGCTCACTATCCTAGGAGCTGTTTGAACAACTCCTAAACTAAGCACTACAAAATAGGCAGTCAAAACAACTTGCCTCTAAAAACTTGGAAACCAGTTCATACAGTCAAATTTACCCTTTTACATGAGAGAAACTTCTAGAAGAGTAAAACAAGAGTAAAAGTACCCAAAAAGTGCCACAAGTACAGTCAAAAGGACCACCATCGACCTCAGCAAGTCAAACTGGAGCTAAACTGCAAATTCTGGGCTGAACTGGTCAAATCTGGCAAAGTTCCCTCAACGGGTCGCGCACATCCAGCTCAACGGGTCGCGCACTTTGGAGCCCTGTTTGGAGGCCTTCCCGATGTCAGAATCAGGTTCAGGATAGCTCGTTGGAAATTTCTCTGAGTCTAATTTCCAACCCAACCAGAATTTTTGGATTTGGAGGTCATTTTCCCAGTCAAAAGTCAATTCTCCCAAGACTACTTCTGCAGCTCAAAAAAGGGGCAGAAAGTCAAAATTTGACTGTATTTTGACCTTTTGGAGGCCCAAAACTTCATGAAAACTCAAGGTAATGGATGGGCATATGTAACTTTGCATGAAAAATCCATCAATGCTGAGTTTTCGCAAAACGGAGCTACGATGACAAAGGGTCTCACCGGGGGTGAGACCCGTTGAGAAGCCAAAACCTGTAAATTGCCCAAAAATGCCAAAAATGAGCCAAAACTTCCAAAATTTTTTGTACTTGGTGCTGTGAAGAGGCTAGTGAGTGTCATGATGAGTAAGAGAAGCCTCAGCCAAGATGCGGAGTGGGTTGGCCTTCTTCTTCCTCCTAAGAGCCTCGGTCAATCTTCTTTGGAACACTTTCATCTTTGCTTTACAAACGTGCATCCTAGCCCAATAGTGGTTTTTCATGTTCCTTAGCAACCTTTTGTCTTGATTGGCCTTAGCCAACAGCCTCTCCAAGTGGGCATTCTCCTGAATAAGCAAAGACTCCCAGTCAACAGGCAATGGATCACCGGGCCTCCTACGGTTGAGGACTCGATCACTACGAATCCTCCAAATCTCATCAAGTGCCTTCTCCTCCTCCAACTGTGTGTTCCGCTGCTCTAGATATGTGATGGTCCATTGGGCACCCTCAAGTTTCCACTGCAAAGTATCATTCTCGGCCCTAAGCTGCTGAATGATCTCCTTTGCCTCTTGGCTATGAGAACTGACCTCAAGATCGATCACTGGATCCTCATGAACCATGGGCTCTTTGCCCCTCTGCAATACCTCTGCTGGTGAAGAAAGCGAGGCCCCTTCCACCTGCTGTGGAGATAACACTCGCTGCTCTGAAGATGAAGGCGAGACCCCTTCCACCTGCTGTGGAGATAGTACTCGCCTGGCTGCTGCAAATAAGGCCCTTGGGCCTTTCTGATAGGTGACCATAGGAGTGGAGCTGACATGTCGGGTGATGGGAGCATCAGGCTGCTGAGATGGTCCTCCCTCCTCATGAATAGCCTCCTGATGTGGCTGAGGTGGCATTGTGAAAAACTCACGGGAGATGAACTCCTCCCATGAAATACCCTGCTGAGTCAACTGATAAGAGACTATAAGCTGGATCAAACCATAGTGACAAAGGCTCCGGTACTGCTGGGCCGGGGTCTTCCTCTGCAACATGGGTACCATCCTCTGAATGTTCTGAAATAGGAAGATCGGGAGGTTCATCATCCTCACCCGGGTGAAATGCATCAACAGGCGAATGTGATATGAATACACCTGTGAAAATCTGCCCTCACATGTGAAATAATGCATGATAAGTCTCATGAGGGGAGCATACTCACTCCGAAGAAATCTGAATGGGAAAACACCTGCCAACAGTTTCACAAATGATGGCCGGACATAGGGCTCAAAGTGAACAAAATCAAGTAGTCTGCGCTTAGACCACACCTCACCCACATTCGGTATACCTGTAGCCTCTGAGATCACCTCGGGTGTCAATATGAAATTCACCCCTGCAAGAGTGACATGTCCATCATGGAGGTGTAAGACAAACAAGCGGGCCAACTCTCTATGATGCTGAATCTGAGAGAGCCTCTCACAAAACTGATAGCATGACATGTACTGGAAACAACTCAGTGCCAAAGGACAAGCCTGTAACTCTGCCAATGAAGTAGGCTCCTCCCTCTTATGGTGACCTCCCTTACCCCCTCTACGAGGTCTCCTCTGTTCCTCAATCTCTGTAGATGATGAATGGTCATCACCTTGCTCATAAGTCTTGGTATCTGACATGGTTTTGGAGCAAGGTGGGCAAACTGAAGGACAAATTGAACTGCTGCCTCTGCCTGCAAAAGTACTGAACTCTATGCTGTTTCAAGGGGGAAAACATGAGGGGAATGTTAGGGGAGGGAACTTCTTAACAAGGAATGGGAATATATGAAAATAACAGGGAATTTTCAAGGGAAACTTTACAAATTGTCATGCATATAGGAACAATTTTAACATTGGGAAATCATTTGCAAAGAACATCTCATATGGGACAAAACATGTATGATAATGAACATGTAAGGGGATACATATATCAATAGGGGCATAGGGACACCATACACCAAATTTGCTTGTATGAGTTCATGTGTGTCATAAGGCAAATTTTGCTCTTTTTGTTCATTAAGGAGCACATGCACATTAAGGAGTACATACACATTATTTTCATATAAAGGGAAAGTTTCATGTACAAGGGGATGTCAAGGGTATATAGGGGTTATGTGCATGCCTTTTGATATATAGCAAAATTTTAATTTCACATGACTCTTTTCTTTATTTTCAAATGTATCTTTTCTTTTTGTTTTATTTTTTGCATGTGTATGGTAGAGGGAATTATGGTTTTGAGTGCTTGTGAGAGGGGTAGGGTTTATAGCTTAGGGATGGGGGAAAAAATCAACATTTTATGTACAAATCAAATGGGACAGAGATGCAAGCATGACTATGAATGAAAGAGGGAAAAAAGGAAGGGATCAATGGGACAAAAAACACTTGAAACAGTCACAAAACCCTAGCATTTTACAAACATTAGCAACAGCCACATTAATCCATTCATTTGCAAATTTAAAAGATAAAACCATAGCATACATCATTATTTTCATCACCCATACCATCAACCATGGATTAGGAGCCTACCTCGACCGATCAAGCAAGTTTGAAGAGGAATGAAGGAATTGTTTTGAAGTTTTGATAGCAGGCAGATGAACGGGTCGCGCACAGCCCTGGACGGGTCGCGCACAGCCCAACGGGTCGCGCCCGTTATGTTTTTGCACTGCCGGGGACTGCTGGACGGGTCGCGCACCGCCCAAAAGGTCGCGCACGAGCCTGGACGGGTCGCGCACCTGCAAACTGCCCGAAACGCTTGTAATTTTGCCTCCTTCGCTTTTCACTCTCTCACAATCTCTCTTGGAAGCTCGAAATGCACAATGAGAGTGAAAGGAGGGAGATTACCTTTTATAATCTCACTTTGAAAAAATTTCATTCAAAAACCCACTTTATAAAGTCTATTTTGACACTTTTAAAAAACATTGATTTTCTTGGTTTCCTTTATCCTGAAGTTGACCTTTTGAGTGCTTTGACCTGATTCTTTTTGCAGGGAGATCATCTGAAGGACTGTGGCAAGGGGACCAGGGTTGTTGCTGCCTTTCTGAAGACAATTTGGAAATTTATTCTCTTTACAAAAATTATCATGACCTTGGCTTTAAAAACAGGGTTTTTAAATCCAAGGTTAAAAATGAACTATACATGATGAAAATTTCAAAGGAACATGTTTACCATCCTTCCTCTGGCTTGCTGGTCACTCAAGGACTCTCAGAAACATGACCTTGCTAAGACAACTGACCAAAACCCTAGACCTGGAATTTTGACATTAAGACCAAATAAGAGCAGCTTGACAAACTCAATGACCTGATATGACCTGATCCAGCAAAGCCAAGAGGGGTATGAATAGACCAGCTCCTCCATCAGGGTTATGGCATGCCTAATGAGATGCAAACTTTGACACTGATGAGACACCTACCAATGCAAATGCAAAGAGCTTTGATCACTGATGGAGGGATTTCAAGACCGACACTAACACTCCCCATCCTCCATTCCATCCACGAGTCGCTACCCTGCCACCCGTAGCGGAAGAGGTCGCACTCACCTCGGTGAAGCTCAAAGGGTCACTGCTGCTACCCAGACGATCAATCTACCTATGTCCCCTCAACAACGTCATCAATCTGCTCAATTTCACTTCCTCTGCGCTTCGAACAGACCCACAATAATAGCCACTGTCTTTGTAGAATTCAGAGAGGAGACCTGCCCACAATCTGTCCTAGCCAACAACACTGTGAAGACACTGGTTCAAATGCCTCCCACCTGTACATAGGAGAAGCCGAGTGCCAGTACTCAGAAGATGGCTCAGGAGCAGCCTGCAACCAGCAAGCTAAAAGCCTTGGGTAACAGTGACACCATCAAAGGCAAAGGCAAGAAGACTGATGACACTACGGGTGGCAAGAAGGTAGCTGAGAATGATTGGGAGGATTACAAATGCTTGATAGTGGAGGAGCCGCCATTGCCTACTGACACCTAGCACATCCATGCAGACAGGTTTCGCTACCCAGCTCTGTTTTTTGATGGTTTATTTTAATGTTTTTTTCTCAAGATATGTGGTCATTTTGAGGAACTTGCTATAATGGACTATTTTGATTTAAACGATAGCATCCCTGTGAAGGTAGGATTTTCCATTGTTTTTTGGACTGGTTTCCCCTTCGGGCAGTCTCAACTCAGTTTTTCTGATGTTTAAACTTGCTATATCTCTGTTCCAGACTGGCAGAGGCTAGAGCGTCGTTGTAATTTTACTGTTACTATAATAGAATTAATTTTACTTGGAATATATATATATATATATATATATATATATATATATATATATATATATATATATGTCTTTTTTATTTATTAGGAATGAAGTTTTTGAATATATCTAAATCTATGTAAGTTAATTCGAAATTACATCATTTTTTAAGAAAGCAAAAAAAATTGGTTAGATGTAATTTTGTATTAGATTTTTCTATTTTTTCTAGGTGGAAAATAATTTTTTTATTTAATTAAATTAAGATAATAATAATGTCATTTTTGAATGTATATATTAAATAATAGTAAATTTAAGGCTTTAGGGGGATGAGGCTCTGAAAATGTCGGGTCGGGTTATTTTGCGCGAAGGGTTTGGTTAGGGTTTTTTACAGAACCCTGATGCTCCAGTAACCGCGTCGCCCTCCGTTTCCACCCGTCGCTACCGCTGTCACCGCCTACCTCTCCTCCGTTACACTGCCTCTTTCGGTTTCGTAACTTCGCACAGGGGGGATTATACTGTGCCGTGACTTCCGTTTCTACCTGTGACAGTTCATTTTTTACCCTGCACGGTCCGTAAACTGCAACTTGTCTTTTTCTCCAGGATTCTCTACTCCACAAGGTGTCCGCCGTCCCGAGGCGCAGCTGGCCATGGAGGATCTGGATGCCGTTGATTATTTTGCTGACTCGTTGGAAGGGGTCTCCATCTGGCATACTCCATATGCCACCTCAGAAGGTATGTTCAATTCTGATTTCCCCGAAAATTACTCACAGTTTTCCTTCGGTGAACTATCGAGGACTCAGCCTGTGGTCCTTCCGGATGAACCTCCTACCTGGCCAGCCCTCTCTACGCCCCCTCACTCTCCGGCAACCCTCGGTTTTGTCTCTGGTTGCCTAAACCCTAACCCTGGTTTAGATCTCCCGGAAGCTGGCTCTTTTTCTCGACCGCCGCATAACCCTTCTCTGCCTTCTTCCTCTGCCGGTCTCGCGGTCTCCCTTGGTCACTTCTCCGGTAGCTTCACTGCCGTACCCCCGCTCTCGGGCCCCCCTTTTGTTTCTGGCTCCGGAATCCCTGCCTCTCATCAGATCTCGGCTCCTTTGAATGTTACCGCTCCGCCTTCTGGTCAACCTCAGAACCTTCCACCTCCGCGCGGCCCTAAACGGAAATATAAGTGCTTCAAATCCAAGGAGGACGATATTTTCCTCAGACTGGAAGAGGATATTCAGTGGGGAGAAGCGATGGACTTTGCAGATCGGGTCTTGGTTGGTCGCATCAGGGGGCGCAGCTACACGGCGGCACAATTGAAGACCTGGGCAACTGAAGTTTGGGGGCATCATTTGGTGAACATCCCTCATGTGCAGACTTTCGTGAGGGGATGGTTCGCACTGAGGTTTGCTCGTGCTGACCACACTAATTGGGTTTTGTCCTCCTATTGGCATTTTGAGCATGCCCCTGTGCTCCTTAAGAGATGGACACCTTTATTCGACCCTGAGAGAGAGCAGATAGGTATTGGACCAGTTTGGATTAGGCTCCCAGGGTTACCTCTCCAATACTGGTCTGAAGATATATTCAAACGTATTGGTAATGCTCTTGGTACTTACATGGGCTACGATAAATCCTATCATCAGACTGGCATGATGGCTTATGCCAGGATCCTCGTCAACATGGACACCAGGGGCGGGCTTTATGAGCACATTACTATACAGTGGAGAGACTCAGCTCGCAGACAGATCATTGATTATGAGGGCATTCCCTATCGCTGCCGTAGGTGCCACAAAGTAGGGCATCTCTACAAGGACTGCCCTCTCCTCCAGAAAGCGCCAAGGAACGACAATGTAGTAGGGGTCGACCCTCTCCTGGACACCTCCCCTATTCAACATCCTGTACAGCATCCAGAGCCTCAACTGCACGAACAGGACGATGGTGTCCCCCGGAACACTTCTGCGGCCGCTGATACTGCCACTGTCTCAGCTGCACCTCCTACAACAACAACAGCTCCTGTGCAATCAGCGCCACAACAAGAGGACTCAGCGAATACGGGTATGTCTTTATCTCCCCCCTCATTGATATCTCCTGCATCCTGCACTGCATCGGGCATATCACTTCTCCCTCCTAGCACTGATCCTCTATCCTCTTTATCATCTCCCGCTCCTCATATCATTCACACTCACTCATCCCTCACTTGCTCCCTTCCTCTCCCTCCTCCGTTGGCCCCTCCTCTGTTGATCACATCGACCCTCGCATCCCTCTCCATTCGATCGTCTCAGACATCTCCTCGTTACTCGCTGCGATCCCGGTCGAGGGACAAGGGTCCTGACGTCGTAGGTCTTGACTCCGTGAGTGTTCCCTCCTCACTTAAGACCTCCCGTGGTCGACCCTCCCGCATTACCAAAGCTAGGCACACTGCCGATGAAGAGGTTGCCCTCGGGCGACAACAAACTATCTTTAGGGCGCTTAGAGCAAGGGATGGCCCTCTTCCCCTCCCCTCATGAAGGTTCTATCTTTTAACTGCCGAGGGTTTGCTAGCTCAACCAAAAAACTAGCGCTCAGGAGGTTGCTTATTTCGACTCATCTGGACATTATTTTCCTACAAGAAACCCTCTGCTTGGCTGATCCCCTTATTCATACCCTCTCCTCCTGGCTCCCTAACTAGACCTTCCATGCACTGGATGCGTCCAGGCGATCTGGTGGATTGGCTATTGGGGTCTTCAACAGGGCTGTGGATATTCAGAATTTCTGGGGAGGCAGGGGTTTCATTGGCCGAGACATTTTTGTTCACTCTATTGAAAGGTATATTCGCATCATCAACGTCTAAGGCCCTTGCACTGACCGCGCCAACTACTGGAGATCCCTACTGGAAACTGGACTTCTACAAGCTGATAACATCATATTGGGAGGGGACTTGAATTTTTCCCTGGGCTTCTGCGAATCATGGGGGCATATGGCACAGGTCGACACCCTCTCCGATACCCTCTCCACCTTATTAGAGGATCATCACTGGGTGGACATTCCATCTGCTCGTTTACAATACACCTGGTCAAATAACATGAGTGAGGATCAGAGTTTGGCCAGGAGGCTCGACCGTTTCCTTATTAAGGAGACCCTGTATAACAACCTCCCCAGATTCCGCCAATGGGTTAGATCCGGTGGCATATCCGACCACAGGCCTATCTTCCTGGAGGCAGAAGACCTTAATCACAAAATCAAGAGCCCTTTCAAATTTAATGCAGCTTGGCTTCAGGACCCCTCGTATATTCAGCTGGTCCAAAATTACTGGCAGAACAATCCCATCAGGGAAGATGAGGAACTCTCTGCGGGTTTTGTTAGAAAGCTTATTGAACTCAAGCAGATCACCAAAACTTGGGCACACCAAAAGCGAATCCAAGATAATCACATTCTGAAAGAGGCTGAACAGGTCATTGCTGAGTTTGAGGATACATCATCTGGGACTTTCCCCACACAGGAGAGCAGGGAACTGTATACCACTCTCATCGCAAAACGCTCCCAAATACTGAAAGAACGAGAAGAAAGTTGGAGGCTAAGGAGCAGGGCTATTTGGCTCTCTGAGGGAGACAATAACACTAAGTTTTATCACAAATTCGCCAATGGACGCAAAGCCATCAACACTATTTGGGAATTAAAGGATGATCGTGGCCACACTGTTTCATCTCAACAGAACCTGGCCAGACTGGCCACTGAGCACTTTAGAGGTATATATACCGCTCCTGGAGACATCAATATTTTGGAGATCATGAGAGTAGCTGAACTCTTTCCCAGATATGTTGAACAAGAAGAGTCGGATGAGCTTCAGAGGGAAGTATCCATGGAGGAACTAGAAGCTACAATAAAATGGTTTAAAAAAGATAAGAGCCCTGGCCCAGATGGGTGGACCATAGAATTCTACATCGCTTTCTTCGACATCTTGGGAAATGACCTTCTGAAGATTGTGGAAGATAGTAGGAGGAGAGGAAGGATATCCTCTGCTATCAAATCCACCTTCATCGCCCTTATTCCCAAATCCGATGCCCCGACCTCCTTCGATGACTTCCGCCCCATCTCACTTTGCAATTGCCTCTACAAAATCATTGCCAAGATTATCGCCAACCGCCTCAAGCCCATCCTCTCGCATCACATATCCTCCGAACAATTCGCTTTCTTGCATCAAAGACAGATCCATGAAGCCATCGCCATTGCTCAAGAACTCATGCACTCCCTGCAGATCAAAAAACAGAAAGGAATGATTCTTAAAGTGGATCTCTCTAAGGCATTTGACAGAAAAAACTGGCTGTATTTAAGGCTGCTGCTAACTCATCTTGGTTTCCCCTATGGCTTCATTAAATGGACGATGAGCTGTATCACCGATGTATCTTACAGTGTATTACTCAATGGGGAAGCTACCTCCTTCTTCACATCAGAGAGAGGACTTAGACAAGGATGTCCTCTCTCACCTCTGCTGTTCTTGCTGATCATGGAAGGATTAAGCAGAATTATCTCATCCGCCAGAGATAGGCATCAATTGACTGGCATCAAAATTGTGGACAATTTCTTCCTCACGCACCTGTTATTCGTTGATGACATCTTGATATTCTTAAATGGCAGCATTGGGGACTCCACTTCGCTTCACAATTCCTTTCTCCTATTTCAGCAAGCCACTGGAATGAAGATCAATGAAAATAAATCCACGATCACCACGGTTGGCTGCTCCATTCATGAATCTTCCTTTGCCTCACAGCGCTTTCGCTTTGTCTTTTTGAATCTGAAGGATGGAATAAAGTACCTCGGCTTTAGACTAAAACCATCTGGCTACAAAATTGCTGACTGGTTATGGCTAATAGCAAAAGTGGAAAAGAGGCTACAGGTATGGTACCATCGATACCTCTCACGTGCAGGCAGATTAGTACTCATCAAAGCTGTCATTGAAGCCACACCAGTCTATTGGATGGCCCTAGCCTGGATTCCAAAAGGCATTTTGAACAGGCTCCAAAGTATTTGCTGCAGATTCCTTTGGAAAGGACAATAACAGGGGAGACTTTTCGCTTGGGTAAAATGGGATACCATTGCCAAGCCCAAGCGATGGGGTGGTTGGGGCATCAAGAAGTTGGATTTCTTCTCCAAGGCTCTGGCTGCTAAGCTCGGATGGCGTCTACTTACCTCAGATGGTCTCTGGTCTCAAGTCGCATGTGCTAAATACATCAAACCACAGACCGTTTTGGATTGGATCTGTACACAACATGGCACCAATCACCAAATTTCCAATATCTGGAAAGCAGTCATCGGCACCTTACCTCTGCTGCGAGATGGTATCACTTGGCGCATAAAGGAAGGTAACGCCGTTCGCATCGGGCTGGACCCATGGGTTGGATGTGGAAATGCCCATAGGTTATCTGCTGATATTATTAGATACCTCCATGACAGAGGGATTACTCACATTAAACATATTGGAGATCATGCAAATTCCTCGTTCCTTCAGCAAGCTTGCTTATCCGCCCAAGCTTTAGAATTGCCTGCACAGTGGATAAACGAATGGTCGAAGTATACAATTGCACTATCTCAAGCACACATGAGGCTCACTGATGGACCAGACGAGATCATTTGGGCGTTCACCAAGCATGGTGTCTACACACCAAAGCTTGGATATCTAAGGCTCATGGAACCTTATAGACCCCCAGATATACTTCCCACCTGGAAAGCGCTCTGGAAGCTTAAGTCAGCCCCCCGGACGAGATTGTTGATGTGGAACATCCTATTTGATAAAATTCCTACCGGCACCAACCTCATGAAGAGGTCCTTCTATGGACCCTTTCGCTGTCACTTATGTCATAACGCAGAAGAAAGCACCGATCATTTGTTTCTATTCTGCAGCTCTTCTATTCAATTCTGGAAATCTCTTACCTCACAGATCCCGCTTTTGAAAGAATGGCATGGTAACAACCTCTCTGAAGCATGGAATGCCTGGTGCCATAATCACTCTGGGAAAGCTATTAACCTGCCTCTGCTGGCTTGCTGGGCCATTTGGATCGCGCGGAATCAGTCAATCTTTAACCTTAAAGCCCCTCACTGGCCTTCTATAATCCTCCACACGGTTGCTGATTATAATATGCTTCCTGAAGAGGATCCCCCCGCCCCGCCTCGCATCATCAGACCTGTTCCCATCGACATATCAATACCATGGGCTTTTTTTGATGGCTCGGCCCAAGAAGCGGGCTGTGGGGGTGGTGCTATCCTCCATCTCAACGAGAGGCACTGTTTCAAGTTACAAATCAATCTTGGTAGAGGCACAAATAACTATGCTGAACTGTGCACGGCCAAACATATCATCCACTTTGCTATCCATAAACAATGCAGACACCTACAGCTATTTGGAGACTCTAAAATTGTTTGCAATTGGCTGAATGATGCATCCCATTGTCATGCATTTTCTTTGAGGCACATACTTGATGAAGCAAAGAGATTGATTGCAGCCTTTGAATCTTTTGTTTGCCATCATGTTTACAGGGAACAAAACACCGTCGCCGACCAGCTCTCCAAAGAGGCCGCGCATAGAGAAGGAGAAGACTGGTTGATCCAGGAGGAAATAGACGGCATATACTACCAGCACTACCACAGACCTTTTGATGACCACATGGACGAGGGGCTATGAAGCCCACACTTTATTTCAGTTAACTTTTTGTTTATAGCATGTACATAGACACTGTCTAGACATGAGTTCAGCTGAACTCTATTTTGTTTATATACAGCATATATATTGCTCTCTGCGAAGAGCATAGGCAAATTTTGATCACTGATAGACATACTAGTATTTTTTGGAAATGCTCCCTGCGTGGAGACATCTTAGACTACTCTCACTAGAACTACAGTTATTTTTTGATCTCGACAGGCAATGCTGCCTCCATATGAATATGCTTCGGCATCTGCAAAATGTAATTTCTTAACACATAATAGAAATTACGACTTTTTCCCAGGGGAAAAAAAAATAGTAAATTTAAAGTAATAAATATATATATTTATATATAGTAAAATAAATTACAACTACTCGTAGTAAACATTTTGTTCAGATACGAAGATTAAAAGGTGAGCATATTAATATTGTATTGAAACACAATAATGAAGTGAAAATAGATGGTATATGTAGATACACATTGTTAATGAGTGTATAGAGTATTGAGTTAAAGTTAATCATGTTATTAATTTGTAAGACATAAATAATTTGTATCAACGAGTGGGCTTATTAAAGAGGAAATCCTTTAAAATAAGAAAATTTTTGATCTTAAGGGTCTTAACATATAAGTGTGTATGATATAAGGATACATGAGAATTAAGGCTCAAGTCATATGTAGACAAGATTTAGGTGTTTTGATTGACCGTTTGTTATTGGCATTGAAGTCATCCCCAGTGATGAGTTTCACAAGATGTGGATATTATTCATCATGACTTCCTTATAATTTTTATTAAATTGTGTTATGAAGCAAATATGATTGCATAACTTGGCGTAGATAGATATTTTTGTGGACCATATAAATCATGTTTTATTGTTGAAATTTTGTTGATACATCTAAATCATACACTATGATTTCAGTTATGGTTTTAGTTAACTATTACGTCAAAATAAGATTGTTGAGTATAATGTTGGGATGATGTTTCATGATATGATGGTATGAGGATAATGATGCACATATGGTTCTTATATATTTAGTTGTTACGATAATGATGTTGTATGTTTATGATGAATATGATATGCATAGGGATTATGATGTTATGATATGAGGTATATTGATACGTGGTTCATTTATTATGTAATGATATGTCTTTGATGTTGATATGTTGATGTTATAACTTAGGAGGATATTATGATGTGAAGCATGTGGTAATTGTACGTATATTTATGACAAGCAGAATTTTGTGATAACAATGATGTTATGTTTTCATAATGACACACAAAATAGTATCTATAAAAACTATAAACTATAAAAATAGTAAAATAAGTAAAGTTAACAAAAAGTAAAAATGAATAAAATAAGAAAGAGTTAAATTATGAGAAATATTAAATGAAGTAAAATTTAAAATAAAGAAATAAAAGTTGGTATGTTGACACATGGAATGTGTGCATGCAGATCTTCTTTCCATTTTTGGAACCATTTGGCCTATTTAATAGACGATGAGGAGGATGAGATTCATCCATTCTCTTGGGGGAAAGTGTCGTGAGACCAAGGATTTCTTGGCAGTAGTATGTTGATTGAGGGATCGAGGGTGGCCAACTGTAGAAAGATTATGTGCAGCTCAACCTACAGTTGGGTGGAGAGTCGTCCCCAAAACTTGGATGTGGTTAGTGGGATTCAAATAACGTTCAAGTCTGAAATCACAAGGAATATCATCGCTACAAGTAAGTTGTCTCTGCTCATATTTTTTGAAATTCTATTCTAATTAGTTGAATAGATGTTTGTCGATTATAAATCGCATAATTAATCTAATTAGTTGTATATTTAAATTGTGGGTTGTTACAGGACTCATTTGTAGTAGGTATATGGGTTAGAAATGAAGTTCCAAAGTTTTAAGAGCTATGTACAAATTGTACTCAAGAAGAATCAATGATCATATAAAAAGGAAAGATTTAAAGACCATATGAAGTCGATTCTCAATCATATGCAATACATTTAAAGAAGGGTGTAGGAAGAAAGAAGTTTGGTTTCCGAAGGAGAAATGAAGGACGAAGACCTGAAGGTAGAAGATCTGCTCCTCAAGGAAAGAGAGACATGTTAAAAGTTCAATGCTATAAATGTCACAAATATGGTCATTTTAGACATGATTTTATTGAAATATCAAATGACAGAAAGAGAAAGGGGAAGTAGCATGTTGCCACGAGAGACTTGGATGAACTTTCAAAGAAATTTTATTTCTATGCTCTTACTGGTTCTATTGCAAATAGTGAATATTCGTGGCTAGTAGATAGTGGTGCCTCAAGACACATGATGGGAGATCGATACAACCTCACAAATATAGTGGGAAGAATTATTATCTCAAAAGGTGGAACTTGGAGATAATAACATTTATGTAGTCAAAGGAATTAGGAAGACATCCATTGAGCTAGAATAAGGTGACGATGTTCATCTTAGCAACATCTTATATGTACCAGTTTTGAAGAAGAATTTGGTTTATATTTCTTGCTTAAAGACAAAGGAGATAGAGTAACATATATTGATGGAAAAGTTCTTATTTGGACCAAATTCTCTAGCATAGATTCCGCTAGAGTAATTGGAGCTTGTGAAGGAAGGTTATATAGAATTTTGAAAGAACCTACTCAAGAACTTGTACATAATGATATTAATCCATGTGAACTTTGACATAGAAGATAATATGCTCATCTCCACAATATGTTAGAAAATGTAAAGTGACAACTTATTACTCTTATTTTCTTTAGCCTAGATACTTGCTTGTGAATATTAGTTATCTTCTTTTATATTCCTTTAGTTAGATCGTTTCATCAAACATTATCAAGAAGAAACAACAATAAAAGAAGACACAAATGTAGGCTCTCAACCAGGGAAAAACCCCTCCAAGGGGAAACCCTAGAAACTCTTATCTTCTTAGAATCTACTTCAAATGAGATACAAAGACCCAAATTGTAGACCAATCCTTCTCCTAGTACCAAGTTATCCCTTCCTCAAGTCATTCCTTAATTATACTCCACCCAACTTCAATATTGAAACTTCAACCCGCTAATTACAATATTACACCTTGTCTTGCAACTTCAACCCTGCAATTCTGGTCTTGCAGCTTCCAAGGAAGCCCTAGATCAACCAACTCTTGTGACCTTCCTAGAGCAAGATAAATTCTCCTAAGGTCAACGAGATCTAGATCAAGTATCCTTCCTTCCAGCTACAATATATTACACTTCATCCTTCTGCGACTCGAACCTGCAACTTTGGCCTCTTCCTACAACCCAAAAACCCTAGAATTTCGCACATGTGAGAGATAGATCCCAGAAACAATATATTTCGTCATTCCAAATTATTCTTGACTTTAACTCTTCTTCTTCTTGCTTCCCAGTTACAGATCGAACTCTTTCTTGATATATTGAACTTGTGAGTGAGTGATTCCCAAATGAAGTTGAACTACTCCTTTATATAACCTTCTCAAGGGAATTCCATCCTTTAGGTTGAGTTGATGATCTCGGGGCTGACTTGTACTCTTGGAGATTCCAGGAATTTCTAGACTCAAAAATATTTTTTTTTACAATTACAAATTTCCTGGAAGGGTCTTATAAACATGATGTTGACTCTACTGACTCATGCTAATAAATACTAAGACCTAACAAATCCTAGAATCAAGAAGAACAAGATTTTAACTAGAATACCATCAATAATGAGCATGAAATCCATGCTTTAATAATAATAATAATAATAATTTTTCTTCTTTTCTTGTTTGTTACATAGGATACATATTGAAATGAGTACAACAATTATGAAGACTGAAACTAGTTACATTTCTCAATGCTCCCTCTTAACTAGGGCAATATTCATAATTGTACAACTAGTATAACATCATATCTCAAACTGAAGATTTATCACAAGAAGAGTTAGATTGATGAGCCATAATATAAGAATCATCATCATTATGAACACTGTCCCTGAGGCCTAACTGGACAAGCTCTACTTTAATCAAGCACATTATTCTAGGAGGCTTTATGTGTGATACTGCATAAGGTATGGATGTCTACAAGGTATGTTATCTTAGGACTATTCTTATCTTAGATCTCCAATCTTGAGTCATCAAAGAATATTAGTCCTCTTCGACCACTCTTCTCTTGGATACATGTCACATCCTCAACGAATGTTGGTCCCTTTCCTTTCTTGGATGCTTTATCCTCAAGAAACCACATATGCTTATCCAATCCTCTGACAATCTCTTTTCATCCCCTGAAGAGGAGAATTCACATTTGATGTTCATCACCACTCCCTCTAAACTAGAGAGGATATCCATATTATCCCTTAATCTTGAGAGTATATCCTTTATCCTATTCAAGGAGACTCCTTTTTCTCCCTCTTAAAACTAGAGGAGATTTCCTGACTTCTTTTTAATAGTGGAAGCTAGTACCACAAGCCTTACTGCTTGTCTTCATCAGAGTATAAGGTACTAGTTCTCCATATATGTCAAGCTCCCAATTTCCTTTGCATTCCTTGTATTAAACGTGATTTCTTTCGAGGTATCATGGAGACATCTCCACTCTTCATTCTTGTCACAGGATCCAGGTCATCTTTCTTACTCATCACTTTCTTCTTCAACATGAAGGAATTGGATTGAGCCTTATGAATCTTCAATTTGATCATGAAAGTGATCTTCCTTGACCTTCAGGTTATCTTCTCATACAACTACCCTTTCAATCCCAAGATGGAATCATCTTGACTTCATAGTTTCCAGGTACCAGACATTGATCTCTCAACATTCTTCGCCCATACAGTTGAACTTGCCTCAACTGTCGTCAAGTATTCCTGCAACATCATTTTTCCCTATAGTGAAAAATAATATGCTAGCTAGATAACCAAACCCTAAATGAAATAAACTTACCTTATCATGGTGACCTTCTTGCTTCATCAACATCCTCATCGATCATATCCACTTGGAAATTCCTTCTTGCATCAGAGTGCCCAAGGATCTAACTTGATTACCAAGTTACAAATTTTCTTCCAAAGATTATACTGGATGTTTAATTATTTAAATATTCTAGAGAAAGTTCTAATATTTTATAAATTCTCAAGTAAGTAAATTTATATTCTTTTCAAACATCATATATACACCTAAGCATACTTTATGACCAACTTTCTTGCCACAAAATTATACATATATGAATATTATTCAAGTTTTTATATCCAACATGCATTCCTATGCTTTCATCCGATCATATAGAAATCCATATTTTTCACAAAAAGTTTGCATCTTGACCCATTGCAACCCTTCATCCATTTTTACTAGTATGTTTCCACATCACATAGAATACATACTATTATTGTCATGATGCTCTTTCCAAGGAATTCCAAAATGATGGTCCTTCTCAGATCATGATGATCCATTTAAGCAAGATGACAACCTCTGGATGAACAATATACAAAATGATCTAACATTACATCCTAGATGATCTATACTAAGAAAATTAATCATGTAAATTCTAAACATGCTACCATCATATTCTTCTATCATATGATGCTTATGCAAAACATATCATCTAAAAAAGAAAACCAACATTCATAAAGAACCTAGAAGTCAGTGAACCTTATTTTAGTAGTAAAGATCCTTCACTTATTCCTTCTTTGCCTTCTTCTCAGGTTCTCCCTCTACATCGGATACATGAAATTCACTCCTATCCTTTCTCTTATTGTTCTGTTGATTTGGACAATCCCTCTTGTAGTGTCCAAACTCATTGCACTTGAAGAATTGCACCTTGAACATATCTTTCTTCTTGGAATTTCCAAACTTTCCCTTATTCATATTCTTGGCTTGGGATAGAAAGGATTGGGACTGCCCATATGACCCAATATCATCCTTTAAATTTATCCTTGACTCTTCCAATATGCATTGTTCCTACAACTTATCAAATGGAGTTGCATCCTTCTTGGAGTAGATACATGTTGCAAAGTTGCTCCATTCTAGTGGCAATGCATTTACAACGTGTATGGTCACCTATGAATCAATGATTGGTTCCCCACGTTGGTAAGGTAAATCCCCTCTGTGGACAGAGGCGATCCCACTAGCCTATCACAGAACTAGCCACAAACAAACCACGCTGCTACGCAAGTTCCTAGTTATGCATCAAAGGTGAATCAAGAAGACTAACCTGGAGTCCAACGCTATGATTGAAGCAGAGTTGATATCCTCGATCCCTTGCTCCAACAGATCATAAGGAATACCTACACATGCAAAGGAAGAGACGGATACCAACATAAAAACTACCAAGGCACAACTATATTTCAGTCAGAAAGGAAATAAATCAACATATCACCATGACAGATAATGAGATTGGAACTATAATAGCAGTCGCTCATCAATTAATAAACAGGAAAAGTTACAACCATTGTTCTGACGTCGACCCTTCTCCTGGCTGGGTGAGTAACTATATGTGTCTTGACATGCATCTCCTCTCCGGCAGCATAACCTCTCTAGCACTCATTAGCATTCTCTCCATGACCAATAATCATCACTACTATAACTCAATTACCAAATCACTAGCATAACACTAACACCAACACTCTCGCACTAGCTTGTCCAATGCATAATGAAAAGCTTATATAGATGGAGAAGGGAGGAGGATGCGATGAACCGGGACACCTTTCGCGGATTTAGCAAAAGCCATAAAGATGGATAAAGCTTGACAAAAGACTGATTTTCTCTCCTCAGAAAAGCTCCATGTAATGAAGGAAACAACAGTCGGACGTGCATTAAGGCAAAAAGCATGACTAAATTTGGTTGGCGCGACCGTTGCTCTGAGACAGAGCGCCAATGGTCGCGCCCCCTTTTGAGGATCTCCATCATTGGTGCGGGTAAGATATTGTGGACTTGCGCCAATGGAAAAAGAGAACTTTTTAGGGATGATCTGCAGAAGGTGTCTTCAGGGAACATGGAGTACATACTCAGGGGAACATAATGCAAGTGTTTTTAGACTTTGTCACTTCTTATAACTCCCGGGATGGGTCCTCCAAGGTACGACAAGAGGAGTAACAGGGATGGTGACAAATTACTGTGTAACACCCCAAGTCCTTGCAAATGGTATCTTAATTGAGATACTCTTATGAGGAAATATTTCATATACTCATCGTTTCTTTTATTCATTCTATATAGCTTGTTCCACAAAGACATCTTTTGAACTGTTGTACTTACATAGTACAAATTCACTAGCTTGTAATACATTATCTTGGAAGTCTTCAAGTTTTCCACAAATGGAAGAAGAGAATCCTTAATTGATTTAATTATGATCCTTTATGCCCTCACTTCCCCTTCCCTATATTTTTCTAGTTCTTGTGTCCTTTCTTTGCTAGGTTCAATGATTTTCCAGTGATATACTCCATCATTGAATACGAAGATTCTCCTTGATGATGATATCTCCAACCTTCTTGATGTCTTCAAGATCCTTGAGGAGACTTATTTAGAACCACTTCCAATATTGATGCCCTTCTAGTGCACTTCCAACTACCTTCCTTGCTCACCTTAGCTTTGACCCCATGTTAGAAAATGTAAAGTGTCAGTTTATTACTCTTATTTTTTATAACCTTGATACTTGCTTGTGAATCTAGTTATCTTCTATTATGTTCCTTTAGTTATATTTTTTCATCAAACAATATCAAGAAACAACAACAACAAAACAGGACATAGATGTAGGCTCTCACCTAGGGCAAAACCCCCCCATGGGGAAAACCTGGGAACTCTTCTCTTCTTCGAATATGCTTCAAATGAGATACAAAGACCCAAACCCTAGACCAATCCTTCTCCTAGTACCAAGTAAACCCTTCCTCAATTCCTTCCTTGATTCTACACCACCCAACTTCAATACTACAATTTTGACCTTCCAGCTATAATATTGCACCTTATCCTGCAACTTCAACAATGCAACTTCATTCTTGTATGTTAGGCCTCTATACTACTAGTGTAACCCCTTATTGTTATTAGTACAACCCACTTATTATATTGATGTACCCATGTAGTGCCCATATTGTTACTATTGTGCCCCATAGAAGCCCACTATGGTTATTATTGTGCCCTTATATTATTCTTGTTATGTCGGCTCTGATTATGTTATGACCCCTTAGACTCCTATATATAGAAAGGAGGTCTTTTCATTTGTATCATCCAAGAATTGTTCATTTATGTAATGTAAAGGAGGTTGCCCCCTCGAAGAGGCTGAATTCTAAGGCATTGATCTATCTTTTCTACCTTTTCTTGAGCTGGTTTCATAACATTTGGTATCGGAGCTTTGGATTCTAGGGTTTCGCTGCTCCAAACAGGTCATCGTGGCATTTTCGCTATAACTTTTTTTCTATGACGTTTCAGAAGTCGCAAAAAAAACCCATTTGAGAAGAAATCGCGCTGAACCTTGGGTGCGAAATTCAGAACTTTTCGCGTGATATTTGTGAAGATATGATCTGAGGAAGTTGGTCTTTTTGCAGACTTCTGAATTACATTCAAAACAGGTGACCTGGGGAAAATCATCATAACTTTCTCTCTGGGGATCGGATTGAAATTTCATAAGAAGGTACAGAAAGAGAACGGACTCTAGTTTCTTGTACATCTTTTTCAAAGCCAAAAGTCGAAAAATTGAGACGTGGTACTTCATACAAGTTCGCTCTTCTGGAAAGGTCTATAATCAGGTCATCTTGGGAGATTGTGCATAACTTTTTCTTGGAGAATCCAATTTGGATCAGACTAGTGGCATTGGAAAGAGAACACAGAGGGCTACTACAGGTAGTAATTTTAGAACTTAAATATCCGAAAGTATAGATTTATAGTCGTTTCAAGATCAAGACCCTAAAATCAAGAAAAACAAAGATGAGGAAGTTTGATGGCAAGGATCCGGTAAATTGGATACTTCAGATGGAGCAATATTTTGATCTACATGGTGTACCACTGTTACAAAAGGTATGTATTGCATCTCAATATTTAGAACCGGATCAATTTTTATGGTATAAAGGGCTTTGTTCTCGTAAACAAATTGTTACGTGGTCAATTCTCACGGAGGAAATGATAGCACATTATGAGGATACAAAGAGCAACACCTTTTTTGGAGCAACACCACAACAATTGGAAAGAGTAAAAGGGCTTTGTGACATATTGGAAAGTAAAATTATGGCAATAAGGAAGTCTACCCGTCATAACTATAAAGATGGAAGTGTTGTTTCTCCTAGCCTTCCACAACCTACAAGGGTTACACCACAACAATTGGAAGAAAAAAGAGAAAAAGGGCTTTGTTACAATTGTGATAGCAAATGCACTAAAGGTCATAAGTGTGTTGAGAAGAAATTATTTTACATAGAGTATGAAGAGGAGGAAGAAAAGGATCAAGAAACATCAAAAGAAGAGGATATATGCCAGGACCCAACCCTAGAGAAAGAAGAAATGAATCAGACCATATCTTGTAAACTATTGGCAAGAATGACCACTCCCCAAACTCTCAAGATAGAAGGACATATCAAGAAGAAAAAGGTGCAAGAAGTGAAAGATCACATCAAGAAAGAAGAAATGAATCCAACCATATCTTGTAATTCATTGGTCAGAATTACCACTCCTCAAACTATCAAGATAGAAGGACATATCAAGAAGAAAAATGTTCAAGAAGTGAAAGATCACATCGAGCATCAAGAAATGAATCCGACCATATCTTGTAAAGGATTGGAAGAAATTACCACTCCTCAAACTCTAAAGATAGAAGGACATATCAAGAAGAAAAAGGTTCAAGCAGTGAAAGATCACATCAAAAATCAACAACAAGTTCTCCAACTTTTAAAGGATAACGCCACTTCAGTGAAAAATCAAATGAAACAACAGGTAGATCAACATCATAGTGAATCATGTTTTGATGTAGGTGATTGGGTATTTTTACTGCTACATCTAAAGCAAGCTATTTATGAGAAGGAAATGTTGGCAACACTACATGCACTTAAAAAATGGCGACCTTACCAAATGGGAAGACTCTTCAAGGATGAGGATGTGGAAGCATTGTTTTGAGCTATTTCTATTATCCAACCAGATTGGATAAACGAAGCAAGGGATGAATGGAAGAAGGACAAAGAAGTATGGCCACTTATTCAAAAGTTGCAAAATATCCCAATTCAAACAATATTGCCAGAAATTGAAGAGGAAGGAAAAATTATATTGGAACCTGGAGCAGTCAAAGAAACGAGAACCCAACAGCTACGAAATCGATCAATTTCAGAGTATCTCATCAAGTGGAAGAACTTACCCGTTGAAGATTCCACATGGGAGGACAAGAATTTTATACAGAAGCATCAAGAACTACTCAAGCGTTGAGGACAATGCTTTTTGAAGGAGAGGGGCATGTTAGGCCCCTATACTACTAGTGTAACCCCGTATTGTTATTAGTACATCCCACTTATTATATTGATGTACCCATGTAGTGCCCATATTGTTACTATTGTGCCCCATAGAAGCCCACTATGGTTATTATTGTGCCCTTATATTATTATTGTTATGTCGGCTCTGATTATGTTATGACCCCTTAGACTCCTATATATAGAAAGGAGGTCTTTTCATTTGTATCATCCAAGAATTGTTCATTTATGTAATGTAAAGGAGGTTGCCCCCTCGAAGAGGCTGAATTCTAAGGCGTTGATCTATCTTTTCTACCTTTTCTTGAGCTGGTTTCATAACATTGTAGCTTCTAATGAAACCCTATATCAGCCTCCTCTTGAGACCTTCTTGGAGCAAGACAACTCCTCCTAAGGTCAACAAGGTCTAGATCAAGTATCCTTCCTTCTAGGTACAAGATGTTTCACTTCGTCCTTCTGCAACTTAGACCTGCAACTTTGACCTCTTCCTACTATCCAAAAAACATAGAATTCCTCACGTGTGAGCAAGATAGAGCCCATAAATAACAGATTTCATCCTTATATATTCTTCTTGACTTTCTCTCTTCTTATTCTTACTTCCCAACTACAGATCGAACTCTTTCTTGATAGATTGAACTTGTGAGTGAGGTATTCCCAAATGAAGTCAAAATTATCCTTTATATATCATTCTCAAGGGGCTGAATTCCCTCCTTTAGGCCAACTTGATGATCCTAGGGCTGACTTGTACTTTTGGAGATTCTAGGACTTTCTAGAAATTCTTTTTACAAGTACAAATTTTGCCGGAAGAGTCTTATAAACATGATGTTGACTCCATTGGCTCATGAGAATAAATCCGAAGACCTAACAAACGCTAGAAGCATGAAGAACATGATTTTACTTAGAATACCATCAATAATGAGCATCAAACCCATGCTTTAACAATAATAAATTTCTTTCTTCTTTTCTTTTTTGTTACATATGATACATATTGAAATGAGTACAACAATTATGAATACTGAAACTAGTTACATTTCTCAACACTATAAAGCCTTGCCTTCCTTAAAATAGATGGTTTCAGGTGTTCCAGATTCGCAGGTAGAACATGATGGAGTATGTAAAGGAAGTGTGCTTGGGAAGAACGTAAAGAAGCCTTTTCCAAGCAGTGAAAGTAGATCCAAGGAAGTTTTGGACCTAATCCATTCTTATGTATGTGGTCCAATGTTAGTAAAGTTTCTTGGAGGATATTTGTACTATGTAACATTCATTGATGACTTCTATTATAAGATGTGGATGTAATTTATGAAAAAAAAGATGAAGTCTTTGACAATTCCAGGAATTCAAAGCTGAAGTTGAAAACTTGAAGGGAAAGAAGATCAAGACCTCGATATATGATAATGGAGGAGAATATATCTGCAAGGAGGTCATTTCATTTTGCAAAGAAGGTTGGATTAAGATGGAGTTGATATTCCCTTATAATCTGCAACAAAATGGAGTTGTTAAAATAAAGAGTAGAACCATTGAATAATTTATCAAGGCAATGATGCATGATCAAGACTTGCCTATGTTTTTATGGAGTGAAGCATCGATGATAAAAATCTACATTCAAAATAGCAGTCCTCATCGAATCTTGGAAGAGAAGAATCCTGATAGGCTGGTCATTTAAAAATATTTGGTGGTCGTGTTTATATTCATGTACCTAAAGATAAGAGAAGGAAGTTAGAGCCTTCAAGAAAGAAAGGAATATTCGTTGGTTATAGTGAATCATAAAATGCATATAGAATATATATTCCAGGACAAAAACAAGTTGAAGTTAGCATGGATGTGACCTTTGATGAGAATATGGCTTATTGGAAGTTTAAAGAAGTGGAATTTTATGAGGACGAAGAACATGAAGCTCCCAATGAAAAAGGATCTAGTACATAAAATCCTTATGAACATCTTGTTGATCATCAAGAAGAACCAAAAGTGCGAAGCAAACCAATGGATCCAGTTGTTGTTCTTGAAATCAAGGAAAGGCTAGCTTGGTTGTGATCCACTTTGCAGGAATTCGAAGGACATGCAACACCACATGGCTCCTTCAGGGAAAGAAAGAGGCCAAAGAGGTGTTCTGGATATGCATCATTGATGACCAATCTTATTGATGTTGAACCTTCCACCTATGAAGAAGCAACTAACCAACGAGTTTGAAAGGAAGTGATGTTGGAAGAATACCAATTGATTATGAAGAATGATGGATAGGAGATTATTCCTAGACTTGAAGGAAAATTAATGGTGTCCTCCAAATGGGTATACAAGATCAAACATGTAGTGGATTGCAACATTAACAAATACAAGGCAACATTTTTGGCTAGAGGTTTCTCCCAGAAATATGGAGAAGACTATGATAATACTTTTTCTCCGACTACCTGGTACATTAGCATTAGATCCATTATTTCTGTTTATTCTTATAGGATTTGTAATTTACATCAAATGGATGTAAATATTTCTTTTATTAATGGCATGATTGAAGAAGAAGTTTACATAGAGCAACATCAAGGTTTTGAATTCCTTGGAAGAGAGTCTCGCATTTTCAAGTTGAAGGAAGCCTTGTATGGACTTAAGACAACACCGAGAGCATGGTATACATGAATGAAAAATTATCTGGCAAGACTTGGTTTATCCAAAAGTGATGTTGAACCAAACTTGTACTTCAAGGTTGAGAATAATGAACTCATGATTCTATTATTGTATGTTGATGAATTATTTCTGACAGGTATAGAGCATATGATTATTCGGTGTAAGAGGGAGCTAGCTTCTGAATTTGATATGAAGGATCTTGGATTGATGCACTATTATTTAAGGATATAAGTATGGAAAAATCCAAACAAAATCTTTCTTGGTCAAGGAAAATATATTATCAAGATCTTGCAAAAGTTTGGTATGATGGATTGCAAGTCAATGTCGACTCCCATGGTTACAAATCTGAGAAAGCTAAGAGACTTTGAGTCTGATTTGATAAATCCATCCATGTACTAGAAGTTGATTGGCTCACTGATGTATTTGGTTAATACCAGGGTGGACATTTGCTTTGTAATGAACAAGTTGAGCCAATTCTAGTAGGAATCAAGATATGATCATTGGATTACATCAAAGAACATATTAAGGTACGTGCATGGTACGATTGAATTTGTTTTGAGATATGTGTCAAATGGTGATATTCAACTACATGGTTATACATATGCATATTGGTAGGGAGTGCAAAAGACAAGAAGAGTACATCTGGAGTTTCTTTAGTTTGGGCTCCGCTATGATTTTGTGGATGAGCGGGAAGAAAACATTTGTCACACTCAACACTATTGAGGTAGAATATATTCCAGCTAGCTTGGCGAGTTGTGAAGTAGTGTAGCTTCGAAAGTTACTCACGGGGCTATTTGATCATGTGCTCGAATTGACTTTGATATATTGTGATAATCAAAGTTGTGTGAAGATGATAGAGAATCCAGTGTTCCATGATAGGTCGAAGCACATTGTTAGGGATTTTATATGTCGTTGAATTCCCTACAAATTATCAATCGAAGTTCGTAAGATTTGAGTTACAAGGCATTACACTTTAGATCTAGACTTACCCTTTGCAGACTTAGTACAACTTTTTGTGCAGAATAACCAAACTCTATTTCTAATAATCACACCAGAATTTGTTGAAGTGAAGAAACCTATTTCGCTACATAATCTAAATTACTAATTAAGAAACCTATTACACTTACATGATCCAAATGACTATTTTACCCTTAATTATGGTGCAACTAACTAAAAACTCTACGAACAATCATCACAATCCATGTTCTTAAATCAATATAACAATTCATTCTATTCAGAAACAATTATACAAAATTAATCCCCAGGGTGCCAAAAATCGAAAGTGAACTCAACAATGCCCCGAAAATTAATTCATATTGCTTCCTATTTAACAATCCATTCAAAATTAACAAAGCATCTGAAAAAATAACGTATGGCTTTCTAACTTGAAATTAACTGAGTAATCAAATAACACACGGTTTTCTAATTATCTAGGCAAGTAAACAAAAGACTCACAAATTCTAAATCAATAAATCTAACTCATGATTAATATTAAATCAAATGAATGACATACTGCTCATCAAATAACCAATACATTGCAAATTAAACAATCATCACACTGTAAATCAAATAATCAACACACTGTAAATGGTATGTTATTCTCCAAATGTTAACACAAATTGTTTCAAAAATGGATGGCACACTATTCCTAATCAATCTTCACAATAATTTAGACTGAACTTAAGCTATAGGAATTTCTTGCCAAAAGTATATAGATCCACATATGATTGAGTCACTTCATTCTGAACAGAGGATTCAACCTAAAATTGCAAGAACTTGTTCCTCAAAAAATTGTCCCAAACTGAAGCCTTTTTCTTTAATACTTACAGAATCATGAGAGAAATTAAAGAGATCAATATATGCAGAGTACACCTATGACAATGTTCCTCAAGCTCGCAAAAACTCAATAAACATTTCACTAGCTATCACAACTTTCAGATCTACGAGAGCTTTCAAATGAAATTTAAGTATGATTCTAAGTACGAGAATTCTGGAAATCACCAACGAAAGAAATGATTATTCAAGTAAAGGTCTTCTAAATGAATTCAAAACACACCTTCTACTTAACGAAAATTGTTACAAAACTTGGTCAAGGTTTGTGGTGGGCCCTTCCCACAACATGGAACAAGTCTAACTTAACTCAATAACTTACAGATCAAGAAGACATAAATCCACAAATATATATAGAAGCCGAAATGATTATATTAAAAACCTTCAATAGAACATAAGTCCAAGAGTTTCAATCTTAAAAAAAATAGAGTCAAATGATGTTTAGTCACAATCTCCTCGTCACAGGTTCATTCTATGTGTGTAACCTTCCATACAAACACTGAGTCGTTTTAAAGAATTCAGGCCTAAAAGAATGGTTACAAAAAAATGACCGAGGAAAGAAAATACATCTGTGATCTGGACTAATTTAAGTCAAGCTAAATCCTTAAGATCACTTCACCCATACCATCACTGAACTATTCCATTTGTGACTCTCTCTTTGGATTAAGAAAACTAACACCATGATCACGAACAAGAGAATCTATCTTCGGGATTCCAATAGTTGACTGGTTGTTTGGTTCCAAACCTGAAATAGAGTACCGAATAGAGTACCAAACTAAGTACAAAATGGTTGCTTGGTGTATTCATTGAACTGGGTGTTGGACCTTCAATGACCTGTCCATGTATTCAAGTGTCTTCCCTATATTTAAGAATCCCATCTATATATTAGTGAATTAAGTCAAGACATATAAATTCATTTAACAACTACTTAAACTTAAGCAAATATATATGAAAACCATCCTTATTAGTGATTCTTACCTCCATTGTAAAATAACACTATTTAGCCAGTGTAGAGTGCTTTTACGGTGTCAAAAAGGGTAAAGTAGGATAGGTTATGGTAAAAATAGTAAGATAGGGTGTGAAAAGGGGTAACAATAGTAAGGCCCAACATTGCCCCCATGCTAGAGGGAATGCATGTCCTCATGCAACTGTCCCCTTCAAAATTGACCAATCATCAAAATTTGGGCTATCATGTCCTTCATATTCCTACAGCACTAATTAGAACTTCTAATCCATGGTTCTTCTGCATTGGTTGCCACTAAAATCTTAGGGCTTGTTCATGGGCACTAAGTCTCTTGATAAGCTTCAATTGCTTCACCTTCCAACTAATAAGCCACTTATTCCTCAAGACAAGCACATCGTTCTTGGATACCAGAGCCTGATTCTGGTTTCGATACATCTCATTATCTGACCAAACATAATGAAACAATGTTTTATACTACTGAGACCTATCTCTAAGTTTCTCATTTTTCATCTGCAAATTGGCTATTTGCAGTTGCAAATCTTCTTCACCGCGAGCTGAGGTATCCTTAGTAGGCATGGTTTGCTGTTGCAAACTATTCCCTTTTTGAGTCAATCTTTTGTGTACGTGGACTTTCTTAGTTTTCGCTACTTGTTTCCTTGTGACTGGTCCCATTTTGGGTTGGACATGTTGTGGCGAACTACTTAAAAGATCCTGGAAGTTATCAACCGACCCATCTTCCTCAGGTGGAATATCTTCCACTTTCTCTATTTCTTCGAATGCCTAAGAGGGGATTTTTACTTCCTATACTAGAGAAGACAAAACGGTGACATGTTTGAGATTTTGAGTATGGGAAGTTGGATGTTGTTGTCTAGACTTGCTCTCAGTGCACCGCTAACCCTATGATGCGATCAAAATCTCTGATGCTTTTGTTTTCTATAATGGTGAAGTCGGCACTGGTGTCGCTTCCTCCTCTTCTCAGAATAACTTCCTCTTTCTTTTCTTATGATCCACATTAGCTCTTTTAGACTGTTCTTCCTTGGTTGAGGAAAATGGCTTCGTAACCTCCACTTGAGGGCTCTTTCATTTACTCTTTTGGGGCTCTTCGGCTACAAAATCCTTGTTTACATGTTCCTTCTTCTTCTCACTACTTACTTTGCATTTCTTTCCCTTTGAGACAAGGGCTCATTTATTTTTAGAAGAAATGAGGTTTAAAAGTTCGGGCTTCTTTAGGGGTTTCACCAAACTACCCTCCTGTTTTCTTAATATAGGGGTTCCATTAGGGCCCTGGTCTTGTTTGGAAATAGAGTCAAGACAGGCCTCAGTCCATTGATCTAGTTTCTTTAAACGGGGGCTAATAATCCTTTGGTGGCCCTTGATTTGATTTTCCTCTCCAGGAAAAATTTTAGTCAAAAACTCTTCCCATGAATTTTTACATCGACCCAACTCATAAACAACAAGAATTTTGATAAGACTATGGTGGCATAACTAGTTTAAGCATTTTTAGTAGTGGACTGAACACCTCGAGCAACTTTATATAAATTTTTATGAACGAAAACTAGAAAATTGACCTCACGCCCATCCGTAAAGTGTAGGAGTATCCTAATGTGATAAAGAAAAGCAACCGCATACCTCCCCTTGCAGGTGAGGAACCTTTGAAATGCGGTGATAAGTGTCCAACATTCCTCCTCTATACAAATTCGCAAAACTCCTTTCGACCAGTTGATAGCCTTGTACGCAAGCTTAAGAAACTTGGCACAATTTTCCAATTCGAGCGGCCCTCCTTTAAAGTATTTCATCGGTCAATGGCAACCCGGTTGCCTTGCTTATCAACTTTTCTATAACCTTAATTCTCAAATTCTCGACCTCTGCAATTTTTTCGTCGAAGCTTTGCGCGAATTCCATGATAACCCTGACATTATAAACTTGGAACTTTTGAAGGAATCCCATCCATCCTTTCTCCTCAAATTTCCCCTTACAAACTCCATATTTCGGGCTAGTGCGAAATTGGGTGAATGTGGTATCATGGCGGTCGATCACCATGTCAAAGGTGAAACAATCTTGAAGGAGAGGAGGAAAGTGTAGGGATTCACAGGTTGATTAACTACTAGACTTAGAAAATGAGACAAGTAACCCTTGTTTTTTGGGGTTTCAAATTGACTTAAGTTTATTCGAAAAGGAGGTTATGTGTTTCCTAATTATGTTATGGAATGGTTGCTTTTAATGACGGGGTAGGTACTCGACACAAGTATCACATGAGTAAGAATGAGTGGAATGAGTAATTGGATAGGATGGTCTATCATTAATTGGATTTCAATATTATATGGAAAAGACATGTATATCATTGAAACGAAAGGAGGTAGATCACCATTAAGTTTTATTATTCACATTCTCTGAATTAGTCTAAGTAAATGCAAATTCATTCATACCTTGTTTTGATTGTATGATGATATCCGGGAGTTAAAAAATAATAAGGATGAAGAAAAATTGATCCTTAAATGGTGTCTTTGTCATTCATTGAATTCATTACCAAAGACTGATATTTTAATCATGAATAAACCGAGAGCTTGTAATTTGTTACCTCCATTGATTCCAATGCTACTGAGCCGAAGTTGATACCACCTATCATTTTTCTTGACTTGAAATTCATACTATAGAGATTATTCAGTACTTAATTTCCAGTCTGTGATAAGCACTAATTTAAGTACAAAATCTCTAAATTTACTTCATCAAGTCATGGAAAATATTGAATCAATTGTGACTGTATTGAAAAAGTAAATAGAAGGCTTCCTTGTTGAGCTTGAAACTTAATATGAGCCAACTTTAGGAATTGCAACTGAAATTTGACTATTGTTTTCTGTAAAACAATACTGGTGCCACCAATCCATATTGTTTTCTGTAAAACAATACTGGTGCCACCAATCCATATGTTGGTTTCCTAGATGATTGGGGAGGCTCACTTGTTTCAGCACCCACCATAGAAATAGCTTGTAATCTCATAAGGAAGGGGCACTGGTTAGTGGGGTGGTCATGTGTGAAGATTCTGTAAACTTCTATCACATTAATGGGGCATTCCCTCTCATCATGTTTTCGTTTGCATTTAGGATAGAAAATAGCCAAAGCAGCCTTCTCTTCCTCTTGTTTTCTCTTATTTTTCAGAGTATCTAACTGATCACTAATGGTATTTAGGATTTTTTTTTTTTAATTTTCCAAAAGGTTCCCTAGTTCAACTCGAGTGACACCACCATGCACTGGTTTAGAATTCCTAGACACATAATCCCTTGGATTGTCCTGAATCCTCTTTCCCATCTTAGCTTGACTTCTAGAATAAGATTTGCATAGTTCGTCTATTCTAGCAAAGAAATTCTTATAGATATCATCAGAACTCAAGAGATTTAGTGTTTCAATGCATTCTTCCCTTATCCCTTTTAGAAAAAAACCCTAAAGGTTCTCTCATCCATATTACCTATTAGGGATTTGTGATATTTATAAAGAAACATTTCAAGGCACTCTTCCAAACTCTCATCTTCCATCTGTTGCATCGTAAAAATATCATTAACATCTCTGCTTTTACAATAATCTTGGTATTTCTTAAGAAAAACAGAATTCATTTGATCCCATGAGTAAATAGTATGTTGTCCCAAGCTCATAAACCATCTTAGGGATGGGTATGAATCTTGTAAGTTAGAAGGGAATATATTAAGTTTATGTACATCATAATAGTAATTGTAACTTCTGCAAAGAACATAAAATTCAAACATAAAAGAGTCAGGGTCTTCAGAGGACGTACCATGGAAAAGTGGAAGAGATGCAAGAGGTATATTCTTCATATTAATGTTTCTGTTGATATCTAGAATTGGAAATCCAAAGGTAGTCTCTGAATCCTCCTCAGTTTCCTCAGGTCCCCCTCTTTGCCCATGTCTCCGGTCATTATTTCCATTAAGTAAACTATTGATTCTATCATTATCCCCAGTGTTGGCCCCACCATTATTTATGTCATTGTTTCGGTCACCATTTATGTTCTCCTCACCTCCTCCTCTGTTAGCCATCTTTTTTACATGTTCAAAAGTAAGCCCAGGTATAGTATTCCAGCTAAAATAAGATTCAATTGGATTGGGCCTAATGTACCCATGAACCAAATCTCTTCGAGGTCCTCTCACTTCCGACTCTACTTGTGAGACTACCATAAGTTCTGTACTTAGAACAACTGCTAAGATAGTTTGTTCTTATTGTGGTATACCTTGAAGCTGTGCTGCCTCCTCTTGATGTAATATTTCCTTTTCTAAGGCCAACTTTGTGGTAGATCTTTCTCTCTCCTCTATAATACCTGCATAACGATTGATAGGGTTAGTTGGAGGTGTTTTTGTAGGACCAAATAATTCTGAAAATGATTTCACACTTTGAATAAATCTCCCCTTACTATATCTAGGTCTACCTCTACTTTTACGCATAAGAAAGATAAAAAGAAAACACTACAAAATTTACTAAAGACAACCAGACTCTGGAGCACTTACCATACACTCTTTACCCCCTTATTGCCCTGCAAAATCCTTACCACACACATAAATTTTAGAGCGACCGTTTACAACTCCCTGACAACGACGCCAAAATTTTTAGGGTTTTCATATGTCATTGAATTCCATAAACTTAAAATTGTCAATTGGAGTTCGTAAGCTTTGAGTTACAATGCATTACAGTTCAGATCTAGACTTACCCTATGTAGACTTAGTAGAAATTTAAGCGCTGAATAACCAAACTTTGTTCCTAATAATCACACAAGAATTTGCTGAAGTGAAGAAACCTATTTCGTTATAGAATCTAAATTACTAATTAAGAAACGTATTACACTTAAATGATCCAAATAACTATTTTACCCTCAATTGTGATGCAGCTAACTAAAAACTCTCCCAGCAATCATCACAAACCATGTTCTTAAATGAATCTAACAATTCATTCTATTCAGAAACCATTATACAAAACTAATCCCCAGGGTGATAAAAATCGAAAGTGAACTCAACAATGTCCCAAAAAATAATTCATATTGTTTCCTATTTAACAATCCATTCAAAATTAACAAATCATATGAACAAATAACATATGTCTTTCTAACTTGAAATTAACTGAGTAATCAAATAACACACGGTTTTCTAATTATATATGCTAGTAAACAAAAGACTCACAAATTCTAAATCGATAAATCTAACACAGGATTAACATGAAATCAAATGAATGACATACCGCTCATCAAATAACCAATACACTACAAGTCAAATAATCATCACACTATAAATCAAATAATCAACACATTGTAAATGGTACACTATTCTCCAAATGTTAACACACACGATTTCAAAAATGGATGGAACACTATTCCTAATTAATCTGGCCAAGAAACACAAGCTACAAGAATTTCTTTCCAAAAGTATATAGATCCACATATGATTGAGTCACTTCATTCTGAATAGAGGATTCAACTTAAAATTTCAAGAACTTGTTCCTCAGAAATCCGTTCTAAACTGAAGCCTTTTTCTTTAATACTTACAGAATCATGAGATCAATTAAAGAAGTCAATATATGTAGACTATACCTATGGCAATGATCCTCAACCTCACAAACAATCATTGAACATTTCACTAGCTATCACAACTTTCAGATCTATGAGAGATTTCAAATGAAATTTAAGTACGATTCTAAGTATGGAAATTCTAGAAATCACCAGTGAAAGAAATGAATATTCAAGTATAGTTCTGCTAAATGAATTCAAAACACACCTTCTACTTAACGAAAATTGTTACAGAACTTGGTCAAGGTTTGTGGTGGGCCCTTGCCACAACTTGGAACAAGTGTAGCTTGACTCAATAACTTACAAATCAAGAAGACATAAATCCATGAATATATATAGAAGCCGAAACGATTATATTAAAGAACTTCGATAAAACTTAAGTCCAAGAGTGTCAACCTTAAACAAAACAGATTCAAATTATGTTTAGTCAAAATCTCCTCATCACTGGTTCATTCGGGCCTAAAGAATGGTTACAAAAAAATGATCGAGGAAAGAAAATACTTTTGTGATCTGGACTAATTTAAGCCAAGATAAATCCTCAAGATCACTTCACCCATATTGTAACTAAACTATTCCATTTGTGACGCTCTCTTTGGATTAAGAAAACTAACACCATGCTCACAAACAAGAGAATCTATCTTCGGGATGCCAACAGTTGATTGGTTGCCTGGTACCAAACATGAAATAGAGTACCAAATTGAGTACCAAACTAAGTACCAAACTAAGTACAAAATGGTTGCTACAAAATGGTTGCTTGATGTATTCGCTGAACTAGGTGCTGGACCTCTGATGACCTTTCCACGTACTCAAGTGTCTTCACTATATTTAAGAGTCCCATCTATAGATCAGTCAATTAAGTCACAAAATATAAATTCCTTTAACACCTACTTAAACTTAAGAAAATATATATGAAAACAATCCTTATTAGTGATTCTTACTTCCACTATAAAATAACATAGTTTAGCCATTGTAGAGTGCTTTTACGGTGTCAAAAAGGGTAAAGTAGGATAGCTTATGGTAAAATTAGTAGAATAGGGTGTGAAAAGGGGTAACAATAGTAGGGCCCAACGCACATCGAGATCAAGTACCTCTTCACCCCTGACATGATGTAGAAGGGAGCAGTAAAGCTCCAGTATGTCTCCACTAATGTGCAAATTGCAGATATTCTAACAAATTCTCTGTCCCGAGAAAAGTTTGTATACTTTAGAGACAAGCTTAGACTTGTGGAGAATGCCTCTCCCATTGAGATAGAGCATTGATGAGATAACATCATGCACTGAAATTCTCCCTAAGTCAAGTATATTGACTCACATCAGTAAGAAAATCCCCATCCTGAGTACTTTGACCCGAATCAGGGAGAATGGTGTGCAGAGGACAAACAATCTTCCTGTGTGTTGTCACTGTAATAAAAACCCTCCAAAATTTTTTCGATACTTCAATTTTGGAGCCTACTATGGATCTTGAGATCAGTCATTCCATAGTCACTTCTTGGTCGACCGATGCTTTGTCTTTGAGCTTTCTTTTGGATTGTAAGTGTTGAAGTCATTTGCTCACACATGCTTAGTTTGTAGTGCATTAATGAAAGCATTCCTTCACTGTTAGGTCCCTATAATACTAGTGATTCCCCCATTACTATTGTAATTGTAGCCCTTATTGTTATTTTTGTGCCCCTATTTCCCCATATTGTTATTATTGTGCCCATAGAAGCCCACTATGTTATTGTTGTGCCCTTATATTATTATTGTTATGTCGGCTTTGATTATACTGTGACTCCTTAGACTCCTATATATAGAAAGGAGGTTTTTTCATTTGTATCATCTAAGATTTATTCATTTGTGTAATGTAAATGAGGTTGCCCCCTCGAAGAGGCTAATTTTTAATTCGTTGATCTATATTTTCTATCTTTTTGTGAGCTGCTTTTATAACATTTGGTATCAGAGCTTTGGATTCTAGGGTTTCGCTGCTCTAAACAGGTCATCATGGAATTTTCCCTATAAATTTTTCTCTACGAAGTTTCAGAAGCTAAAAAAAACCCATTTGAGACAAAATCGTTCTAAACCTCAGGTATGGATTTCAGATCTTGCCTCGCCATATATTCAGAGATATGATCTGAGGAAGTTAGGGTTTTTGCAGACTCCCGAATTACATTCCAAACATGTGACCTAGGGAAAATCATCATAACTTTCTCTCTAAGAATCAGATTGATTTTTCATAATAAGTTATAGAAATAGGGCGAACTGTAGTGTTTTGTGTATCTTTTTCAGATCCGAAGGTTGAAATAGTGACACGTGGAACATTGTTCAAGTTCGCTCTACTGAATAACTATATAATCAGGTCATCTTGGGAGATTGGGCATAACTATTTCTTGGAGAATCCAATTTTGATCAGACTGGTGGAATTTGAAAGAGGACTTAGAGGGCTACCACAAGAAGAAATTTCAGACCTTGGAGATCTTCAATTATAGAGATACAATAGATTCAATATCGAGCTTCTACAAAGCGAAAAAAAATGTATGTAATCTTTTTAAAAATTTGCATAAGTTTGGGTTCAAAAATTAGTTTGAAGTTCAAAGGGCACAGTGAAGCATAATTATCATTAATCTATGCCCCAAAGAAAGAAAATGGAAACACCTAGTAAGAAACCATAAAGCTCTAGCATGACTCATGAAGAAGAGGAAGAAATGCAACATGATATATCAAAATTACGAGACCAAGTGCAACAAATTTCACTCTCACAAAATGTAACAAAAGCTAAGATTGATGGTTTAAAGAAAGGCGTGGAAGCTAATATGAATGGTGTGGAAGCTAATATGAATGGCATGGAAGTTAATATGGATGGCATGGAAGCTAAGATGAATGGCATGGACGCTAAGATGGATGGTATAGAAGAAAAACTGAAAGGCGACATGGAAGATTTGAAGATAGATTTGATTAAGTTGCTACAAGAAATGCTTACTAATGGTGAAAGGGTAGTAAAGGAAACTCATGATGAGAACAAAATAAATGTTAATCATGATTTCATAGAATCTAACGTTGGATGGAAGACCCACCATGTTCCAAAGATCGATATGAGGAAATTTAATGGCAAGGATCCCGTAACATGGATACTATAGATGGAGCAATATTTTGATCTCCATAATGTGAAAAACACACAAAAGGTACGCGTTGCAACTTTATATTTGGAACCAAATCATTTTGTATGGTATCGATGACTTTGATCTTGTAAACAAATTGTCACTTGGGAAATTTTTATGGAAGAAATGATAGCAAATTATGAGGAGACAAAAAGCAATACTTTTTTTAGCCAATTGATAAACCTCAAACAAAAGGGTTCAATGATGGAGCACATTGAGGACTTCCAAAAATTGAATATAAGGGTAAAAGATATTCCAGAGGAGCATAGGATTGATGTGTTCATAGGGAATTTAAAGGATCACATCTAACATGAGGTTCGCCTTTGGGAACTTGACTCATTGGAGAAGGCATTCAGGTTGGCAAGAAAAATGGAAAGCAAAATTATGGCAACAAGGAAGCCTACCACTCACAACTATAAGGATGGAAGCGTTGTTTCCCCTATCCTTCCACAACGAACAAGGTTTACACCCCAACAATTGGAAGAAAAAATAACAAAAGTACTTTGTTACAGTTGTGATAGAAAATACACTGAAGGTCATAAGTGTGCTAAGAAGAAATTAGTTTACATAGATTGTTAAGAGGAGGAAGAAAAGGAACAAGAAATTCAAAAGAAGAGGATATACACCAGGAACAAAGCCTAAAGAAAGAGGAAATGAATCTGACCATATATTGTAATGCATTGGCCGGAATTACCACTCCTCAAACTATCAATATAGAAGGACATATCAAGAAGAAAAAGGTAATAGTGTTGATTGATTCGGGGAGTAGCCATAATTTTATTCATTGTAAGATACCAAGGAATTGAATTGCCTCCTATATCCAGCACCAGAGTGTCAAGTGATGGTTGCAAGTGGACGAACCATAAATTGCTCTGGAAAGTGTCATAATATGAAGCTATCCATGGGAGAATATGTATTGAATAGCCCAATGCTTTCCATCCTAATGGGTGGGGCTGATGTTGTACTAGGATTCCAATGGCTACAATCCTTGGGTAGAATAGCTTTCAATTTTCAAGAACTTTTCATGAAATTTTCTTCGGAAGGAAAGGAAGTTTAATTAAGAGGTATCGCAGGGAAACTAGGAAACATAATCAGCTCTAATGGAATGACAAAGCTTCTAAAGAAAGAACAACGAGGCGTAATTGCACAATTATGTTCGATAGGGGTTCCCACATCGAAATAATCTATTTCTCCAGATCTCCAAAAAGTCTTGGACAATCATTCCAAGGTATTTGAGACTCCCAAAGGTCTCCCACCTATTCGTGATCATGATCATGTTATTCATTTGATTCCAGGAAGTGTTCCTCCAAACATCAGGCCTTACAAATATCCCTATGCCAAAAAGAGTGAAATTTAACGTATGGTTGCAGAAATGCTGGAGGCTGGTATAATTCAACCTAGTCAAATTTCTTTCTCTACTCCAGTAGTGTTGTTGCACAAGAAGGATGTATCATGGCGCATGTGTCCAGATTATAGGGAGCTCAACAAGCTCACTATTAAAGATAAATTTCCCATTCCTGTCATTGATGAACTATTGGATGAATTGCATGAATTGCATGGACCAATTTGCTTCACCAAGTTGGATCTTCATTCAGGATATCATAAAATCAGAATGAAGACTGAAGACATTCTGAAAACAACATTTATAACTCATGAGGGTCATTATGAATTTTTGGTAATGCCTTTTGGCCTTACCAATGCACCTTCTACGTTTCAAGGTTTGATGAATTCCATTTTCAAACCCTTCCTTAGAAAATTTGTGTTAGTATTTTTTGATTATATACTAATCTATAGCAAGTCTTGGAAGGATCATGTTCAACATGTTGACAGGGTGCTCAAACTATTGGAGGAGAAACAATTATATGCAAAAAGCTCCAACTGTTTCTTTGGAGTACAAGAGGTGGAATATCCAGGTCATATTGTATCTCATGAAGTTGTTAAGGTAGACCCTAGCAAAATTAAAGCCATTAAGGAATGGGAAATCCCCACATCCATAAAGCATCTGCGAGGATTTCTCGGGTTGACAGGGTATTATCGCAAGTTCGTTAAGAATTATGGGAGAATAACAGCACCTCTAACAACATTATTGAAGAAAGATGCATTTTTATGGACTCTAGAAGAAACGAAGGCCTTTGAACATCTTAAAGAGGAAATGTGCCAAGCACCAATCTTAGCTATTCCAGACTTCACAAAAACCTTTATTGTGGAATGTGATGCTTCAAGAAATGGAATTGGTGCTGTTTTAATGCAAGAAGAAAGACCCATTGATTTCGAAAGTCGTCCGATCAAATGAAAGTATTTACACAAAGATATTTATGAGAAGGAAATGTTGGAAATACTACATGCACTTAAGAAATGGCGACCCTACCTAATGGGAAGACACTTCAAGGTAAAAACAGATCATGATAGTCTTAAATATTTTTAGAACAAAGATTATCTTCAAAATAGTAGAAAAAATGGGTCACAAAGATGTTGGGTTATGACTTTGAAATCATCTGTAAAAAAGGGAAGCAAAATGTTGTGGTAGATGCACTCTGAAGAAAGGATGAGGATGTGGAAGCATTGCTTTGTTCCATTTCTATTATCCAACCAGATTGGATAAATGAAGCAAGGGATGAACGGAAGAAGGACGAAGAAGTGTGGGCACTCATTCAAATTTACAACAAGATCCCAATACATCTGAAACATTTAGCTGGAAAAATGTTTCGTTATGGTACAAAGATCACTTATACCTATTTCAGAATTCCCAACTCAAACAAAAGATTCTTATGGAATTGCACGCCTCTCCCTTAGGAGGGCACTCGGCATTTTTAAAAACTTACCATGGGGTTAAGAAGGAAGTTTTTTGGGATGGAATTAAATATGATATTCAAAAGTTTGTGGTGGAATGTTTGGTTTGACAACAAAACAAAGTTGAAACAATTACCACCCCGGGTCTATTACAACCTTTATCCATTCCAAGTCAACATTGGGAGGAGGTTTCAATGGATTTTATCACAAGTTTACCCAAGTCTGAAGGAAAGAGTGTCATCATGGTGGTAGTTGACAAACTTACCAAGTATGCACACTTTTGTGCATTGTCTCATCCATTTAAAGTCAGTACAGTTTCTACTACATTTATGAAACAATTCAAAAGCTACATGGAAACCCAAAGATTATTATAAGCGACAGAGATCCCATTTTCACTGGAAATTTTTGGACATAATTATTTTCTTGTCTTAGTACTCAGTTAGCTGATAGCTCATCTTATCATCCTCAATCTGATAGGAAAAATGAGATAGTAAACAAATGTTTGGAAGGATATCTTCGTTGCTTTGTATCTGATAAATAGACACAATGGGTCAAATGGTTTCCTCTGGATGAATGGTGGTATAACACTTCCTTCCATACTACAACAAAAATGACCTCATTTATGGCACTTTATGGATATCACCCACTGTCCATCACATCATATTTAAGAGAAAATTCTAAGGTTCAAGCAGTGGAAGATCACATTGAGCATCAACAACAAGTTATCCAACTCTTAAAGGATAACCTAACTTTGGCACAAAATAGAATGAAACAACAGGAAAATCAACATCACAACGAAAGAAGTTTTGATGTAGGTGACTCTGTATTTCTACGAATACAACCATATAAACAAATGTCCCTCAAGCAAGCTAAGAAGGATAATAAATTATCACCAAAGTATTATGGTTCGTACAGGGTGTTGCAAAATATTGGTACTATGACATACAAATTGGAGCTTCCTGCGGCTTCCCGAGTGCACCCAGTTTTCCATGTTTCATGCTTAAAGAAGGTTATTGGTGACAAGCTCCCAATTCAAACAATATTGCCAGAACTTGACGAGGAAGGAAAAATCATATTGGAACCAGAAGCAATCACAGAAACAAGAACTCGACAGCTACGAAATCGATAAATTTAAGAGTATCTTGTCAAGTGGAAGAACTTACCTGCTGAAGATTCCATATGGGAGGATGAGAATTTTATGCAGAAGCATCCAAAACTACTCAAGCGTTGAGGACAATAATTTTTTGAAGGATATGGGCATGTTAGGTCCCTATAATACTAGTGGTTCCCCCATTACTATTGTCATTGTAGACCTTATTGTTATTGTTGTGCTCCTGTTGTCCCCATATTATTATTATTGTGCCCCATAGAAGCCCACTATTGTTATTGTTGTGCCCTTATATTATTATTGTTATGTCAGCTTTGATTATATTGTGACCCCTTAGAATCCTATAGATAGAAAGGAGGTTTTTTCATTTGTATCATCCAAGAATTATTCATTTGTGTAATGTAAAGGAGGTTTCCCCCTCAAAGAGGCTGATTTTGAAGTCGTTGATCTATATTTTATATCTTTTTGTGAGATGGTTTCATAACATTCACACAAGCTTGAACAAGAATGGCATAATCAATTAAGATAGTGATTGAACAATGTTAAACCCATGTCGACATTCAGTGTGCATGCCATTGATAGTTCCTCACTTAGTTTGTGATCATACTTCTTTTCGGTGAGTTTATTCAACTATCAATTTTTGTGCACTTTCATATTTGCAAGTGTCATTTTCATCCTTATGCCTGTGGTTTTTCCTTGCATTCACTTTAATTAGTGTTATTTTCATGTTATCTTCACTCTAGCATTTGTCACTTTCACTTTCGATCGCATATCGCAAGTGTCGTTCACACTTTTCTCTTCATATAGTAAATGTCTTCTTTTGGCATGTGGAGTGTCGTACAATGCATGAAAAATAGTTTTGTTGTTTTTCAAGGGGTAATATTTGCGTTAATGAGTTGTACTCACCATGTAAACATGTATTGCACTTATTTCCAAAGTTTTAAGCATTGTCACATAAGTTTTGTCATGGTCATCGCAAAGTGTATCTTTGGTGTCGCACTTGTCGTCGCAAAGTTGTTGCACTGAGGGAAGATTGTTGTTAATGTATTCTGGATGATCTATATTTTATTGTCAATTTTTCTAAGTTTTTGGTCAGAGTCAAGTCCTATCACTGTTCACATAAGCTTCATCGATCCCATAGTTAGCCAAATTCCTGAAAAAATTATGATGAAGCAACCTAGCCTCATATGGCTCTCCTAAATTGTGCATTGTACAATATCAACCATCAAGTTGCAACCCTGCCTCTTGAAACTGTGAAATGCGCAGTTCCTGACTCCTAGGAATGCACACTACGAAGTATTAGTGCTCAATCCCTGAACTTGACCTCCAAAACTGCGCAATCATGCCCTCTAGCCAGGCCTGAACTATGCATTGCATAGTCTCAATCCTCAAGCCTCAGCCTTGAGTTGCTGAACTGTATAATTGCGCAATCACCTAGCCTCCTTGTGTCCCAAAATTGCACAGTGGGAAAAATCAAGGCTTAATCTCTAGCCTAAGTCCTTGAGTCCCTCAACTACACAGTTCCTCTGCTTAGGCCTCTTGAACTACACATTGCGCAGTCTCAAGACTCAAGCCTCCAAACTGAGTCCTTGAGTCCATCAACTGTGTAATGTCTTGGCCTCTATCCTCCTAGAACTACACTGTGATCATCCTCAAGCCTCAAGTCATATCCCTTAACTCTTAAGCCCCTAACTTGCACAATATCTTGAACCTGACCATCCTGAATTTCACATTGCGCAGTATCAAGCCTCTGTCCTGTTACACAGTATTTTTTCATGTCTCCCGTTGACTTCCCGAGCTATATCCCAGAGTGCAAAAACATTGACTACTATGCAGAATATCCATCATGACATACAAAACAAAACTTTCCATAAGGATTCCAGTGTGAGTTTTCCTATGAAAACCCGCGCTGGAAGTGCGAGTGTATAACTAAGAAACCTATCATCAGCATGGGTAGGTAGTGGAGCAAAATGCACTGATGCTAGAAATTAGGTTTTAAGGCAACTTTCTCTAGAATGATTTCTAGGCAGCTTTCCTTTGATTCTTCAGGGAGGTTTTGGTTTGTATATCATGATGGATATTCTGCACAGTAGTCAATGTTTTGGCACTCTGAGATATAGCTCGGGAAGTGTATGGGAGACATGAAAAAACACTATGTAACAAATGCCCCCTAAAGCATTAAGGCAGAACAGGGAGTGATGGATGAGGTTCTTTATAAGTCAGTTCAAGGACGAGAATAACACCGTCAAGAGACCCGCAAATCAAACATATACATATACATATCTGAAATCTTTGATGATCATGCCTAACAATACATGAATAGGGATGTAATGATACATGAATCTGTGGCATGGATGCAACCATTCGAATAAGAGGGATCATGTGCAAATATCATTTCCATTATTCACATTCGTGGATTGTGCTGATTGTACCTTGAGAGCCATTGTCATTACCAATGGTCTCTCTCTTGCCTGATAATGGTTTATATTGTTGACTGGTAATCATGTGGTTTTCTATCATGTTTAACTTCGACACATCTATTCACATGTTAGTATTTGTACATTGATCGAGTCGAGACAGAGGACAAGACCCTGGATTTTGTCTGATAGAATCCAGGTTGCGTGGAGTTATGAGTCATTCATGACTATATACAAGTTTTTTCTAGACGTATGACTATGACCATACCATGGGTCCATATTTATGATCCTTTCTATTGGGATGGTTGTGACCATACCGAGTATCTCTAGACATGATCCCTCTTATTCAGATTATTGTGTCCATGTTGCAAATTCATGTATCATTAGATGCTTACTCTTGTATTTTTAGGCATGATCATCAAAGGTTTCAGATATATATATGTACATGCTTGATTTGTAGGTCTCCTGACAGTGTTGTTCTTGTCCTCGCACTGACTTGTAAAGCACCACAACCATCACTCCCTGTTCTACCTTCATGCTTTAGGGGGCATCTATTACAATATTTTGTCATGTCTCCCATTCACTTCCAGAGCTATGTCTCGGAGTGAAAAAACATTGAATACTATGCAGAATATCCATCATGATGTACAAACCAAAACCTCCCTGAAGAATCAAATGAAAGCTACTCTGAAATCATTCTGGAGAAAGTTGCCTTAAAACCTAATTTCTGGCATCAGCGCATTTTGCTCCAATGCCTGCCCACGCTGATGGAAGGTTTCTCAGTTATACACTCATGCTGCCAATGTGGGTTTTCATAGGACAACTTGCGCTAGCCTCCTTCTGATATGTTTTCCCAAACTGGATGAGAAGCTTCATGATCTAGAGGCTTCCAGAACGACGAGCTGGATGTTGTTCATTATGGATGTGGTCAAATTCTCCCAATATTACCCTTTGATCTTATCCCTATGAGCTTCCTCCTTGAGATGTGGGCCTTCCTCTATCTTTGGTGAGGTCCTAACTCCCTCTCCCTTCCTATAAATTCACCCCCTTCCATTCCCAAATGGTTGGTCATTGATTGCTGCATCCCAATGCCAAGATTATGCTTACATTCTTCCCATTCTAGCTTCAAGAAGGAGTGCTTGAAGAGTATTTTCTTGGACTTGGACATCCACCCAAAGGAATGCCTCAACATTAAGGCATAGGTTGTATGCTTCTATTTTCAGTTTCTTAATATATACATCTAATTTTCACTTCCCATAATTGTGTAAATATTTATGAAATTAGCTTAATGTTCCTTGATCTATTTAGTAGTTAATGCTTGATGTATGGTATATATGCTCTTGTGTCTTACATAGTAATTTGATCTCTCTTGCAGGTTTTTGGAAATGAAGAACGACTTAGGAGTGAGGTCGGGAGCGAAAGATTGAAAACCATCTCTGAAGAACGAGCGATTAGCATTAGAACGAGGTAGGTTCCTCTTTCTTATTGCATTTGTCAATAATAAGCTAGGAAAGTGAGTATTAGATTGTCCAGTTTGTTGCTAGACCCACTCATTGGGCTAGAGGGATCACCTATGTCTGTAGAGGGGATTTTACTTCACAACAAGTGCCAGACCTTAGCCTCTGAAACTGCACAATCCCTTAGCCAGTCACTCAATCAGTCACCAATTCTGCCCCTAATAGGTGAGTTCATGAAACATGTTCGGTTATGGGTTTTCTGGACTGATGTCATCTTTTCATGGATGGTTTTTAGTTGCAGGTACTCCATCTTATCATGAAAGGATGATGAGGGAGAAAAAGGAGAAGGGGACCATGCTAGAAGACACATATAGAGCTAAAGAGATAAGATGATGATCAGGCGAGAAGATGAAAGAATACTAGATTAAAACAAAAGATCAAATATTAGGACCGCAAGAAGACTCCATCTGATTTACAACCCTTTGGAGGGTGGATATAAAGAACGAAGCATATATCTCATGAAGATGAAGCATTGCACATCTCTTATTGAAGATAAAGGAGCATCAAGAATGGATTGGCATTGCCATGTCATCAAGAAGTCGTTGTCAGCAATGTCATGCCATTTCATGTCACAAGTCATCATTTTCCAAATCATTCTTATGGATTATGTAATTTCTTATTCGAAAATGTATTGTAAAGTGGAAGTCCAAAGAACATGTACAAAAGATGAAGAGTCATGTAAAGTTGAAAAGTCATAGGAAGACAAACAATCATGAGGGTAGTCAAAGAGTCACAAGGGAGGTGAAGTATCACCCCATTGGTTATAAATACACCCTCATTGTATGAGAAAATTATTTTTTCACCTTGGATCCTCCCGCAAGGCATTAGAGGGACAAGTTAGTTCTTTTGACGAGCAAGTGGTGGCTCTAACGCTCCACTATTGGAGCTAGTGGTGTTCGATGTATACATGTGTCTTGGGGAATTTTTCATGATGTATGAAGCCTGATGGACATCACATTATTCATGCATGGATTATAAATATTTGTAATACTATTCTTTGAATGTTTATGATTCATGTTTTCTTTCACCTGAAATAAAGTAGTTGAACTATTTCGGTTATTTTAGTGCTTATCATATTGATAATGTGTTGTATTGGTTATAATGAGCTTCACATATTTGTGGATTATTCCGCTGGATATTAGATGGATCCTTTATGTTCACATGTATCTCTGCTAGGGTGGTACTATTACCTCTCTCTTAGAGGCTCACTTTCTCATTCCCTCTATAATAGAAGAACATTGACACACTTAAAACCAAACACTCACCAAGCAAACTTACTAGTTTTTTGAAGGCACATCTGCACTCCTCTCTCTTTCTGACAGTTAGAGCCAAGGAAAATATATAATAATACATGGAAACCGAGCCGAAACTCCAAATGGGGCTCCTAATCTAAACTATTTGAGATCTGATTGGGACTTCACATCGAGGAGAACCCCTTAGTTGACGGATTTCCAACACCATAAGCAAATGGCACTAGAAGGAGGGCCAGACGACAAGTTGTGCCTGTTGAGTTTTCTTTGAATCTCCTATTAAAAATGGATCTTCCCCAAATCATAATCTTGAGATATTTTTCTAAAGAGCTTAATCTTACCATACCTGTGAAATTTTTCCATAACCTGTCCCAATTTAGGTTTGATGGCAAGGGTGAATTAACTCTTCGTGAACATCTATTTCAAGTTGTCCATTTTTTCTTTTCTAACAGAATACATTGCAAGGATTTCATGGCTATATTACTCACCCTAACATTTGAAGGTTGTGTTGATCGATGGTGTCATACATTATCTGTTGCTTCTATCCATTCATTCAACCAGCTTGCAAAGGAGTTTCATAAATCATTTGATAGATATGATTACCAAAATGTTTTTAAGAGAATTAATCAACTAAGAATGAAGCCTAATGAATCAATTGAGGATTTTTCCGATCGATTCCTTCACCTTTGTTATGAATTTCCAAGATAATACATTGATTGGGATTTCTTTAAACAACAGTTTAAGCATTTGGTTCATATCTCTTTGCATGGTGAATCTGAACCCACTGATTCTTTTACCTCCTCGACTCTTGTAAATCATGAGACACCTCGAATTTAAGAGGAGGAACCTACTTTTGTTCCTTTTCCTCCTTTTCTAGTCCCGATGTGGGTGCCTCCTTGTGGTGATAATAAAGTTTGGAAATCCACAAATCAAATTCCTAATCCATCTCTTCATCCTACTTCTGCTTCTCATGATTTAGATCTAATGAAAGCAACCATAGAGTGGCTCATGGAGCCTAGGGTGAAGGCTAATCATTTCATTCCTCAAGATGAAACTACCACTCTTAACATCAATCTTGAATCTGGCTCCATTGAAAGTGTTACTTCTTCAAGGGACATATGTCATTCTCTATCATCTACATGTAATGACTCTGCATATCATGATTTGTTTGATCAATCTGCTCCACTAACTAGCTCGTCATGCCCTCCTAATTTTCTAGTTGTTGGTTCAAATTGCGACAAGATACAAGGACGTCACATTACACTGATAAAGGAGGAGGAAGGTGAAGAGACTTTTGATCTCTCTTCTCTTTTTCAAAGTCCCCCATGTCAAGATGATGCACTTCCATTCTCAAATGTTTTTCAACATGCTAATCTTTCTAGTGGATCAAATGCAATCAATTCTTCCAATCAATTTGTAGCCTTGGGAAACAATCATTATGATGGTGATAATTCCGTGGATGTAAGAAATGATGTATGCCTAAGTGCACCAGTTGATCTTTTAGTTTCTCATGAAGATTTTAATTTAGATCTAGAATCTCATTCAGTCAAAGAAGATGTTCTTATCAAAACTTTCTCTTCATCTCACTATCCCTTATGCTATACTACTTATGATGTATCTATATGTAATGAATATGCTCCATGCTTTTTAAGTTCTCCATTTGATGAGTTAACTTCCCAATTGAGACAAGGTAGTGAGGTTATACATGAAATGAAATGAAATAATCGAATCATTGAGTACTCTTTCCATCCCTCATCATCTCTTGTTTTGCATGAAGACAACTTTTCAAATCAGCTTGCTCATGAAATTTCTCTGATTCATACATATTTGGATTTGTGATCAAAAGAATCTTTCAATTTGAGTAATCTAGTTATTGAAGTTGCAGAATGTGGTCAAATTAGTAACAGAGATGTCTACCATCCGATTAGTAGTGGTCCCATTGAGATCAAAGAAAGCAACTATCTTCACACCATGCATCATCTGATTCAATCTCCAGGATGTGATTTTAAAATCCTTGAATGTTTCAGGACTTGTCAGGAAGTTGAGGCACTTCAATTTTTTTTTTTTTTGGTTATGTTAGGATCTCGTGACTCTAGTAAGCCCCCCGAACTAAGTCAAATCTGGTTTTTCTCGCACAATCCTTCTCTTTGCATGGTTTCACTCGATGTAAATTTCTTTTTTTAAAGATGTTTGGTATTTTGGATGTAATATTTCGAACTTTCGAAATTTAGTTTCTTATCGGATTCAAGATTTTATTTTACATGATACATCTCCATACAAGGATCTTGTACTCAACTCAGGTTTGAATATGTTTCTCTCATAGAGTCATGGAATTGCGAAGTTGATCATTTCAAAGACTATCTTTGGATGAAGGAATCATTCCTATTAGATTCATTTCTTAATAGTCTTTTCCTGGTTTCTCTTGCTAATGTTATATTTCAAGTCTTTCCCTTCATCACACCTGAAATACTCTTGAGTGATAATGAATGCATGAGTTATTGTGCAAACCAAATTCTTCCCTGTTCACTATGTCCTGACTGGTCTCATGTGTTTGTTGTGCCGACATCCTTTTAAATTATTTCAATGACTATGATGCTTGTATAGTTTGTCACCAGTTACAGGAAAATGGTTTTTCACATTCGACATGCGAGGAAGTTTATTCTATTGTTCAAAGAATTCACAGAGCTATTCAAATTGGTTTATCTTTGTTAATTACAAACTGGGAATCTGATGCTTTAATCAACCCATCTGATCATGATTTTGTCTATGATGACTGTCATTCAACTCACTATTTTCCCATCAGCACATCCAATGACAATTTTTTTACATCCTTTGATCTTTATGGTTTAACATTTCACCATTCGGATACTTGTCAAGTAGTTGAGGCACCTCTGCACTTGTTGATGGTTATGTCAAATCCTCATTGTCTTGACATGCCTGTTGAATATGATCAGATATATTTTACCTCACAATATTCTCATTGTAATCTCATGCCTCTAATTGAAAATTCATCTTTTCAAGGATTTCGAGGTTTTCAAGAGGATTGTCACGAATTTTATGATCCAACTGTTGAATGGTTGGAGCAATCTTACCTGGAAATCTCCGTTGAAAACAAAAAGTTTTGATCTTTCCTCATGCTTGCTAAGGAGTTCACTGTAGATGAGGACACATTCACAAGAAGCTTTCGAGGTTTTTTGAATGATGGTTTTCATCGAAAAGATAAGAATATGAATTGATTAAAAGTAGTGGTTATGGCCTATCTTTCTGCTGATAGGAAATACCTTCAAATTTGTGTGCAAGTTATTCAAGTTTTTATATTTTCTATTGCACATTGATTTATTTCAATTTTGAACGGTCATATATTTGTGTATGTAGGTCGGGAGAATTTACAGTGGCTACATTGGAACTTTCATTATATTTGACACCAACCTTCTAGCTGTTTAGGTTAGGACTAGTACTAGTTGCATTCTAGTTTCCCCTCTCTTGCAATCATTCTGCGCTTGATCTCCTTAGTCTTTCTTGTGTTTTATTACTTCTGTGTTACATCATGTTTTGGTTTATCTTCCTTTTACTTGTCTTTTGGTTTTGATTTCTTGTTGTTTCATGTCTTTTATTTTTTGTTCTGTTAATAAGACATTGCATGAAGGGTGTCCCATTTGGGATCGAAAGATAATGTGGCCAAATAAAAAAGGCCTTTGTGACACTGCAACATTTGTTTGACCTTCATTCTTTCTTCTCTACCTTGGTTACACCTTTTGGTCGATGATGTTCTGACGGAAAATATGATCCTTGCATAAGGAAAGCTTTGTGTCGAACCATGATATCCATGTCTATTCTTGAAACCTTACACCGTCACTTGGTTCTTTATGTTTCAGTGTTTTACATGCTTATCCAATTAAGTAGAGAAGGAGAAGGGGAAAAATCTAAACAAGCAAACCAAAATCAAAGGTATTATATGCTTCTTTGAAGGAACAACTTCTTATGCTCTTAATAAGTAGGGATCCCTCTTCTACCCATGAAATGAATAAGTGCCTATGCATAGTCCTTTATAAAATACATATAAAGGTGAAAGAAGAGAAAGGATTCCTGCATGGAGAGGTGAAGCAGCAAATCTGTCAGGGTACTATCTAGGTTTTCTGGTAGTGGAGCAATGTTTGTGTTCTTGTAGTGATTCCCGTCGGGGTACTTTCTAGGCTTGTTGGTAGCAGAGCAAAACCGAAGATGAAAAACAATACTCTAAAAATCTAAAGATTGCAAACTACAATACTCTTCTTTGATTCGAAACATTGCGATATTGTTGATCTTATGTTTTCACTCAACCGAGAAGGGACAGAAGGGACTAAGCTTATTCACGGGGTAATTTGGGAGACCAAATTGATCTACACAATGAATCAATACTCCCCGAATAACTAGAAATTGCACAAAAGAATCAACTATATAGAGAAGCTAAAGTTATCCCAGTGTGTCACCAAGTGTTGTCGCTGCGACAAACACCCTCCAAAAATTTTCCAATACTTTAATTTTGGAGCCTACTGTGGATTTGTGATCAATCATTCCATAGTCACTTCTTGGTCACCCGATTCTTTGTCTTTGAGCTTGCTTTTGGATCGTAAGTGTCGAAGTCACTTGCTCACACATGCTTAGTTCATAATGAATTCATGAAATAATTCTTTCACGCAAGAGTGAACTGGCTGGCACAGTCCACTAAGATAGTTCCTTTGCAATGTTCAACCCATGTCAATAGTCAGTGTGCATTTCATTGCCAGTTCCTCACTTAGTTTGCGATCATACTTCTTTTCGGCGAGTTTCTTCAACTGTTGCCTTTTGTACACTTTCATCTTCGCAAGTTTCATTTTCATGCTTACGACTATCATTTTTTCTTGCGCTCACTTTAATTACTATCATTATCATGTTATCTTAACTCTGGCATGTGTCACTTTCACCATTGCTCGCATATCGCAAGTATCGTTCACACTTTTCTCTTCATATAGTAAATGTCATCTTTTGGCATGTGGAGTGTCGTGCAACACACGAAAGATAGTTTTGGTGTATTTGAAGGGGTAATATTTGTGTTAATGAGTTGTACTCACCATGTAAACATGTATCACACTCATTTCAAAAGTTTTGAGCATTGTCGCACAATTGTTGTCACAGTGCTCGCAAAGTGTATCTTTGGTGTTGCACTTTTCGTTGCAAACTTGTCGCACTGAGGGAAGTTTGTGGTTCATGTGTTAAGGAAGATATATGTTATGTCGTCAAGTGTTCTAAGTGTGTGATCATAATCAAGTCCTATCACTGTTCACATTAGCTTCATCGATCCCACACTTATCCAAATTCAGAAAAACTTCTTACCAAGCAACTTAGCCTCATTTGACCCTCCTGAATTGCGCATTGCGCAATATCAACCCTCAAGTTGCAACCATCCCTCTTGACACTACACGTTGCAGTGTTCCCGCCTCTTAGGACTATGCATTGCATAGTCTTAGTGCTCAATCCCATACCTTGACTTCCAAAACTACACAATCATTCCCTCTAGCTAGGCTTGAACTACACATTGCAAATCTCAGTCCTCAAGCCTCAATCTTGAGCTCCCTAACTGCACAATTTCATAATCACCTGGCCTCCCTGCCTCCCAGAACTGTGAAGTGGTCAAACTTAAGGCTCAGGCATCTAGCAGGAGTCCTTGAGTCTCTCAACTGGGAAATTCCTCTGCCAAGGCCTCCTGAACTACACATTGTGCAATCTCAAGGCTTAAGCCTCCATACTGAGTCCTTGAGTCCCCAACTAAATAATGCCTTGATATGTATCCTCCCAGAATTGTGCAATGATAATTTTTAAGTCTCAAGTCCTATCCTTGAACTCTTAAGGCCCTCAATCCTGTAATATCTTGAACATGTCCATCTTGAACTGCACATTCTGCAGTATCAAGCCTCAGTCCCTAACCTTGGCCTTTGGAACTATGTAATCCATTAGCCAGTCACTCAACTAGTCACCAATTCCACCCCTAACAGGTGATTTCATGAAACATTAGGTTATGGTTTTTTTGGAATGATGTCGAGCTGTCATGAATCATTTTCAGTTGTACGGACTCTATCTTATTTTGAAAGGATGATGAGGGAGGAAAAGGAGAAGGGGACCATGCTAGAAGACACATATAGAGTTGAAGAGATGAGATGATCATCAGGTGAGAAGATGAAGGAACACTATATTACAACAGAATATCAAAGATCAGGACCGCATGAAGGCCCCATCTGATTTACAACCCTTTGGAGGGTGGATATGAAAAACAAAGCATATCTCTCACGAAGATGAAGCATTTCACATCTCTTCTTGAAGACAAATGAGCAACAAGAATGGCTTGAAATTTCCATATCATCAAGAAGTCCTTGTCAGCAATGCCATTCCATGTCATATCATGAGTCATCATATACCACATCATTCTTGTGGATTATGTAATTTCTTATTCGAAATGTATTGTAAAGTGGAAGTCCAAAGGACATGTACAGAATATGAAGAGTTATGTAAAGTTGAAAAGTAATAGGAAGTCAAACAGTCATGAGGGTAGTCAAGGAGTGACAAGGGAGGTGAAGCATCACCCCATTGGTTACATATACACCCTCATTGTATGAGTAGAGGAAATTTTCACCTTGGCTCCTCCCGTAAGGCATTAGAGAGACAAGCTAGTTCTTTTGAGGAGCAAGTGGTGGCTCCAACACTCCACTATTGGAGCTATTGGTGTTCGATGTATACATGTGTCTTGGGACTTTTACTTAATATATGAAGCCTGATGACCAACACATTCTTCATGCATGGATTATGAATATTTGTAAGAATATTCTATGAATTTTTATGATTCATGTTTTCTTTCACCTATACTAAAGTAGTTGAACTATTTCAGTTATTTTAGTGCTTATCATATTGAGAATGTGTTGTATTGGTTGCAATGACCATGACATCTTTGTGGACTATCCCATTGGATATTAGACAGATCTGTTTTGTTCATGTGTGTCTCTAATAGGGTGGCACTATTACCTCTCTCTTAGAGGCTCACTTTCTCCTTCCCTCCGTAGTAGAAGAACCTTGACACACTTACAATTGAACGCTCACCAGGAACACTTACTTGTTTTTTGAAGGCACATTTGTGCTGCTATCACTTGCTGACAGTTAGAGCCAAGGAAAATATATAAGAATACATGGAAACTGGTCCGACACTCCAGATGGGTCTCCTACTCCAAATGGTGTGAGGTTTGATTGGGACTTCAAATCAGGGAGACCCCCTTGGTTGACGGATTTCAAGAACTGTAAACATTGTGTCATGTATGACATGAATTAGGAAGAATGGTCCTAGAGCATAAGGTTTATTTAGAATTGGGCCCAAAATTACTCTGATAAGAGTGTTTCCTTTTGGTGATTCACCATGTGTCAAGCTGTTGAACCGAATTATGGTGAACTAAGACTAGTTTGGATGTCATGTGTCAAGTATTGACCTGAATTATGGTGACTAGTTGATGCTAAATGATGTACCATGTATCTGAAGTATTGACTTGAAGTATGGTGAGGATATACCATAGGTCTGAGGTACTGACCCAAATGATAGTACCATGATGATGTTGTTCATTTACCATGTTTCAAATATGTTTGACCCAATTATGGTATTTTATTGATCCTATTGGTTTACCATGTGTCACATTTTGTTACCGAATTATGGTATTTGATTGATGATTATGACAATGATTTATTATACCCTTTTATTAGAGATTTTTTTTCACGTGAAGAACATTTGTTTAGTCATTATGAATACCTCCCTAGCTAAGAGGGAGTGTTGAATTTTTGTAGCTATGGTCGGTATTTAGAATTTATATTTTAGCCCTTATAATGTATAAATAATTTGTAAGACATGTTCTTCATGTCATTTTTATTATTTAGCCATCAAAAGAATCATTGTAAGACATTTTCTCCATGTCATAGTTAAAAGAGAAAATTTTGAAATTTGAAGTTTGATTTTTTGGCTCTAAAATAGTCAAGTCAACCCTCCCTCAAGTCGACTCGGCCCAAGTGAAGAGACACATCCATTTGCGAAGGAACAACACTATATAAATGCATTCAACCTCCTCCTTAAAGGCACCATTCAACCTCACACAATAAATACAAGTTCTCTACATCCAAGCGAAGATTAAAAAGGAAAAGAAGGATGAACAAGAAGGACACAAATCTCTCTCTCTCTAGTTCACTTTTCTCTCTCTAGACCTCGCACATGTGAATTCCAGGCAATAGTTTCTTGGAAAATCGAGTTGTAGGGTCAAAGTTGTAGAGCCGAAATTGCAGGGTCAATTTGTAGGGATGAAATTCTGGGCATCTTATTGGCAACATATTCTAAGCAAGTCGAAATTCAAGGAAGGTAGAAATTCTAGGTAGGCCAAAATTCTGGACAAATCTAAGAAGACCAATGTTTTGACTTGACTTTAGTTGAGGGATGTGGACCAGGTTTTACCATAGGTTGATCAGTTTGATTTCATAGTTGGCTAGAAACATTATATGTATCTCTTGTTGAACTGAAGAATTTATCTAATAAAAAGGTTGTTGGGTTTTCCAAGGCAAATCTTGTGTTCTCTTTGTGCATTGTGATCTGTACTGTCTTTGTGATTTATGGTTGAATTTCTAAAGTGTAATTACTTAATGATAAACCAAAATTGTTAAAATAAGACATATATCATTAGAAGTAATTACCAAGTATTTCAAAAAAAATGTACTTGTTTCTATTGCACTTGAAAAATCAATAATATGGCAGCCTGGAAAACACCTTGGGAATCAGAAGTTATAGCAAGTCAAATTATGGTAGGGTTCCATGGTTCTCATGGTTCCATAAGTGCCACATCATCACACCCCAGTCCTTTTATTATCATAGCACTATATGTAAAGGCTCTGCAATTCTAAGATTAATAAAGTCCTAGATATGGGAATAATTCTCATTAAATGTTGCATATATTCATGTCCTGCCATGAGATTGGTGGAATGAGTTAAGTCATGGCAGTGGATCAAGTCTAGAGACAAAGAATGAGAGATGGATAAAATCCCATCAATAGACATGGATATTCACATACCTCCCCAAGCATTTCAAGGCATGATATGCATGTTAGTTGAGTGCGATCATGCGGTTAACAGAGCCCATGAGGATGGAAATTTTCCCAACAGTTGCTAAGGAATTTTATGTCATGCCCCATAATAAAAGGAAAGGTGTTTTAACTGTCTCGTGGTTGATAGAGCCTGAGAAGGAAAAGAAACTTTTCGAAGTTTTCCGAAGAAGTTCATGTCCCACCCTGAGCGCCTGTCTATTTGGGCCTATTTGTGTTCGGTCTATGTTGGATGTTCAAGGGTGCTTGCTGAAAAATACCCCACACTGCTTCATATTGAGCCAAAAAAATGGTTTTCAAAGTTTGGCCTTGAATTTTTTTTGAAGGAAATAATATAAAAAAACCGCTTGAACCCAAAATCTCCCCTCCATACCTAGTGAGCTGGCAACAAGACACATGGTGCTCTCTCATTAGCCAATGATGTTGAGCAGGATGGTGATGTGGAAACAAGGTTTTCAGCATGGACCAATGTCAGAAATAAAATTGATGCGATGATGCGACCCTTTTGACTAACATAGGTGACATGGTGCATAGGTGGAAAATGACTTGGTATGTTGAATCAACATGACATGACAATCTGACACGTGGCAAGAAATTTTGGCATTTTTAGGTGTCGAAGTGTCCCATTTCTGGGTGACATGTGGCACCACCAGGAGGGGCCACATGGGTTAGATGATGTCAACATGATGTAACAAAAAAAATGGGAGGCCTAAATTCAAGCTATTTTGGAACTTGTTATTTGGGCCTCACTACAGGTGTACACGAACCCTTGTATCTTTAGATCGACACAAGACCCATTCTGTTCGGGCATTCAGGGTTTTTTGGGTCTCAGATTATTAAATTGAGTGCAAAAATAAAGTGGCATGAACCCAAACAAATGCATAAGTACCTTGAGTGAAAGGGCACATTTAGAGCTGCAGTCACATTTAAAAGTGCCAAAGTGTTAAGGGCACAAGAGTCTGGCATGGGTGTGGAGTTAAGCGCTTCAGTCATTTGTCTTTGGTCACAACAGTTGGTATCATGTGCTAAAGGGATGAAGTGTAAGGGCTCAACACTGGTCTGAATATGGCAGATTAGCAGTTAATGGAGTTGTTGGAGTCAATGGCCTCACTTATGGTTCTTCTCATCGGTTGTACAGGTAGTAATGAATTTCCAATCTAAAAGAGAGCAAGCCATATTGGAGTACCCCTTATGCCATAAAAAATTTAATGAGAAAAAATCCTCGGGTAGTGAAGATGAATAATGAAGACTCATTTGAGTCTCATTTATGTATAGTGGTCCAGTAACAGGCAAGGGAAACCATACCAAATAAATTAAGGGCTTTGCTGGCATGTTGCAATTCCTCCTCGTGCCATGAGAAATTCAATGTAGGTCCTCATTTAATGTGAATACTTATGCATTTTTCTCTTTGTGACATTTTGTTTTGAGTATGACTATTGAGACTGTGATTTGGTGCAGCTAGAGTGTACTGAGTGAGTATGACTATAAGCATTTGCTGAGAGAGAAGAGTAGTTGTGTAGCAAATGTATCATTATAATACTTCTTATGAGAAAGTGCTGACGTGTTGTGAGAAACAAAGGAATGCTAGGTTAATTTCCTATATATCCAAGGTGCAGAGGTGGCCAAATTTCTCAGTTTGAAAATCCCATGAAAGATAGAAATCTTAGCAATAGCAAGTGGGTTCCTACTCTTATTAGAGTTTGGTGCCTCTAGGAAAGTTGGTGCTTGCTAATTTGAAGGGGTTGGGGCCTCCTCTGAGTAGGTGCTTTGAAATAATTGATGTAATCAGAGTTGGTTCTTTTGATTCACATCTTAACATGAAAAATAATTTTACTGGTTTTTCTCTTGGAAGGGTTTCCATGTTAAATCATCATTTTCAATTGTTATGTGATTGCTCTTTTCTCATGTGTTGCTAAATGATCTACAATTGAATGCACAATTGCTTAAGATAAAAACAAAAAGTTGTAAATTGATGATTCACCCCCCCAGTAATTCTTGGTTCCCAACAAGATTTAAAATTAAGTTCTCAATTTTCTAGATGATTAAGGGAAATAAAATATTATCTCTATTCCTTAAATACTTAGAGAAATGGTTTAGCTCAATAAGGGATAACGAAGAAAATACCAAATAAAATAACTTGGCACAAGAACATTAGTCTTGTGGAACATAATACCAAGATAAAACAAATAAACTAACTTAATTCACCATGCAACCAAGATCTACCATAAGCATCCATGAAAAGACATCACATCACATCACATCACAAGATCTGCACAACAAAGTAGCTCAACTAGGCCTTTATTCCATGCAAGAGAGTAAGATCAATAATTAAGAGAAGTTATGATCCAAGTGTGACAATGAACCAATAGAAAATTTACTCCCCTATTTATATGAGGGTGACCAAGTCACTTTTCCTTCAAATTAGATTTCCCTAAAAACCATTAAATCCACGATACAAGGTGGATGGGTGATTAAGTTGACCCTCAAATATAGCCAAAATAATGAAATAACAAGAAAATAAACCTCACATAACCCACATGTATGAGTATAAAACCCTCCAAGGGTGACATCATCTCCCAAAATGTATGTCTCTCCATGAAAAGGTGTAACATATCATGCAAGGGGTTTTTCTGATCCCAGAAGTCATGTCTCCTCATCAAAATGGTGCCTCGTCACCAAATAAAACCATCTTAAGACCAACAACATCCTAGAGAAATACATAGGGGAATTTTGAGGTAAAAAATGGGCCTCAAAATAGAAAATGTAATAACAAAATTAACTTTAAAAGAACCAATAGGATTCAAGATAATGATGTCATCCCCAGGGGAAAATATTTTGGAGGGAAAAGAAGAAAACTACATTTTAATTGTATTTTTGGCTTGTATTCTTATAAGTTTACTCAAATCTCAATTGTAGACACTCGTTGGATGTGTAATTCTATTTCGCATTCAACGAGTACCCAATTTTCATACTTCTTGAGTCGACCCACATGCTTTTGTCATGTATTTTCATTTTTTTTTTATGTGGGTCCACTTAGAGGTATGTCGAGTGGGTACTCAATTCCACATTCCACATCCATTGGGTGTTTACACCAGAAATTTGAGTAAAAAGAGATAAACTGAAAATACAATAAAAAAGTAGTTTCCATTCTTTTTCTTTAAAAATTAATAAATATTAATTTATTATTTTAACTATTATATTATTATTTTCCTTAGGAGGCCCATTTTAGACCTCAAAATTCCACTAATGGCCATGGGATCATCAAATGCTTTAAAAGGGTGACATCATCATGTTATATTATGAAATCACTTGGGTCAAAAGTGTGAAATCCCCTCTGGAGGGATAGCAAGTCATCATCATTAACAATCATCGCCAAAAGAATAGAAACAACCATGAAAAAGGTACAAATCAAACCCGCAATCATCTTTTCATCTCTTGGGAACACCTAATCTCTAAGCAACATCTTAGCAGAGATCATAAACATTCAAGGTCTTGAGGTTGAGGGAGGGTCTCATCAACTGTGACAAGTCACTCCCAAGTTCAACTTATTCCAGCAAAAGATGCCCAACATCTTATGTCAAAGTGCTATGCATCATCATCTAAGTGGTTTGACATCATCTATAAAGGGTTAGAGAAGAATTATCTCATCCCTCAAGTGATCGAAATGTGGATTAGGGGCATATTTTTTTCTCAAAAATCAAAGTGCTCAGAATCGCTCAAAACGTGAACGACTGCGTCCGTATCAACGATACGATCCCAATGCAACTCATTTCACTCAAAATGGAGTTCATATGAGAATGTAAGAGCTTGTTGTCCGTTTTGTCAAACACGAAAAATTTTGTGACTCAGATGTTGACTAGGCGTCAGTATAGCCCAGTCAGGAAAAATAATGTTCCAAGGAATATTCCTTGGAATATTCCCAGAATATTCTTGGAATATTCCCAGAATATTCTGACATATGGCTCAATCAGATTGTGACAAGTGTTTATATGTAATTGGTCAAATCGCATTGGGTAGACCAATGACAGGCTGAGACGTAGCAAGCCTGAAGGCCGCCACGTGCCCTCTCAAAGGTCATTTAAAAGTTTATTGGCAAGCCAGGGAGTTGAACCTACGACCTCGCCTGCATAAGCCCTATGCTCCACCACTATGAAACACTATGTTTCTTAACAAACAAGGGTTGCACTTTTTATTTAAAGTGTAACATGTGCAGTTTGGGAGGTGGGCACTAACGATAACCATTAGCATGTGACCAATAACCCCTTAACCGCTAACATTTAGTGTTAAGTGCGTGAGATTAATGCACTAAATGGCGTTTAGTACTAATTAAGCCATGATTATCCACTAATTAAGTGTAGTTTAACTTGGCGGAAGTTTGGCAGGTCCAATAAATTCGGAAAATACTCCAAATTTCACGGAGTTAACTGGAGTTTCTCCAGTTTTGGTGGAGTTTTCCTAGGGAAAATTGAAGAGGCCATAACTTTGGCTAAATTTGACAAATTTTGGCTCAAAAAGAGTCACTCCTAGATGATTTGGAGGCTCTGAACACAATGGAATACGTTGTAGAGGCAGAAAAGCACTTATGAACGTGATTTTTCTATGTTGAATTTTAAGGAAGCATAGGGCCACCAGGAGAGGAGGTCAAGCCTAGATCAGCTAAAGTCCAATTGCAGAGCTTAGAAAGCAATTTCTGGCATTTTTGGTTCTTCTGAATCCAATGGAGTAGGTTGCAAAGCCATTGGAGCACTGCAGGTGCATGTAATCATAGAATTGACCATTAATCCAAAGAGGGCCTAACCATTGAAGCAGGTCCAAGGAGATGTATCCCAGGAGGGGTGAAATCCTTTATCAGATTTGTGTTATGAGTTTGTTGTGTCTTAATTCTTTGCATTTTACTTGCTATATATGTGTTTTAAACCACTAATTAACTTCATAAATTTCACATAAAAGACACTCAATACTTGACACATAATCCTTCACATTTTGATTAATTTGAGATGATCCTAAACACATTTTTAATAATGACGAGGGAGCTTGCATAACATTAACAAGTTTTCCCAACATTTCAGATCAAGTTGGTATCAGAGCATCGTTAGTTCACTTTAACCCTGAGATGGTTTTCCAAGGTTAGCTAGAAAATTAGCTATTGGTTTTGTATTTGTGCAAGGAAAATTTAACTGTGTGCAAGCTGAAGAAGGGAGATGCTTCTTTGTTGAGAAAATTTGTGAAGCTTTGTGAAGCTTTTTGATGCATTACAAGTGTGATGGCAGCTTCAACAAGTGATGTTTCTAATCTATCTTCCTTAGCAAGACTCTTTGATGAAGATATGTTAAAAGAGCTTATCATCACGAGAGATATGGTGCAAGAGATGTCTGAAGATAGGAAGGAGAGCACTATAATTCAAGTGCAATTGATGGCCATGAAGGAGGAGAAGCAAGAGCTTCTTGAAAAGATGCATGAGATGGAGATTCAACTCCATGATGCCAAGGAAACCCTAGCCAAGTATGTGCATGAAAATGAGGTATGCAATTCACGTTTATCTTCAATTTCCTCTCAAAATGAATGTTTTGGTGATTTTGAAAGACACACTAGAGGAATAGGGTCCAAATTATTGATGAAGATGGGCTATGAAGGTAAAAGGTTAGAAAAACATGCACAAGACAGATTTGAGCCAATTGTTGTTGAGGAAAGGCCAAGGTATTTGGGTCTTGGTTATGGACAACATGATGGAGAATGCTCCAAAGCCAAGGAGGCACATGAAGGTGTTCCAAGGACTTTCATTACATGTTCATTACCTCAAGCTTGTGAAGTTTGTGTTCATGAGGAATGCAAATTTTTTATACCCACTTTGAAAGAAGATGCTCATAAGCATACAACTAGTATAAATGGAAAACAAGAGGATGTTGAAAGATCTAAGGTCATTGAAACCATTGTTGGTATTCTGAAGAGAGTCACTACCTCATCAAATTCACCTCCTCAAGAAGGTGACAAAGGTGAATGTGCAAGGTATAAATATTCCTTTAATCAAGTTTCTTTTGATTATGATAAACATGGTAAATCTTCACATAAGATTTTGAGAAACTTTACATGTTCCTTTTGTGGTTTGAATAACCATACTTCTTCGAGGTGTTGGAAGAGGATAGCCATACACAAGAAAATTTCAAAATAAAAGAGACAAAAAGACAAAGGTCCATTGGATAATGGAAACCACGTTTAAAAGAAGATGCAATTATTTTGCACTCATTGCCATAAGCAAGGTCATCTTGTAGACAAGTGTTGGACTTTGCATCCAACAAGTCATCCATGACATTTGAAGAAGGTGGAGAGAGATTTTGGCAAGAATGGAAAAGAGGATTCCATAATTGATGTGGGTCAAGATGATACAAATGATGAAGTGCAGCTGAAAGAAGCGCCATTGAAATGTTTTGGAAAGAAATGGTTAGATTTCTTAACCAATTAAGGCCTTGAATTTCTTTTGATAATTGATGCAAATCTTGCCTTATTGATGCATTTACTTGTTATTTGGATGCATTTATTTTCTCCTGAAAGTATGCTGCATATTGCATGAAGCAAGATTGTGGAAAATTAAAGTTATGTTGACTCACTTAGATGTAGCAAAGACAAAAATTTGCAACTACAAATTTGCATGCATGTTGCATTCTTGAACTTGCATGTTTACGCCAGGAAGGTGTTCGAAAGTGGAGTATGTTGACTCACTTATTGAAACAAATTTGATCGTTTCATCTCTTTAAGTACTCGTACATACCAATGGGATTATTGTACTTATGATTTTACTTGTGATTGTACTTGTGAGAGAGTTGAGAATTGTTATACATGCATGAGAGTTTGTGTGTGTGAACAGTGGAATTTTTAATAGTTTCATTGTGCTTGAACATGCATGAGTGATTGACTTGTTTTCATTGATTGTTTTGTTAACATGTATGTTGTCACACTTGAGAATGTTGATCATTTGCACATGCATGAGTGTCGGCTTGTGTGGTCGATTGATTGTTACATGTATGTTATATTGACTTGGAAGAGTTGATTTTGTCTCCAAAGATGAAAGGGAGATGTTACATGATTTTTCTTGATTTGAAAGTTAGTTGTTTGAAGAAGCATGTTTTGTTGAATTGTGTTTAGTCGATGGTTTATACACCAAGATGTAAGAGTACATGGCGATGTTCACATGATGTGACATTTTTTGCTTTGAAGAAGCAAAAGGAAGAGGTCGTCAAGTTATATTCTTGCATGAGTGTTTTTCAAGGTTAATGGTGTTTCTTGTGACAAGATGTCGCAGGATTTTGGAAGCTCCATGCTTGAGAAAGAGGCTCATGATTATCCTTCATTCTAAAATCATGACATGAGTAGCATGTTAATACTGGAGGATGATGGAATCAAGAAGCAAAAGTGGAAAAAAATGCCAAAAAAAATTGCAGCCCTTGTAAAATATCAAATGGTCTACAATGTGATTTGATGTGTTGACGCTAAGAAGTGAAACAGATGGCGAATGAATTCTTCCAGATGTGGAATTTGGAACCATGGAGGTAAAATAATGGTCACTTCTTTTCTTGTTATAACTGATATTGGAACTCATTATTGTAGTTCACTAAGATGGGCTTAACTTGGAAAAGTGGTTTCCAAGGAGAAGCTTGCATCGAATGCATGTGTTGCAAAGGAGGAACATGATTCTAAGTGGGAAGGCCATTAGTCAGTTTTCAAAGCACCGAGGGATCGCTTTGGTACATCAGGGTGTTTAATCAGAAAGCAGCCAGCAAGTGTTGGATTGGGTCAACAACAAAAGGAGAACATTGGTTGAAGTGCCAAGCCATTTGTAAGGAAAGGCATGTTAGTGAAACCAAGTGGTTGTCATGGATATTTTTCCAGGTAGAATCAATTGATAGAACCTAAGAAGGAGAAGAGTATTCAACTCTCATCAGATAACCAAATTTTGTGGGTCCAAAAGCCTGTCAGTGGGAAGGAGTGATCGGAATCTGGATTGGGGCAAAAAATTGCTCAAAAATCAAAGTGCTCGGAATCGCTCAAAACCTAAATGATCACGTCCGTCTCGGTGATACGATCCAAACACAACTCGTTTCACTCAAAACAGAGTTCGTATGAGAAAGTTAGATCTTGTTGCCCGTTTTATCAAACAAGCAAAATTTTGTGACTAGGATGCTGATTAGGCATCCGTACAACCCAGTCAACAAAAAGAATATTCCAAGGAATATTCCTGAAATATTTCGACATATGACTCAATTAGATTGTGACAAGTGTCTATATGTAATTGGTTAAAGCGCATTGGGTGGAACAATGAGAGGTTGACACATGGCAAGCCTAGAGGCCGCCACGTGCCCTCTCAAAGGTCATTTAACACTTTATTGGTAGGCTTGGGAATCAGACCTGTGACCTCACCCACATAAGCCATATGCTCCACCGCTATGCCAAACTATGTTTCTTAACATACAAGGGTTGCATTTTTTATTTAAAGTGTAACATGTGGCGGTTCGGGAGGTGGGTGCTAATGGTAACCGCTAGCATGTGACCAACAACCCCTTAACCGATAACATTGAATGTTAACCGTGCGAGATTAATGCACTAAATGGAGTTTAGTGTTAATTAATCCATGATTATCCACTAATTAAGTGTAGTTTAACTTGGCAAAAGTTTGGCAGGTCTGATAAATTTGACAACTACTCCAAATTTGGTGGAGTTAACTGGAGTTTCTCTAGTTTTGGTGGAGTTTTCCTAGGGAAAATTGAAGAGGCCATAACTTTTGCTAAATTCGACCAATTTTGGCTCAGAAAGAGTCATTCCTAGATGATTTGGATGCTCTAAACACAATGGAATACGTTGCAGAGGCAGAAATTCACTTCTGTACATGATTTTTCTACGTTGAAGTTTAAGGAAGTTAAGGGCCACTAGGAGAGGAGGTCAAGCCTAGATCAGTTGAAGTCCAATTGCAGAGCATGGAAAGTCATTTTTGGGGTTTTTGGGTCTTTTGAATCCAATGGAGTAGGTTGAAAAGCCATTGGAGCACTATAGGTGCATGTAATAAGAGAATTGACCATTAATCCAAAGAGGGCCTAGCCATTGAAGAAGGTCCAAGGAGATGTGGCCCAGGAGGGGTGAACTCCTTTCTCAGCTTTGCGTTATGAGTTTTCTATGTTTTACTTCTCTAAATTTTACTTGATGTATACGAGTTTTAAACAACTAATTAACTTCATAAATTTCTCATAAAAGACACTCAATACTTGACACATAAACCTTCACATTTTGGTTAATTTGAGACGATCCTAAACACATTTTTAATACTGATGAGGGAGATTGCATAGAATCAACAAGTTTTACCAACATTTCAGATAATCAAGGGATCTAGGTTGCACTTGGAAGAATCATATAACCAAACTCAAAGAATCAAGTGAGATCAACATCATGGTTACAAGAACCATAAGAGCATCAAGGTGTACCATATTAATTGTCAAATCCATTAAATTACTGCACAAAAGTGTCATCTTTAATGTCTTACTAGATTATGATTGTGCATTGATTTCCATATTTAGGTATGGGACAATTATCACATGAACCTATTAGATACTTCCAATCCTAAGGGGAGGAATAGTTCCCAAGCCAACCCTTTCAAATGATAGGTATAAATGATAGGAATTATTGATTGGAGTTTACTTCATGAAATGTTCCATAGTCTTATACTAGGTTATGTAAAACCATCTTCCATGAGCATTTTTCTATAGGGAATGCTTAGTTGCTTGATTTACCTTCCGTTTCCTTTGTTTTTCCAAGCCCCCTTATTTTCCTTTTTCTTCATTGGACATGCTTCTTTAAAAATCCTCATCGGTTTCTCATGTAATAATGATGATATAATCCCCATTTAATCATTTATCACTTCATTGAGGTTGGGATGTTTCTTGACGTTTCCTTTGATAAATATTATATACATGGATAATCATGGAGACAAGTGGTTATATAAAGAGGGTATAGCTAAATCTATGATTTGGTTTTGATTCCTTTACATCCCTTGCCATTATTTTGCATTTTGATATATGACTCATGCTTTTTCTTTTCTTACAATAACATCAACCTCAGGTATTTTCAACCCCTTCTTTGACTAGTATGAGTGACTGACAACAACCAATCAAAATATGGAATAAAAAAATGACAATAATGGCAAGTGTTAAGAGTGAATGACATGGAATGCTATCATCATGACAACCTCCTATTTCTGCCCCTCTTAGATAATGAGAAAAATATCCTAAGGAAGGTTGCACTGGACTAGGGGAAAATGATAACCACCAAGGTGAAATAAGGGAACAAGTATACAACTACAAATGGTCTATAATCCAATTTCAACCTATGAACCATATTACAATGCCTTAAATATTAAATGAAAGCACTTGAATAATGGTTAATATACCTCACAATAGATTACCGACCTTCATAAGATAAGTATGATAGACAAATGAATGTATTAATTAGAGAATAAGTGAGAGGCATCTGAGGTTGGTTATTTATGGATCATGGTAGGGGTTGTTGGCTAGCAAGCTGGATCATAGGAGAAAAAAATTCTATTAGGTTTACCCATTCATGTGGATGGGTAACATTGACTCCAACTCGGGGACATATGCTCACCATAGAGCACATGATCCATGTGCTTGTACAAAGAGTGAATGAGAATCCCTACCAATCCTTGGTACTCATAGACCTATAACTTACACCACTCTAACATTTGTTAGATTCTACAAATTACAGAATTAGTAGCAGAGTAGTAGGGTGACACTGTCACCTTGGAATAGGAGATATAGGAAAAAAATATTTGTCAAAAATACAAACTAAAATACCATTTATTTATTTTGGAATATGTAAGAAAATAACCATATAATGAAATTAACATGATAAAAGAAAGAAAGGATGCAAAATCAATATGCATGCCACACAATCCTACCTATTATAAGTTACCTAACAATTAAGAGCTAAGTATATTCATACAACCAATAAAGTAATATCAATATCATGTCGTGACAAAGAACCCTACCATGATGCTTGATTATGAGATAAAACAAGAATATATCATCCTTGTTTGCAAGTTTATGTGGTTGTCAGATTTTGAAGAATATGATTCTGTATTTTTATCAAAGGTCATCATTTTTAAACAACATTTCAAGTCCAAACCAGGACCCATTATCAAGAGTAATTGGTGAGAGAAAGAGGACAATTCAAAAGGTTTAAATAGATAAAAAGGATGAAAATAAACTGACAAGAGGTGAAACCTAAAAACTAAAAGTAATTGATTAACTAATATAATGGAATTAATTAATAAGTAAGATATAATGGTTGATTAATTAATATATTGGAATTAATTAATTAGAAAGTTAAAGATAATTAATTAATATAATAGAAATAAATAACTAGCTATATTAGTATTAATGTATTGGAATAAAATAATAACCTAATATATTAGAATAAAGATCAAAGAATTAGTGATATTGGTGTTAAATGAATTAAAGATAATAATAAATTAAAATAAATGTATAGAAAGAATATTAATAGTATTTTAATAGAATCTCATATAACATGTTATTTGACTAATTAATCATTAATTATTTTAATTAATATAATAAAAATAATGCCTAAATTAATAAAATTAATTGTATATTAATGTAAAATCTATAAAAAGACCTAAGAACCGTAGAAAATATACTAAGTAGGAACTAAGAAAGAAGGAGAAATATTAATATGAATAGAGTAGTATTATTAATACTAATACTTTGATGAGAGTGATAATATCATGTATAAGGAATATCACATAGTGAATAAGGATAGGATCAAAGTCATGAGGAGGGGATGGAATACGGTCAAAATAAAATAAATTCGGCTCCTCCCTTCTCCAGGCAATGTCTTTATGATGCAACTCTAACACATCGGAAGGGTGATCCATATTTTTTAAGAAACAACTTTTCAAGCTTCCGTTGACATCATCCCCAAAATCTTGAGAAGTGATCATCAAAAATATAAAAAGAACATTAGCGTTTATCATAAAAATTAGGACAAAGAGGGGAGGATGAGATCAGATCTTAGAATAAATTTTTAGCTCAAATTTTAGGGTTTATTGAACCCTTTCATATATCTTGAAATCTTTGCAACGTGCCACCAATTCAGGGCGTTTCTATCCAATATTTGTCTCCATATAATTCTCGTTCTTATCTTAAGTGACCAATTGAGGATAATAATCAGGAAGAGATGGTTGTAAGTTCTTGTTTTGAAAAACCTGTTTCTATTCACAAATATCAAACTGAGTAAAGGGATAATTGCAAATTATTACAAGGAAGAGGCAATGATGGTTGAAATAAATCTATGATCATATCCTACTCATGTTTCCAAAAATCATCACTACATATGAAAGATTGGACATGTTCATAGGAATTTTCCAAATTTGCACTTGCAAAAGATGGTTGTTCCAATAATTTTATAACATCATTATCATTTTCATAAATATGATTTCCATTAAAATAACATTAATTATTATTCCATCTATTCCCTCTAGCATGTAGAAAATCATTCATATACGTAGTCTCCCAATATTATTCCTCGTGATCTTCCATTTCAAAGTTTTCACCAAATGTATCATGGAAATTGAAAACTTTGAAAAGAAAGAAACTTATCTCAACCTTGTCTTGATGAACAAGATATTTTTCACGGACATGATCCTCAATATGACTAGCTTTGTATTCCATAGGATCATAGTTTCATTATGACCTTCATCAATGTTTTCATCTTTGATTAGATCAAACATGGCTTCTTATTCTTGCTCTAGGTAAATGTCCTCATCAATTTCTACATCTTAAGGGATGCCATTGCCATGTTTAAAAGTAAATTCTTCCTCTTCTATAAATGATTCATTTTCCTAGGAAAGATATAGAAGAGACTATTTTTGAAGATATTTGTTTGGTTCCCAAAGAGTATATTCATACTTTTGGAAGTTTTTACCCCAATGCTTAAGAAATTCTTTGATAAGTTATGCAATAGAAGATATGCTCTTTCGACTATAGGAACATTTAATCCAATCCAAATGTTTTGCATTGAGAGACGAACAATCTCAGACATGCATCTTCATGTACATATTAATTTGTGAAATATAATTTAGGAATCTCCCAACATGAGTAATAACCAAAGAAGGATCACAATCAAATTTTGGACAATTCATGTAATAAATTGGATTATAATGATTTTGGTAGGCTTGGAACATCATGGGAATCCAAATAAAGGCATAAGGCATGCAAATCCCAAGGGGCTATTCTTTATGCATATATTAATTACAATATATATTTGTGAAATCATAAAAGAACACCCTTGAAGGCTTAGATATATACTTATCAAAGAAAGGTTAAAGCATAAACTTCAGATATAAAGGAGAGGGACTTAACTCCTCCCTAGTGAAAATGTAAAAATGTTATAGAAAAATATAGCAAATAGTGAAAATCCTCACTTGGTGACCTAGATGATGTACAAAAAATAGGATTGTTTCCACTATCACCTCAATAACTACTCCCATCCCTTAGGTAAGGACACAGTCCAACATAAGGTAGACTTCCTTAGTAGGGCTTACAGATAAAATAACCCAAGGATATTAAGCTAAGTACCCCCTAGGGATATTATAACAAATCCATTAGATAAAGGTATGACAAACTAGGGATTTTGATGGATGAAAAAGTAATTTCAAGATTTGGGTTCAAGGTATCTATAGGTCAATCTAAAGGACATGGTTAGCCTAAGGGGTCTCTAATATGTTTCCCAAACACAACAAATCAAGAAAAGCTCAAGGATGACATAAAGTAGGGTTTTAATCTAGAAAATTGCAACAAAAATTAATATTTTACAACACCAACAAATTTTGCCATTAAAAGTGAGTAAAAGCTATTTGAAATGAAGGCTAAATTTGAGAGAAAATTAAGGACAAAATTGCAACAAATTGTTATGGTTAGAAAAATATATACCAACAAATAAATATTAATGTAAACAAATAAATATATACAATGGCTAAATATGCATGAAACACTTCAATTTAGTTTCTCTAATGCACTTTTATATAAGATCTAACTGTTTGGTAAATTAATTGTTCTTAATTTCCTTCATTAATTGTCAACCATGATTCATGTACTTGTGAAATGTATGTGCACTATATATGCTAGGATTCTTCTTGTGAACTAATTGATTCTAGAAATGAAACTAGTTCCAAGGATTGACACAAATTGGAGAGTAATTACGCAGATGTTCTTTCTATCTAAAGTTAAATTAAATCCTAATTAACTAAATTGAAAACCTCTTCTTTGTAGAAATTGAAAATCTATCGCAAGTTGCATAAATCAAAACTTTCCTCTATGAAAGTAAAATGTTAAAAAGCCAAATTTCAAGAAATAAACAATCTAACTCTATTTTGGAGAATTCAAAGCATTCTACACTATATTGCAGAAGGAAACTCTTATGCTAAATTGCAGTAAAGAAATTCTAGATTAATTGCATGAAAGAGAAATTCCCATTAAAGAGTCTACTTATAGAAAACGAAATGAAAATATTTATAACTTGAGAATGATTACTTGTGTGTGTATTCATCCTCTAAAGAGTGTTTTATTAAGAATTAAGAATTAATTTAAAATATGAAATGATCAAGTGCCAAAAAGAAGATGCATTCAATAACTAAAATATTTTTAATTCTTTTTTGTTTATGAGTACTCTACAACTAAATGAGAACAACCATCAATGTAACTATAATGGAAACAAATTTTTGGAAGAAATAATAATGATAGAAATAAAACAAAAAACTATGAATAAGACCTCACAACTCGCAAGGGGCCCTCCCGTGAGTGCATGTTGATTAGTGATCATAGGATCGTTACACATGCATTAGATATAATAGTGATTTATATTATGAAGCAGAGCCTCATCAGTATTCTCCACAAAAGAGTTATAAACTTAGCAATAAAAACATTATGTGTCTTGTCTCGCTTACAACATTTATACAAATTATAAAATGACTTGAAAAAGTTTTAAGTCGATATGGTATTAATCATGTTGACACCTACGAGATCGATTTAACTTGGAGTTCAATCTCTTTATGACTTGCTATTGAAAAGCCAAGTCATAGGAGATTTATCTCGATCTATAATCTTGACAACTGATCGAATATTTAGTCTCACTCGCTTGATGTTTGTTATTTCTCTGCTACCTGTGTTTGATCACTACATGCAGTTTCCAGGTTTGACTTTGCCTTTGACTTCAAGGTTTCTTAACCCGCGTAACTTTCCGAGTGATGCTAGTAACTGGTTATCCATCTGGGAGCAATTTGTCACCTTTTGGAAGTGTTTTTCCCTTTACTGGAGTGTTGCAACCTATCTAACAATGGATTTTTTGTGGAAAAAAAATATTAGCTACAAAATATATGTAATTCTGTAATTGTAAGAATATTTTCATTATAATTCATTAAGAAGCAGAGATTCTAATTATGGATGATGAATACATTTTTCTTGACCTTAAACATGTTGAGTTTGATACAAAATGGTGATAAGAAGGTGAAAGAAGATGAAATAAAAGGGAAAAAAGGATAGTAAAAAAGAAACAATTCCAGACCTCAACATTCCCCCACACCAAAGGTTTTACATGTCCTCGTGCACCAAAATTTCAAAAATTGGTTCTTCCTTCCTCCTATATTAAATGATATCTGAGGCCTATGAAAGTACATCCAAGCTAGTACTCTCTTTCTTCTTTTTAATGCCAAACATGGTCCTTGGTTTCTTCATTAGAATTCTGCCTTGTAATCCTCTAACCCCATTTTTAAGAAACTTGTTTTGAACTTTAAGTTTCTTATTCTTCTTGTAGAAATGACAGAGGTGTAGAATTATATTGTCATTTTGAGTTCTGCATATTTCATTATGAACCTTTGTTGTTTCCCTTTCCTGAATTAAATATTTGTTCAGAACCTCTAGCTCATATATGACTTGCTTTATATTTTCTTCAATTTTGTGTTCCTGTTTTGCATTTTGTTTTGTTATTGAAGTTTCTCCCTTTTCATACTGAGAAATTTTTTCCTTTTTCTATGCTCTTTGCTCTAGAGATTCCACATAATCATAGATTTCTTGCTGGACTAGATCAATTTTTGGAGTTTGTCTTGGTGGACTGACTCTGTGAGGTGGCATAGTATACCCTTCTTCTTCAAGATTTATCATAATCGGTGACTGAGTATTTCACATTTTTGAAATCCTTTTGCTTCTCCTTAGTTTTACTTCTAAGCTTCAAATGCTTTTTGTTTTTGCTCTACTATCCTCTGTTTTCTTATTTTATTGAGGTATTTGTTGGCTTGGGCTAGCTTTCTTTCTTCTAAGGCTCTGTCTATCATTCTTCCTGTTTAAAATTTTCAAGATATTGGGACAGTGGGTATTGACTTCGAATGGGCCCTCTAGAGTTTCAGCCACATTCTGCTCTCAAATTTCCTCTTCGACTCTTTATTTTTGAGGGTTAGGGTTTGATTTTCTTCTACTTCTTCTAACCCTACTATTTGGTTCTTTATGTGCAAATTCTATAGAGTGATTTCTCACTAAGAAATCCTGCCAATTATATCCTCTAGTTTGCAAATATGTTTCTATAAGAATCTTAATGAGTCCATGATGGTTTAGAGATTTGTCAATGGACCTGGACTGTCTTTGTATACTAAATTCCATTTTATTTAAACTTTGAAGTAGGAAGTAGGGAAAATTAATTTCAAACTCATCAACAAAATGCATCATAAGCCTGACATGGTAGAAAAGAATTGTCCCAAATCTCCCTTCACATGTTACGAATTTCTGAATGACTAACAAGAGATTTCACCATTTTCATTTTAATTTTGTAACTAGGATACCTTTCTTAAAAATGGACAAGTCCATACCTGGTTCTTTTAAGAAATGAATCTAATCAATCTCTTTTATTTTCCTGTTTTTGAACCATCTTTCTCCATTCCTTGGTAGTCCTGTTGCTTCTTCCATAATTGATTATGTGAGGATGAGTTTAATGTCTCCTATTTCTGCTTCCACTCCATCAAATGCTCGGGCAAAGGCTTTGGTAACTTCTGCTTCATAACCACCAAACTTTTCGAAGAACTGGAGCCATCCCACTTGTTGCAACTTATATTTAACCCTTGGATATTCCTGGAGGAATTTTAACCCATTTGGTTCAGAATGAACAAGCGTCCCCATGGTATGAAGAAGTCTCGTCCTTGACTGTTTCTTTCGACTGGGAAGATGGAATTTTAGAGAGAGAATGAACGAAATGCGAATAAGGAGTGAGCGGAATAGATATGGAACAAGGTTAAATCATGTTGAAGTAAGGCGCTGATGGGAGAAGTAGTGTTTTTTCTGGATTTTTACTTCACAATTTCCTAGATTTGATTTCAAAGGACATGTGTTGTGTTTTAATTCCAATCGTACTTGATGTGACTAGCGATGTAATGATGAGGAGATATGGTATAAAGGTTATGAATGTGATGGATAACGTATAAGGTATTCAACTTATTAATATATTCATCCATGAATAAAAACCTAAGATCTTATATGAAATATAATTCAAACATTCCTACATACCTTTATTCCTGTGTTCCCTAATATTTTTCAGTAGAAATTGGATTTAATTGCAGAATTGAAGATCGACTGCAAAATGATAGAAAATCTGTTTTTTATTTTGTTATGCAACCATCTCACAAAATAGAATAGATCAACAACTTCAAAATTAGCGTCTTTGAGGGGCAAAGCTCCTTTACATTACATTAATGAATAATTCTTGAATGATTCAAATGACAAAACCTCCTTTCTATATTTTTTCCAGAGAAAAAATCAAACTTTATATTAAAGCAATAAAAAGTTACATAATATATGCACTAAAGCATTCTATATACTGTATGTTCGTCAAAAAACATAGAGTGTAAATATGGGTTGAAAGTAAAAACATACTTCCCACACCCCAAAATATGCAAAAAAGAGCTGATGCTAGTTCCCGGGCCTGCTCATATGTGAGGAAAACAAACCAAATAGGAACTGAAACAATTACGTGTCATGTTTCAAAAAAACAAAAATAACACCAGAGATATTTAATTGTTTGTCCTAAAAATCCTTGTTACATATAGATAAAATTCTAATCATGGAGATACAAACTGAAAACCATATAAAATAAAATGTAGATATACTTAAAATTCAATGCACAAAAGGTAGTTGTTTTGACACATGGATCATATCACTGCCTGTTTCTTTTATATCCAGACATCCACAGCTTGTTGTACAACCTCCTTAGATAGGAGGTCCATGTTAGTATTTCGTTCCCTGTAATTATGGTACACAGTTATAAAATTAAAATGATGTTTCAAAAGTATGAATTCTTCTAACAAGGGAATCGACATATAGTTTTGACATCTGAAATATCCATTAAACCATTTGATAACATTTTGTGAGTCTCGAAATATCTGAACCGATATCAAACCCAGATGTATAAGCCAACATAGTAACCATTTTAAGGATTGTAATTAGCATAATTGTTGGTTCCTGCTCCAAGGCCCACCAAGGCTTTGAAATTTTTTTGTGCACTTGTGTGCATAACTATTCCTGCCCCACATATATTCACTTGTGTGCATAACTATTCCTGCCCCACATATATTCACTTGTGTGCATAACTATTCCTGCCCCACATATATTCTGTTGATCAGAAGCGACATTGAAAAATGCCCATGGGATGTCTCCCCTGATCTATTTTTCCCTTATATCCCTCTCTTTCTTTTTTTGATTTGATAAATGGATACTCTCATAGACTGATGCACATTCAACTGCAATGTGCTCATGGTAAGGAACCATATCCTTGAAAATACTCCTATTCCAAGCCAACTAGGTGCCCCATGAGATTATCAACAAAAGGTTTCTCAAAATTTCTTCTTGAGAATCATTCCACCATTTTTGCCACGCTTCTCTAATATTATATCCACCCCATCCCTGCGATTTCTTTGTTAACCTCAAAATATCTTCCCATACTCTTTTTCTAAAAGGACACTTCAGAAACATATGTTGCATTGATTCCTCCTTTCCCTTACACAAAGAACACTAGCCTGGCCCCATCTTATTCCTTCTCTAGATATTGTCCCAAGTTGGAACTTTATTCCTTAAGATACACTAGAAGAACAATCTAGATTTTGTTGGGCATTTTAATTTCCAGATGGATTTACACCACCACTCTGGCTCATCCCACCCCTTCCTCGACATTAAATAATTATATCCATACTTTGGTGAATATATTCCAAAGGGGGCATGAACCCATCTCAGTAAATCTGGATGATCTCTGAGGCAAACATTGGATCTCTGAAGTTCCTTAATGAAGTTCTGCCATTCCTCTAACCATTGGGGCTCCATTTGCAAATCCTCCCATATTTTCCAAGCTTGGTGCTAGATTGTCGACTGACCTACCTTCTCGATCTGGTTGAGTCTATACACCCCTCTCGAGTTTAGATGATCAATGATCTCCCGGGATAGGGCATATCCTTCGTTGCATCCAACCCAAGGATCCTGACCCAGTCTAATTTTCTCTCCATTCCCAACATGCCAGGAAAGCCCTTGTTCAATAATCTTGATCGAGTCCAGTGTAGCTTTCCACATGACAGAGGCTTGAGGGTATCTCTTTTCTGGGTTTTCTGAGCCACTCATCCATTGGGATTGGGTCGATATATTTTCTTTTGACAACTGTCATACACTTATTTTCCATTGATATAAGATGCCACCCCAATTTTGCTGCTAACAATGGAGAAAATGATAAAACGTATTTTATACCCCAACCCCCCCATTCCTTAGGTCTAGCCACTTTCTCCCAGGCCACCCATGGTAGAACTGAGTCCTCTTTTGATCTGGCCCACAAGAATCTGCTGCAAACTTTCCTTACTCGTGAGAGTATTCCTTTGGGTACCCATTTTAATGCAGACCAGTAGACCGAGATCGCCATGATCAATGACTTAATCAATACCAGCCTTCTTGCTCTTGACAACCATTTATAACTCCGGTGCTTTACCCTGTTCTCAATTTTCACCACCGGCCAGAACCAGTCCTGAATCCTGTATGTATTTGGCTTCAGATGGAATCCTAGATATTTAAAACTATTTGTCATCCTCTTTATTTTGAAAGGGAGGTCCTTTGATATCCCTCTAGTTTCCACCCTTGTGAATCCTTCAAGGATCAAGGAAGATTTTTTTGCATTAATGCACATTCCATTGGCTATAAGAAACAAATCAAGTATTGATTTTATCTGACGGATATCACTCCTACTTCCATCACTGAAAATAAGTATCTCATCGACAAACAACAAGTAAGATATATCTAAGTTGACAACCACTTCAATACCTTTTATATTGCCTCTTCTCCTTGCTTCTAAAATCATTTGACTAAAGCCCTCTACTACTAGAAGAAAGAGAAGAGGGGATAAAGGGGAGCCTTGATGAGGACCTCTCTAGCTCTGGAAGAAGGAAGTATCCACCCCATTGATAAGAACTGAAAAACTGAAGTTTGTGATACATCCCATCACCTAGTTTAGGAATTCAATGTTAAAACCCAAGTGAGTCAGGAGCATTCTAATGTAAATCCAATTGATACGGTTGTATGCTTTTGAGAGATCGATTTTTACAATTTCTCCTTTTTTTTGGCTCCTTTTTATGCTATATAAGGTCTCCTATTATACCCCCACAACTTCATGGATCTGTCTACTATCCAAAAACCCAAATTTATATTTTGAAATGTTCCTTGAGAGTATGGGTTTCAATCAGACTGCTATTAATTTTGCAATAATTTTGTAAATACAATTACACAGAGAGATAGGTGTGAAATACTCAAAAGACAAAGGATCCTCCGTCTTAAGGATTAAGGCCAAAAACATGGCATTAAAAGGTTCATATATGGATCCTTTGACCTGAGGTTCCTCAACCACCCCTGTAAGTTCATCCCCGATGGTCTCAAAATAGTGTTGGAAGAACTCCATAGTGCACCCATCCGAGTCTGGGCTCTTGTCCTTCTGCATTGACCTTAAGATCCCTTCTACCTCCCCATTAGTCACTGGCCCCATGATAATATCATTCTCCTCCTCCTCAACATACCTTGGGAATTTTTGTGCAATCCAAATCACCTCAGTTATGGAAACCTCTGCTGGGCTTTAAAGAGATTTTTGAAATGATTTATTCCTAGAAGGGACAGATCCTCGAAATAATTTGCAGTGTCTCCTTTCTCTGATTTTAGGCCCCATATAAGGTTTATATTTCTCCTTCCTTTGGCATAATTTTGAGTTTCATCCCCGAATACCAACCAAACAGATATGCTTTTTAGTCTCCACTGCTCTTCCCTATTAGTGAGGATTTTCCTTTGATTAGATTCCAACAGCTTAATCTTATCCCTCTTCTCTGCTGACTCATATCCATCCTCTTCCAGGCTCTCTAGAAGGTATAATTCCTCTCCTATCTTTATTAGATCAACTTCTTCTGCGGCTTTCTTGATTTTTTCCTATTCAATGGTTTCCTTTTTCATACGTTTTAGATTCTCCATGAAAAAATAATCTTTATCCCTGCCCTGATCATCAGCCCTTGGCCTCCATGTGGATATGAACAGGATATTAAAAGATTCATCTTTGATCGATAACAGATTGAATTTGAAAGGAGAGCCAGGTTATAGATTTTGGCTTTTCATCTCTAGCAGGATAGGGAGGTGGTCCGAGTCTCCTCCTTCCCCCACCCAATGTCTAAAAACTGGAAGTCTAGACACCAACTCTTCTTTAAGTAGAAAGTGATCCAGTCTCTTTGCCACCCTAGCTTCCCCTACTCTCCTATTCCTCCATGTTGGCCTGGACTTAATCAAATTGATGTCTATAAGCTTCCTAGAGTTGATCTTGTTCATGAAAAAATATGCCAAAGGGTCGGCATGAGCTGAGGGTCTCTAGGTTTCCTAAAGGCCCAAAGAGAAATTCAGGTCCCCACCTATCACCAGGTTCAGACTCTCCATAAAATATTTTGAAAAAAGGTTATTACATAAAGAGATCTTGTCCTGACAAGGCCCATATATGTTTAGGAGTAATAAGTTCGAGCATAACTCCAACGAGTATACCTCTACTCCCAAAACTTTTTCAAATCCCTAATTGTTTAAAACCTTAAGTCTTCCTTCTTTAACTCTTGTCACCAAACCCCCAGATCTTCCTTTAGCATCCATAGGTTGAAAGGTTCAACCTAGAAACATTTTGTTCAATGCCCCACTTATCTCCTATCCATCTCCAAGGGTTTCTTGCAGCATTATCACATCAGGTTCATAAGTTTTTTTTTTTTGTTTTGTTTACTATAACGGTTATATTAATTATTTAAAATCAGTTGGTTTGAAACCAAAAAAAACATCATTACAATATTTAGAAGTACTTTTAGTTGCAGCTATCCTTTCCTTACATAGGTGTAGATATATTCTAGATTACGGGATCGAGATCCATGTTGGTCCTTCATCATTCTTGCTAAAACCGCCTTGTGGTAGGAGGCATGCCGAGTTTTCTTTTGCATCTGCTTCCTTATTTGAGCCATGTAGAATATGGAAAAGAAGGTAGGAGGAGAAATATTTAAGCACGTATCTCAGCCTTTAAAGTGTCTTGTTAAGCACTAGATTACTGAAGTGGTCCTTTGAATTTAATATCTTTATCAAAATTTCCGAGTCCTCGAAGACTTGTATTTCCTTATTGCCTTTTTCACGTGCTATCTCACATGCTTTTAACAGGCCAAGGATTTATGCTTGGTTGTTTGTTCTTTGTCCAAGACCCCAGCTGAAGCTATCTTCTCGGATACCCTTTGGGGAGTAGATCACTCTGCTTGCTCTTGCTATCCCTGGATTGCCTTTGGAGGCACCATAAAAAAATATTGTTGTTTTACCCCGTTTCCTCCACCAAGCTTGAAAATCTGTGTCTGTTTCTCATAATCTCCAAACAAGAGTTTTAATGGGGCAAGCGATGTCCTTTATCCTGTCTCGAAATATATTTGATCCCATCCATTTCTTTTCTTCAGGGAGAAGCGAGTTATCATTTTTAAAGGGGTGATTGGCCACAGTCTCTAGGAGTAGTGCTTTTGCTTTTGCTTCCACCTTCAAAGAGGAATTCAGAATGCTGTTGAAGATCTGATCCATGCTATCTTTCTTTGGGTCACGTGGGGATATCGCATTCTCCAGGTGCTAAAAAGAGTAACTACTATGACTTGCGATGGGGCAGAGACATTGAGGCCTTGAAGGATGCAGTCCAAAACTTCTTGAGAAAATGAGCAATCCACGAACACATGCTCCATGGTTTCCTAGGCTTTGTAGCAAAGGGAACACCAATGTGGCCTGTGAATTCCTCTTTTACTCAGATTGTCGCTAGTTAGCACTTTCCCATGCATTAAAACCCAGGTGAAGAAGTTTATTTTGGGGAGACCGAGAGGGTCCCAGACCTGTTTCCACAAAGATGCAGTGTGGCTCAGAGCTTATTGTGCTTGAAGGGAGGCATATCCATGCGTTTCTTTGTAGGTTCCAGTCTTTCCCCATCCCCATTTATTCGTTGAACACAAGTGTACTAGTGCTAGACCCGTTAAAGCTTCTTCCAAGGGTGTATTTTGAATGCGAAACTACTCAAGAGCTTGAGGATTATCCCAGTTTCTCCAGTTTCCGGAGTTGTCCCATGTTGAAATGTCTTCCGGGGTGAGAATTCCTTGCTGCATGAACTAGTTCTCGATTTCTTTGATTGCTGCATAATTGCCAAGTGGTGACTGTCCCATTATACTGTCTTGTCACAACATCGTGTTTTTTCCATTGCTAGGGATATGATACAATTGATTTTGGAAGAAATTGATCCCACGATGGCAGAGATGCCATATCATCATCTCTTTGATGTTGTTATCTATCTTAATGTTTCTTAGCGTGGAGCCATTTAGATATTTTTTCTTTATAACCTGACTGACAGGGTGTTTGCTGTTTGAGAAGAGGGTCCAAAGAATTTTACCTCCAAGAGCCAGATTGACAAGGCCTGGGTCTCTTATCTGCAGGCCTCCTTTAGAGTTGGGGTGTTTTATTGTGTCCCAGTTCACTAAGTGAAATTTTCTTTGATTTCCTCTTCCTCCTCTCCACAGAAAATCCCTGATTAGTTTGGAGATCTGGTTCGTGATCTTCTTTGGAGCCAGAAGAAAGGAAGCCTGATAAATTGGCAGGGAGGATAAAAAATATTTAATAAGGATGAGTTTTCCAGCATTGGTGAGCCATTTCCCTCCCCAAGCTGCAATCTTGGACTTAATTTTTCTTATTACCTCTTTCCACAACGAAGATTTGTTAGAGCCCAGGGTTATTGGTAGCCTGAGATATTTGATTTTATCCCAAGAAGTGAGACCCAAGAAGCCTAAGGAGAGGGCTATTCTCTAGATTGCATGTTGATCCACATTCCACCCATATATTGCACTTTTACTTTTATTTATAAGTGATCCTGATATGTTGCAGAATTTTTGAAGAATTCCACTATAAAATTTGGCTATCTTGATGGAGGCTCCACCCAAAAGAAGAGAGTCATCTACAAATAATGCATGGTTGAGAGGCTCTAGCCCTTTCATCAGCATAACTCCTAGAGCTGTCCCTGCTTTATTTTCAGCTGTCATTTTTCTACTTAACGAGTCTGCCATCAGGATGTACAAGAAAGGGGAAAGAGGGCATCCTTGCCTTATTCCCCTCGAGGCTTGGAAATAGTTTTCTAGCCTTCCGTTAACTAACAGAGCTAACATGGCTTTTGAGTACAAGATTTAATCAAATTGACAAAGTTAGAGCTGAAAACAAAGGAAAGGAGGACTTTGTATAGGAAAGAAATATTTACCCAGTCGAATGCATTTGTCATGTCTAGCTTTATGAGCATACCTTGCTCCTTCCGAAGATAATTGGAGTTTATGACTTCTTATACCTGTATTACATTGTCCAGGATATGTCTCCCTTTGACAAAGCCACCTTGGGTGGGAGAAATGAGTTTCCCAAGCAATGAATTGATTCTATTTGCCAACAATTTTGTCAGGATTTTGTATGATGCATTGTAGAGAGAGATTGGCCTAAACCTGTCGAAAGTGCCCAGATTCACTTCTTTTGGTATTAATGCTAGAAAGGTAGAATTAGTACTACCTCCCAATTTAGTTTTTTGGTGAAAATCTTTAATCATCCTCAGTAAATCAGTTTTTATTATGTCTTAGCAGATTTTATAAAAATGAATTGAGAAGCCGTCAGGTCCTAGTGCCTTGTCTGGCTCCATGGACCAAATTACTTTGCAGATTTCTTCCTCGGAGAAGGGTTTCAAGAGACCAGTGTTGTCCTCCTTGCTTACCAAATATGGAATGTGAGAGAGAAATTCAGAGATGACTTCATCACTGCCATTCCCATCCTCTTTATAAAGATTCTAAAAATGATCTTATGTTGCCTCTTTTATCTTTTCTTGACCTTTTAGAATAGTCCCATCTGAAGAAGTGATTTTGGGATAGACGAGCTCTATATTGCATGTGGAAGAAAGAGGTGTTTCAGTCTCCAGCTTTTAGCCACAAGATATGAGACTTAAGACTCCAAAACTCTTCTTCTTGGCGGAAAGCGTGAAATGATTTGATTTGGGCAGCTTGTTCTTTTTCTAAATCTGAAGAAGAGATCTCCTTACTTTCCAAATCCATTTGCAGTTCTGATAAAAACTAAACTGCCTCCTTTCTGTTGTTGGTAGGAGATTTTGAGGGTTCTTTAATCCATTTTTTCATAGCTCTCTTTGTTTCTTTTAGTTTTTTCTCCCACATGAAGTTGGGAGATCCTATCATAGGTGTGGACCATGCCCCCAGAACAATTTCCATGAATCCTTCTTTCCCTGACCAAAGCAGGTTGAATCTAAAAGGGATAGGGCCCAAATTTTCTTCCTCTTCCAGCTGTAAGAGGATATGTTTGTGGTCTGAGGCTAGCTTTGGGATAATTTTTGAGGAGATCGGCCTTTTTCCTAGCAACAAAGAGCTCTACGCTAGGAATTGATCTAGGCGACTAGAGATGTGATCTGCCCCAACTCTATTGTTTGTCCAGGTGTAAAGAACTTTCTACGGTTTGAAGTCAAGAAGATCCCAATGAAGTATTAGCTCCTCTACCAATGGAAGCATTTGGTCCCTGCCACTATTGCCACCTCTCTTTTCTTTTGGATCAAAGACAAGGTTTAGATCTCCAACCACTATTATATTCTTAGGGGAGTAAATGTCTAAGAAATTAGACAAGGTCTGCCAGCATTCTTTCTTCTCGGTAAGGAGGATTAGAACATAAAGGTTGAAGAGAGAGATGGTGAGCTTACTAGAGAGGTGTCGGAGTTCGGTGTAAATCTAGTGTTGGTTCTCAAAGGAACTTTCTAACTGAAAGTTGTCCTCCAACCACAATGTTGCTAGGCCACTAGAGGAACCTCTTGCACTAATGGCCTTTCCTGCATTTTTTTTCCATTTTAATCTGCTGATCTCAAGAAGGGTTTCCCCTTCAATATTTGTCTCTTGGAGCATGAGGATCTCGGGAGTTTCTAATTTCAGAAGGCCTTTAACTGCTTCAGCTTTCACAGGGTTCCCCAAGCCTCTGTAATTCCAAGAGACTAGTCTCATTATTTAACGGGGGTGGATTGAGTTGGACACCCTTAGGGGGCCTTGCTCTGGTATTTCTCCTGATAGACATTTCAATGGTGGATTAGCTGCCTTGCATCTTTTTCCTCTCTGCTTCTTCTTCTTCGGCTTCCTTATGAGATTTCGTACCAACTCTTTTTGAGGGTCTCTCGAATGTCTCATCTTCTGATGACCCAGAGGTTTCCGAAGGTTTTTTCCTTATCATTTCTGCATAGGTAGGTGAGGAGATGGTTCCTGCTGGGGAGTCAAGCTAGGTTACTTCTACGTTATCCTTTTATACTTCGAGTGGAGGAACTTGGTGTTCAATCTCCTCTATCACTAATTCTAGAATTTTTGTTGATGTGCTGAGGGTTTCAAATGGGTTCATTGAGGCTGTTGTCCTTGGCTATTCTCCTCTTCCTTCTGCTTGTTCCATTCCTGTTAAGGGAGCTCTAGATTTCGACTGTACCTCTTTCCCTTTATTCCTGTTACTCGCCTTGGCCGGGACTACTTTCTGCACCTGGGTCCATTTTTCTCCTTTCAACTTCTCTAGATCTTCCTCCACCATGCAATGTTTGCATTTGAATGGTAGCTGCTTGTAGTCTAACTCTTGGATATAAGACCAGTTTTCTATTGTTAATTTTATGGCTTCAGGTAACCCTATTTCTAAGTCTACTTCGATGCATATTCTTGCACATGAGTACTGTTAGCTCCGCTACATGTCTTTGATTTTTAAATGTTAGAAATGAGCTTGGTCCATTCGGTCATGTTTAAAGGAGGCTCGTGGTGGTCATTCTCCCTTCTTTCCCTCACTTTGATTCTCCTCCGTTGCCTCCATTTCCTCTGTTTTTCTCCTAAAAACCCAACAAAACCCTTTCGGTCGCCAGCCCCGAGCGCTAAAACCAAAACCCCATAAAACCACGCCCATATTACTTCACGCCCTTATGAAATCATCGCCTGTAATCTCTGCCGTTGATTTCCGCCCACCGATCCGATGGCTCCTATCGCACCCAATAAAATGACTTGCCCGATCGTCTCTCCACCGTCCGATTAGCCCCACCAGGATCAGACGGCCTCCACACATTTCGCACCCACAAAGCAATGGGAAATTAGTGCGCGATGGAGAGTGGTTTTTCTCTCTCCTCCATCACTACATGTCACGCGTTGAATGGAATTGCGCACCCTTTCCCTTTTACCGCCTAACACCTGAAGGAAGTGTGATCTATACCGCTTACCGCTTAATCCTCTGTTCCCACCCGATAACCGTCGCTCTCCTTCGCTACCCGATCACCGTTGGATCTGTCCGTCTGAGATCCAATGGCCCACGTTCATCCTGCTCCTGCTTCTTCCGGCATTCCCCGCCAAGCCATCTCCGCCGTCTATTCTCCCGATGTGACGACTGATCTTTCTCCCTCGTCTAACTCGTCCACTCGCCATGCAACCCCCGTCCTTTGACCGTTCCATGTGCCCGAAGGACGAAGGTGGCTGGCATTCTAGTACCATTTTCTATTTCTCCTCAACAACCGCATTTAATAGACAGTATGGCCAAAGAGAAAAAGGACAGAGCATGAGTATGTAACTGCATTTAGCAGTTATGGAACTTCATTGATACGAACACTCCAGCTGCCTGAGAGGACAACAGAGCACCTGAAAGGATCAGATCCATCCATTGGAGCAAGCTAACACACTCAGAGACTCCATGAGGCAGTTAAATGCAGTTGGTGGTCAATTATGATCCCTCCATACCTAAATTGGCTAAGTGCCTCTGTAATGAATCCCTATATATACCCAAAAACGAGATGTAATCAGGGTTGATGGTTGATGTTTTGATGTAAGGTTCAACTTCTGGATACTGTAACTATTTTGACACTTGTAGCGTCTCGTCTTCATTTTCAACTAATACAAGCTTCTTTTGTTGTTAATTGCTCACTTTCCATTTCTATTATGTTCCAAGCTGTGCCTGATATGTTGTATTCTTGAGCTCTTGATATTTAGCATGAGAGTAGTTGTCATCCTATCTCTGTGTTAAAATCTTGTATGTATCATTGAATAAGTTATTTAGGTTTCTCTTCATCTAGTGCCAGAGGGCTGTCCTCCTATCTATGCATTAGTAGATTAGATTTGTAGACTTCTTTACTGGTTGTAGCTGGCCATAACATGGTCTTGTGCATCTGCTGGTGTGGTCAGTATGCTCCATATTCACCCAATCCTTAAACTATGAGTATTTGGTGGTCTAAAGGCTTATAGTTTGGGGGTGTTCACACATGTCTGGAGTGAGACAAAGTAGAAGTGGTTATCTGGCTTGGACAAGCATCATACCTTCCATTCATCCATTTGCAACAATAAGTTGAATTTATATGTTACCAAGCATCTTCGAGCTACAACCTAGGAGAGTTTCTTGGAATCCTAACATAATTGGTGCCGTTGCCGGGGAGGGGAGATTGAAGCTCAACTTCCTTGGGAGAACGACACAGATCCAGATTTGATGATTGGCAAAGTCTGGACACATTTCTGGTTGTAATCATCTATTTGGCGACTCTACTAGAGGACCAACCTTTGGCGACTCCACATTACAGTTCTGGTTTAGTTCGTGAGGCATACCTGGAGAAATCCTCAGAAATCACCAGCTGACCCAGTGCCTGACCCTAAGAAGATTGTCAAGCAAAGAAAAACATCACAGAAAGGAGGATTAGGATCAGGTAAGCCTAAGCAATTTTACTTATCTCTGCAAGAGAGGCTTGTAACTGAGCATGAACAATTTGAATATTTAGAGCCTAGCACTGTTAGTGAAGAAATTCCCTTAGAGATTCATAAAGCTCCTTGTTCATTAAGTTCCCCTTTGGATCCCAGTCCGAAGAAACCCTCCCACATAGTCCATCATATTCCTTTATCCCTATCATTCATTTCACAGTCCCCTACCTTTCAAACTGCCAATATCCATTCACCTACCCCAGTCATGGCAGGCCCACAAGCTCCTACTAAGATGGAACAAATCATAGCTGCTAGGTATGGAACTTTGGTCCTACCTGTTCCTTTGAATGCCATGCCTGCAGGAGAATACCAGAAATACATGCCTAAATTCACTGGAACAGAAGGAGTAACAGCTGAAGAGCACCTTGAATCTTTTTATAGTTATGCTGATAACCTTGATATCAGTGAGGATGATGTGTGGATGAGAGTGTTTATCCAGAGCCTTGATGGAGAGGCTAGAAAGTGGTTTAGAGAGTTGACCCCTAGGTCCATAACAGACATTGAAGCATTAGATGATGTGTTTTTAAAGCATTGGGGAGAAAATGACCTGCTATACTACCACACTGAGTTTGGAAACCTCAAGAGAGAAAATGGGGAATCATTGTCTAATTTTAATAAAAGGTTTAATCATATGTATAGCAAGATACCAGCTGAGGTAAAGCCTACCCCCACCTCTGCAAAACTCACATATGCTAATGCTTTTGATTTTGACTTTTGCTTGCTGTTGAGAGAAAGAAGATGTACCACATTAGCCAAAATGCAAGATGCAGCCCTAGAAGTAGAATATAATATCCTAGCTGTAGAAAAACTCAAGGGTCATGCTGATAGAAGAAGGCAAAGAGGTGAAGCTTCCACCTCTTCTTCATCTTCGGAGCCCAAATTAGATAAAATGACTAAGATGATAGAGTCATTGGTTGTTGAGATATCCAAGCTAAAGGTTGAGTAGGGTCCTGGGAAGGCAAGGCTGCCTAATTCATTTGCTCCCAGAAACCCAAGTTCCTTCAGAAGAGCAAATGATCAACTGCAGATCATTTAGAGAGGAAAGGAGACCAATGAGGAACAAAGAGTTAAGACTCCTTTTCAAAACGTAGTCATGGAAGAGGAACAATTCAACGAAGAGGATGAGATTCACTGCATGGAAGGAAAGGGCAATGCTGCCTTCTTGACATTGGATGCCTATGAAGAATCATTACTCCAGGACCAGACCAATCAAGAGTGGGAAAAAGAAGCTATTCTATAGACCGATGAAAAACAACGGTATAATTTGATGTCAAGAACGAACAATGTCAAGGAGAGTCCTACTCAAAGAGATGCTGTCCCCATAGAGCAGCAACCCAACAGGCAGAGAAAGCCAGCAGCTGAACCAGTCATCCCCAAAGCTCTAGCTCAAGAGGTAAGAGGCCTTGACAAGTTCCCTTCCCCTTTCAGTTTTGAATCAAAAGTACAGAAGTTAAAAATATCTATGCCTTTGATCAAACTTGCAAAGAGTGAGGTATTTAGAAAGCCTATCCTTGATGCCCTTGAACTAAAAGCATCACAAGCCTCTCATGACTATGTAAATTTGCAAGATGATAAGCATGCAGTTGTGCTTAGCCCAATGACTGAACCCTCTGATAATAGCTCCCCATCATTCTATGTATCCTTGACCATTCATGACAAAACCCTCCATAACTGCCTGCTAGACACCAGTGCCAACCATAATCTAATGCCCAAAGCTGTCATGGAAGAGTTAGGCCTTGACATTACCCAACCTTATCATGACCTATTCTCCTTCGATTCAAGAAAGGTAAAATGTATGGGATTAATCAAAGACCTGGCTATTACCCTAACTCAGCTACCCATGAAGAGCATGATGATGGATATTGTGGTGGCAGATGTTCCCCTTAAGTTTGGTATGCTACTTTCTAGAGGGTGGATTAAGAGGCTGGGTGGAACACTACAAAATGATTTATCTTATGCCACTGTCCTAGTTTTTGGAGGGGAAAGCAAGAGATTGTACAGACAAGCACAACTGGCCTACATCAACAGTGATGAGAAGAATCCTACTAATCATCCCGTCTATGTTGTGGACACTGATCTTGGAGCACGTTTCCTCCAAATTGAAGAGTCTTAGAAGGCCTCGTTGTAGCTCAAGAAACCAATAGGCCAGGCTATGGAAGAGCAAGGAAGTTAGGTTTGGGAGATGTTCTTCGATGGAGCATGTTCAAGGGAAACTGTAGGAGCAGGGGTGGTGCTGATATCTCCAAAACATGAAAGTATACATTTTTCTTTTAAGCTGACTTTCCAAGTCACCAACAATATAGCAGAATATGAGGCTCTGATATTGGGTCTTAATGCAGCCAAAGACAGAGGAATTAGAAACATAAAGGTGTTTGGAGATGCAGATCTCATCATTCATCAAGTCAACAGAACATTTCAAGCAAAACACCCAAGGCTGAAAGCATATAGATATGAGGTATGGAGACTCAAAGACTCTTTTGATAGTTTTTAACCTCATATATCCCTAGAGTCAAAATAAGCTTGCTGACTCCCTTGCTGTATCTGCTAGTATGTTTATCCCTCTATTGCCTCCCAGACTAGTTTATGAAGTTCAGGTGAAATACAGACCATCCTTGCTTGATAATGTCCAGCATTAGAAAGTCTTTGAGGATGATGATGAATTAAATAGGTTCCTTCAAGTCATTGATGAATTATTTGAAATGAAAATTGACCAAGAGAATGAAGCCTTGGTGGAAAGCCCCCAATCCCAGCTAAAGAACAAAATTGGCAAAGATAGCATTGTCTAGCTGCCCAACAATCATATACCTAAAGGCCTAGTTCCCTTAGAGAAGCTGTTTGACCAGAACGATGTGCCTTATAAGGCTACCCAAAAATAAGATCAATTTGCAGTCCATAAGCATAACATAGGGAGCCCAGATCACCCAAAGTATATAAATCTGTTCGCCCATTTATCTGCTGCACAAAGTTTTGAATACTGCACCTTGATGAAGTAGTTCGCTGATGTCTTTACCTGGGAATACAATGACCTCAAAACGTATGATAAAAGATCATCTAGCATAAAATCCCTTTGGAGAAAGACACCATCGCTTTCAAGAAGAAGTTGAGACCCATAAATCCTTTGCTCTCCCTTTGATTGAAAAGGATATCAAGAAGTTTTTGGCTGCCAAAATCATAGTCCCCCTCAGATTTTCAAAATGGGTAGTTGTGAGAAAAAAAGTGGAGAAATCAGGCTCTACATTGATTTCAGAAACTTAAACAAATGCTCAAAGAAATACAATTATCCTCTGCCCAAGATGGAGCATTTGCTGCAGAAATTCTCAGGAGCTAAAGTGATGTCTTTCCTTGATGGATTTTCGGGGTAAAATCAAGTGGCTGTGCATCCAGATGATCAAGACAAGACTGCATTCACCACTCCCTGGGGCACTTTCATGTATTCCAAGATGCCTTTTGGGTTGATGAATGCTGGAGCAACCTTTCAGAGAACTATGGATATAGCATTCGTGGGGGAGAAAGATAAGTTTGTCCTTATCTAGCTTGACGATATAACAATATACTCCAGCAGCCATCAAGATCATTTGCAGCACCTGGAGAAAGTGTTCCTGAAGTGAAGGAGGTTTGGGATATCAGTCAATCCTAAAAAGTCACTGTTTGCTTTGGAAAAGGGCAAGCCGTTAGGCCACATTGTCTTTGCTGTGGGTGTCAAAATTGACCCAGAAAGAGTAAGGGAAATATAGATCTTGTCTGTCCCAAGATCGAAGAAGGATATCGAGTCCTTTATGGGAAAAATAAATTTTGTAAGGAGTTTTATTCCAAATTTTGCAGAACTTGTAAAACACATCACCTCCATGTTGAAAAATGGGTCAGAAATCAAATGGATTGAGGAAGCAAGAATATCTTTTGAATCCATCAAGAGAGCCATTATGGAAGCTCCTACTTTGGACAGCCCAAACTATAGCAAGGAGTTCCATATATTTTCGTTTGCCTCAGATGACACCCTTGTAGCAGTTCTATTACAGAAAGATGATCAAGGTTCAGAACATCCGGTGACATTCTTCAGCAAAACTTTAAGGGATGATGAGCTGAGGTATGACAATATAGAAAAGTAGGCCTATGCTCTAATCAAATCTTTGAAAGCTTTCAGAATTTACATTCTGCACTCCAAGGTAATTTTTACACAGTAATTTGTCACTGCCTTCATCCTAGTCTTCTTGCTATGTCATGAGTCCAAATCATTCATGCTCATGCTCTCTGATGTTTCCAAATGACCCACTTTGCCAAAGTTTCTACATCATCGCGACTATTGTCAAAATAAACACGTTGATGAGCGCTCCAAAACAGACCATACGCACTGCCATCGCGGAAGTACACGTGATTCCCACGATGGTTGGATTTCATGAGACAGCGCGACTGTTGCTTATAGTTGACCGCGATGACATGACCTTCTCCATTATGCGGTGGCGATGTCAGCGCCCCAGTACAGTTATGTACCTGCGATGATCCAGTCTGGGCGAGTTTGTTCTAACAGCCGGCCTTCCAGATGACTCCAAACCTGGTTGTTGGCCTTGTTTATGTCGCCCTCCCTTCTCTGGCATGTCTGTTTCATCATTTGAGCCACCTTCCTTGGAGATAAGCTCATCTTCCCACCATTCATGGAGACTCCTTCTCCTATTTAAGCCTCCACCATTGCTATGAGCTGCTAGTTTGGAATTCTTAGTGTTTGGGGTGTTGCTGATCGTGTTGTGAGCTTGATAGGTAGCTGGTGTGACAAGTGTGGAATTGTTAGAGAGCTTAAGGAAGGTTGTGACGTGTTTTAATCTTGTGTAAACTTGTGAGTGAGAGAGTTTTGTCTTGGGAGATCTATCTTCAAGGGTGAATGCTTGAGGAACTTGTTGGCTGGACCCTCTTGAGAAGGATTTGATATTAGAACTATGGTTGTATTCTTCTTTGTTTATCAATAATAGACGACTACCATTATGGTTCCACTCTTATTGTATTTATAATGGTGACTGAGTTATATCCTTTCTGACTGATATATAGTTGCATCTATTGGATTTTATGCTTGTGTTTGTATCGTTCTTTGCATGTGCAGGTGTCCGTTCACGAGGATCATGGGGATTGTGACCAGCCGGAGCAAAGGAGCGGGAGCGACGACTCTTATACAAGTACTAGCGTTGGAATCTAGGTAGGCCCTCATCATCGGTCTTTAATTTGAAATTAGGAACCTGCGTGTTAGCGTTGTTTGATTGTTGCTAGACCCTATTTGGACTAGTAGGGATCGCCTCTGTCCGTAGAGGGGATTTACCTCCACAGCAATTTGGCGACTCCACTGGGGATGACACGATGGAGACGGTGATCCGGAACCTTGAGGGTCTACTGACAGGGATTCCAGATTACATGGGGATAGAGGAGGTCCCCATAGCATCCCAGATCCATACAGTAGGAGTAGAACCTAGGATGCACCGCCTGTTGAGGCGGGTGGCATGAGCGGCTGTGCAGTATAGGGAGCACAACCCGCCACAGTAGATATCTAGGTCTTTATTTCCTACTGGTGATTTTTTGAGAAACATGTGTCTCAAATTTACAGAGAACACAGGCCCTATTTAGACATGTACACTTATTTTTGAGCGCCTTGGTGCGCCACACGATATATATATATATATACATATTCCTATGGTCTATTATTGTGCTTTTATGTGCTTGCTTGTATGATGTTTTGATTATATGTTACGCAAATGTCTGTCCAATACATGATTAGCCAATGCATCAGATAACATGTTTAATCGTCTTGGAATATGCTGATATGTAATGAAATCAAACCTTTATAACAATTTAACACATAAATACAACCTTAAAATGCGATGGTCTCTGATGGAATATCGCCCATTGAGCTGGTGGACGACAAGTTGAGAGTCCAGGTTTACAACCAATGTACGAATATTGAGATTAATTGTCTCGGCCAGTAATTCAATCACAACACTATATTTAGCGACATTGTTTGTGGTACAGCCTAAACACACACCTTGAATATCTATCAACTCACCGTGAGGATCGTAGATCACCCATGCCATAGAAGACAAATTACGAGTGCTGCGGCAGGCACCATCAGCGAAACCAACGTAAGGTGCACCAGACATCTGCACAAGAAGAAAAAGACACAATAAGCGGCAATCACACCTTCACACCAAGCCAAAAACATGAAAACACACACACACAACACACCTGCTAAAACACACGCATGTACAAACCGAAGTGCATGGAATCACGCATAGTACTTTTTCAAGTATAGCCCGTTTCGGGGCTTATCGAGAGGATTACCTTCGTAGTCAATTAGCTCATATGCCCCTTTCTGCAAAACTCTCTTTACAATATAAGGGCCTAGCCACATGGGCTCGAGTTTGCCTGCCCCCAGATTATCATTCGCTTGATCATATAACAGGACTAGATCTCCCTCAACAAAGGAACGAGGATGGATGGTATGGTCGAAGTGAGTTTTAACTCTCTTCTTCTGTGCTTCGGTAGCTAGAGAGGCTAGTTGACGGGTCTCGTACAACCTTTCTAGGTAAAGAAGGCATTCCTCTACTGGAGTAGTGTTGGGAAGCAACTCGACGACCAATTTTAACGAAGGGATCTCGCATTCGATAGGAAGGTTAGCCTCCAGTCCGTAAACTAATTGAAATGGAGTGAAACCGGTGGCATCCTTCACAGAGGTTTGGTAGGCCCACAAGGTGGGGAACAACATCAAATTCCAATTAGACTTATGCATGCCAACGGTACGTTGAAGCATCGTAACCAAAACCTTGTTGACGGCTTCAACTTGGCCATTGGATTGAGGATAGTATGGAGTCGAACTATCATGTCGTAAGCCTAGTTGGGTTGTTAGTTCGGTCATCATGTGATTACGGAAATGCTTCCCGTGATCCGTGACAATGGCCTGAGGAACTCCGAACCATGAAATAACATGGTTGAACAAAAATTGCGCCACTGTGTGACCGTCTTCGGTTAATGTGGGCATCGCCTTGGCCCATTTTGTAAAGTAATCGATGACAACGATAATATACCCATGCCCCCCGACCGAGCGAGGGTTACAGGTCATATAATCAATGCCCCATTTTGCAAAAGGGCCAACGGTGACAACAGGGTGCAACGGAGCTGGTGGCGCACGCATCTTCCGCTGGTATATCTGGCACTCGTGACATGAACAGATGGCAAGAATGAAATCCTTAAAGATGGAGGGCCAGAAATAACCGGCGCGGAGGATTTTTTGAGCCGTGGCATATCCGGACATGTGACCACCACAGGCGCCAGAATGGCAGTCATTCAGGACTCGCTCAGCTTCCTCGAGAGTTAGACATCGGCGGAGGACGGAGTCAGCGCCGAGACGGTACAGGGTGTCCCCGATAATACGGTAGGGTTGAGACTGATGACAGATCCGTCGCCGAGCATCCTTGGACACAGCGGGACAGAAAGAGGACGTTTGCAAATATACAATGACATCCCCGTACCAGGGATTGAGGGTGCTGATTAGGAATAGAGTTTCATCTGGGATATGGTCCTCTGAGTGAGAGGGTGCGGTAGGAGATGGAAAAGAGCAAAGTAACTCAGCAAAGACCAGGGACTTCTTAGACTTGGCAGTGGTGAATTCCAAGTCAAACTCTTGGAGGATGACGATCCACTTTGAGTACTTTCCCCCCAGCAACTGACGTGAAAAAATGTACGTCATCGGGTTTCAATCAGAAATCACGGTCGTAGTACGCAACAAGATATAATGACGGAAATGTTGGATGGCACAAACGGCGGCCAATGCCAACTTCTCGACGTAAGCATATCGAGTTTCCGTATCTAAAAGGTTGCGGCTGAGGTAATATATGACATGCTCAGCGTCATCATCATCGTCTTGCACGAGAACCATGCCGATAGTGGTATCGGCGGTGGCCAAATATAGAGTATAATCGCGATGGTAATTCAGAGGTCGCAATAATGGAGCAGAAACAAGGAGACCCTTGAGACGCTCGAAAAACTCTTGAGTGATAGCATCCCAATGAAAAGGGGTATCTCGCTTCAATAACCGTGTAAAGCCTTTAGCCACTTCGGCATAGTTCAGAATGAATCGTCTTAAGAAATTTTCTTTGCCCTGCAAGCTCTGCAATTGCTGCAAAGAAGCAGGGGGAGGAAGATTTAGAATAGCTTCGACTTTAAGGGGATACAAATGGATGCCCTCTCGGGAGACGATAAACTTGAGTAGTCTGCCTGATTCAACGCAGAAGACACATTTATGAGGATTAAGCTTGATGCAGTAGTGTCGACAGCGGAGAAATATTTCACGAAGATGGGTGGGGTGGTCCTGGAGTTTGACTGAATGAGTTGGTAGATCATCCAGGTACGGTTGTACAATGTGACGGATGTCATGAAAAGCATAGGAAATTGCACGTTGGAAGGTAGCACTGGCGTTCTTCAAACCGAAAGGGAGCTTTTTGTAAGCAAAAGTGTCCCAAGGACAGATAAAGGCAGTCTTATGCTGATCAGCAGGCGCAATATTGATCTGGTTATACCCAGAAAAACCGTCCATAAATGAATACATTTTGCTCCCCGCACACTCATCAATGAGTTGATCGATGAAGGGTGTGGGGAAGTTATCCTTAGGACAGGCCCAGTTGACGTCACGGTAATCAACACAGACTCGAATGGTACCCTGTTTTTTGTTCACAGGGACGATATTGGAAACCCAATCCGTGAGTGGAATGGGGTAAATAAAACCAGCCTTGAGAAGCTTTTCAACTTCTGCTTTAATGGCTGCAGCCTTTCGGGGGTGCACGGGGTGTAGACGTTGGCGAACAGGCTTAGCACCTGGATACGTAGGTATCTCATGCACCACTATGCTAGGGTCAATGCCGGGCATTTCTTCGTAGGACCAAGTGAAGACATCACGAAATTCGCGAAAAAGGTCGGTATAGAGCTGAATTTCCTCCGGAGTGCAAGTGACTCCAATGTGAATGTGCTCGACAATCCCTGGTTTCGCAGAGATGTCGATGGGTTGGGTCTACGTGATGTTTCCCATATTTCCTTCAGAGGACACTTGATAAACTTGGATAGGTGTTTGAAGGGGTTGAGATGGGAGACAAGGAGCAAACTGCTCGAGACAGGTGATCATTTCCTGATGGGCAGGGAGAAACGAGGAACGATGGTGATGGTCAGACCAAGGAGGTTCCTTGAGAGACATGGTCTCGATAATGGCTTCATCAGAAGGAAATATTTCCTTTAGAGGATCTAAAGTAGTGTCATCTCCCGGAGGAGCCAGGGCTAGAGCTCCAATGCCCTGCGCGTCCCTCCGCGCCTCTCGAGCCAGGCCAAGGGGTCTCGCCGGTCCTACATCCGCATACCATAGCGTTCGTCATTAGGACATGTACATGAAAAAATCAAAAACATCATAAAAATAAAAAAAATCAAAAAATGAGATCAAGTGTCTTACCACCATCATCCCACTGCTCTCCAGCGGGTAGCTGCATGTCAGGGTCTCCGTGGAAGTCTAGGCCGGCATACGGCCAGTCCTCCACGAAGATCGTCTGTCGCTCCAACCACTCTCGGAAGTATGTCCCCCATGCCACTGGTTGCCTGCCACCTCCTCGTGACATCACATGGGCCCATCGTGTGGCCCTCGTCTCGCGTGGCCTGGGTGGGTCCAAAACCATGTCCTGCAGCTGCATTGCAGGCACTCGCTCTAGCATGAGCGGGAGTAAGATCGATCCATAGCCAAACTATTTCGTCTCACCGTGATGATAGTTGGTTAGTTGTCTCTTCATGTTTGTCGCTACTGCCCCTGCCCAGTTAAACATGGTGGGATTAAGGCATTCGAGGGCCAGTCGGAGATGGGTCTTTGAGGCCTCGTGTTGGGCCTGAGAGCCCGCTACCCATGTCACCATGAAGAGCATAGCACGAAGGATTATGTCCTCCACCATAGGAATTGCCACTTTTATGCTCCTCGACTTGCGTGCCTGTGGGCACACCTGAGCCATCAGCATATCTAAAGTATCACCCCCGGGTCGCTGCCCCTCTAGAATAGGCACCTCACCTCGACGAGACAAACCGGTCAAAAAATAGATGTCTATATAATCAAACTCAATATCTCGGCCTCGGATAACAAATTTCCCATCTGTGGGATTCCAGGCCCTAATCAGAAGCTCCAGAAGGTTAGGTTGTGCCCGTAAGCGTGGAGTTAAGAAAAATTTGAGCAATCCACACCCCCGCAATGCGTTTTGACACCCGACATCAGCAAAAGCCGCTATATCATCATTATCATGAGCGCGTTCTTGCCAAACTAATGCCATTATAACCCTACATGACCAAAAATATCATTAGCGCTCTGCTTGCAAAGTTTCATACGTAAATTTTATTAAAAAACTTGTCGCGCGGCGTCAACGCGACTGTTTTTAAAACAGTCGCGCTGATAATGGGCACCTTTGTTATTTTTCCCGGGTCAGCGCGGAAGTACATCACTTTTCCGCGCTGATCCGGCGTGGCCTGTGGAAATTTTTATCGGTCATTGCGGACCCGATAGCGAAATCCGCAATGACCGAGAGCGGAATGCAATTCAAAAAATCCGCCCAAATCACCACATCCCACCGTCAAAATGCAGGAAAAAGACATCAAAACAGAGTGTAGGGAAATGTGTATCTACCTGGAACTGGTTTCAGGATGGATGATGCATGTACGGGGCCGAATTTTGTTTGCCAACCTCAATGATCCAAGTCGCTCCACAAAGGCTCAATGGTAACAATGGTAAAAATATGGTTTAACCCCCCTATTTATGGTAATTTTGTAAAATTAAATATTATTTTCCATAAATATTGGTTTTTATCATGGTTTTTACTATATGCTTGGTCCAAATATGGTTTTTCACTATGTTTTTATGCGCATTGTTTATATTATCTTGAACGGGTTTACGTGTGCAGTGTTCCTTGTGCAGGATCTCAGATGGTGGAATTATGACAGTTTTATACGCACTTGGTCCCGAGAAGTCATCTTTAAGCTCTTTTCCGACGTGAAACAAGAAAAGATAGCCGAGTCTCCCTCTCAACTCGTTAAAAGAAGCGAGAGGCGGTCGCCTTTAAGCTCTTTTTTAGACCGTTTAAACTTAAAAAGATTGCCGGGTTTTTTCGTTTCAGACTAGTTATTGGCTACGAAACGACGTGCTTTTGACCACTTTTTTACTTTTTCGGGTCGAAGTTACTACTTACGAAATGTACTCCTCGATCATATTGGTTGGGCGGTTCTTTGGAGCATTGTTTTATAATTTTTCGGGCTTGAGAGACACAACTTTACGAAAAAAGGACCCCCCTGGAGTTTCCTTTTCTGCTGTCTTTTCAGACTCTCTAAACATGAAATGACGCCGAGTTCTTCCTTTGTTAGTCTCGTTAAAACTTAATGACATCGGATTCCGTCGAAATGACGCCTTTGAAGCATATGCTATCCTCGTCAAGCTTGACATCAAAAAATAACCGGGGTACTCGCCAGCAATAGTGGGGAAAATGGAACCACAATCATTGTCGTGTCGACAGTATGTCGCTCTTGAACATGGCACTTGCCTGCATTCGTGTTTGGGTGGGGAAATCTCATATTGTTTTTACACTTGCCTCCGTGGGTTTGGGTTATCCTGTTTGACCTCTCATCTGCTCATTTCCTTGTCACCATGACCTCTAATCATTTAATGTCAAATACTGCCAAGTCCATTGTCGTGCCGCCGATATGTTCAAGAGAAGTTGACCTCTGCAGAATACTCAACCTCCCTATGATACCTCACACAAAACATCTTATCCTTCTCTGTCTCATGTCGATGATGTGGGAAACATTATGGCCCACCTTCGATCGAGGTCACTTCCTGTCGACTTCAGCTCATTATCCAGGAAGTTGACCTAGAGACTCCCTTCAGGTGCCTTGGAGCCTGCATGCCTCAATGGCAGGTTCTTCGTGCTCGATGTGAGGTTTTCATCATTGGCCTCCGATCGAATGATTCTACAGGTGTTCGACGCCGACTCACTGATTCGCACGCCGTAGATTGTACCTATAGTACCTTGAGGACCATTGTCATTATTGGTGGTACCTCTCGTGTCTGTTAACAGTTTTCATCATTGACTGGTAATCAGACGATGTTCTTGCATCTTCGACTTCAACTCCCATATTCGCATGCTTGAACTTGTACTTTGTTTGGGTCGAGATGGAGCGCAAGACCCTAGATTTTGTCTGTTGGAATCCAGGTTGCGATTTTGTGGATTATTATGATCATTACATGACTCATTGATGGATGGCTGCGACCATACCTGAGTCTTCATGGATGGCTGTGAGCATACCTTTATTATCATCATGGTCTCATTAGCTGGGTGGCTGCGTCCATACAACAGACCTATTCCGTATGTCTTTTGGATGGCTGCGCCCATGCCTAGACTACATGTAATTCATTATCAGAGATATCAGTTGTACTTGCGTGTAGGTTCTTCCCGGTGGTGTTCCAGTTCAGTCAGTTTCGTAAAGCATTTCACCCCTCCCACTCTCTCGGGCTTCATACTTAAGGGGGAATCTGTTACACAGTAATTTGTCACTGCCTTCATCCCAATCTTCATATTGTGTCATGAGTCCAAATCATTCATGCTCATGCTCTCTGATGTTGCCAAATGACCCACTTTGCCAAAGTTTCTGCATCATCGCAACTGTTGTCAAAATAAATGCGCTGATGAGTGCTCCAAAACAGACCATATGCGTTGCCATCGCAGAAGTACACGTGATTCCCGCGATGGTCAGATTTCATGAGACAGTGCGACTGTTTCTTATAGTTGACCGCGATGACATGATCTTCTCAGTTATGCGGTGGCGATGTCAGCACCCCATTACAGTTATGTACCCGCGATGATCCAGTCTGGGCCAGTTTGTTCTAACAACCGGCCTTCCAGATGACTCCAGACCTGGTTGTTGGCCTTGTTTATGTTGCCCTCCCTTCTCTGGCATGTCTGTTTCATCATTTGAGCCACCTTCCTTGGAGATAAGCTCATCTTCCCACCATTCATGGAGACTCCTTCTCCTATTTAATCCTGCACCATTGCTATGAGCTGCTAGTTTGGAATTCTTAGTGTTTGGGGCGTTGCTGATAGTGTTGTGAGCTTGATAGGTAGCTGGTGTGACAAGTGTGGGATTGTTAGAGAGCTTAAGGAAGGTTGTGAAGTGTTTTGATCTTGTGTAAACTTGTGAGTGAGAGAGTTTTGTCTTGGGAGATCTATCTTCAAGGGTGAATGCTTGAGGAACTTGCTGGCTGGACCCTCTTGAGAAGGATTTGACGTCAGAACTATGGTTGTATTCTTCTTTGTTTATCAATAATAGATGACTATCATTGTGGTTCCACTCTTATTGTCTTTATAATGGTGATTGAGTTATATCCTTTTTGACTGATATATAGTTGCATCTATTGGATTTTATGCTTGTGTTTGTATCGTTCTTTGCATGTGTAGGTGTCTGTTCACGAGGATCGTGGGGATTGTGACCAGCCGGAGCAAAGGAGTGGGAGCGACGACTTTTCTGCAAGTACTAGCGTTGGAATCCAGGTAGGCCCTCATCATCAGTCTTTAATTTGCAATTAGGAACCTGCGTGTTTGCGTTGTTTGATTGTTGCTAGACCCTATTTGGACTAGTAGGGATCGCCTCTATCCGCAGAGGGGATTTACCTCCACAATAGTAATTGCATATGTGTCCTCTGATTCAGTAAAAGATGTCCTAACACATCCAGATTTTGATGGAAGAAAGGATAAATGGATTGCAAAGCTGATTGAATTCAACATAGAGCTAAAGCCCACCAAGCTGGTCAGAGGTCAAGGCCTTGCCAAACTAATGGCTGAAGAAAATTGCAGGATGTTGGACATAAATATCATGAGCCCAATTTCAGAAGATGGACAAAAAAAAAAAACAGCTGAATCAGGTCAAAGCCAGTCAGTGGCAGAAAATCTAGCTTCTTGTGAATGGTATTCTACCATAGTTCAATTTTTTCTGAAGCTAGAAGACTCTCCCGGCCTAAGTTCAAGCCAAGCCAAGACTATTAAGCTTAGAGCAGCCAAGTATTGCATTCATGAAAACTTTCTCTATTGGAGGGACCCATCTAGAATCCTTCTAAGGTGTTTGGACAAAGAACAATCCATAGAGGTCATGCATCAATTTCATTCCAAAATTTGTGGAGGACATCACTACTGGAAAACCACAACCCATAAGATCCTTAGGGCTGGGTATTTCTGGCCCACTTTGTTTTCTAATGTCTTTTCATTTGTCAAATCTTGTGACAGGTGCCAGAGGTTTGAAGGAAAACAACAGTTGAAGTCCTTTCCTTTGAAGCCTATTCATTCCAGTGGTCCTTTTCAACAATGGGGCTTGGATTTCATTGGAGAAATCAACCCACATTCCAGTGGCCAGCACAGATGGATCTTAGTAGCCACTGATTATTTCACCAAGTGGATGCCTACTAGAAAGGCTGATCATCATGTGGTCATAAAGTTCTTGACAGAGAATATCTTCACCAGATTTGGTTGTCCACATAAATTAGTTACAGACAATGCAACAACCTTCAAGGCCAGAGAGTTGGTGGACATGTGTGACTCAATGGGCATTAAGCTAGTTCACTCCACCTCGTACTACCCTCAAGGCAATGGTCTAGCAGAATCTTCCAACAAAAGCCTAATAAGAATAATTAAAAAGCTGTTGGAAGACAACAAAAAGAATTGAGATTCTAAGATCCAGTATGCACTGTGGGTTGACAGAGTGACCACCAAGAAATCCACAGGGAACTCGCCATTCAGGCTGGTATATGGCACTAAGGCTGTATTCCCAATTTAGTTAACCCTCCCTGTGGCAAAGTTCTTGCAAGAAGAGTAGAATGAGGATGAGGACATGGCCAAAAGAATCAGTGACTTGGAAGAAGTGCGTCAAATAAGAGAACAGCTGGTTGAGAAGTCTGCAACACATCAGGGAAGAATCAAGGAAGCTTTTGACAGGAAGGCAAAAACAGACAGTTTTCAGGTTGGAGACTTGGTCCTTAAGTGGGATGCACTGAAAGAGAAGAAAGGCAACCATGGGAAGTTTGATGCTCTGTGGGCGGGACCTTTTGTCATCACTCAGATCCAAGGGAACAATACTTTCGTGCTGCAAAGTATGGAAGGAGAGACAGTTTTTGATGGCTCGGTTAATGGGCAATTTTTGAAAATTTATGTTGTTTAGGGTCTGCAGGCCTTAAATGTTGTAAATATGTGTTCTATCAATTTTAGTGTAGGCTCAATTAGACTCCATGCCCAATGGAACACTAGGAATTTTGGCTAATTTGGTTTTCACAGGAAAGGTGTTGGTCTACGGTTCTTGAGACTTCACAGGGAGGCTCTCATCCCCAAAAGGAGCCAGTGTTAGCTCCACTACATGTCTTTGATTTTTAAAGGTTAGAAATGAGCTTGGTCCATTCGGTCATGTTTAAAGGAGGCTCATGGTGGTCATTCTCCCTTATTTCCCTCACTCTGCTTCTCCTCCATTGCCTCCATTTCCTCTATTTTTCTCCTAAAAAACCCAACAAAACCCTTTCGGTTTCCAGTCCCGAGTGCTAAAACCAAAACCCCATAAAATTGTTCTTATATTACTTCACGCCCTTATGAAATCATCGCCTTTTAATCTTCGCCGTTGATTTCCGCCTGCCAATCCGACGGCTGCCGTCACGCCCAATAAAGCGACTTGCCCGATCGTCTCTCCATCGTCTGATCAACCCTGCCAGGATCGGACGGCCTCCGCACATTTCGCGTCCACAAAGAAACAGGACATTAGCAAGCGATGGAGAGCGGTTTTTCTCTCTCCTCCGTCGCTACGTGTCACGCACTGAATGGAATCGCGCACCCTCGCCCTTTTACCGCCTAATGCCCGAAGGCGGTGCGATCGATACCGCTTACCGCTTAATCCTTCATTTCCACCCGATAACCGTCGTGTTCCTTCGCCACCCGATCACCGTTGGATCTGTCCGTCCGAGATCCAACAGTCCATGTTCATCCCGCTCCCACTTCTTTCAGCATTCCATACCAAGCCATCTCCGCTGTCTATTCTCCTGATCCAACGACCGATCTTTCTCCCTCGTCTAACTCGTCCAATCACCATGTAGTCCTTGTCCTTTGACCGTTCTGTGTGCCTGAAGGATGAAGGTGGCCGGCCTTCTAGTACCATTTGCTGTTGCTCCTCAACAACCACATTTAACAGACAATATGTTCGAAGAGAAAAAGGATAGAGCATGAGTATGTAACTGCATTTAGCAGTTATGGAACTTCATTGATACGAACACTCCAGCTACCTAAGAGGACAATAGAACATCTGAAAGGATTAGATTCATCCACTGGAGCAAGCTAACACACTCAGAGACTCCATAAGGCAGTTAAATTTAGTTGGTGGTCAATTATGATCCCTCCATACCTAAATTGGCTAAGTGCCTCTGTAATGAAGCCCTATATATACCAAAAACGAGATGTAATCAGGGTTGATGGTTGATGTTTTGATGTAAGGTTCAACTTCTGGAGACTGTAACTATTTGACACTTGCAGTGTCTCGTCTTCATTTTCAGCTAATACAAGCTTCTTTTGCTATTCATTGCTCACTTTCCATTTCTCTTCTATTCCAAGCTGTGCCTGATATGCTGTATTCTTGAGCTCTTAATATTTAGCATTAGAGTAACTGTCATCCTATCTCTATGTTAAAACCTTGTATGTATCATTGAATAAGTTATTCAGGTTTCTCTTCATCTAGTGCCAGAGAGCTGTCCTCCTATTTGTGCATTAGTAGATTAGATTTGTAGACTTCTTGACTGGTTGCAACTAGCCATCACATGGTTTTGTGCATCTGCTGGTGTGGTCAGTATGCTCCATATTCACCCAGTCCTTAAACTATGAGTAGTTGGTGGTCTAAAGCCTTGTAGTCTGGGGGTGTTTACGCATGTCTGGAGTGAGACAAAGTAGAAGTGGTTATCTGGCTTGGAGAAGCATCATACCTTCCATTCATCCATTTGCAACAATAAGTTGAATTTACATGTTACCAAGCATCTCCGAGCTACAACCTAGGAGAGTTTCTTGGAATCCTAACAAGTACTAATCCATTCTCTCTGCTCAGTCTATGTATTTTCTAAGGGTGTTACCAATTTATTCAAGTGACTTCGGGTTCCAGCAATGTTGTGGTAGATGTGGGAGGCGCACCAATACTGGAACTGCTGATGGCACATCATGTGTCGGATCGAAGTTTGGTGACCATGAGTTTAAATATAGACCCTAAGGTCCCATGAAATATGGTCCATTCCTAAAAATGAGATTTCTGTATTCTATCGAATAAAAAACAAAGAAAAAGAAACCCTTACCAACTAGATAACTTCTGATGCCTTCCTTTACTAATGGTCACCAGTTCCTCTATACCCATGTCTCTACCACCTTGGGGGAAGGCCATATACCTGTAAATTGTCTGATGAGCCCTCTTTCAACTAAGTTCATAGCAGATCTGCAAGAGTCTTCAATGGGCAGGGTGATTGTGGGAATACTGTCAAGTTTCTTTACAAACTTGCACTGAGTTTCCCTTGTTGGGCGTTTACTGCTGGAGTCGATCAACTTGTTGAATGCAAGGATCTATGGTGGAGGAGGCAAAGGAGGAGGGGCCTCAGGGCCCCCTCTCAGGGCCATGGAAAAAGAGGCAGAGACTCAGGTCGCATCAGTGCTATGCACGCGCGAATGAGCAGTTCAAACGCTGACAATTAGGATGGAGTTAAGTTTTTCAAGGACTAGAATATTTGGCTATGATACATCCATGGGAAAGATACGAAGATCCTGATAAAGTCTGATCATGTTCATAAGTTTTTATTAATTCCTTTGGAGCTAGTTTTTTTTTGGTGCTAGTAAACCCTCAACAATTAAAGGACATTATAATCATTTAAAACCATGGGAGGGGTTCTTGCTGCTCTAAGCACCCCTGAAAGTGATAATTGTTTCCCATATGCAATGTTGATTTTTTCTCTTTGCTGAGCCTTTGATATATTTGACTTCCTTCCTCTATATTTGCAAGGGCCAACTGAAATTGGATGGGTACCCAACCCACCCACAACTTCCGAGGGAATAATTTTCTTCTCTCGAGGCCTAAGATTATAGTGAGGATTCTCTAATGGAGTACATGAAAGACTAGGGGTTTCAAGGCTCGACGCTGAAGAATGGTTCAGATAAATCTTAGGTATAGATGTTATGATGTTGTCAAGAGCTTCATTTACATAATAAACATATAAAATATCCATCTTCAAAGGCCTAGAAGGACTAGGCCTCAAAATTGAATTGAGTAGAGAAAACAAGGATGAGTTAAAAGAAGGTTATGTTCCCTCCTTTCTATATATAGGAGTCTAAGGGGTCACAATATAATCATAGTCGACATGACAATAATAATGTAAGGGCACAATAATAACAATAGTGGGATTCTATGGAGCACAATAATAATAGTATGGGGACTACATGGGCACACCAATAACAATAAGGGGGATACACTAACAATAATAATGAGGGAATACACTAGTATTATAGGGACTTAACATGCCCCTCTCCTTAAAAAAATGTTTTCCTCAAAGCTTGAGTAGTTCTCCATGCTTTTGTATAAAATTATGATCCTCCCATGAGGAATCTTCATTGGGTAATTTCTTCCACTTGAATATGATTTTTCCTTCCTTGTCAAGTTCTAGAAAGATTGTTTTAACTAGGAGATTTTCACCTATAACCTTCTTTAAGCATGAAACATGGAAAATTAGGTGCACTCGGGAAGATGCAGGAAGCTCCAATTTGTATGCCATAGTACCAGTCTTTTGCAACACCTTGTAAGGACCACAATACTTTGGTGATAATTTATTATCCTTCTTAACTTGCTTGAGGGACATTTGTTTGTATGGTTGTAGCCATAAAAATAATCAGTCACCTACATCAAAACTTCTTTTGCTATGATCTTGATCTTCCTGTTGTTTCATTCTATTTTGCGCCAAAGTGAGGTTATCCTTTAAGAGTTGGAGAACTTATTGTTGACGCTCGATGTGATCTTCCACTGCTTGAACTGTAGAATTTTCTCTTAAATATAATGTGATGGACGAAGGATGAACCATAGAATTTTCTCTTGTTGTAGCTTTTGAATGAGTACCCACACTTCTTCATCATTCTTCCATTCATCCCTTGCTTCGGTTATCCAATCTGGATGGATAATAGAAATGGCACAAAGTAATGCTTCCACATCCGCATCCTTTCTTGAGAGTGCATCTACAACAACATTTTGATTCCCTTTTTTGTAAACCAAGGTCATAACCCAACGTCTTTGTGACCCATTTTCACTTCTCTTCTGAAGATAATCTTTGTTCTAAAAATTATTTAAGACTATCATCATCCATTTTTACCTTGAATTGTCTTCCCATTAGGTAAGGCTATCATTTCTTAAGTGCATGTAGTATTTCCAACATTTCCTTCTCATAAATAGCCGTGTACATACTTTCCTTTGATTGGAGTACTTTCAAAAGAAATGGGTCCTCTTTATTGCATTAAAACATCACCAATTCCATTTCCCAAGGCATCAAATTCCACAATAAATGTTTTTGTGAAGGCGTAGCTAAGACTGGTGCTTGGCACATTGCCTCTTTAAGATGTTTAAAGGCGTTAGTTGCTTCTGGAGTCCAAGAAAATTCATATTTCTTCAGTAATGTTGTTAGAGTTGATGTTATTCTCCCATAATTCTTAACAAACTTGCGATAATAACCTATCAACCTGAGAAATCCTCGCAGATTCTTTATGGATGTGGGGATTTTCCATTCCTTAATGGATTTAATTTTTTTAGGGCCTACCTTAACACCCTCATGAGATACAATATGACCCAGATATTCCACCTCCTATAATCCAAAGAAACATTTGTAGGTTTTTGCATATAATTGTTTCTCCTCCAACAGTTTGAGCACCCTGTCAACATGTTGACCATGATCCTTCCAAGACTTGATGTAGATTAGTATATCATCAGAAAATACTAACACAAATTTTCTAAGGGAGGGTTTGAAAATGGAATTCATCAAACCTTGAAATGTAGAAGGTGCATTGGTAAGGCCAAAAGGCATGACCAAAAATTCATAATGACCCTCATGAGATCTAAATTTTGTTTTTAGAATGTCTTTAGTCTTCATTCTTATTTGATGATATCCTGAATGAAGATCCAACTTGGTGAAGTGGATTTCTCCATTTAATTCTTCAAATAATTCATCAATTACAAGAATGGGAAATTTATCTTTAATAATGAGCTTGTTGAGCTCCCTATAATTCGGACACATGCGCCATGATCCATCCTTCTTGTGCACCAATACTACTAGAGCAGAGAAAGAAATTTGACTAGGTTGAATTATACCAGCCTCTAGCATTTCTGCAACGATATGTTCAATTTCACTCTTTTGGGCATATGGATATCTATAAGGCTTGATGTTTGGAGGAACACTTCCTAGAATCAAATGAATAGCATGATCATGATCACAAATAGGTGGGAGGCCTTTAAGAGTCTCAAATACCTTAGAATGATTGGCCAATACTTTTTGGAGATCTAAAGAAATAGATGATTTCGATGTTTGAACCTGTAGTGAACATAATTATGCAATTACATCTCGTTGTTATTTATTTAGAAGATTTTTCATGTCATTAGAGCTGATTATCTTTCCTGGTTTCCCTACGATACCCCTTAATTCAACTTCCTTTCCTTCCGAAAAAAATTTCAAGAAAATTTCTTGAAAATTAAAAGCTATCGTACCCACAGATTGTAACCATTGGACTCCTAATACAACATCAGCACCACTCATTGGAATGGAAATTATTGGACTATTCAATACTTATTATCCCATGCATAGTTTGATATTATGGCACTTTATAGAGCAATTTATTGTTCCTCCGTTTGTAACCATCACTTGGAACTCTAGTGTTGGATATAGAAAGCAATTCAATTCCTTGGCTATCTTACAATGAAAAAAATTATGGTACTATCTGAATCAATAAACACTATTACATTTTTCTTTTTGATATGTCCTTCTATCTTGAGAGTCGGATGAATGGTAATTCCTACTAATGCATTACAAGATATGGTCAGATTATTTTCTTCTTTTTCTAGGGTTGGTTCCTGGTGTATATCCTCTTCTTTTGATGTTTCTTGTTCCTTTTCTTCCTTCTCTTCACAATCTATGTAAAATAATTTCTTCTCAACACACTTATGACCTTTATTGTATTTTTCTATCATAAGTGTAACAAAGCCATTTTTCTCCTTTTTATTCCAATTGTTGTGGTGTCAACCTTGTAGGTTGTGGAAGGCTAGGAGCAAGAAAACTTCCATTTTTATAGTTATGAGTGGTAGGCTTCCTTGTTGCCATAATTTTGCTTTCAATTTTTCAAGCCAACTTGAATGCCTTCTCCAATGAATCAGGTTCCCAAAGGTGAACCTCATGTTTGATGTTATCCTTTAAAGCCCCTATGAAGGCAAAAATCCTATACTCCTCTCGAATATCATTTACCATTATATTCAATTTTTGGAAGTCCTCAATGTGCTCCACCATTGAACCCTTTTGTTTGATATTTATCAATTGGCTAATGAAGGTGTTTCTCTCTGTATCCTCATAATGTGCTATCATTTCCTCTATAAAAATTTACCAAGTGAAAATTTGTTTATGAGAGTAAAGGCATCGATACCATACAAACTAATTGGGTTCTAATTATAAAGTTTCAATGCATACCTTTTGTGTGTTTTGCACATTATGGAGATCAAAGTATTGCTCTATCTGTAGTATCCATGTTATAGGATCTTTGCCATCAAACTTCCTCATATCAATCTTTGGAATATGGTGGGTCTTCAATATAACACTAGAGTCTATAAAATCATGATTAACTTTTTTTTTGTTCTCATCATGAGTTTCCTCTATTACCTTTTCGCCATTAGGAAGCATTTCTTGTAGCAACGTTTTCAAATATTTCTTCAAATATTCCATGTTACCTTTCAGTTTTACTTCTACACCGTCGATCTTAGCTTTGATGCCATTCAAAAAACCATCCATCTTATCTTCCATGCCATTCTTCAAACCATCCATCTTATCTTTTGTTACTTTTTGTGAGAGCGAAATCTGTTGCACTTGGTCTTGTAATTTTGATATATCATGTTGCATTTATTCCTCTTCTTCATGTGTCATAGTAGAGATTTCGGGTTTCTTAGTAGGTTTTTCCATTTTCTTTCTTTGGGGCATCAATTAATGATAATCATGATTTACTATGCCCTTTGAATCACTTCAAACTAATTTTTCAAACAAAATTTATGCAAATTTTAAAAACTACACATTTTTTTATTTTTATTTTTATTTCTATGTAGGGGCTTGATATTGAATGTTGATTTATGGTAGAATCAGATGTTATATAAGTCTCAAGATTTTCAGGGAGGCTTAGACACATTCATTATCCAATACCCAGAAATCGTTTTGGGAAATTCCACCCGGAGATCGTTTTATTAAAATAATGAATTATTTTTAATGGGTCCCTAAGTCTAAACTTAGGAAATTAAAATAATTAATGGGTATTAATCTAAACTATGGGTGAAACTTCTAGGAGAAGACAAATATTGAGTCCAAATGATCTGAATCATTTATTCGAATCTAATTTGGGCCGCTGGTTCTCAACTGGAGGATTACAAGAAGGACATCGATGGCCACTTGGAGGACACATCCAATAGAGTTCTGAAGATCGAATTTCTGAAGAAAAGCAACTGTTCTGAGAAATTCGAAGTAAGATTTTGCAGTGAGGGTCAAGGAAAGTTCCGATTGGAGATTTATCCCTATACAGGAATACATAGTAGAGAAGGTAGAGAGAGATCTGAGAGAGGCATCGCAGATCTAGAAGAGGCTGACGCAGGGCCACACAGAGGCAGCGCAAAGCCTTGAGGAGATTCGCAATTTTCTAGAGGGAACAATTTCTATAGTTGGAAGTTAGGGTGTGGGACCAGGAGAGAATAAGTCAAAATCTCAAAGGAAAATCAATAAGCTAGGAGGAGTGATTCATACCCCAAACAATGTGATGCTGGGCTGACGCAGTAACTGCACGGAGGCAACATAGAGGCAACCAAGGGCTAGTCATTCAGTGGTTGGATAAGTTGGGATGACTAGTTATAGTGTGAGGTATTTCTCACTAATATCATATCAGTCATATTCTTTGTACTAGATAGCCAGGAAGGCATCCAGATATTGTATTCATAAAACTACTGCTTAATAATACAAACCCTCAGCTGGTGCACAAGTTTTCCCACACTGGGTTTTTCCGAGGACATTTGTCCAAAAATAATATGTAATGTGTTGTGTATTTCTTTCTTGCTTAGTTACTTGTTTCTACATATAATTTTAATGGTGAAGGCTGTAGTGTATTATTTTCGATATTTTTTGTAGGAAGCAGTAAGTAGTTAGTTTAGTTATTAACAAACAGAAGGAACTTAATCAGTTACTACAGCATAAATTTAGGCTTCCATCTTTTCACATGGTATCAGAGGTACAGGTGAAACAAGAGATCAGTGCTGGAAAAGCCCAAAATTGAAGGAAGAAGGGAAGTCGAAGTGCTGCATAGGTAGAAAATCGAATCCCCAGAGGCAGTGCGCAGTTCAGGCCAGGAGGGAAAGGATTTCATGGTAAATCTCTCTCTGAGTGAATCGACATAGAGGTAGGATTTCCAGATCGAAAATTGTCAGCAACAGAGGGACCATCGCAGAAAAAGATTTAGGGAAGAGGGTTTCAGTGTGACACAATTTTCTATAGGTAGTTGCTGGGCAAAAAGACGTTAGAAGAAATAAGAGACACTTGAGGGAATTTCTTCCTCAGAGAATTCCTAGCCAGGGAATTCGAATTTTCATTTGCTGAGAAACAACAGGAGAGAGGAGGTCATTCAAAATTTTTGATTGGTAGAGATGGCAGCTAGTGGGTTGAGAGATCAGGATCAGTTGGATGGTGCATCCAACTATGTGATCTGGAAGGCAAGGATGTCATGCCTTCTGGATGAACATTTTATCATGACCTACATCAACATTGTGGTGACTGTGCCCGTGGATTGTTATCCTCTCAAAAAGTACAAGGGAGAAATGGTGAAGACAAAGAGAATGATCCTCGATGGAGTGAAGGATCATGTGGTATGTCACATCGCTGGCTGACGGACTGCCAAGGAGATGTGGGATGCATTTTCGAAGCTATATCAATGATCTTCTAAGCAACGAAAGATGTACTTAGAGAAGAATATGAGGTCCATGCAGATGCAGAAGGGGGAACACATTGATCCATTCCTTTCAAAGCTTCAGGAGACCCAAGATGAGTTAGTAGTTTTGGGGTCTACACCTCAGTCTACCGAGATGGTAAGACTTGCCCTCAACTTAGTTTCAGAGGAGTGGCAAGTATTTGTCTAGAGCATCCTGGGCAGAGAGAGCTTGTTGAACTAGGAAGGAATGTGGGCAACCCTTAAGCAAGTGGAGCTGAGGAGAGACTTGGTCAAGTGTAAACTTGATGGAAGGAGAAATAGTGGGTCAAATCCCAAGTCCGAGGAAGAGAATGCAACCCTTGCATCTAAGGGGAAATAGGAGCAGTGAAAGAAGAAGAAAGATGTTTCGAAGATCAAATGATTCAGGTGTGGTGAATTCCGTCACTAGGAAACACAAAGTCCTCTCAAGAAGAAGGAAAAAGATGATAAGCATGATTCGAAGGTTGCAACTGTGAATATCGAGGAGGAGGAGTTTTCCATGACAACCGAGATACCTCTAGGAGGGAGGTGGGCTGATTTAGAGTTGTAGTTCAAAAGGATTGCAGATGGTTAGGATCCTTGAGGAGTCCACCTCTCAAATCAATTCCTTGCTATGGGAGCCCAGATCATAAGTAGTAGGATGTACCAGTGTTATTTGATGCAGAGGAGTGCTCGAAGTGACAGTTGCAGTGGCTAGGAGCGTAGAGCTAGAGTTGACAGTAGTGCAGTTGACACAAAGCAGAGTTAGTAGCAACATAGAGGCTTCAGAGGGTCATAGTAGATATTAGTAGCAGTCAGATCTCCAACAATGAGATGCATCATACTGAACACCAGTTTAGTAATTTGGGATGCTTTTCCATTGCTAATGCAGTAGCAGTAGAAGTTGGAGAAGATTGCAATGCAAATGCAATATTGGCAGTGGTAGTGCCAGAAGCAACACAGATGCAAAATTGAGAGAGAGTTGCAGTGTTGACAGTGGCAGGGTCAGTAGCAGTACATATGCAACATTTGCGTAGTAGTTGGTGGATAGGATTTCAGACATCAACAACGCAGAAGAAGATGTTACAAAATAGAGTGATGATTCAATAGGGTGCATTGTTAGAGCACAATCCTCGCTAAGAGGGAGTGTTTATTTATAGTAGCATCGGATGTGATCTAAGTCTCAAAATTTGCAAGGAGGCTTAGACACATGCATTCTCCAATACCCAAAAATAATTTTGGGAAATTCCACCAAGAGACAGTTTTATTAAAATAATTAATTGTTTTTAATAGGTCCCTAAGTCTAAACTTTGAAAATTAAAATAATTAATGGGTATTAATCTAAACTGTGGGTGAAACTTCTATAAGAGGACGAAAATTGAGTCCAATTGATCTGAGCCATTGATTAGAATCTAATATGGCCTGTTCGTTATGAACTGGAGGATTATAAGAAGGACATCGATGGGAACTTGGAGGAGACATCAAGTAGAGTTCAGAAGATCAAATTTCTAAAGCAGAGAAGCTGCCATGAGAAATTCGAAGTGAGATTTTGGAATGAGGGGTAGGGATAGTTCCAGTTGGACTTTTTTCTTGATCTAGGAATACTCAGCAAAGGAGGAAGAGAGAGATTCGGGAGAGGCAACATAGAGCCGAAAGAGGCTGATGTAGGGCCACGCAGAGGCAACGTAGGCTGACATAGAGGCAGCACAATGCCTTGAGGAGATCCAACATTTAATGGAGGGATCGATTTCTGTAGCTGGAAGCCAGGGTGTGAGACCGGGATAGTAGAAGTCAGAATCTCAGAGGCAAATCAATCAAGAAAGGATGATTGACACAGAGCCAAGACAGTTTGACGCTGGGATGATGCGGTAACTATGCAAAGGCAACGTAGAGGCATCCAGGGGCTAGTCATTTAGTGGATGAATAAGTCAGGATTGCTAGTGATAGTCTGAGGTATTTCCCACTAATATTCTGTCAGTCATATTCTCTATACTGGATAGCCAACAAGGCATCTAGAGATTGTATTTAGAGAATTACTGCATAATAATACAAACCCTCAACTGTTGCATGGTTTTCCCACACTGGATTTTTCTAGGGACATTTGTCCAAAAATAATGTGTAATGTGTTGTGTATTCCTTTCTTGCTCAATTACTTGTTTCTGCATATAATTTTAATGGTGAAGGCTGCAATGTATTAGTTTTGGTATTTTCTATAGGAAGTAGTAAATAATTTGTTTACTAATTAACAAATAGAAGGAACTTAATCAGTTGCTGTAGTAGAAATTTGGGCTTCCAAATTTTCACATTGAATCTATTATATCTCTGTAATTTTGGATCTCCAAGGACTGAAAATACATCTTGTGGTATCCCTCTGAGTCTTCTTTCCAACTGCACAAGTTAGACTAATATTGGAGTCTTCAGGAAAGAGTTATGCCTGATTTTCCATGATGACCTGATTATAGACTGGTTTAGTAGAGAGAACTTGTATGGAGTGTCACGTGTAATTGTTTCAACCTTCGGCTGTGAAATTATTACAAAACAGAATAAAGTCTGTGCACTTTTATCCATTTTTTACATAATTCAAATCTAATGCCTGAAATGAATCTATGACGATTTACCCTCGGCCACCTGTTTGAGACAAAATTTTGGAGCCTGCAACAACCCTAAGTTCCTTAGAAAATATCTCCGAAAATATAGCGAACCAAGATTTGAAATTTTTATATGAAGTTATCTGAGATTTCGACTCCACGTGGTAAATTTTTTAGCTTCTGAAGCCTCATAGAAAAAAAGTTATAGCGAAAATTCCAAGATGGCCTATTTGAAGAAGATAAACCCTAGAATCCAAATGTTATGCGACCAGCTCAAAAAATAGAAGAAGTGATAGATCAACGACTTCAAAATTAGCCTCTTTGAGGGGGAAATCTCCTTTACATCACACAAATCTATAATTATTGAATTATTCAAATGACAACACCTTCTTTCTATATAGGAGTCTAAGGGTTCACAATATAATGAGAGCCAACATAATAATAATAATGTAAGGGCGCAACAATCACAATAGTCAGCTTCTATGGGGCACAATAATAACAATATGGGGACTACATGGGCACAACAATAACAATTAGGGGGCTACATTGATAATAACAATTAGGGAATACACTAATATTATAGGGACGTAACAAATTTTCATTCTCAAACTTTATTTATTTGATCAGAAGAAGGCTTCTTTATTGTTGTTGCTTTTTTTCCCTTGGGAAAAGTCGTAATTTTCATTAATGAGGAAAATTACATTTTGCAGGTGCCAGTGGCATATATTGTACTATGGGCTAGAAGCCTATCCTGCTGGGTATTCAAAAAAGAAGGAGGTGTACTCCACACAGGGAGACACTGCTCTGTGTTGTGATTTTGAATATGAAATATGTACTTACTCTACGCAGAGAGTATCAAAAAATAACTGTCATGTATAGGACTACTTGAAAAAACATTTATATAATATTATAAAAAGACAACAAAATATATAACAAAAACTTATGTGTCCAGCTCCCATTGAGCTTAACTATTCTGATATTTCTATAAAAGGCCTATGATAATATTGGTGGAAGCTTCCATCAGTTTGCTCCAGTATGATCCATGTTCCTATACGCCTGTGCGCTGCTTCCTTGGATAGTAGATCGACAGCTGTGTTCCGCTCCCTGTATATATATTGACAATTAAATGTGTAAAATAAATTTATGAGTCTATATATTTCTTCCATGATGTGTCTCAGAGAAAATGCATGAAAATTTGTAATTTTGTTTATCCAATTGCATACTATTTTTGAATCTCCAAATAGCTGTAAGTTTCTGCACTGCTTTTCCAAAGCAAAGTGTATGGTGTATTTTTTTGCTAATAGCTCAGCAAAGTTGTTCATCCCTCTGCCCAGTCCCATTTGGATTTTGTAATAATGATTTGTTGTAAGATGAAGGACAACACCCCCCCCACATCCTATGTCTTGAGCTGAGCCATCAAAGTATGCCTAGGGGTGAGATTGGTTTATACTCTCAGGTATGATATGCCTGGGGGTGGGGTTTGTTTCCTCCTCTAGAATTTGTTGGTAGTTTGCTAGGATTTGTGCAGTGATTCCCGGCCAGTTTGGGGGGGGGGGGTTTGAAAAATAATTATGTTCCTAGCAATCCATATGGCCCAACAAGTAAGTAGAGGGATGTTCTTTGTTTTTTCTGAGGATACAGTGGACCACCATCCCTCCCAAGCTTCTTGAACAGTTGTTCCCTGCCAAAGATGGAGCGAGGGTATTTGTGAGTGAATAATATTCCGTAGCTCTTTTGTGCATGGGCAAGTAAGGAAGAGATGATTCAAAATTTCATTGTTGGCTTTGCAAAAGCCACACCAAAAGGGTCCATGAAAAGATCTTTTGATCAAATTTTCTCTTGTTGGGATTTTGTGTCTCAGAATGGTCCACATGAGGAGCCTCGACCTGGGGGATGCTTTTAATTTCCATAAGATTCTCCACCATGGTTCACACATCGGAGGTTTCAATGGGTTCATAAGAGTTATGTATCCCACTTTTGGTGAGTATTTTCCATGCTTCGCATGTGCCCAGATTAGCTCATCCTCCCCTTCCTGTATCCTGATATGGGATTTCATGAGGGCCTCCATGTATTCTTTCCAGTGTTTTGTGCCATGGTTGAGGGATTTGTAGTACCCTCCAATATTTCCATGCTTGTTTCAAAAAAGTAGAACGATCATTGTCTGCGATTTGGCTAAGGTGAGAGATCCCTCTAGAAGTGAGGTATGTTCTGAGCTCCTGTGGGAGTCTGTGAGCATTCCCACATCCAATCCAGGGATCCATCCCTATTCTAACAACATCTCCTGACTTTATTCTCCATGTAAGTCCATCCCTGATAAGGGGCATTTCTTGTAGGACTGCTTTCCATATGTTTGATTTTCCAGCTTGTGTCCACTGGGGTTGGCGAATCCAATCCATAAGATTTAAAGGAGCTATGTATTTAGATATAGCCACCTTAGTCCAAAGGCTATGCGATGTGACTAGCTTCCACCCTAGTTTTTTTGCCATGGATGTGGAGAAAGTGTTAAGGCTTTTGATATCCCATCCTCCCCATTTATTTGGGAGTGCCAGAGAGTCCCAATTAGACCAAGCAAAAATCCTTCCGGGCTATTTCCCTCTCCACAGGAATCTGCAGCATAGGTTTTTTATTCTGGCCAGTATTCCATTTGGAATCCATGCTAAAGACATGCAATATACTAAAGTTGCTTCCAGCACTGCTTTTATGAGTATTAGTCTTCCTGCTCTTGATAAATATTTGAGGTACCAGATGTTTAACCTTTTTTTCCATTTTGATTATGAGCCAGATCCAATCAGCATTCTTATAACCATGTGGCTTTAATCTATAGTCCAAGTATTTTAGTCCCTCGTCTAGTTGCTGTAGGTTATAAGGGAATCTTCTCAGGGCATACTGAATCTCGTATGGTGAGCATCCTATAGCCGTTATAGATGACCTTTCAGTATTAACCAACATGCCAGTGGCTGCTAGGAATATAGTGAGGGAATTGAGAAGTGTATTCACATCACCAATACTCCCATTTAGGAAGAGTAGCACGTCATCAATGAAGAGCAAGTGTGTCAATATGCATCCTTTAGTGATGCAGATCCCTCTTAGTTTGCCTCTTCAGTGTTCCTCCTTTATCAAACGACTGAGTCCTTCCATGATGAGTAAGAAGAGGAGGGGTATAGTGGGCATCCTTGCCTGAGGCCTCTTTCTAAGTGGAAGAAAGGAGAGGCTACACCATTTTGTAGGTTTTAACCCTGTACAGAAATTACCTGCATACGAATTCTTAAACAAAGAAAATAAACAATGTGAGAGCATAACCCATAAAACACATATGCACAAAGATTTTTCCCTGGATCCCAAAACCGGGACTACCAGCTTGATTTTTCATTATGTTCCTTTCAATGTTACAATACATATTTATACATGCCGAAGCATCCAATACCATGGACCGAAAACCATCGCATCCAATACCATGGACCGAAAACCATCGCGTCCAAAAAACATGTGCGAAAATCATGCACAAAACCATAGGTGGGTCCGCCCAACCTAACATATGGTCCAAAACCAAAATTTTCCGGGGCGCTGCCCCGGACCCCATAAAGTGGGGTTACGGGTGCCCTTCAAACCCCCTATTAACTACATGGAAAGAATATAACACAACCCAACAATCTCCCACTTGTTGTTTTCTTTCCACAGGGGGCCACAAGAGAGCTTAGTCATTTTTTCAGCCCTGAGATTCCCATTGCTTCTCTACACCAAGAGAACTTCTCAGAGCTCACAGATTTTGTCAATGCATCTGCATTATTCTTCAAAGTTTCCACCTTTACCAGCAACACCTTTCTGTCTTCTATCATATCCCTCACAAAGTGATACTGAACATCAATGTGCTTTGTCTTTGAATGATAAGCAGGGTTCTTTGCCAAGAAAATTGCACTTTGGCTGTCACAGTCTATTCTTATAGCTCCCTGTACTAACCCCATACTTGAACACAATCTCTGCAACCAAACTACTTCCTTGCTTGCATGAGTGGTTGCCATGTATTCTGCCTCTGTAGTTGATAGTGCCACTACAGATTGTTTCTTACTCATCCAACTGACTGCACCTCCAAATAGGTTAAACACATACCCACTTGTAGATCTTCTCTGATCCAGATCTCCAGCCCAGTCTGCATCAACAAAGCCATGAATATCCAAAACTCTGTCCAATCCTGGTCTTCCTTGGTAGCACAAACCATAATCACTAGTGCCACGCAAATACCTGAAAACCCGCTTCACTGCTGTCCAGTGCTCCTTCCCAGGTTTTGACATAAACCTGCTCAATACTCCCACTGCATGTGCAATGTCTGGTCTAGTACAAACCATTGCATACATCAGGCTACCCACTGCACTTGCATATGGAACACGGGACATGTTCTCTTCCTCTTCTTGTGTCTTGGGACACTGTTCAACAGATAACCTCACACCTACAGGAATAGGAACCTTCACCGGTTTACTATCTTGCATATTAAACCTCTGGAGTATTGTCTCGACATACTTCCTCTGGTTTAACTAGAGCTTCCTCTTTGACCGATCTCTTTTAATTTCCATGCCCAAAATATAGTTTGTAGCACCAAGATCTTTCATGTCGAATTTGGAGGACAATTGGGTCTTCAAATCCTGGATAATTTCTTTGTCATTTCCAACCAGCAACATATCATCCACATACAAGACCAGATAAATAATACGGTCACCAATTAATTTAAAATACACACAATGATCTACTTTGCTTCTGGTGAAGCCAAGTCCCTGTATAAATGTATCAAATTTCTGATACCACATCCTTGGTGACTGTTTTAACCCATACAGAGATTTCTTTAACTTGCATACCAGTTCTTTCTTACCCTTCACCGCAAAGCCTTCAGGTTGCTTCATGTAGATTTCCTCTTCCAAATCCCCGTGAAGAAATGTTGTCTTCACATCCATTTGTTCTACCTCAAAATCAAAAGCAGCAACAACAGATAAAAGTAATCTAATAGAAGTTACCTTGGAAACAGGAGAAAAAATATCACCAAAATCAATTCCCGGCGCCTGGGAATAACCTTTTGCTACCAACCGAGCTTTGTATTTCTCCACCTTTCCTTCTGCATTTGTCTTCTTATTGAACACCCATTTGCTGCCAATGGGTTTCCTTCCAGATGGCAACTCTACCAGATCCCAAGCCTCATTTTTGTGCAAAGATGCCATTTCATCGACCATGGCCTCTTTCCAGAGTTTTCCATCCTCTGAATCCACTGCTTCCTTCACAGTTCTGGGATCGTTATCAGTAACAGACAAAGCAAAATTTGAACTGAAAGCAGATGGACTATACCTTTATGGCTGCCTTCTTTCTCGAACTGATCTTCTCACAGCCGGAGTTTGTGGCTCTTCATCTTCTGATTCCTCCTCTGCTACAAAGTCTGATTCTTCCTCCTTTGGCTCAAACTCTATCTTCTCAGGTTCCTTTGGTTGGACTTCATGTTTAATAACATCTTTTACCTCTCTGAACAACACATCTCGGCTGTACACAACCTTCCGTGTGACTGGGTTCCAAAGCTTATAGCCCTTTAAACCATCCTTATACCCAATAAAGATGCACTTTTCAGATTTACTATCCAACTTGGTTCGTTTCTCCTTTGGAACATGTACATATGCATCACATCCAAATACCCTTAGATGTGAAAGAGAGGGTTTCTTACCAGTCCATACTTCTTGTGGAGTCTTATCCTCCAACGCCGATGAAGGTGATCTGTTGATCAGGTAACATGCAGTATCCACCGCCTCTGCCCAGAATTCCTGTCCTAACCCGACACCACTGAGCATGCTTCTTGCCCTTTCCATCAACGTCTTGTTCATTCTTTCTGCGACTCCATTTTGCTGAGGTGTATATGGAGTAGTCTTCTGCCGTGCTATACCACACTTCTTACAAAATTCTTCAAATTCTTTGCTGCAAAATTCTCCACCATTATTTGTCCTCAGCACCTTTATCTTCTTCTCTGTCTGATTTTCCACCAGAGCCTTAAATTCTTTAAACCTGTCAAAGACTTCAGATTTCTTCTTAAGAAAATATATCCATGTATTCCTTGAGAAGTCATCTATGAATGATACATAGTACACAAACTTACCCAGTGATGGAACCTTCACAGGTCCAAACACATCACTGTGCACAAGCTCTAATATCTGTTTCGTCCTCTTACCACCAGAGGGGAAACTCACCCGATTCTGCTTCCCATATACACAATTTTCATAGAAATCAAAATCTAGAGAGCTATTATTCATACCTTCTACCATACCTTTACCATGAAGTATTCGAAGGCCCTTCTCTCCAATATGTCCAAGCCTTTGATGCCACAACATGGTCTTCTCTCCAGAGACCACTAGGTTCTCTACTCCATTTTCAGGAACCATAGAACTATTGCACCCATCAATAACAGTGCTACCTTGTAGCTTGTACAGATTTCCAATCCGAACTCCTCGCATTAATATCAGTGCTCCTCGAACCATCTTGCAGGTATCTTTCTCGAACACCATCTTTACACCTGCATCATCCAACTTGCTTACAGAAATCAGATTTCTGGCCAATGCAGGAATATGTAGAACACCCGGAAGTGTTCTAACCCTTCCACCTTGCAACTTCAACTTTACTTTTCCCCGACCAATGATTCTAGCCTTCCTATCATCTCCTAAGAAGACATCACCACCATCGTATTTCTCATACTCGCAGAACCACTCTCTATGGGGAGTGAAGTGAAAGGATGCACCTGAGTCAATCAACCATGCCTCATGATCTACATGTGTACTTGAAGAAGCCAAGTACACATCCCCACCTTCATCTTAGGTGGTTTTCGCTTCTTCAGAAGGAGCATCATCAGATCCCTTTCCTTTATCAGGAGCTTTAGATTTACAATCCCTTCTGAAGTGCCCTTCCTTTCCGCATTTCCAGCACACCACCTTTGTAGGTTTTCCTGGAGATTTAGATCTCCCTCTAGATTTAGATCTCCCACTCGATGACTTATTTTTGTTTCCTATTATGGGACCATCCTCGTACAGACAAGGAATCACCATTCTGGTTGTCCATATTTTTCTGTCTCATCTCCTCCGTCAGCAAGGCTGAGACTATTTCATCAAACTGCAAAGCAGTTACATTGCTACCTATTGTAATAACCAGACTATCCCACGAATCTGGTAGAGAACACAACAGACTGATGCACTTATCTTCATCTGAAATTTTAATATCAACAGATAATAACTGACTTACCACAGTATTAAACGCATTCAGATGCTCTGTCACCGAGTCTCCATCTTTCATCCTCAGGTTATACAACTTTTTCCGAAGGAACAGTTTATTCACCAGAGGCTTAGATTGGTACAAAGTCCCTAACTTGACCCACAAAGCCTTTGCCGTAGCTTCCCCTGATACATTCAGCAATATTGAATCTGAGACACACAATCGTATTGTGCTCTTTGCCTTCCGATCCAACTTCTTCCATTCTTCATCGGTCACTCCCGATGGTTTAGTACCCGGATCTACCGTGATTCACTGATCTTTATCCACCAACAGATCCTCCATCTTGAGTTTCCACAACTCAAAATTCTGACCATTGAACTTCTCAATCTCTATCTTTCCACTGCTCGCCATCTTCTTTCACCACCAGAATCGATCTCGCAGATCTCCCACTGAACAGGGTCTACCACAGGCCCGAGCGAAACCCTTCAGCAACAAAGGCGTCCCCTTGAAGCCAAAATAGCTCTGATACCAAATGTAGGTTTTAACCCTGTACAGAAATTACCGACATACGAATTCTTAAACAAAGAAAATAAACAAGGCGAGAGCATAACCCATAAAACACATATGCACAGAGATTTTTCCCTGGATCCCAAAACTGGGACTACCAGCTTGATTTTTCATTATGTTCCTTTCAATGTTACAATACATATTTATACATGCCGAAGCATCCAATGCCATGGACCGAAAACCATCGCGTCCAATACCATGGACCGAAAACCATCGCGTCCAAAAAACATGTGCGAAAATCATGCACAAAACCATAGGTGGGTCCGCCCAACCTAACATATGGTCCAAAACCAAAATTTTCCGGGGCGCTGCCCCGGACCCCATAAAGTGGGGTTACGGGTGCCCTTCAAACCCCCTATTAACTACGTGGAAAGAATATAACACAACCCAACACATTTATGAGAATGCTGAATGTTACATTAGTGATAAAACTCACAATCCATCTTATGAATTCATATGGGAAATCCAAATGCGTTAATAGCATTTTGATGTATAGCCAGTTGACTTTTTCAAAGGCTTTCGAGAGGTCAACTTTCAGGACCATACCTTTTAGCTTTTGAGTCTGAATAGAATGTAGAATTTCTTGTGCTGTTCTAACCGCTTCATGAATTTGTCTGTTCTGTAGGAAGGAAAATTGTTCATCTGAGATGTGGTTTGATAAGATCGGTCGGAGGCAATTTTATATTTGCTTGGAGATGATCTTGTAGATATAGTTACATAAGGAGATGGGCCAAAATCATTGTAAGAGGTGGGATTGTCTGGTTTGGGTATAAGGGAAATAAAGGTTGAGTTATAGGCCTCATACATTCTTCCAGAGGATCTGCATTCTTCTATAACTTGTAATAGGTCCCCCAAAGAGTATCAAAGAAGGCCAAGTAGAATTCCACATTCCAGCCATCCAGACCAGGGCTTTTGTCTCACTTAAACCATTTGAGAGTGTCCTCCAGTTCTCCCAGGGAGACCTCCTTTGTCAATTCCCCGCCTTCTTCTTGCTCTACAAACCTTGGGAATAGTTGAGCTGTCCTCATGATGTCATCCAGGGTGGCATTTGGGGGTGACTTATAGATGTTCCTGAAGTGGGTAGTGGCCATAGCTACCAGTCAGGGGAAGGTGTTCACTAGTTCTCCTTGTTCATCTGATAGCTGCCAAATAGTATTTATAGCTTTGCACCCATTTGAAAATTTATGATAGAACTTGGTATTGTCATCCCCTTCCTTAAGCCAAATGGCTCTGCTTCTCAGTCTCCAACTCTCTTCTCTGTCCTTAAGAATCTGGTTTCTCTTAGCCAGAAGTGAGGTTATCTGCTCTTTGTGTTCAGGGGAAGAGAAGATCCCCTCATGGTCATTCTCATACTCCTCAATGGCTTCTTCAGTCTGTTTGAGTGTATGGTCTTCTTGCGATCTCTTCTTATGAGCCCATTGCTTTGAGAGGCTTTTGAGCTCTTTTAGGTTTTTTGCAAATCCTTCTGATATAGTCCTTTCTGCCGCAGGGGGATGAGTCCTCCAGTAATTAGTTACTAGATGGATATATTCAGCGTCCCTCAACCATGTAGCATTAAATTTGAAAGGGCGTTTTGGTTTGTTCATACCTCCTCTGATTTCCAAATATATTGGCCTATGGTCTGATATTCTGCCAGAGCCCACCCACTGTCTATATCCCTGCCCCAAGGTTAGCATTTGCTCCTTAATGAGGAATCTATCTAGTCTTCTAGATAGACTGTCCTCCCCTGATCTGTTGTTTCTCCAAGTAGGCAGGATTTTTGGGGAGGGGATATCTATGAGATTATGATCCTCCAGATTGGTCTCGAAAAAATCTGAGAGGATATCTCTTTGTGCATTGTGTCCCCATGATTCCACGAAACTGATGGAGAAATTTAAATCCCCCCCAGAACAAGTTTGTCCTTTTGAAGGATGTGTGAGTCTAAGAGTTTGATCCAATATTCCTCCCTATTATGATAGAGGCAATATACGTTGATAATCCTAAGCTCAGTATCGAGCTCTGAGGAATAAATGTGAGCTCCTAGGTGGCCCAAACTCCCCCAAGCTTTACAGATTCTGATGGATCAATTGTTTACCCCCAGTGCGAGACCCCTGGACTGCCCTATACATGTAGGGTATGGAATGTCCATCCAGGTAGCAAGATTCTAGGAGGTTGGTAATGACACAACCCTGGCCTAGGGTTTCTTGAAGAAATAGAATATCAAAGGGTTCTACTGAGAGAAATCTCCTCATGGCTAGTTTTTTAGCAGGGCTAGCCAACCCTCTACAATTGAAGGAGAGAAATTTCATGGAGGAGGGAGCTCTTGGGTATTCACTGCTCTAAGTACCCAGTCGATGGAGTGTTGCTTGCCTGTAATAATCTCTTCCCTAGCTTGTTGCTTAGCTTTGGATAGAGAGGAGGGTCTGCCTCTAGTCATCTTTAGAGGAGGGGGAGAGGTGATGAGGCCGATACCCAAGGTGTCAGGGGCCTGAGAGTGAAACCTGGCTCGGGTGGGGTATCTGAAAGATGGAGGGCTGGAATGAGAGGGAGGTACATGTATATGGGAATTGGGAGGAGGTTCATCAGGAAAGGATGGCTGAGTGCAGGAGATGGTGGGGGAGGAGGGTTTGATAGGGCAATCCATAACTTTGGGAGGGTTGAAGGTGTGAGCAAGGGACTGTACTGAAAAGAACTGATCAGAACTAGTATCAATGCAGTGCGGAGAAACATTAGAGTAAACAGAGGAGGAGTTTGTATTTGACATACTCGTAGAGAAAGCAGCCTCAGCAGCCACCCTTGCTCTAGTTAGAGGAGGAGAGGGTGCGCCGATGGGTGCCTTTCCCTGCTTCTTTCTGGTCACCTTAGTAGGCATAGGTAATGCTTCTGAATGTGCCAAATTTGCTGCCTCTTCCACCACTGGAGGGCTACCCTGAGCTTGAGCATTTTTCTGCAATGTATCCTTCCCCTTATCTCCTGCCCTCTCCTTCTTGTTTAGCGGATAATCTTTGTACAGGTGTCCCACTTTTTGGCAACATCTACAGCAGAAAGGGACACCTTCATAGTCTAGGGTTTGTTTTTGGGAGAAGGTTTTCCACTGTAAGGGGATATGCTCCTGAAGACCACCCCGAGTATCCAGATGAATGAGTATCCTGGCATATGCCATCATGCCTGAAGCCAGATATGATCTGTCGTGTTTGAGATAGGTTTCCAGAGTGTTGCTGATGCGCCGAAATATATCCTTTGACTAGAATTGAAGGGGTAGTCCAGGTAGCCGAACCCATATAGGTCCGACTCCTATATATTCTTTTTCTGGGTCAAATAGAGGGTTCTAACATTGACGAAGAACTGAAGCATGCTCGAAATGCTAGAAGGATGATAGGACCCAATTTGTGTGCTCGACTCTGGCAAAGCGCAGAGCAAACCAGCCTCTAACAAAGGTTGGAACAGTTGGGAGGTTCGCCATGTGCTGCCCCCATACCTCCGAGGTCCACATCTTAAGCCTAGCCATTGCGTAGCTACGGCCGCAAATTATTCCAACTAGAACCCGGTCTACCATGTCCATGGTGTCACCCCACTGAATTTCCTCCCTGAGCCTGAGAATAATGTCTTCGATTTAGGCTTTGAAGCGCTTCCTTTTTTCCCCTCTGCGTCTGCTCTTCAGGGGCATCCAAATTTTCCACAGGCTGGTTAGGGTTTGTATCAGGGTTTTTAGGGCAGGGATGTTTAGCTGTTGGGATTGGTTCTAAAAGAGGGGGCACTGCCGCGTAACTGCCCAATGGTGGTGCCTTAGGTACTGAAACTTGTGGGTTTCCCTGGGACATGTTGTGGATTCTTAGGGGGTTGATTGAAGATTCACCAGGGTGAGACAAGAGGGGGGTTTGTGAGCTAACCACCTCAGGATTAGGATGGAGGTAGGCGGATATGAGAGTTGTATTCGAGGGTGACTGCGGTAGTGGGGGGGAAATAGCCAGATCAGAGGAGGCTCCGAGAATGTCACTATGGAGTAGGAAGGTCTCGAGATCGAAGGTAGACCTACAATGGTAGCCGATAGGTCACAACAGAAGGGAAGGAGTTCATCCGCGGCGGAGCGAGGGGTTTGCCAGATATTGACATTCTCCAACGGGTCCTCTGAATAGTCTACTAGGTCAAGCTCCATGCCTGTTCCAAGGTGATCTTCGCCAGCTGCCTCTAGGACCATCGTAACCGTCGTTGCATTGAGGGTATCAGAATTCGGTGGGTATGCAGTGAACGGGGAGGAGGATGATAAGCAGCGTTGTTACGGAGTGCCTCGATGGGATACGGGTGACGGGAACCACTGTAGATGTTGCAGCCAGAGGGAGAACAAACGACGACAACTATCAGGTAGGTAGGGTGGGTAGGGTGCAGTCGTGGCAGTCATCTGCAGTAAAACCCTAACCCTTTTCAGACAATCTCTGCAGTGCGATCGTCTCTCTCAAATCCTTGTTCTTATTGCTGTTGTTGTTGCTGCTGATGATGATCAATAAAAGTATTGATCCTAATGAATATAGCTTGGCACCTAAAAATAAAGAGGAGGACAAAAAGAAATAGGGACAAGAAAAAGGGTTTTTGAAAATCTAAACTACCAAGAGATCTTGGTTTTCAGTTAAGATTTTCTGTATAAACATGCCAACGTAGTTTGTTTTCATATTTATACTTTTTATTATATATATATATATTTAAATTACAATGAAGTTGGAGAGTGAGGAGAGGAATCCCCTTCCTTGACCAACTTGAATTTAGAATTCTCTTGAAAATATTTGACAAATTCTTCCCTTGTTAGTGGTTTATGATACAACCTTAGTCTATGACCATTAACAAGTAATTTTTTCATCATCAATAGTTTTAATTTTGACTACTCCATTATAAAAAATAGTGTCAATCTCATAAGGACCGAGCCAATGAGTTTGAAATTTTCTTTGAAAATATGTGAACTTGGAATAAAAAATAAGAGCCCAATCACCTTGCTTGAACTTTTTAGCTTTGATGAATTTTTCATGCCACTTAGATCTTTGCTGTTGAACTATGTTGTTTCTATGAATAACATCTTCTCAGATTTCACATAGCTCATTCAATTGTGCCAATCTTTATTTCTGAGCTTCTGATAGATCAAGGCCCAATTTAGCGGCTGTTCTCAAAGTATCCACTTGGAATTCAATTGGAAGCATAGACAAGCTCATAAGTAATATGTCCATTTTTATTCCTCCATGTAGTTCAGTATGCCCATAATTCTTCTGGAAGATTTTCTGCCCAATCCTTTCTATGCAAATGCACAGTTTTGGTAAGAATTGCTTCAAGAAATTTGTTGGTAGATTCCACTTGCCCATTGGCTTATGGATGATATGGAGTATACTTATGATGCTTGATTTTGTACTGCTCCATGATCTTTTGTGCCAACTTTGATGTGAATTTGGTACCTTGATCTATTACAATTTCTCTTGGAACACCAAAACGAGTAAAGATATCCTCAAAAAGAAATGTAACTACAACATTTTCAGTTGCAAATAAAAGAGGTTTAGCTTCTACCCATTTTGTAACATAATCTGTGCAAACAAGTATGTACCTTTTCTATTTAGATGGAGAATTTATTGGTCCAACAAAATCTAGAGCCCATTTTTCAAAGGGTTCTACAAGTACCTGTGGTTCTAGAGGCATCTCATATGATGGAATGTGTTTCCCTATTATTTGAAACTATCACATATTTTAACATATTCTTTGAAATCCTTGAAAATGGATGGCCAATAATATCCCAAAAGAAGGAATTTGTAAGAAGTTATTTTACTGGAAAAATTTCCTCCACATGGCTCATCATGACAAACTTCCAGGATTTCAGGTACTTCATCTTCTCGAACACATCTTCAGATAATCAAATCAGGTATAGTTTTGTATAATTCTCCATCTATCCAAGAATAAGGTGCACTGGTTTTGATCACTTTTCTTCTCTTCTCTAGCTGATAGTTATGGAGGTAACTTTCCCATAGCCAAAAAATTAACAATATCTACAAACCAAGGTGTTTTAATTAATAGATAATGCAAAAAGATATTCATTAGGAAAGTTATCTTTTACAGGAACATCCTTATTATTATTTTACATTCTAGAAAGAAAATCAACAACTGTATTTTCCTTTCCTGGTTTATTGATGCAGGAGCATGAGTCCTAAAGACAAAAGGCTTCGAATTTATTCCAAAAATACAAAAAAAGTTTACAAGAAAAGGAGTGGGATCCTTTAGCTATCAATTTACAAAGTTTTCTAGATAGGATTTGAGCTAGGATTTAGGGGTTGAGTGATTTTATAATTAATTCAAGCTGTTTAGATTCAGTTGAGATTCTCAAGGAGAATATCAACAAGATTAGATATTATCTAAGATTAGGTAGATTCGATCCATGGATTAAGAATCTTATTGTTAGAATAAAATAGTATTTATGTAAGTTATGAATGATTGTAAGTGGATTTTGACTGATTTGGTTTGATTAGGCCGTATAAGATTAAGTTACAGAAATTGTATCTCTGTGTATTTGTGTATAATTGGTCAATCCTGGAGGCATTTTATTCCTTCGAAATACCTTTGAGTTCTATTGATTTCCATTTTGACTTTTGAATTAGAGTATGTAAAATTTGTATTGTATCGCTCAATCTTGCATTTTCCATGTTTTGAAATAATTTGGTTATGTTCTAAAAACATCGGAGAATATGGTTTGAGACAAGTTAAATATACTGGAGGTGTTAAGTTTGGTAGAATAGAGAAAAGAAAACCTGACAAAATCGTGTTAAACCAAAGAAGTCTGGAACTGTCCGATTTATAGATCCAATAGATCTAACGGCCATCGCGCGTCAATAAGCTCGTGCGTTAGTCAAGGAAGAAAAGTGGTTTTATCAAAGAAGCTTTTTATCGGGTGAAAAAAAAAGTGGTAAGCTATCTTTTGAAATTCTAAGCGATTCCATTAATCGACCGAAACGTAGCACTCAATTGGAGAGAGAACGACTTTATCGGGTGGATAAACATCATGCAAGATCTCCGTCTGATATCACTGTTAACCGTTGGATCAAGGGTGCTTTGATTAACGGTGGAGGATCGCCGATTAGTTTTGTTGATTGGGTGAACCAACAACCGTCAGATTGAAAAGTAAGATCAATGGCGGAGAGTTAGTGCGATAATGTTCATGGAAAAAGTGGACGCGATAAGGAATTAACCAAAAATTTGAATTCCTTTTGATTCTATTGTAATTGAAAGGTTGTCATATTGCGGCTAAAATTTAGCAGTTTTGTAAATTTAGTAGAAATTCCAAGTTTGGAGGTAGATGATTGATACTCCAAAGGAAATCCAAGAATAAGTTCCACCTGAACTTGCAAAAATCATTTCCGGATTTGAACAATTATCCATTACACCTACACCCAGACTGCCATTTGTGGTATCAGAGCAACCTACTGAGATTGAACAGGATCTCAAGGATCAGAAAAAGAAATCCAACATAGCTTTCAGTGTTGGAGGAAGAGGTGGTGGTCAAAGAAGAGGAAGACTAGTTGAAAGGCTAAAGTGTTGGATGATATGCAATAGATGCAAGCTAGATTGGAAGCAATGGAAAAGGGAAGAGATGCAGATGTTGGAGATGTCAGTGAACTTGAAGCTGAAGTTGCAGAAGAAGAAGAACCTGCAGATGTAACTCCTAAAATGAGATTCTTTAAGTCAGTATTGAGATCCACATCCAAGCCTAGACTTGAAGTTTCGATCTACATAGGAAGATTAAGCCCTGAGGAATTGATAGACTGGATAAAAGACATGGAGAAATTCTTCGATTATGAAGAAACAAAAGAACGAAAGAAGGTGAAGTTTGCTGTCACAAAACTGAAAGGACAAGTTTTTTCCAAGTGATTATTAGCAAACATTATTTAGACAGATGCAGAATCTTAGACAGAGGTCTATCACTGTAAAGGAATACACAAAGGAATTCTACAAAGTGAGTATAAGAGCAGGACAAATCCAAGATACAGATGAGAAGGTTGCAAGATATGTGAATGGTCTCAGAATGGAGATCCAAGATGAGATAAGTGTACTGTCTCCTAAAATAGTAGAAGAGGCTTATTAGATGGTATTGAAGGTTGAAGAAAAACTCATGAGGAAGCAGTCTGCCAGAAATAGAGTGTTATGCTCTTAACCTGCAATACGATACTAGAATAGCAAATATGCGAAGAAATATACCCAGAACACAGAACAATGAGAAATAACAACAAGTACTTTATTATTCAGAAAGCAATGTTCACTTGCCTCTTCGAGGGGTCAACCTCCAATAGAGCTGAGCTCAATACAAGATAAGACATGATGCTCCTCTAGTGGAGTCTCTATCCTTTATATAGGATTCATACATGCAATACCATGTGGCAATACCATGGTTCTTATTAATACCATCTATCTAATACCATGGCCCATTTGCAACTAACTGTGGTCCCTTCATTAAATGCGGGTTAACCACTTACAATTATTAATATGGGTTTTATTGACTCTTTACTTAACTATAACTATGACTCGATCCTATTACATAAATAAGGGGGTTAGCGTGGGACCCTAACATGCCCTCCCCCATAAGAATAGCCTTGTCCTCAAGGCTGAATCTGTGAAAACTGCTGAAGAATAGTGGCAAGTTCCCAGGTTGCATGTTCCGAAGAGGTGTCTTTCCACTTGACGAGGACTTTCTTGATCATGCGGCTACGCAGGTGCCGTTCTCGTGTGTCAAGAACTTGTTCAGGTTGGAGCCAGATTGACCCTTCTTCATCCAGTTTAGGTAGACTGGTTTGAATTCTGCAATTGTTCCCAATCACTTTCTTGAGGCATGAGACATGGAAGACTGGATGGATTTTTGCAATGGGTGGCAAAGCTAGCTTGTAGGCAACTTCTCCAATGCGCTGAAGTACTTGATATGGTCCGTAGAATTTTGTAGATAGTTTCTGACAACCCTTGTCTTTGAGTGATGTTTTCTTATATGGTTGTAACCTCAAAAATACCTGATCCCCTTCTTGAAATTGGCGTTCTGAGCGATGTTGATCTACCTGTTGCTTCATGTGGTTTTGAGCTTGATGAAGATTCTCTCTAAGGTGGGCCAACATGGTTGTGCAGTTCTGTAGGAGTTGATCCATTGTTTGTACCTTCGAGCATCCCTTGATATAAGAAGTAGGGGAAGGAGGGAGTTGACCATAAACTGCTTCATATGGAGTCATTTTGGTGGTGGCATGATAGTTGGTGTTATACCACCATTCGGCTAGAGGTAACCACTGTACCCATAGATGTTTATTTTCTGAAGTGAAACACCTAAGGCAGGTCTCCAGACATTTGTTGACTGCTTCAATTTGACCATCAGTTTGTTGATGATAGGAATTACTGAGTTGTAGTTGGGTACCTTGTAGCCGGAAGAGCCTACCAAAAGTTACTAGTGAAGATCGGGTCATGATCAGAAACAATGGAAGTAGGCATGCCATGTAATTTGAAGATCTGATCCATGAAATATTGAGCGACCAAACTCGGTGTAAAAGGGTGGGGTAGGGCGCAAAAATGACCATACTTAGAAAGTCTGTCCACAAACACCATGATGACTGACTTGTTTCTTGACTTTGGAAGACCTGTAATGAAATCCATAGAAACCTCCGTCCAGATTGAGGCTGGGATGGGAAATGGCTGTAATGTGCCTGGGGATTTGACTGTTTCTCCTTTGTGGCGCTGACAGACGTCACATTCAGCTACAAAATTAAGAATGTCCTTTTTCATGCCTATCCAAAAAAATGATCTTCGAGTGCAAGCATACGTCTTCTGAAAGCTTGAATGTCCTACAATGGGAGATGAGTGCAACTCCACAAAAATGCGACTTTTGAGGGTGGATGTTGGTGATATTACGACTCTGTCCTTGTAGCGAAGAATCTCATCCTACCACGAGTATCCCGCTGTGGAATTTGGATCCACCTGCAATTGATCAATGAGTTTGGAGAGCTAGGGATGCGAAAACCATTCCTTGCGAGCCTCTTCAATCCATTCTGGAATGGGAAGGGAAATTGCGAGTAGGGTACTTTCCTCCTAAAATTGGCGGGATAACACATCTGCTACAATATTTTCCTGCCCTTTCTTATAAATTATCTCATAATCATATCCCACCATTTTGGTGAGCCATTTATTTTGTTGTGGTGAGGATATGCGTTGCTCCAAAAAATATTTAAGGCTTTGATGGTCTGTGCGGATTTGGAAATGTCGCCCCAATAAGTATGGTCACCAGGTATCTACTGCATGTAAGATGGCCATCATCTCCTTCTCATAGGTAGATTGTCCCAGATTCTTCCCATTTAGTTGTTGGCTCGTGAAGGCCAAGTGTCGACCTTCCTGCATTAAGACCACCCCAATACCTGTACTTGAAGCATCACATTCAATCACAAAAGATTTGGTGAAGTCGGGGGGAGTGGAACACATGGCCTATTTGAGAGCTGTAAAGGCCTGTTGTGCTTCATCATTCTTGAGGAATGAATTTTTCTTGAGGAGTTGAGTGAGGGGCCTAGCAATGTGACCATAATTGCAGACAAATTTGCGATAGTAGCCTGTGAGACCCAAAAATCCTCTCAGGCTCTTCAAGGTCTTAGGTTGACGCCAATCCTGCGTTGCCTAGATCTTTTTGGGGTGCACCCTGACACCTTCACGCCCCACAATGTGGCCCAAATACTCAACTTATTCCATGCCAAAATAGCACTTTGACATCTTGACAAATAGTTTATGCTTGTAGAGTAGTTGCAAGAGCAAATCTACATGTTGAAGATGTGTGGCCCAAGTGCGATTATAGATGAGGATGTCATCAAAGAAAACAAGGACAAATTTTCTGAGATATGGTTTGAGTAGGTGGTTCATAAGGCTCTCAAAAGTGGATGGGGCATTACAAAGATCGAATGGCATGACCAGGAACTCATAATTGCCTTCATGAGTTCGGAAAGCAGTCTTTGGAATGTCCACTTCTTTCATGCGAATTTGGTGGTAGCGCGAGCGAAGGTTGAGCTTAGTAAAGAATTGAGCCCCATTTAGTTCATCCAGCAAATCATCGACAACTGGGATGGGAAATTTATCTTTGACTGTAAACTTATTAAGGGCCTTGAAGTCTGGACACATACGCCATTCCCCATCTTTCTTGAGCACCATGACCACCGACGATGAATAAGGACTAATGTTGGGACAAATGATGCCTGCTTCCAAGAGTTCCTTGATTATTTTTTCTATTTCATTCTTTTGGGCGAACGGATATGTATATGGTGCACATTTGGTGGTTGGGCCCTTGGGACCAAAGTAATGCTATGATCATGTTCCCCTCTCGAGGGTGGAAGCTCATGGGGCTTGTCAAACACTAGCAGATGGTTGTTTAAGATTTGTTGCATCTCAGGATGAACATGAAGAGAATTGGGTTCTAAGGCCTAGACGACATTAAATTGAGCTATAACTCCATGGTGGCCCTTTTTAACAATTTTTCCATCTGATGTGAGTTGATGATAGAGGAAGCTCCCACCTAGAGTCCGTGGAGGGTATGTGTGTGATTGTTCTGCTTAAAGCTCATATATAACTCCTGGAAATCCATTGTGATTGGGCCAAGTGTGCGAAGCCATTCAACATCGAGGACAATGTCACACCCTCCCATGTGTATGGAAAACATGTGGGTCTTTAACTAATAATCCCCCATTTGAAATTTGACTTTTTCACAGCGACCTTCACATTTCATTGTCCCCCCATCAACAATTTGGACCTGGAAGTTAGAAACTACTCAGACAAAACAGTGCACTGCTTTCGCGACTCTTTGATGGATAAAATTATGTGTAATTCCACTATCAATCAAGATTACTACTGGGCGATGCTTAATAAAACCTCTGATTTTGAGAGTTTGGGGTGAAGAAATCCCTGCCAAAGCATGTAACGAGATAACTGGTTCTTTAGGTACACTGTCCTGCTGGTTTTCCTCTTCTTCCTCCTCTAGTTCCTCAAGTGGTGGGGCTTCCTCCGATGAACTATGATCAGTAGCATCAATTTGAAATAATTTCGGCTCCTTGAATTTATGCCTGGGGGAGTATTTCTCATCACAGTAGTAACATAATCCTTGCTTTCTTCTTTCTGCCATTTTTTCTGTTGACACCTTTTGAACCTTGAGTGTTTGGGTAGTGCTTTGAGCCTGTGGGGGGCGACCCTTCGCAATGAAATCTGGGCGAGTGTACTGGGCTGCTAATGCACATTCGACTTTAGGAGCTATCCTGCAAGGATGCAGCCATGAGCTAGGGTGGTGTAGTCGGATGTGGACTTGTATAGCTTCTTTGAGATCACTGACAAAACCTTCCGTGTAGAACACATCTTGTAGACCTCTAGTGTGGAAAGCTAAGGATTCAAAGGCTGGTATATATTCGTTCACTGTGCCTGTCTATCGGAGCTTAGTGAGATGACCCAAAAAGTCAGATTCATGGTCAAAGCGATCCATAAGAGATTTTTTGAATGTTTCCCATTTCCATAGCAACGTTGATGCCATTACCACCATTGCCATTCCAAGTATATGATACCCACACTAAGATGAGTCGCATTATCTAGGATGTAATTCAGAATGAAATATTGCTCCATTTGTGCTATCCATGTGGCCAGGTGAGAGCCATCAAATTTATACATGTCTAGCTTTGGTGGTCGCGTATGGGATTGTTGGTGGGTTCCAAAGAGGTGAAGATACTGGCTAGACTCACCCTCACTGTTTTCATTGCCAATATATGCCTCTGTGCATTCCTCCATCTTGCCCTTTGAGAGTGTTTTCTTGATGTTCTGCAGCGACAAAAGTACCTCGTTCAATGTTGATTCAAGTTTGTCGATCCTCTCATTGGCCATAGCTTGAGCTCTAGTTTGTACCATTCACTGATTTGATGCACTTGAAATTTTGGACCACCCGAATTTTTTTTCACTAATAACTGAATGGTACCACCTTGTTCAGCTCGTTGTCCTGATTCTTATGGGCTAAGTCACCAATAAGCACCCCAGGTATAGGATCCCACACAACTACTCAGATCTGGATGGTGGATCTGAAAGATCTGAATGGCGAAACTGATTACGGCTACGGATCTAATAAATCTGAATGGTTGTTCTGATAGATCTGAACAATGGAACTTATTGCTACTGCTGCGAAAAAACCCCACTTGCGAGATCTGATCTGACAAAGATTATGCGTGATCCAGAGATAGAGAAGGGAACTATGGTCTCCAGGAGTGTAAGGTGCTATAGATCGCAATATACATAAGGGTCTGACAGTAGTACTCGACCAAATTTTTCAGGGCACTAACCAAGGAGTATCAACCGTACCCTTAGCCATACAACCCGACTACCCTATCGTATGCGCGAGTAATCTCTCTGAGTGCTATTCTCGATGTACTATAGCAGCAAGACGACCGACGGTTTATCTATGGTGAGGTTTCAAGGGAGCTAGGGGGCTTCCAATATACCCAGAGGGTACTTGGAAGATAGTCTGTGCGCGGTTCTGTCTAATGCGCTACTACTCGAAGGGGTACCCATAGGGGTTACAAGGGAGTCCAACAAGTGTGACCACCTCTTGTATTTCCTGCGTGCATGCCTCCCCAAATCCATAGGTTTATGTGCTCAATGACAGATCCCATGGTTTAAAGACGCCGGGACACGTCTCTGGCCAAATTTTTTTTTGCTAAAAATTGGAGATCCCACCGGCCCTGGAAAGTGCTCTGATACCACTTGTTATGCTCTTAACCTGCAAGATGATACCAGAATACCAAATATGCGAAGAAATATACCTAGAACATAGAACAATGAGAAATAACAACAAGTACTTTATTATTCAGAAAGCAATGTTCACTTTCCTCTTCGAGGGGGAAACCTCCAATAGAGATGAGCTCAATACAAGATAAGACATGATGCTCCTCGAGGGAGTCTCTATCCTTTATATAGGATTCATACATGCAATGCCATGGGGAAATACCATGGTTCTTATTAATACCATCTATCTAATACCATGGCCCATTTGCAACTAACTGTGGTCCCATCATTAAATGTGGGTTAACCACTTACAATTATTAATATGAGCTTTATTGACTCTTTACTTAACTATAACTATGACTCAATCCTATTACATAAATAAGGGGGTTAGGGTGGAACCCTAACATAGAGGTACTTTCCAAGGAAGGGGAAGTCAAGGTGGTAGAGGAAGATCTACAACACCTAGAGATGGAGCTAGCAGCAACTCAAGTCAGCATGCACCCACAGGAGGTGATGCAAGTGGCAGAGGAAGTTTTTCTAGAGGAAGAGGAGGCAGAGGTAGAGGAAGAGAAATCAGGTGTTACAGATGTAACAAGTTGGGACATAGAGCTTATGAGTGCCCAGAAAATATAGGAATGAATCAGAGGAATGCAATTGTTGCAAAGACTGAAGAGGAAACAATAAAGGTAATAGAAGAAGAGAATGTACCAGAAAAAGGGGAATCTTTGGTAGTCAACAAAATTTTGTTAAAACTAGCTAAGGAAATTGTTGAACCAGCACAGAGAAAAACCTTGTTCAGGACTGTGTGTAAGGTTCAAGGGAAGTGTTGTCAGATGATAATAGACAGTGGTAGTACAGATAATTTGGTCTCCACAGAAGTGGTGGAGAAGTTGAAGTTGAAAACAAAGAAACATCCAACACCTTACAAGGTGTCATGGCTTCAAAAGGGATATCAGTTGGTAGTGAATGAGCAATGTGAAGTGGAGTTGCAGTTGGGTAAATACAGAGACAAAATTCTGTGCGATGTGATGCCTATGGATGTGTGTCATATATTGTTGGGTAGACCTTGGTAGTATGACAGAGGAGCTATGCATGATGGAAAGAAGAAAACATACAAATTTAGCAAAGATGGTGTCAATCATACATTGCTGCCAATGGAAGAAGAGGATATATCAAAAAAGCCTGATCCAAAGACCTTTTTGCTGAGTGGAAAGGAGTACTTGCAGCAGATGGAAGAAGATGAGGTAAGTTTTTCATTGGTTTCCAAACCCAAGGTAATAATTACTTCCACAAAAGTTTCTGATTACCAATTGAAATTCAAGAGATGCTAGACAATTATTGTGATATCATTGTAGATGATTTGCCTGATGAGTTACCACCCATTAGAAAAATCAATCATCACATAGATTTGATTCCAGGATGAAAGCTACCTAAGAAATCAGCTTATAGGATGACTCCCACAGAGAATGGAGAGATTAGGAAATAGGTTCAGGAACTGTTAGACAAGGGATTGATTGGAGAGAGTTTGAGTCTATGTGCAGTGCCAATAGTGTTGAGCCCAAAGAAAGATGGAGGCTGGAGAATGTGCACTGATTCAAGAGAAATCAATAAGATAAAAATTAGGTACAAATTTCCTTTACCTAGAATCTAAGATTTGATGGATTGTTTGAATGGAGCTAGATACTTTACAAAGTTAGATTTAAAAAGTGGTTATCATCAAATCAGAATTAGAGAGGGAGATGAGTGGAAAACTGTTTTTAAGACCAATGAAGGATTATATGAATGGATGGTAATTCCTTTTGGATTGTCGAATGCCCCTAGTACATTTATGAGGCTCATGAACGAAGTTTTAAGAGAATTTATTGGTAAATTTATAATATCATATCTGGATGATATATTAGTTTCCAGCAGATCAAAAGAGGAGCATATGAGACATCTGAATTATGTCTTACAGAGACTACAACAAGAAAAGTTACTAATAAATTTAAAGAAATGTTCATTCATGAAGGAAGGATTGGTATATTTCGGCTTTGTCGTTTCTGCTGATGGATTGAAGATGGATCCAAAGAAGATAAAAACAATCATAGAGTGGTCTTCACCAAGAAGTGTTTTTTAGGTAAGAAGTTTTCATGGTCTTGCTAGTTTTTATAGAAAATTCATAAGGAATTTTAGTAAGATCAATGCTTAGATAAACAACCATTTAAATGGACTACTGAAGCAGAGAGGAACTTCCTTTTGTTGAAAAGGAAGATCACTGAAAACCCTGTTCGATTTTGCCTAATTTTAACAAACCTTTCCAAGTGAAATGTGATGCTAGTGGAGATGTCATTGGAGTTGATTTAAGTCAGGAGGACAAACTGGTAGCTCATTTAAGTGAGAAGCTGAATGAGTCAAAGAAGAAATATTCTTCTTATGACAAGGAGTTTTATGTAGTGGTGTAGTCTTTGAAGAAGTGGAGACATTACTTGATGTCCAAGGAGTTGATACTGTATTCAGATAACCATGCATTACAATACATTATCCAACAGCCAAAGCTTAACCAGAAGCATGCAAAATGGGTAGAATACCTTCAAAGTTTAAATTTTGTTTTAAAACATATAACTGGTCAATCAAACAATGTAGCAGATGCCTTAAGTAGAAAAAGCATTTTAGTTTAAGAAAGTCAAATTCAAGTGTTGGGTTTTGATTTTCTTAAAGAGTTATATGAGAAAGATCTAGATTTTAAATAGGCATTTGAAGCTTTTATAAATCCTGTTTTGTTAGATAGAAGCAAGTGGCTAGATTATTTCCTGCAAGAGGGACTGTTGTTTAAAAGAAATCAACTGTTCATACCAAATTGTTCTGTGAGAGAAAAATTGATTAAGGAGAAACACAATGGTGGAATGGGAGGACATTTTGGTGCAAACAAGACTTATGAGTAGTTGAACCGGTTTTATTTTTGGCCAAAGATGAGAGCTGAAGTGGAAAAGTATGTGAAAAATTGTAAAGTCTGTCAGTATGCAAAGGGAAGGAGCCAAAACACAGGTTTGTATGTTCCATTACCTATTCCAGATAGGCCTTGGGATATGGTAAGTATGGACTTTGTTTTGGGTTTACCAAAAACTCAAAGGGGACATGATTCAATTTATGTAGTCATTGACAGATTTTAAAAAATGTCACATTTTATTCCATGTTATAAAACCAGTGATGCTACTTGTTATCACTCAGATTTCTTCCTTAGAAGTTATCAAAGAAGGAATAGTCCGAGGTAACCACAAATCTAATCTTTTAGACTCAGGTTCTAGCCAACCTAAGTCTATATAGGGCTCTCTCTTTATGATTTAACTTTGTTTGAATAAGATTTCAGGCTAGTTCTTAGTGTTCATGATTGTTTTGTTTTGATTGGGTGGTGTAATTAAGAAGACAGATGGGAAGAGAAAGTATTTAGGCCATTGGGCTATGGAGTAAATCAAGAAAGGCTTAACTGGATCTGATTTATCACTAAGGTAAGAGTCCACAGGGTAGGTTAGCATAGCAAAAGCAAATCTGTAGGTTTAAATGGATGAAATAGTCCTAACCAGGGCAAAGGGAAATGAAGAATCCTTAACCGCTATTAAGATGAAGAAGGAAGGATGATCAGTAGCAAAGGGCAATGAAGAATCCTTTACTATGGACCAAATGGGGGGTAAACTATAGAAGTAATGGAGCAATCAAGAATTCCCAGACCAAGGTAGTTTAGTAGAAAACATAAAGAAAGCAAACAATTAAAACTGAGAGAACTTAAGCTAATTTTGATGATATCATTCCTTGTTTTCTTTACAGATTTTATAAGAAACACATATGAATATTCATAACATGAAGAGAATACAATATTTAAACATGAAGATATGATACTTAATTGTTCCAAATGTGCACAAGAATCAAGTGAAATGTCCTTAGCTTTATTTCATTTCTAGCAAACCAGTCCAGTCTTGAGTACAATAGCTCCTTGGCTCAAAAATAGGATGTATATATAAGTGTATTTTAATCCACCCTAATTACTTCAATTTGTGAAGTATTTATACAAAAATTGATACAAAATATCTCGTAATCATATGAGAATTATTCTAGGAAATAGAAAATATCTTCAACATGAAGATAGAGACAGATGGAGAACTGTTTTCTTGCTGTCCATTTTATTGTGACTGTGCTAGTTGTTGTAACTTGGATTTGGCTCTTTAAGTTGCTTTGTAGTTATGTGCTAGAATCACTTTTTATCTTCTACCTACTGATACTCTTTACCTGTTCTGCTTTGATCCTGTCTTACCTGTTGTACCTGGTAGTTATGTTTTACCATATAGATTTACTGCAGTAATTTTATAGTAAATCTGTCAATTGTGTCCACCATTCACTGTCAAGTAATTTCATCCTTATCATTATCCTGTAAATCTCATAAGCTTCTATGTACTTGGCAAAATTTGTTTTGCTTGTGAACAAGTGCTAGACCTCATGCTCTATGTAAAATAGATTTTCAAGACTATCATATAGTACTTTGCCAGTGGGTAGAGCTTTTACCCCTGAAGTACTAGCTTGGCTACTAGCTAACTTGTTTAGTCTTTCAATGTAATCACTCTGATTCATTAGCTCATCATTTATTACCATAGGAATGGGGAGTCCTTTTTCTCTTAAGATGCCATACTTTGTCATAAAACTGTCAATGTCTCTTTGGATGTGCTGACATCTTTTCTGCAGATTGAGCATTAGGTTCCTTTTGGTGAGAACCTTTTTGATTTCTATGATTGTTGCAGTTCTGTCTTATATTTCCAGTTCATCAAGCTAATATCTATTTTTGCTGTTCAAAAATGTGATCAATTGATTGGCTTCTTTAGGTTTATTTCCAAATTCCTCCACTGTCTTGTGGATTTCTTTTGTGGCTACTTTGACCAATTTAGTTTGTTAACAAATAATCTGAATAGAAAGCCAAACATCATTGATGGAATCAATGATGTTGGCCCAAAGAAAATTCTTTCATGTCTCCCAATGGTGCTTGCAATGTTAAGTCATTTTCAAGGACTTTTATCCTTTCTACCATCCTTTGGCACTTCTGGGCTTCTTCTTTCTGCTGTATTTGTGCAAGTTTACAATTGGTCTCTAAACTTGACACTTTTTTCTCTAAGTTTCTTAAGCTCAGTGGCCTGGATAATCATTTCTTCCATGGCCTTGATCAATTCTACAGTCTTTTCTGTTGGTGTCTCTGTGCTTGTTGATGTACCTGTGCCTGCTGAAGTATCTGTTATTGGAAAAGCTATTGCTAGTGGAAGTGTGGGTGCCAAGGTAGTAGCCAAGGTGGAGGGCACTGCTGTGGAAACTGTAGGTATTATAGTCTGAGGAGTGGTGGCCAACTCACTCTGTTTGGACTGTATTAATTTGTCTAATTCTTTTTCAGTTTCCTTCAATTGTTCATTCAACTTAAGGACTAGGTCCATAAGCTCTTCCTCCTTCTGTGTTTCCAACACTTCAGCTGTTTGAGGATGATGCAGAGGAGGAATTTTAAGCTGCTTCTTCAGTGCAGCTATGTCATCATTTTTCTTCTTTATAAGCTTCTCTACAGCTTTCACATCCTTGGGATCATGTCCCAGTTCTATGACCAAGTCCTCTAAGGACTTTATTCTGGTGTCTTTGGCTTGAGAAGAGGCCTTCTCCAATTGGAATTGTGCTGATATATTATTCAATGAATTTTGGAGTTGGTGGGCTACAATTGCTTTGTTGGTCAAGGTGGAGTAGACCATTTCACCAGTTTTCTTATGTAGCTCAATTTGTTCAGTAGGATGGATATCCTTTTCCAATACCTCAAAATCTGTTTTAAGATAATCTGCCATTGATTTGGGTTGCTGTGTGGTTGGCTTCAAAAAAATCATTTGCATTTTTCCTTCTTTTATGTCAAAGGTTGACATTAGCCTTGTTTGGTTTGATGGAGCCATTTTCAGGTAATGTGCATAACTTTGCACCTTTAGCCTTTCATTCCTTGCTTTGATTTCCTTGTATTTCTCTTTGATATCTAGGCTCTAGCTAGTAGGAGCCCTGAAGGAGGATACTTCCACACTCTATTGCCTTTCCAACATTTGAGCCTGTGAGGTGGAAGGTTCTTGTGTACCTCCTGAAGGAGTAGTATGCATGTTTTCTATTCTTTCTACACCTGTAGTTCCTGCTATCTCCTCAGTATATTCCTGCTCTGAAAATGGATTCAACCTCTGCCTTTTAGCATAGGTTTGGGTAGCAGGTCTATTAGAAGGAGTGGCCTCCTCTCTGTCTCTTTTGAGGTTCCTCTCCTCATTTAGAGGAGTCTGCAAAATAGGAGGATTGTTCATGATTTGTTCGGGTTGAGCAAGTTCCTATGAAATCTTAGGCTGTTCTGAAAGCTCTGGTTGCTCTGATGGCCCTGGTTGTTCTGATGGCCCTGCTTCTGCTGTCTGCCCACTATGTCCCTGTGATTGTCTCTGAGATTGAGACTCTCCTGGCACCTGTACAAATGAATCCTCATCAAGTCTTCTATCTAAATCTATCAATACATTATCAACAACAACCTCTGTGCTATCTCGATCTATCAAAGTGTTTTCCACCCATTCAGATTGATTAGCATATTGTTCAATTTCAGGGATTCTATGGTGGATGTAAGGAGATAATTTATTCTTTTGTCTCCTATTACAAATGAAGTCTAAGGGGTCATAATTCCATATAAAACTCTGTTTCAGTTTCAACCTTTGGAGGATTTCATCTGCTTCCTTTCCTGCTTCCCTACTATTACAAATAAATGGGCCCAACTGATATTTTATTCTAAGTTGGGCTTTCTTCTTGGCTTTCAAAAAATGCACCTCATCTGAATTGATCATTTTCCTGTAGTAATCCAAAGAAAACAATCTCATGGGGAGGTATCTAGGCAGTTTGTAGGGAGCCAACTCACATCCATAGATTCTGATTTCAGTGTGGTTTTGGTACAAGTACCAATCCCCCTCTTTATATTAAGCTTAGATAACTGTAGGACCCTCCTGATGTCTGCACTGATTCTGGGGGGAGGGCTTCCTAGTAGCATAATTGTCACGGGGTACACAAAGATATCTATGAAGTCGGTATAAGAATATTGAGAGTCAAATTGATGGATTAATGAAGTCCAGAAGATCACTGATCTGGGGTTGCCTTTGGTATCAAGCTTTTGGAGGGTGATTGGAAATATACTATCTTGATAATACAAGAATAAATGATATATAACATAGGAATGAATTGGTCATGCATCTTGTCAGTAATAAACTTAGCATAGTCAAACATGATGGCTGTTGGTTGGCCAAGAGAGTAGATGGACATAAAGGATATTATGATTTCATCAACAAATTCACTCATGGTGTAGCCTAGCACACTGGATATCATGTCTATGACGTCTCGGCCAAGGTTGGAGAATATAGTCCACAGGTAAGGGGTAGAGTCCTTTGGTATGTACTGTTCTTCTCCGATGAAGGTCTGGTATGATTGAGCAAGTATGATTGAGGTGAGGGTAGGGTATCTTTTCAACATATCTCCAATGGAAAGAGGAGTCAGAATTTGCCTTGGTTGTAATTGTAGCATTTCGTTAATAGATTCAGTAGTGATGGTAAATAGAACATATTGGTCAGGGGTTCTCACTTCCCTTTGGATGGGGTCATAGTTCATGTGGCAGTAATGTAAATATTTGGGAAGATATGAACTTTGGGGAATTGGTACTTGGTTAAACCTGATTCCCACAGTCCAATGTGGTATGCATGGTTCAGGTACTGGTCTCTATAGTTGCAGAATAGTTTGAAAGGGGATTTTTGGATAGAAGTATCTTTAATCTGGAAATCTTTGTTTGCAAGTGGGAGATGGTATAAATCCCTGTGAGGAGTCATGATGGGCATGACATTCAATGCAATTGGGGCATCCATCCTTGGTTCTTGTGGATTCAAGGATGGGGACAAAGGGTTTCAAAGAAATTGGGAAAAAGCTGGTCTGTTTCATGGTATTTTAAAGTCACTAGGGAACTTATCTCACTAAATTACTTAGTATTTGAAGAAATTTAGTCCAGGTTTGGTAAGAAAACAGGGTTTCTCTGTGAAATTGGGGTAAATACCTGGTTTCGGCTGTTTGAACGGAGTAATGGCAACTGTGCACTGTTTGCAGGAAGCACATGCAGTTGAAAGGTGGTCGAGAATTTCAGAAGGTTTAGTTAGTTGACTGTTGGTAGCAGGTTGATGGTTTGAACGTACTCTGTGCTTTGCATGGAAGTCAGAATGTTCTTTTTTACGATAAAACAAAAAAATTGTATGTTTTTTGGTTTTATGCATAAAGTCAATGACTTTGGCGAGTACATTGGGAAAAGGACAGTTGGCGCCAATAGGGGATGTGACGTTTTAGCGTTTAGTGGAGGTGGTAAGTGGAATCCATCGCACCGCTTTTTTGGATAAGTGGGTTTGGGGGGAGGCCACCCGATGCCATTCATCGGGCGCCACATAGTGGCAGGGTGAACAATGAAATCGCTCACATTGGGCAGGTAAATGCTAGCCTTTGAAGGCCACCCGATATGAGTGTCTACTGTTGGATTTGAAGGGGTCAGATCGCACGGTGATCGGGGCAATGATTTGATTGGAGGTTTAATGGAGGGGCCCGATGGGGTTTTAATGAGCGAAAGGGTTAATTAATTACGGATTAGGGAGGCTTAATGACATTGGGGGTGATTTGATTAGTGGGGACAAATTATTAATTAATCACTGATTGATTAATTAAAATCTTTAATTCGGCAGTGGGTCATGGTTATTAATTAGTCGCTGATATACTTAATTAATCCCTTTAAACTATTCGCTTAATAAGGTTTATGTTTCAAAACTTGGGGGTGGGCTATTTATCATATGGGATTTAATAAAATATAAGGGGAAGGGTTTATCTTCGGGAGTTAATAAATATAATTAAAATTAAAAGTTAATATGAAATGAAAGCGGAAAAGTGGATTTTGCACTAAGTATAATGTGTTTGAAATTTATTTACATTTTCGCATTTGCACATTATAACTTAGGCTAAATGCATTTTGTGGGTGTTTTGTGGAAAAAAGGGGTTTTGTATAGGGTTAATTACTTTCCCTAGTCAAATGGTGATTTTACCTTAGGAAAAGGGGTTCTTTAGATGAAATGAATGAGTTATGGAGGGGATGAATGTTGGTGAAGGGGCTTTAGTACTTAGACCCTATAAGTTATTGGGCCGATGGTCTAGTCCCTCCAAAAGTCAAAGAAATGCTCTGAGCCCCTTTAACTCAAGGTTTTAGGTACTTTTTCCTTTACTTATGGGAAATTAGTAAACTTTAAAGGTAAAATGAATGGGGGAGTTAATCACTTGACTTTGTGAATGTTCAATTATCATCCATACTTTTAGCAACTTGATGATGAAATTAAATGATATGATTTTATCCAATCAATCACCATAATTTTGCAACTATCCAACTATTTACCCATCTACTCATCCTACCATTTTTTCTACTCTTTATTAGGGTGCACTTAAGCTGGAAAACCCTTATCAAAACATTTTTCATTTCTTTGACAATAGAAATCTATCTAAGTCTATCCTTATTACATCCAAGGGCTCAGATTAAACAATTGAGCTCCTTTTAGTTACTCTACCTATCTACTTATCTGCCAAGGTTAAACAGTTTAGTCAGATTTTATTCTCTATCTCTAAGCATGAAATTCAAAACATGGAATAACCAAGATTAAATTGTTTGGTTACCATGGATTGTGGCATAAATAACAAGTTGCACACAATCATTATTGTACAAAAAGTAAAATAGCAGTGGCATTTGGACTTGCACACTTTCATGGTCTTTTTCTTTTTCTTGGGGTTCATTTTTTATCTTTTTTGACCTTTTTATTCTTTTTGTCCTTTGATTTTTCTTTTAGGACATACCCTCTTTACATTTTTTAATTTTTTTTTGATTTTTTGAATATGGAAAACATTTGCAGAAAGCAAAGGTATGTACATATTACAGTTTTGACCTCATCCATTCAAAAATTATGACACCTATTGGTATAGGAACATAACAGTGGCTCCACTTGGGGATGGCATTTCCTGGTGAAATGTCAAGAACTAGTAGATCAATGGCCTTCTGAATTTCTGTGATTTTACTCTACAACTTTCCCTTTTACTTTGCTACTTTATTGATATTTATTGATAGTGAAACTTTTGAAGCTTAGGGCCTTCTCTTCGGGCTTCAACTCCAAAATTTACCATCCAATCCAAACTAAACTTTGTGAAGGATATAATATGTACAAGTGATTAGTAAAATTAGTGACTGGGATCTATATAGTGCTTAAGCATTCGACGATTTACTGGTCCCCCTTCTACTTCCGCACCATCCATTTCTTTTTGAAAATAAGCATTATTACCTCTGAAAACATAAATAATGTAAGGACCTTTCCATAGGAAGTCAAACTTCCCATGTTTCCCTTTATCCTCCCTTCTTGAGTCCCATTTCAAGACTTTATCTCCTAGATATAAATCTTCTACCTTGGTTCTCTTGTCAAATGCTTTCTTGATTCTCTCCTGCACAGCTTGGGATTTGATGTACACTTCCTCCCTAGTTTGCTGCTAATGAATTGTCTAGTTGATCCTTCTATGAATATCATTTGGCTCGCTTCTTGGAGTAATTTCATCACTGGAGTTCCCAAAGAATATGGGAAGACAACCTCCATTCCATAGACTAGCTGATAGGGATTGGTACCAATAGATTTCTTTGTGGTCAGCCTGTCTTCCCACAAGGAATTTACTAGTTTCTTATTCTAGATATTCTTATTATCTTCCAACAATTTTTTGATAATATTCATTAATATTTTATTGGAAGACTCTGCAAGTCCATTTCCTTGGGGATAGTAAGCTGTGGAGTGACCAAGGGTTATGTTATATTTTTTGCAAAATTCAATCATCCTCTTTGATTTAAAGGCTGTTGCATTGTCTGTGATGATTTTGGTGGGGAAACCGAATCTGGACAGAATGTTGGCCTCAAGAAAACCTATTATGACAATATCAGTGGCTTGTCTTGAGGGTATGGCTTCTATCCACTTTGTAAAATAGTCTGTGGTAGTTAAGATCCATCTATGTTGGGCAGAGGAAGGGGGATGAATTTCACCAATGAAGTCGAGACCCCACTGTTGAAATGGTGTTTCAGTAGATATAGGTTTCAAAGGTAATGGTAGTAGTTTTCTTTTTCCTTCAAAAATCTAACATTTGTGGCATGAGGTTACAAACTTCTTTACATCAACAAACATAGTGGGCCAGTAAAAACCAGCCCTTAAAATCTTATCAGCTGTTGTCTTCTAATAAAGATGTCCCCCACAGTCACCTGCATGAAACTCTTGCAAAATTTTATCAGATTCTTCCTTCAACAAACAATTTAGAAAGATGCCTTCATGATTTTTCCAAAATAGAGCATTGTCAATTATGCAAAAATTCAAAGATTTCATTTTTAAGAACCTACCTTTAGTCCTGGATAAATCTGGAGGAGCTTGAAGGTTTTGTAGAACGTATATAATGTCAGCATACCATGGTGAATCTGTAAAGGCTTGGATGATCTGTGGAGTCACCATCTCCTCTTCATTATCCAGTTTTGCAATGAAGTTTATGTCTAGGGCCTAGTAGTTTGATTCAGCCATGAGCTTGGCTAAACCTTGGCCTTTGATCAATTTTGTAGGTTTAATTTCTAAATCATACTCTAATATTGTAGCTATCCACTTCCCTCTCTTTCCATCAGGTCCATCCTGTGTTAGAATGTCTTTGACTATAGCATTGGGAACATAAGCTACTATATGAGAGTACAAGATATAAACTCTGAAATCTTTAATAACTTTAACTAGAGCAAAATCCCGCTTTTCCATTATATTATATTTTAAAGGTGTATATCTCAGGGCTTTACTAAAGAAAGCTATTGTTTGTTCAAAACCCTGATCATTTTTCTCCAAGAGGACTGCAGCAATTGTGTATTCTGAAGTAAAAGAAAATATGATGAATTTCCTATCAAACATTGGACTGATGAGAACTAGTGTTTGTGTCAAGGCTAACTTTATATCTTCAAATGAATTTTTAGCCTTTAGAGTCCATTTAATAGTCTAATCTTTCTTTAACATGTTGTTTAGTAATCTAATTAACTCAACTAAATTAGAGATAAATCTTCTCAAAAATTTAATTTTTCCTAAAAATGCTTGAAGTTCTTTGATGTTTCTAGGGTGTGGTATCTGCAAAATGGCTTCAATTCTTGTTGGGTCAATCCAAATACCATCTTTGGAGATAATGTGGCCTAGTAATTTCCCTTCTTCCAACCCAAATAAATATTTTTTAGGATTAAGAGAAATTCCATATTTCCTGCATTTAGTAAAGACCTGCCTAAGATGATCCAAGTGTTGCTGATCTGATTTAGAGAATACTGTGATATCATCAAGGTATATTACCAGGAAGTCATGGATTTCCTTAGCAAAGGCTATGTCCATTGCTCTTTGAAAGGTGGCCCCTGCATTTTTTAACCCAAATGGCATTTTCACATACATGAAAGTGCCCCATGGGGTAGTGAATGCAGTCTTTGCCTGATCATCTGGGTGGACTAGGAAGGTCAACACATAGCTTAATTTCGCCAGTTTTCTTTCTTGTAGGTACCAAATTAGAAACCCAGCTTGAAAATCTAATTGGTGCAATAATCTTAGCTTCATACATTCTTTTAATCTCCTTTTTGATAGAAGGCAGTAAAACAAGGTTGTTTCTTCTAAGCTTTTGTCTAAAAGGCTTTTGATTTTCTTTTAAGGGAATGGTGTGTTGTATTATGCTGGTATCATAGGACTTCAGGTCCTCATAATTCCAGGCAAAAACATCTTGGAATTCCTTCAACAATTCCATATATTTCACTTTTTCATTGGGAGGTAATGATTTTGAAAGTTTTATCAGTTTGGGATCTTCTTTAGAGCCTATATTACATTCTTCAATGTCTGATTTCAAGGGTTTCATTTTAGGCTTTTTAGGAATATTGATTGAATCAAATAAGTCCTCCAACGGAGTTAATCATTTGGGTAAAAAATTGTATTTAAGGTTGATGACTTCAAATTCTTCATCGGTTGCTTCATCAATTTCTATTTGTTTTGGGTTTCGAATATCTGATTTTGTAAACTTTGTGGGATGAAATCTATCTATGTGATCATCTTCTACTTTGTTAATTTCTACTTCATCAGAGCAATCAAAATCTAATGCTATGTCTGTGTCTATGTTGCTATTTACAAATTCATTATCTAAAGTTAAAAAATTGTTAATTTGTTGATCATTCTCGAATACTTGCCAGTTCTTTAAGTTGTCAGGAATGGAAGGTCTATGCCTAACCTCAGCAGTGTATTGATGGTTGGGCTAAAATGGCAGCTTGCAAGTACTAGCAAACATGGCTAAGTTGTGAGCTTGCATGTTGTGTTTTCTTGGAATAAAAACAAGTTTGGTTTCTAAAAAAGTATTTAGTATTTCTACCACTGTTCCTCTATAAAATCCTAGCCTAGGATCCCTAGTCATATAAACAACATTAATTTGTTTAATTACCAACTCAGAATCTCCCATAATAGAGACTCTTATGGCTCCTAACCTTTTGACTAGTTTCAGACCTAACAGAAGTGCTTCATATTTGGCCATGTTGTTTGTGCATTTAAAGTTCAATCTGTAGGCATGACCCTCTGAATGATCATTTTCTAAGTTGTAAATCCATACACCTACTCCTGCACCTAGTTTGTTGACTGACCCATCAAATTCAAGATGCCAAAGAATTTCATGTTCATAATTCTTACTGTCTGGGGGTACAAAATCTTCTTTGACTAAGGTATCTAGGTCATCTTTATTATCTGAAATCTCATGAATTTGGACATTTTGATTTTCTTTTAATACTGCAATTTCTTTTGGTTATGCTATTATGTTGTTTGAAGTGTCTTCTTGATTATATTCAACATCATAAATTACGAAAGAATCAATATCAGAATGTATTGAATGTATAGGAAAGTTTTGAGGCCTCTCCTGGGTACTCACTATACAGTTTCTTCGGATGTCCAAAAACTAATATGGTAGAATATTACATGTCAAGTTACAGGGATCCCTAGAGTTTGGCACCCCTCGATCTAGACAACAACATACCATACTTAGGTGGTCTATCAACAACAACTATGTCCATAAGTATGGTCTTAGCAGGGTACTGTATTAGGGACACACACAAATCTTTTATAAGCCCTAAGCACTTAACTTGGCTTGAATCAAAGGAAAACATATCCTTGTAAGGCTTGGTGATATCGAAGTTAAGATTCTCCATAACAGACTTAGGCATAAGATTATGTGAAGCCCTAGAGTCAAGCATGGCATTATGTAGGATTTTATCGTGGATGTTAAGGCTGATGTAGAAGGGTGGTATCCCTCCTTCAACTGGTTTTCCATTAACATCAGGTCCAAAAATTAACTCAGGTTGATCATCAAATAGATTCACAGAGTCTTCATTTTCAACGAAGTTTAAATATTTACTAATTTGAGATCTGTAAGTTTCATGTTTGACCAATTCTGTTAGAGGCACTGAGATTTTGAGTTTGGCCACCTCTACTCCCAAATTGAAAGGCAAAGGGGATTGTCTGTTTGAACATTTGAAATCTTAGCACCAAGGTTTTGAGTAGTATGTTCTTCTTTTTCATTGTTTAGGGTGTTTTTATTTGGATTTTATAATATGATTTCTGGAGGCTGTTCCACTGTTCCCTTGAGGGGGACTGAAGTGGAAGGTTTCTCATTAGAAGGTTGGTTACCGATTACATCTTCAATGGTGGGACTGGGAGGGTTTTGATGTGCTCTAGAAAGGATTTGTAGGGTTTTTGTAACTTGAGGATTCAGATTGGCAGCTTTTACATTTCTAGGCTGGTTAGGTACTTCTTTTTTATTATGATCCGAAACATCCATGTTCTTTTTTCTCCTTAAATTGTACTATTTATGCACTTTGAAAATAGCAAAGTCATACCCTTGCTTATAGTCGAAAGTTTCTACAGTTTGAGTCTGTAACTGTTGAAGCATCTACAATTCTTGATCATCCTAAGTTAGAAAAATAGTTTCTTCATCGTCTAACCCCATTAGGTTGATCTGGGTATCTATCTCAGGGCCTTCTTGGTGGGAAGTTTCAACATAATTTTCTTGGAAGGGTGGTCTAATGTTCTGATTAGGCCCATTTTTACTAGTGTTTTGGTTCTGGTTTTTCCTAAAGTTTGGATTCCTCACCAGATTAGCCTGTTGGTTATCCCAATGAGGTTTCCTTTCAATGACTTCTATTATGTCCATCAACATTTCCATTCCTTTAGCTAAAGCATCCATTTTTTGATCAAAGGGTGAAGTTTCATCTTTCAGAGGTGTTCTTCTCTCGTTTCTAACCCTAGCCCTTTTGGATAGTAGATTAGCTTCTACACTAACTGCTACACTTTGCATATCTTCAAGTGTAGGGGGATTCCTTTCTCTAAGTTGAAAAGTCATATCTGTGTCATATCCGTCTGGAAACTTAATCAGGGCTAAGCCATGTGAAGGCCTAAGGTCAAGTGGGATTGCATTATACACGTTGTTAAACCTGGTACAATAGTCCTGAACAGTTTCGTTTGGTCCCCTTTTAAGGTTTTCATATTCAGATAGAATTTGAAGGGGGTTCTTTTTCTTCTCCCACCTATTTAAAAATTGTTGGTAAAGAACTTCTAAACTATCTATACTCTGAGGAGGCAAAGATCTAAACCATGTTCTCACTTCTCCATCTAGAGTTTGGACAAAGATTCTCATTTGGACATCTCCTATGTCAATCTCATGAAGTTCAAAATAATCTGTCATTTTCTTAGTGTGCTGCTATGCTGTGTAAGTTCTAGTGCCATCGAATAAGGTAATTTTACTTTGATAATATGCTGGTAGGGCACCTTGAGGAGAAGGCATCACAAGGGGGGCATATCTAAGTGCCATAGCTCTAAGTTGGATAGGATTGAGAACATGAGTTAGGGTAGCTGGAGGATTTGGGACAACAAGGGGAGTTGGGGTGACAGGGGTAATAGGTATTTGAAGGGCAGTGATGGGCTGATGGGGAAGTGAAGGTATAAATGTAGAGGAGGGATGATCTTCATAGGTGTGGGGAAACGATGGTGAGCTAAAAGATGTTGAAGTTGTTTCATAAAGTTCAGGGAGTCTATGAGTGGTAAGGGATGACTGAGGGGAATTTAGAAGGTACTGATCAATTGACAAGTTGACTCGTTGGACTTCAAGTTCTCTTGTGAATTCTAGAGCTAAGACTGTGTACACAAGTTCACTCTCAGATTTGGTTCTAAACAGAGAGAGGTCCAAATACTCATTAAAAGGGATGTCTTCAATGAATAACCACTCAGCAAGACATGAATTGGATCTAAAAATAGGTCCCGAGCTTACTGGACTTTCTTGCCTTCTGATCATTCTTGGAATAAGGTTAAGATTTTCAAATACAGGGGGAGGATTTAGATCAGGGTTGGCCCTGGTATAGTGCGTTCTCCCTGAAGCCATATTTCAAGCTTTTTATGATTATTTTTCTTTTTATGAACTTTTTGAAATAACTTCTAATAACCCTTTAAGAGGCTTAAAAATAAAAAATTGAATTTCTCAAAGGTTTATTAAGACTGAGGGTTTTGAATCCCTAGTATGGTCGCCACTATGTTATCACTCAAATTTCTTCCTTAGAAGTTATCAAAGATGGAATAGTCCAAGGTAACCACAAACCTAATCTTTTAGACTCAGGTTCTAGCCAACCTAAGTCCAGAGAGGGCTCTCTCTTTATGATTTAACTTTGTTTGAATAAGATTTCAGGCTAGTTCTTAGTGTCATGATTGTTTTGTTTTGAATGGGTGGTGGAATTAAGAAGACATATGGGTAGAGCAAATATTTAGGCCATTGGGCTATTGAGTCAATCAAGAAAGGCTTAACTGGATCTGATTTATCACTAAGGTAAGAGTCGACAGGGCAGGCTAACACAGTAAAAGAAAATTTGCAGGTTTAAATGGATGAAATAGTCCTAACTAGGGCAAAGGGCAATGAAGAATCCTTAACCGAGATTAAGATGAAGAAAGGAAGGATGATCAGTAGCAAAGGGCAATGAATAATCCTTTACTATGGACCAAAGGGGGGGTAAAATACGGAAGTAAGGGAGCAATCAAGAATTCCCAGAACAAGGCAGTTTAGTAGAAAACATAAAGAAAGAAAACAATTAAAATAGAGAGCACTTAAGCTAATTCTGATGACATCATTCCTTGTTTGCTTTACATATTTTATAAGAAACACATGAATATTCATAACATGAAGAGAATACAATATTTAAACACGAAGATATGATACTTATTTGTTCCAACAGTGCACAAGAATCCAGTGAAATGTCCTTAGCTTTATTTCATTTCCAGCAAACTAGTCCATTCTTGAGTACAATAGCTCCTTGGATAAAAAAAAGATGTCTACAGAAATGTAATTTAATCCACCCTAATTACTTCAATTTGTGAAGTATTTATACAAAAATTGATACAAAATATCTCGTAACCATATGAGAATTATTCTAGGAAACATAAAATATCTTCAACACGAAGATAGAGACAGATGGAGAACTATTTTCTTGCTGTCCATTTTATTGTGACTGTGTTGGCTGTTGTAACTCGGATTTGGCTCTTTCAGTAGCTTTGTAGTTATGTGCTGGAATCACTTTTTATCTTCTACCTACTGATACTCTTTACCTATTCTGCTTTGATCATGTCTTACCTATTTTACCTGGCAGTTATGTTTTACCATATAGATTTACTGCATTAATTTTATAGTAAATCTGTCAGCTGTGTCCAGCATTCACTATCAGGTAATTTCATCCTTATCATTTTCCTGTAAATCTCATCATATTCAGTGTACTTGGAAAAATTTGGTTTGTTTGTGAACAAGTGCTTGACCTCATGCTCTATGTAAAATATATTTTCAAGACTATCATATAGTACTTTGCCAGTGGGTAGAGATTTTACCCCTGAAGTACTAGCGTGGCTACTGGCTAACTTGTTCAGTCCTTCAATGTAATCACTTTGAGTCATTAGCTTATCATTTATTACCATAGGACAGGGGAGTCCTTTTTCTCTTAAGATGCCATGCTTTGTCATAAAATTGTCAATGCCTGCTTGGATGCTCTGACATCTTTTCTCCAGATTGAGCATTAGGTTCCTTTTGGTGAGAACCTTTTTGATTTCTATGATTGTTGCAGTTCAGTCTTCTATTTCTAGTTCATCAAGATGATATCTATTTTTGCTGTTCAAAAATGTGATCAGTTGATTGGCTTCTTCAGGTTTATTTCCCAATTCCTCCACTGTCTTGTGGATTGCTTCTGTGGCTACTTCGACCAATTTAGTTTGTTAAAAAATAATATGAATAAAAGGCCAAACATCATTGATGGAATCAATGATGTTGGCCCAAAGAATTTTTTTCATGTCTCCCAATGGTGCTTGCAATGTTAAGTCATTTTCAAGGACTTTTATCCTTTCTACCATCCGTTGGCTCTTCTAGGCTTCTTCTTTCTGCTGTATTTGTGCAAGTTTATAATTGGTCTCTAAACTTGACACTTGTTATCTAAGTTTCTTAAGCTCAGTGGCCTGGATACTCATTTATTCCATGGCCTTGATCAATTTTGCAGTCTTTTCTGTTGGTGTCTCTATGCTTGTTGAAGTACCTGTTACTGGCAAAGTTGTTGCTGGTGGAAGTGTGGGTGCTAAGGCAGAAGCCAAGGTGGAGGGTACTGCTGTGGAAACTGTAGGTATTACAGTTTGAGGAGTGGTGGCCAACTCACTCTGTTTGGACTGTATTAAATTGTCTAATTCTTTTTCAGTTTCCTTCAATTGTTCATTCAACTTAAGGACTAGGTCCATAAGCTCTTCCTCCTTCTATGTTTCCAACACTTCAGCTGTTTGAGGATGATGTAGAGGAGGAATTTTAAGCTGCTTCTTCAGTGTAGCTATGTCGTCATTTTTCTTCTTTATAAGCTTCTCTGCAGCTTTCACATCCTTGGGATCATGTCCCCGTTCTATGACCAAGTCCTCTAAGGACTTTATTATGGTGTCTTTGGCTTGAGAATAGGCCTTCTCCAACTGGAATTGTGTTGATATATTATTTAGCAAATTTTGGAGTTGGTGAGCCGCAATTGATTTGTCGGTCAAGTAGACCATTTCACCAGTTTTCATATGTAACTCAATTTGGTCAATAGGATGGATATCCTTTGCCAATACCTCAAAATCTGTTTTAAGATAATCTACCATTGATTTGGGTTGTTGTGTGGTTGGCTTCAAAAAACTCATTTGCATTTCCCTCTTTGTCTCTTTTGAGGTTCCTCTCCTCATTTAGAGGAGTCTACAAAATAGGAGGATTTCTCATGATTTGTTTGGGTTGAGCAAGTTCCTCTGAAATCTCAGGCTGTTCTGATTCTTCTAGTTGTTCTGAAAGCTCTGGTTGCTCTGATGGCCCTGGTTGTTCTGATGGCCCTGCTTCTACTATTTGCCCACTATGTCCCTGTGATTGTCTCTGAGATTAAGACTCTCCTTGCACCTGTACAAATGAATCCTCATCAAGTATTCTGTCTAAATCTATCAATACATTATCAACAACAACCTCTGTGCTATCTCGATCTATCAAAGTGTTTTCCACCCATTCAGATTTATTAGCATACTGTTCAATTTCAGGGATTCTATGGTGGATGTAATGAGATAATTTATTCTTTTGTCTCCTATTACAAATGAAGTCTAAGGGGTCATAATTCCATATAAAACTCTGTTTCAGTTTCAACCTTTGGAGGATTTCATCTGCTTCCTTTCTTGCTTCCCTACTGTTACAAATAAATGGGCCCAACTGATCTTTTATTCTAAGTTGGGCTTTCTTCTTGGCTTTCACAAAATGCACCTCATCTGAATTGATCATTTGCCTATAGTACTCCAGAGAAAAAAATCTCATGGGGAGGTATCTAGGCAGTTTGTAGGGAGCCAACTCACATCCATAGATTCTGATTTCAGTGTGGTTTTGGTACAAGTACCAATCCCCAACTTTATATTGCTTAGACAACTGTAGGACCCTCCTGATGTCTGCATTGATTCTGGGGGGAGGGCTTCCTAGCAGCATAGTTGTCACAGGGTACAAAAAGAGATCTATGAAGTCGGTATAAGAATATTGAGAGTCAAATTGATGGATTAATGAAGTCCAGAAGATCACTGATCTAGGGTTGCCTTTGGTATCAAGATTTTGGAGGGCGATTGGAAATCTACCAGATTGATAATACAAGAATAAATGATATAGAACTGTAGTGTCCTATCTAGGGTGCTAGACTAGGCTATATTTATTATCGACCAGGATGCGTAGACTTAGAGGCATGCATCTAAAGTATATAGACATAAAGGATTATTAGCTAAGTGGTTATGATGGTAGGTCACAGGACTTCTTTACGGAAGACTGAGGTATGTTACCTATCACCCAAACACCTAGGTCACTCAGTTAATCTACCTAATTACCACACTGTCACTCAATTCATTTATCAAATTAATACACTGTGTATCACTTCAAACCCAGATTTCAATCTCCTTACAGAGACACCATACACGAAACCCCTGTTTAACAAATACTCAGCATTCACTAATATTCATGCAAGCTAAAGACATCTGGAAATTATAAACATACTTTGAAATGAAAGCAGAGTTCATAACATTGCTTTAGAGGACAACAGAGGATCGAATCCCTTACAGGATACGATTCACGATCCCGGTGATGAACTGTTCAAGCGATCTCATAAACATAAACCATACGCATTTGATTAAAATCAACAACCAATTCTAATTACTGTGCATGTCATGTAATACCCTAAGTTGCGAATGAAAAGGAAATAACAGTATACCAGTTTAACGCAGGGCCCGTCCGCGTTCCAGAGGTATACTGGACTGTGTTCAACCGATTATCAAATCAACGCAACAAGACAAAGATCGTAACTGTAACTGTGTTCTTGATATTAAGTTCAAACTCTGTTTCAAACGATACAACGATTACCCATACATTGATTACACAGGACTGTATTTACATATGTGTTTACAACCCTTACATTTCGAAAACGAATGTACATTCATGATATGGCTGTTGCCTCTTTTATCATGTCGAGATTTTTAAAATGTTTCTATCCTAAACTGATTTCAAAAAGGAACAAAACTAAATCAATTTAGAATGCTTTGCTGTTGCTGCCTTTGTCGCCAACATGCTATACTTTGACCACTGTTGACCGCGCATGTAGGAGGGTCGATTCTGCTGTAGGATAGGTATTCGTCCATGCTTGGACATTCTATTTTTCATCCCTACCCTTCGTTCTAGCCGAGCTGTCATGCCACATGTCAAACAATGAAGCAATTACAGGATGTTGGAATTTCCTGTAGCCATTTTACCAAAAATCCCTAATTCTTTAACATAAAACTCCTAAATAAATTTCAATGCATTTTAATAACTATAGGACTATTAACTAATCAATTTCCAAGGGTTCTAAGAGATATATGATGGAAAGAAGTAGGCAAATGATATGTTTTAGGAGGAAAAAGGAGGTCATAGGATGGTACCAACAAGAACTGAGGAATATTTAAACACTCTTTCATTTTCCAATCTCATGAATTGATCATGCATTTTGTCAGCAATAAACTTAGCATAGTCAAACATGATGGCTGGTGGTTGGCCAGGAGAGTAGATGGACATAAAGGATATTATGATTTCATCAACAAATTCACTTGTGGTGTAGCCTAGCACACTGGATATCACGTCTATGATGTCTTGGCCAAGGTTGGAGAATATAGTTTACAAGTAAGTGGGAGAGTCCTTTGGGATGTATTGTTCTTCTCTGATGAAGGTCTGGTATAATTGAGCAAGTCTGATTGAGGTGAGGGTAGGGTATATATTCAACATATCTACAATGGAAAGCGGAGTTAGACTTTGGCTTGGTTGTAATTGTAGCATTTTGTTAAAAGATTCAGTAGTGATGGTAAATAGAACAGACTGGTTAGGGGTTCTCACTGCCCTTTGGATGGGGTCATAGTTCATGTGGCAATAATGTACATTCTCTTGGAAGATATGAACTCTGGGGAACTGGTACTTGGGTAAACCTAATTCCCAAAGTCCAATGTGGTCTGCATGGTTCAGGTACTGGTCTCTGTACTTGCAGAATAGTTTCAAAGGGGATTTTTGGACAAAAGTATCTTTAATCTGGAAATCTTTGTCTGCAAGTGGGAGATGGTCTAAATCCCTGTGAGGAGTCGTGATGAGCATGAAATTAAATGCAATTGGGGCATCAATCCTTGGTTCTTGTGGATGAAAGGACGGGGGCAAAGGGTTTCAAAGAAATTGGGAAAAAGCTGGTCTGTTTCAGGGTATTTTAAAGTCATTAGGGAACTTATCTCACTAAATTACTTAGTATTTGAAGCAATTTAGTTCAGGTTTGGTAAGAAAATAGGGTTTCTTAGTGAAATTGGGGTAAATACCTGGTTTCGGCTGTTTGAACGGAGTAATGGCGATTGTGCACTATTTGCAGGAAGTGCACGTAGTTGAAAGGTGGTCGAGAATTTTAGCAGGTTCAGTTAGTTGACGGTTGGTAGCAGGTTGACAGTTTGAATGTACTCTGTGCTTTGCATGGAAGTCAGAATGTTCTTTTTCACGATAAAACAAAAAAACTATAAGTTTTTTGGTTTTATGCGTAAAGTCAATGACTTTGGCAGGTACATTGGGAAAAGGACAGTTGGCGCCAACGGGGGATGTGACGTTTTGGCATGTAGCAGAGGTGGTAAGCGGAATCCATCACACCACTTTTTGGGATAAGTGGTTTTGGGGGGAGGTTGCTCGATGCCATTCATCGGGCACCATGTAGCAGCAGGGTGAATAGTGAAACCGCTCACATCGGGTGGGTAAAGGCTAGCCTTCAGAGGCCGCCCGATATGAGTGTCGACCGTTGGATCTGAAGGGGTCAGATCGCACGGTGATTGGGGCGATGATTTGATCGGAGGTTTAATGGAGGGGCCCGATGAGGTTTTAATGAGCGGAAGGGTTAATTAACTGTGGATTAGGGAGGCTTAATGACGTTGGGGGTGATTTGATTGGCAGGGACAAATTATTAATTAATCACTGATTGATTAATTAAACTCTTTAATTCTGTGGTGGGTCACGATTATTAATTAGTCACTGATCGAATTAATTAATCCCTTTAAACTATTCACTTAATAAGGTTTATGTTTCAAACCTTGGGGGCAGGATATTTATCATATGGGATTTAATAAAATATACGGGGAAGGGTTTATTTTCAGGAGTTAATAAATATAATTAAAATTAAAAGTTAATATGAAATGAAAGTGGAAAAGTGGATTTTGCGCTAAGTATAATGTGTTTGAAATTTATTTACATTTACACATTATAACTTAGGCTAAATGCATTTTGTGGGTTTTTTGTGGAAAAAAGGGGTTTGTATAGGGGTAATTACTTTGCTTAGGCAAATGGTGATTTTACCTTAGGAAAAGGCGTTCTTTAGATGAAATGAATGAATTATGGAGGGGATGAATTTTGGTGAAGGGGCTTTAGTACTTAGACCCTATAAGTTATTGGGCCGAGGGTTCGGTCCCTCTAGAAGTCAGAGAAATGCTCTGAGCCCCTTTAACTCAAGGTTTTAGATACTTTTGCCTTTACTTATGGGAAATTAGTAAACTTTAAAGGTAAAATGAATGGGGAAATTAATCACTTGACCTTGTGAATGTTCAATTATCATCCATACTTTTAGCAACTTGATGATGAAAGTAAATGATATAATTTTATCCAATCAATCACCATAATTCTGCAGCCATCCAACTACTTACCCATCTACTCATCCTAACATTTTTTCTACTCTTTAGTACGGTGCACTTAAGCTGGCAAACCCTTATCAAAACATTTTTCATTTCTTTTACAATAGAAATCTATTTAATTCTATCCTTATTACATCCAAGGGCTCAGATTAAATAGTTGAGCTCCTTTTATTTATTCTACCTATCTACTTATCTGCCAAGATTAAACAGTTTGGTCAAATTTTATGCTCTATCTCTAAGCATGAAATTCAAATCATGGAATAGCCAAGATTAAACTGTTTGCTTACCATGGATTGTGGCATAAATAACAAGTTGCACACATCATTATTGTACAAAAAGTAAAATAGAAGTGGCATTTGGACTTGCACACTTTCATGGTATTTTTCTTTTTCTTGGGGTTCATTTTTTTATCTTTTTTTACCCTTTTATTCTTTTTGTCCTTTGATTTTTCTTTTAGGACATACCCTCTTTCCATTATTTATTTATTTATTTTTTGAATGTGGAAAACATTTGCAGAAAGCAAAGGTATGTACGTATTACAGTTTTGACCTCATCCATTCAAAAATTATGACACCTATTGGTATAGGAACATAACACTACTCACATTGCTAATCTGTTTTTTAAGGAGATTGTAAGATTACATGGGTTACCTAAGAGCATTGTTTCAGACAGAGACACCAGATTTGTTGGACATTTCTGGAGGACATTGTGGAAGAAGCTTGGAACTAAATTGAGTTTCAGTTCTGCTTGTCATCCTTAGACTGATGGACAGACTTAAGTTGTAAACAAAAGCTTTGGTAATCTTCTGAGAAGTATTGTAGGTGAACATCCAAAACAGTGGGATCAAGTATTGGCACAGGCAGAATATGCTTATAATGATTCTCCTAATAGGAGTACAAGGCAGAGTCCATTACATATAGTTTATGGAATGCACTCAAGGGGAGTGTCTGAATTGAGAGACTTGGGAAAATCTGAAATGAGAAATGCTAAAGGAGAAGATTGTGCTACAAAATTTCAAGCAATACATGAACAAGTAAAACAACAATTACAGGACAACAACATAAAATACAAGAGCAGAGCAGATTTGAAGAAGAGAGAAGTTAATTTTGAAGTTGGAGATTTGGTTTTAGCACACCCGAGGAAGGAAATATTTCCAAAAGGGAGTATAACAAGTTAAAGTTTAAGAAAATTGGACCGTGTAGAGTCTTGAGGAATTTTTTTGCAAATGCATATGAAATTGAATTACTCCCTGATATTCGAATATCTCCATTTTTCAATGTTGCTGATTTGTATAGGTATGAAAGTGGAAATGTAGATGACATAGCAGAGGATCAAGAAGAACAAGAGATTGATTGGGTAAAACAATTACCTATAGCAAAGGAATTGAAGCCAGAGAGGATTTTGGACAAGAAACTGTTGAATAAGATAAGAGGACAAGAGTATTTTCAGTATTTGGTCAAACGGAAGGATCAATCAATTGCAGAAGCTACTTAGATGATAGATGCCATGCTACAGAAGTTGGGCAGTTATGTAGAAGAGCTCATGGACAGGAGCCCATGAAGAGTTTTGTCCTCAGGAGTCTGATGCAGGAGCATGAGGCTTGAAGACAAAAGGCTTCGAATTTATTCCAAAAATACAAAAAAAAATTACAAGCAGAGGAGTGGGATCCTTTAGCTGTCAATTTACAAAGTTTTCTAGATAGGATTTGAGCTAGGATTTAGGGATTGAAGTGATTTTATAATTGATTCAAGCTGTTTAGATTCAATTGAGATTCTTAAGGAGAATATCAACCAGATTAAATATTGTCTAAGATTAGGCAGATTCGATCCATGGATTAAGAATCTGATTGTTAGAATGAAATAATATTTATGTAAGTTCTGAATGATTGTAAAGGGATTTTGACTGATTTGGCTTGATTAGGCTGTATAATATTAAGTTACAGAAACTGTATGTCTGTATATTTGTGTATAATTGGTCAGTCCCGGAGGCGTTTTATTCCTTCGAAATATCTCTGAGTTCTGTTGATTTCCAGTTTGACTTTTGAATTAGAGTATGTAAAATTTGTATTGTATCGCTCAATCTTGCGTTTTCCATGTTTTGAAATAATTTGGTTATGTTCTAAAAACATCGGAGAATATGGTTTGAGACAAGTTAAATATACTGGAGGTGTTAATTTTTGTAGAATAGAGAGAATAACCTAACAAAATCATGTTAAACCAAAGGATTCTGGAACCGTCTAATCTACAGATCTAATAGATCTAATGGTCATCGCGCGCCAATAAGCTCGTGCGTTAGTTAAGGAATAAAAGCGGTTTTATCAGTGAGGCTGTTTATCGTGTGAAAAAAAGTGGTAAGATGTCTTTTGAAATTCTAAGCGATTCCATTAATCGACCGACACGTAGCACTCGGGTGGAGAGAGAAAACCACTTTATTGGGTGGATAAACATCGTGCAAGATCTTCATCCGATATCACTATTAATCATTGGATCAAGGGTGCTTTCATTAATGGTGGAGGATCGCCAATTAGTTTTGTTGATTGGGTGAACCAACAACTGTGAGATTGAAAAGTAAGATCAACAACAGAGATTTAGCGCGATAATGTTCATGGAAAAAGCGGATGCGATAAGGAATTAACCAAAAATTTGAATTCCTTTTGATTCTGCGACAATTGAAAGGTTGTCATATTACAGCTAAAATTTAGCAATTCTACTAATTTAGCAGAAATTCCAAATTTGGAGGTAGACGACTGATACTCCAAAGAAAATCCAAGAAGAAGTTCCACCTGAAATTGCAAAAATCGTTTGTAGATTTGAACGATTATCCATTACACCTGCACCCAGACCACCTTTTATCAAGAATAGTAATGTTGAATTATTGTAGTAATAACAACCATACTGTAATTCTACCATTAGTAATTGGTTGATTAATTAGATATCTAATGGCATAGTGATTTGTATGAATGAAAATTTTATAACCAATAATGTAATAACAAAATTTATTAATGGCATGAACAACAACTAAAAACTCCTTTTCTGTTACAGTGTAATTAATCTCTGTGGGAGTCAAATTTTTACTTGTATAGTAGATGGAATAAGTAATAAAATATTTTTGTCCCAAGATAGCTCCTAGAACTGTATCTAAAGCATCAATAAAAATATGGAATGGAAGGGCCTAATTATGTCCTCTTAAAATTGGTGCTTCAGTAATATTTTGTTTCAATGTCTCAAATGCTTTATGACAATCATAATTCTAAGAAAATTCACAATATTTTGTAAGGAGTTTGAAAAGTGGAGAGGGTATTTTTGTGAAATTTTGTATGAATGTCCTATAATATCCAGTAAATCCAAGAAAACTTCTTACATCTCTTTGAAAAATAGGAATTGAAATTTTAGAAATTATTTCTACCTTAGATGTATCCACTTTAATTCCATCACTCGAAATATGGTGGCCTAAAACAATCCCTTCATTGAACATCATAAAACATTTCTCATGGCTTAATGAAAGGTTTTCCTCTTTACATCTAACAAGAAATTTTTCCATATTTTCCATAGCTTCTTCAAAAGTATCACCATACATAGTAAAATCATCCATGTACACTTCCACACAATCATGAATTAGATAAGAAAAAATACCTAATACTGTTCTCCAAAATGTGGCAGGTGCATTACATAATCCTAAAGGAAGAACCTTATAAGAATATGTTCCCCATGGACATGTAAAATTAGTTTATCTTGACCTTTTGGTGCTAGTTGGATTTGATTATATCCACTAAAACCATCTAAAAATGAAAAATACTTCTTTCCTTCCAAGGTATCTAATAATTGATCTATAAAAGGTAGTGGAAAATAATCTTTTAAAGTATATTTGTTTAATTCCCTATAATCGATACACACTCTCCATTTTCCATTTTTGTTAGGAATAACTACTAAAGGTGACACCCATTGACTATCTGATATTGAATAGATAAAATTCACATTAAGTAATTTTTGTAATTCCTCAACAATTTCTCTTAGATTAGGATTCATCCTCCTCTGAGGTTGTCTAACTAGTTTGGCATTTTCTTGAATATAAATATGATGAATACAAGTTTTAGGATCAATCCCTTTCATGCCAGTGTACTCCCATGCATAAGAAGAAGAGTGTTTTTGTAGCATCTATATCAATTTTCTCTTTTGAAATCCTTCCAAATTATTGTTAATGTTCAATGTTCAATCTAGAAAAATTTCTACTTGAGAATTGCCTATTTTTTCCATAGAATGTAAAGAAATTTGGTGAGATGATAAATATTCAATATTGCATTGTTCCTGAAAACTTTGATCTTGTTCACAATATGAAGAATAATCATTTTTATTCATTAAATTATCAATTGATCTTCTTCATATAATTGTGAAAAAGTATAAACTAGTTGAAAATAATTAAAGTATTCATTATAATCATCTATCCAAATCTCACTTTCTACTTCAATTATTGTTTTTGCTGGAGGATACATGGTAAAATTCTTAATGGAATTTCCATCAGAGACATACATATCACTAGATCTACAATTTATGAATGTATCAGTGTAGCTAACCAAGGTCTACTAAAGATAAATGGATGGCCTCCTAAATTATTCTTGGGAGTTAAAATCATGAAATCTACAGGATATTCCCAAGAATCTAGAGAAACAGGCGCATCTTCTAATACTCCATCTGGTTTGATAACAGATCTATCTTCTAATTGTAATAATGTAGGAGTATTGAAGATTAGGAAGCTTAAGTTGCTCCATTATTTGTTTACTCATGATGTTAATGGCTACTCCTAGATCAATTGAAGTGTTTGGAATCTCAACACCATTGATATGAATTTTCACAATGGGACTACCAGGATCTAGATATTTTTAAACAATAGGTTTTCCCATCATGATATCAATAATTTTTCCTACCAATTGAATTTTTTAAATAGCTTTTCTTTTTCTTCCTGGTTTTCTAATGCATAGTTCCTTGATAGTTTTTGCAAATATTAGTATTTCCTTTATAGCCTGTAATAAATGAATTTTAATGCAAATATTATTGAGTTCATCTATCATATCATAATCTGGTAAAACAAATTACCTTTCTTTTCCTTTATCAATTTTGAGTCTTTAAGGAAAAGGTGGATCTTGCAAAGAAACAAAAGGTTGTTCTACTAGAGGAACTATAGGAGATCACTTTCTTTTCTCATCATTTGATAGTATAGGAACACATTCCTTTAAGGGAATTCTTTCTTGATCAAGATTCACATCTTTCTCAGGAACTTCATCCCCTTTATATCTTTGGATGGAATTTGTTGGTGACTGTTTTGGTAAAGGCCTGCCAGATCTAAGTTGAACATCATTTAGACCTAATGGGGTAATCATACAATATTGAAAATTTTGTCCTTTGACATTATAAATAAATTTTTGATTTTTATTGTTTGGATTTGGAAGTGGTTGGGCAGGTAGTTGATTGGGTTTTTGAGGAAATGGTAATGAAAGTTGTTGATTTGGATTTTGAAATTGAGAAAGTTGAGGAGGATAATATTGTGGTGGAAAAGAAGGATATGGTTGTTGGAATTTAGCATATTTTCCATAAGGTTTTTTCCAACCTTGAGCTCAAGATGGATTTTGAGATTGTCGGGGCAAAGGTTGCCATGGCATGGGTGTAGTCCAATTGTTCTATGGTTGTGCATATGCTTAAGTATTGAAACCTTGAGTCATATTTGATTGTTGATTTTTCCATGGTATTTTAGTAATAAAACAAAGAGATTCAACTTGGCTTGTCCCAAATTCATCTTGAAAAATAACTTTAAGACCAGGTATTGAAGGGAATTCCTTCGTGTTATGATTTTCAACACATATGACACAAATTTCTATACTATCAAGGAGTTATGTAACCAGATCACAAAATAGAAGAAAAAATAGATCAATTACTTCAAAATCATCCTCTTCGAGGGGGAAACCTCCTTTACATTACACAAATGAATAATTCTTGGATGATACAAATGACAAAAACTCCTTTCTATATATAGGAGTCTAAGGGGTCATAGTATAATCAAAGTCGACATAAAAATAATAATATAAGGGCACAACAATAACAATAGTGAGATTCTATGGGGCACAATAATAACGATATGGGGACAATAGGGGCACAACAATAACAATAAGGGATACAATGACAACAGTAATGGTGGAATCACTAGTATTATAGGGACCTAACATGTCCCTCTCCTTAAAAAAAGTTTTTCCCTCAATGCTTGAGTAGTTCTGGATGCTTTTTTATAAAATTCTCACCCTCACATGTGGAATCTTCAGCGGGTAAGTTCTTCCACTTGATGAGATACTCCAAAATTGATATATTTCATAGCTGTCGAGTTCTTGTTTCTGTGACTGCTTCAAGTTCCAATATGATTTTTCCTTCCTCGTCAAGTTTGGGAAATATTGTTTGAACTGGGAGTTTTTCACCTATAATCTTATTTAAGCATGAAACATGAAAAACTGGGTGCACTCGGGAAGCTACATGAAGCTCCAATTTGTATGCCATAGTACCAATATTTTGCAACACCTTGTATGAACCATAATACTTTGGTGATAATTTATTATCCTTCTTAGCTTGCTTGAGGGAAATTTGTTTATATGGTTGTAGCTGTAGGAATACCCAGTCACCTACATCAAAGCTTCTTTCACTGTGATGTTGATCTGCCTGTTGTTTCATTCTATTCTGCACCAAAGTGAGGTTATCCTTTAAGAGTTGGAGAACTTGTTGGTGCTCGATGTGATCTTCCACTGCTTGAACCTTAGAATTTTCTCTTAAATATGATGTGATGGATGGTGGATGATATCCATAAAGTTCCATAAATGGGGACATTTTTGCTGCAGTATGGATGTAAGAGTTATACCACCATACAACTAGAGGCAACCATTTGACTCATTGTGTCTGTATATCAGATACAAAGAAACAAATATATCCTTCCAAATATTTGTTTACTATCTCAGTTTTCCCATCATATTGAGGATGATAAGATGAGCTATGAGCTAACTTAGTACCAAGACAAGAAAATAATCATGTCCAAAAATTCCCAATGAAAATGGGATCTCTGTCACTTACAATAATCTTTGGGTTTCCATGTAGCTTTTGAATTGTTTCCACAAATGTAGTAGAAACTGTAATGGCTTTAAATGGATGTGATAATGCAAACAAGTGTGCATACTTGGTAATTCTGTCAACTACTACCATGATGACACTCTTTCCCTCAGAATTGGGTAAGCATGTGATAAAATCCATTGAAACCTCCTCGCAACGTTGTTTTGGAATGGATAAAGGTTGTAATAGACCTGGGGTCTTAATTGTTTCAACTTTATTTTGTTGGCAGACCAAACATTTCGCCACAAACTTTTGAATATCCAATTTAAGGCCATCCCAAAAAAATTCCTTCTTAACCTTGTGGTAAGTTTTTAAAAATCCCTAGTGCCCTCCTAAGGGAGAGGTGTACGATTCCATAAGAATATTTTGTTTGAGTTGGGAATTCTTACATAGGTATAAGCAACCTTTGTACCATAACGAATCATTTTTCTAGATAAATGTATCATATGTACTAGGATCTTGTTGTAACTCTTTAATGAGTGTCCACACTTCTTCGTCATTCTTCCATTCAACCCTTGCATCGTTTATCCAATCTGGTTGGATAATAGAAATATTGCAAAGAAATGCTTCCACAGCCTCATCCTTTCTTGAGAATGCATCTGCCACAACATTTTTCTTCCCTTTTTTGTAGATGATTTCAAAGTCATAACCCAACATCTTTGTGACCCATTTTTGCGGCTCTTCTGAAGATAATATTTGTTCTAAAAAGTATTTAAGACTATCATGATCCATTTTTACCTTGAAGTGTCTTCCCATTAGGTAGGGTCGCCATTTCTTAAGTGCATGTAGTATTGCCAACATTTCCTTCTCATAAATAGCTTTATGTAAATACTTTCCTTTGATTGGACGACTTTCGAAAGCACTAGGTCTTTCTTCTTGCATTAAAACAACACCAATTCCATTTCCTGAGGCATCACATTCCACAATAAAGGTTTTTGTGAAGTCCGACGTACCTACAACTGGTGCTTGGAACATTGTCTCTTTAAGATGTTCAAAGGCCTTCGTTGCTTCTCGAGTCCATGAAAATGCATATTTATTCAATATTGTTGTCATAGGTGCTGCTATTCACCCATAATTCTTAAAAAACTTGTGATAATACCCTGTCAACCCGAGAAATCCTCGTAGATGCTTTATGGATGTGGGGATTTTCCATTCCTTAATGGCTTTAATTTTGCTAGGGTCTACCTTCACACCTTCATGAGATACAATATACCCAGATATTCCACCTCTTGTACTCCAAAGAAACATTTGGAGGTTTTTGCATATAATTGTTTCTCCTCTAGTAGTTTGAGCACCCTGTCAACATGTTGAACATGATCCTTCTGTTATCACTCAGATTTTTCCTTAGAAGTTATCAAAAAAGGAATAGCCTGAGGTAACCACAAACCTAATATTTTAGACTCAGGTTCTAGCCAACCTGAGTCCAGAGAGGACTCTCTCCTTATAGTTTAACTTTGTTTTGGGCAAGATTTCAGGCTAGTTCTTAGTGCTCATGATTGTTTTTTTTTTATTGGGTGGTGGAATTAAGAAAACGGACGGGAAGAGAAAGTATTTAGGCCATTGGGCTATGGATTCAATCAAGAGCGGTTGAACTAGATCTGATCAATCACTAAGGTAAGAGTTCACAGGGTAGGCTAGCACAACAAAAGCAATTTTGTAGGTTCAAATGGATGAAGTAGTCCTAACCAGGGAAAAGGGAAATGAAGGATCCTTAACCGGGATTAAGATGAAGAAAGGAAGGATGATCAGTAGCAAAGGGCAATGAAGAATCCTTTGCTATGGATCAAAAAGGGGAAAACTATGGAAGTAAGGGAGAAAATAAGGATTCCTAGACCAAGATAGTTTAGAAGAAAACATATAGAAAGCAAACAGTTAAAACAGAGAGCATTTAAGCTAATTCTGATGATATCATTCCTTGTTTACTTTTAGGATTTTGTAAGAGACACATGAATATTTATAACATGAAGAGAAAACAATATTTAAACATGAAGAGATAATACTTATTTGTTCCAACTGTGCACAAGAATCCAGTGAAATGTCCTCAGCTTTATTTCAAATCCAGCAAAACCTGTCTAGTCTTGAAGACAAAAGCTCCTTGGCTCAATATAAACTATCTACAGAATTGTATTTTAATCCACACTAATTACTTCAATTTGTGAAGTATTTATACAAAATATGTTACAAAATATCTCATAACAAGATGAGAACTGCCTTCTTGTTGTCCCTTTTATTATGACTGTGTTGGCTATTGCAATTCGGATCTGGCTCTTTCAGTTGCTTGATACTTATGTGCTGGATTCACTTTGTGTATTTTACCTACTGATACTCTTTACCTATTCTGCTTTGACTCTTACCTGTTTTACCTGGCAGCCATGTTTTACCATATAGATTTACTGCAGTGACTTTATAGTAAATCTATTAGTTTTGTCCACCATTCACTGTCAGCTAATTTCATCCTTATCATTTTTCTGTATATCTTTTCAGATTCTGTATACTTAGAAAAATTTGGTTTGCTGGTAAACAAGTGCTTGACCTCATGCTCTATGAAAAATAGATTTTCCAGACTATCATATAGTACCTTTCCAATGGGCAGAGCTTTTACTCTTGAGGTACTAGCTTGGCTGCTAGACAATTTGTTTAATCTTTCCACATAATCATCTTGGGTCATCAGCTTGTCATTTATTATGATAGGAATATGAAGTCCTTTTTCTCTTAAAATACCATACTGTCATAAAACTGTCAATATCAGCTTGGATGCTTTGACACCTTTTTTCTAGATTGAGCATCAAGTTCCTTTTGGTGAGAACCTTCTTTATTTCTATGATGGATGCTATTCTATCTTCTATTTATAGTTCATCAAGCTGGTACCTGTTTTTGCTGTTCAAAAACGTTATCAATAGGTTGGCCGCTTCAGGCATATCTCCCAATTCTTCCCTTGTCTTGTGGACTGCTTCTGTAGCCACTTTTACTAGTTCAGTTTGTTCAAAATTATCTGAATAGATGGACAAACATCATTGATAGAATCAATGATGTTGGCCCAAAGAATTTCCTTCATATCTCCAAGTGGTTCTTGCAATGTTAAGTCCTTTTCAAGGAATTTTATTGTTTCTCCCATTCTTTGATTTTTCTTAACTTCTTCCTTCTGTTGTGTCTATGCAAGTTTGCAATCAATTTCCAAACTTAACACCTTTTCTCTAAGTTTTTTAAGCTTAGTAGCCTGGATTCTCATTTCCTCCATGGATTTTACCAATTTGGCTGTCTTTTTTTGTGGATGTCCCTGTGCTTGTAGATGTACTTGTAACTGGCAAAGTTGTATCTGGTGGAAGTGTTGGTACTAAGGAAGCAGCCAACATGGAGGGTACTGCTGTAGAGACTATAGGAATCACAGTCTGAGGAGTGGTGGCCAACTCACTCTGCTTAGACTATATCAAGTTATCTAGCTTTTTCTCTGTCTCTTTTAATTATTCATTCAGATTAAGGACTAAGTCCATAAGCTCTCCCTCCTTCTGAGTTTCCAACACTTTAGCTATCTGAGGATGATGTAGAGGGGGAATTTCGAGCTACTTCTTCAGTGCATCTATGTCATCGTTTTTCTTCTTAATAAGTTTTTCTGCAGCTTTCACATCCTTGGGATCATGTCCCAGTTCTATGACCAAGTCCTCTAAGGACTTTATTCTGGTATCCTTGGCCTATGAAGAGGCCTTCTCTAATTGGAATTGCGTTGATATATTATTCAGCTAATTCTGAAGTTGGTGGGATGCAATTGCCTTGTTGGTCAAGGTGGAGTAGACCATTTCCCCAGTCTTCTTGTGTAGCTCTATTTGGTCAATAGGATGGATATCCTTTGTCAATACTTCAAAGTCTATTTTCAGATAATTTTTTATTGACCTGGGTTGCTGTGTAGTCGGCTTCAAGAAACTCATCTGCATCTTACCTTCCTTTATGTCAAAGGATGACATTGGCCTTGTTTGATTTGTTGGAGCCATTTTAAGGTAGTGTGAATAACTTTGGGCCTTTAATCTTTCATTCTTGGCCTTGATTTATTTGTATTTCTCTTTTATTTCCTAGCTCTAGCCACTTGGAGCTCTAAAGGAGGATACTTCCATGCTCTGTTGTCTCTCTAGCATTTGAGCCTGTGAAGTGGAAGGTTCTTGTGTACCTCTAGAGGGTGTGGTCTGCTTGCTTTCTGTTCTTCCTGTACCTGTAGTTCCAGCTGTCTCGTCAGTATACTCCTGTTCTGAAAATGGATTCAACCTTTGCCTCTTGACATAAGTTTGGGCAATGGGTTTGCTAGAAGGAGTGGCCTCCTCTCTATTTCTTTTAATATTCCTCTCCTCATTTAGACGATTCTGTAAAATACGAGGATTTCTCATAATTTGTTCTGGCTGAGCAAGTTCTACTAATATTTTTAGTTGTTCTGATTCCTCTGGTTGCTCTAATGGTTCTGGTTGCTCTGATGGTCCTTCTTCTGCTGTTTGCCCACTGTGTCCCTGTGATTTCCTTTGAGATTGAGTTTCTCCTGGCACCTGTACAAATGAATCCTCATCAAGTCTTCTATCTAAATCAATCAATACATTATTGACAACAGTTTCTATGCTATCCCAATCTACCAAAGTGTTTTCCACCCATTCAAGCTGATTTGCATACTGTTCAATTTCAGGGATTCTATGGTGGATATAAGGAGATAATTTATTCTTTTGTCTCCTATTGCAAATGAACTCCAAAGGGTCATAATTCCAGATAAAACTTTGTTTCAGTTTTAGCCTTTGGAGGATTAATTCTGCTTCCTTTCTTGCTTCCCTACTATTACATATGAAAGGGCCAAGTTGATCTTTTATCCTAAGTTGAGCTTTCTTCTTGGCCTTCACAAAATGCACCTCATATGAATTGATCATTTGCCTGTAGTACTCCAGGGCAAACAATCTCATAGGGAGGTATCTAGGCAGTTTGTAGGGAGCCAACTCACATCCATATATTTGATTTCATTGTGGTTTTGGTACAAGTACCAATCCCCCACTCTATACTATTTTGACAACTGAAGGACCCTCCTGATATCTACATCGATTCTAGGGGGAGGGCTTCCTAATAGCATAGTTGTCACTGGGTGCACAAAGAGATCTATGAAATCAGTATAAGAATATTGGATTAATGAAGTCCAGAAGACCACTGATCTAGGGTTGCCTCTAGTATCAATTTTTTGGAGGGTCATTGGAAATTTATCAGCTTGATAATACAAGAACAGATGATAGAAAACTGAAGAATATTTAAACACTCTTTCATTATCCATCCTCATGAATTGATCATGCATGTTATCAACAATGAACTTAGCATAGTCAAACATGATGGCTGGGGGTTTCCCAGGATAGTAGATAGACATAAAGGCTATAATGATTTCATCAACAAATTCACTTGTAGTCTGGCCTAATAAACTGGATACCATGTCTATGATTTCTTGGCCAGATAGTCCACATGTAAGGGGGAGAGTCCTTTGGAGTGTATTTTTCTTCCCTGATGAAGGTCTAGAATAACCTATCAAGTTTGATTGATATGAGTGTAGGGAATCTGTTCAGCAAATCTCTGACAGAAAGAGGAGTTAAGCTTTGGCCTGGTTGTAATTGCAGCATTCATTTATGGACTCAATAGTGATGGTAAATAATACAGAATGATCAGGGGTCATCACTGCCCTTTGGCTAGGATTGTAGTTCATATGGCAGTAATGGATAATCTCTGGGAAGATATGAACTCGAGGGAACTGGTACTTGGGTAAACCTGATTCCCAAAGTCCAATATAGTCTGCACGGTTCAGGTACTGGTCTCTGTACCTGTAGTATAGTTTCAAAGAGGATTCTTGGACAGAGCTATCTTTAATCTGAAAATCTTTATCTGCTAGTGAGAGATGGTATAAATCCTTGTGAGGAGTAGAAATGGGCATGACATTCAATGAAATTGGGGCATCCATCCTTGGTTCTTATGGATTCAAGGACGGGGGCGAAGGGCTTTCAGTGAAATTGGGAAAAACTGGTCTAATTCAAGGTATTTTGGAGTCACCAGGCAACTTATCTTACTAAATTACTTAGTAATTTGAAGCAATTTAGTTCAGGTTTGGGAATAAAACAAGGTTTCTCAGCGAATTTGGGGTAAATACCTGGTTTCAGATTTTGAACAGAGTAATGGCAACTATGCACTGTTTGCTGGAAGCACACGGGATTGCAAGGTGGTCTAGAGTTTCAGCAGCTTCAGTAAATTGGCAGTTGGACGTAGGTTGATGGTTGCACATACTCTGGTGCTTGCATGGAGGTCTGAGCAGTCTTTTTCATGATAAAACAAAAAACAATGAGTTTTTTAGTTTTATTCGTAAAGTCAATGATTTTGGCGAGTACACTGGGAAAAGGACACTTGGCGTTAAGCAGGAAATGTGACATTTTGTCGTTTAGTGGGAGGCGGTAAGCGGGATCGTATCGCACCACTTTTGGGATAAAGTGGTTTTGGGGGGAGGCCGCCCGATGCCATTCATCAAGCACCACGTAGCAGCGGGGTGAATAGTGAAACCACCCATATCGAGCAGGTAAAGGTCGGCCTTCGGAGGCCTCCCGATATGAGCGTCGACTGTTGGATCAAAAGGGGTCAGATCGCATGGTGATTGGGGTGATGATTTGATATGAGGTTTAATGGAGGGGCCCAACGGGGTTTTAATGCGTGGAGGGATTAATTAATTGCGGATTAGGGAGGTTTAATGACATTGGGAGTGATTTCATTGGCGGGGATAGATTATTAATTAATCACTAATTGATTAATTAATCTCTTTTATTTGGCGGTGGGTCATGGTTATTAATTAGTCACTGATCGATTTAATTAGTCCCTTAATTATTCACTAATAGAGTTTATGTTTCAACCTTTAGGGATAGGATATTAACATATGGGTTTAATAAAATATAAGGGAAAGGGGTGTTTTTGGGATTTAATAAATAAAGTTAGAAGTTAATATGAAAAAAGGCGGAAAAACGAAGTGTGCTAAGTATAATGTGTGTTGAATTTATTTACATTTTCACATAAAACATTATAACTTAGGCTAAATGCACATTTGTGGGTTTTTGTGGAAAAGGGGTTTGCTTGGAGGTGATTACTTTTTCTAGGCAAATGGCGCTTCTACCTTAGGAAAATGGATTTTTTTAGGGGAAATGAGTGAATTATGGAGGGGGTGAATGCTTATAAGGGGCTTTTTAGTACTTAGGACCTATAAGTTATTGGGCCGAGGGTCTGGTCCCTCTAGATGTCAAAGAAATTCTCTAAGCCCCTTTAACTTAAGGTTTTAGGTACTTTAAGACTTTATTGGAAATTAGTTAAGTGAGAAATGAAATGAATGAGTGAAGTTAATCAATTAGCTTTGTGCACCTTGGTAAATGCTCAATTATCATCCATACTTTAGAAATTTGATGATGAGGGTAAATGATATGATCTTATCTAATCATTCATCACAATTCTGTAACCATCCAACTACTTACCCATCTACTCATCCTACCATTTTTTCTACTCTTTATTAGGGTGCACTTAAGCTGGCAAACCCTTATCAAAACCTTTTTCTTTTCTTTCTGCAAAAGTAATCTATCTATGTCTAACCTTATTACATCTAAGGGCTCAGATTAAACAATTGGACTCCTTTTATTTACTCTACCTATCTACTTATCTACCAAGATTAAACAGTTTGGTCAGATTTTATTCTTTATCTATAAACATGAAATTCAAAACATGGAATAACCAAGATTAAACATATTGGCTATCCATGGATTGTGGCAAAGGTAACAAGCTACACACAATCTTTTTATTCTATATCAAAAGTAAATGGTAGTGGCATTTTGACTTGCACACTTTCATGGTCTTTTTCTTTATTGGGGTTCATTTTTTCATCTTTTTTGACCTTTTTCTTCTTTTTGTCCTTTGATTTTTCTTTTAGGACATACCCTCTTTACATTTTTTATTTTTTTTTCAATTTTTCAAATATGGAAAACATTTGCAGGAAGCAAAGGTATGTACATATTACAGATTTGACCTCAGCTATTAAAAAATTATGACTCCTATTGGTATAGGAACATAACGACTTCCAAGGCTTGCTGTATATTAGTATATCATCAAAAAATACTAACAAAAATTTTCTAAGGAAGGGTTTGAAAATGGAATTCATCAAACCTTGAAATGTAGAAGGTGCAATGGTAAGGCCAAAAGGCATGACAAAAAATTCATAATGACCCTCATGAGTTCTAAATGTTTTTTTTGGAATTTCTTTAGTCTTCATTCTGATTTGATGATATCCTGAATGAAGATCCAACTTGGTGAAGTAAATTGATCTATGCAATTCATCCAATAATTCATCAATGACAAGAATGGGAAATTTATATTTAATAGTGAGATTTTTGAGCTCCCTATAATCCAAACACATGCGCCATGACCCATATTTCTTGTGCACCAATACTACTGGAGTAGAGAAAGAACTTTGACTAGGTTGGATTATACCAGCCTCTAGCATTTCTGCAACCATACGTTCAATTTCACTTTTTTGGGCATTGGGATATATGTAAGGCTTGATATTTGGAGGAACACATCCTAGAATCAAATTAATAGAATGATCATGATCACGAATAGGTGGGAGGCCTTTGGGAGTCTCAAATACCTTGGAATGATTGTCCAAGACTTTTTGGAGATCTAGAGAAATAGATGATTTCGATGTGGGAACATCTAGCGAACATAATTGTGTAATTACTCCTCATTTTTATTTATTTAGAAGCTTTGTCATTCTGTTAGAGCTGATTACCTTTCCCAGTTTCCCTGTGATATCCCTTAATTCAACTTCCTTTCCTTCTAAAGAAAATTTCATGAAAGTTCTTGAAAATTAAAAGCTATTGTACCCAAGGATTGTAGCCATCGGACTCCTAGTACAACATCAGTACCACCCATTGGAATGGAAAGCGGGCTACTCAATACATATTCTCCCATGGATAGCTTGGTATTATGGCACTTTCTAGAGCAATTTATGGTTCCTCCACTTGCAACCATCACTTGACACTTTGGTGCTAAATATAGGAAGCAATTCAATTCCTTGGCTATCTTACAATGAATAAAATTTTGGGTACTTCCCAAATCAGTCAACACTATTACATTTTTCTTCTTGATATGTCCTTCTATCTTGATAGTTTGAGGAGTGGTAATTTCGGCCAATGCATTACAAGATATGGTTGGATTCATTTCTTATTTCTCTAGGGTTTGTTCCTATCCACTTCTTTTGGCATTTATTGTTCCTTTTCTTCCTCCTCTTCACAATCTATGTAAAATAATTTCTTCTCAGCACACTTATGAACTTTAGTGTATTTGCTATCACAATTGTAACAAATCCCTTTTGCTCTTTTTTCTTCCAATTCTTGTGGTGTAAAACTTGTAGGTTGTGGAAGGATAGGGGCAACAACATTTACATCTTTATAGTTGTGAGTGGTAGGCTTCCTCATTGCCATAATTTTTCTTTCCATTTTTCTTGCCAACCTGAATGCCTTCTCCAATGAATCAGGTTCCCAAAGGCGAACCTCATGTTGGATGTTATCCTTTAGAGTACCTATGAACACATCAATCCTATGCTCCTCTGGAATATATTTTACACTTATATTCAATTTTTGGAAGTCCTTAATGTGCTCCATCATGGAACCCTTTTGTTTGAGATTTACCAATTGGCTAAAAAAAGTGTTGTTTTTTGTATCCTCAATATGTGGTATCATTTATTCCATAATAAATTACCCAAGTGAAAATTAGTTTACGAGAGAAAAGCCATCGATACCATACAAACTGATTTGGTTCCAAATATAAAGTTGCAATGCGTACCTTTTGTGTGTTTTTCACATTATGGAGGTCGAAATATTGCTCCATCTGTAGTATCCATGTTACGGGATCCTTGCCATCAAACTTCCTCATATAGTTCTTTGGAACATGGTGGGTCTTCAATCCATCAATAGAGTCTATAAAATCATGATTAACATTTCTTTTGTTCTCATCATGAGTTTCCTTTACTACCCTTTTGCCATTAGTAAGCATTTGTTATAGCAAATTTGTCAAATTTGTCTTCAAATCTTCCATGTCGCCTTTAAGTTTTTCTTCTATACCATCTATCTTAGCTTCCATGCCTTTCATTAAACCATCCATATTAGCTTCCACTTCATCCATCTTAGATTCCATGCCTTTCTTTAATCTATCCATCTTAGTTTCTGTTACTTTTTGTGATAGTGAATTTTGTTACACTTGGTCTTGTAATTTTGATATATCATGTTGCATTTCTTCCTCTTCTTCATGAGTCATGATAGAGTTTTCAGGTTGCTTACTAGGTGTTTCAATTTTCTTTCTTCTGAGCATCGATTAATGATAATAATTCCTCACTATACCCTTTGAATTCCTTCAAACTAATTTTTCAAACCAAACTTATGCAAATTTAAAAAAAAACCACACTCCTTTTTTCACTTTATAGGAGCTTGATATTTAATCTATTGTAGATCTGTAATTTTGGATCTCCAAAGGTCTTAATTTGTGTCGTGCGACATCCCTATGAGTCCTATTTCCAACCCCACAAGTCTGATCAAGATTGGATTCTCCAAGGAAGAGTTATGCCAAATCTCCCACGATGACCTGATTATAGACTGGTTTAGTAGAGCGAAATTGTATGAAGTTCCATGTGTCACTGTTTTTACCTTAGGACCTGAAACGGATATAAAAAAATTACAGGTCGTCCTCTTGCTGTAACATTGTACGAAATTTCAATCTGATGCTTAGAGAAAAGTTATGACGATTTCCCCCAGGTCACCTGTTTGGGATGTAATTCGGGAGCCTACAAAATCCCTAACTTCCTCAGATCATATCTCTGAAAATATGGCAAGACAAGATCTGAAATTCGGACCTGAGGTTAAGAATGCTTTTGGATCAAAAGGATTTTTGTTTTAGCTTATGAAACTTCATGCTGAAAAAATTATAGTGAAAATGTCACGATGTGATGTTTGGAGCAACGAAACTCTAGAATCCACAGCTTTGATACCAAATGTTGTCTAACCAACTCACAAAATAGAAGAAAATATAGATCAACGACTTCAAAATCACTCGCTTTGAGGGGGAAACATCCTTTAAATTACACAAATTAATAATTCTTAGATGATACAAATGAAAATACATCCTTTATATATATATGAGTCTAAGGGGTCACAATATAATCAACGCTGACATAACAATAATAATATAAGGGCACAACAATAACAATAGTGGGCTTCTATGGGGCATAACAATAACAATATGGGGACAATAGAGACACAACAATAAAAATAAGGGCTACAATGACAATAGTAATGGGGGAATCATTAGTATTATAGGGACCTAACACAAGGGGACATTCTCTTAATGCATGTTTCTTTCTACACTTAGGACATAAAATAGATAATGCAACATTCTCGGTTTTTTGCTTGTTTTGTATATTAAGGGGTTATAGTTGTTCACTGAGACTCCCTAAGATATTTGTTCTGAAATTATCAAGCAAATTTCCTATTTTATGTCTACTTATTGTTCTAGTTGCAAATTTATTAATTCTGGACTTCACAGGATCTCTCGGAGTTTTGCTAGTTCTAGCCTTACCCATAGAGATATGTTTACACAAATCATATATTTCTCCGAATGAAAGTTGTGAAACATCTCCCTTTCCCATTAAATGCAGAAGATCAATCCATTCATCTTTGATGGATTTTAACAAAAGATATTTTAGTGTTTCATCATCCAAACTATACATCTAATCTAATTTGATGTTGTAAGAAAATCTTTCAACTAGGTCTTCAAGGCTTTCATCCTATTTTTTCATCATCTTAAAGACTTCATTATTGAGGCTATGGGGAATACTGTAATCCTTGTATTTTTCTAAGAACAAACTTTTCATTTCATCCCATGTTCCTATTGTATGTGTTCCTAATCCCATAAACCATTTAAGTGCTTCATCTTTAAGAGTTGCTGGAAACAATTTCAACTTTTGAGGATCAAGTAAGTAGTCATAAGTTCTACATAGAACTTCAAACTCAAAAAGAAATGTTTCAGGGTCCTCATGTCTTAAACCATGGAAATTAGGGAGGATGGAGGGTGAGATGTTCATTGTGGTTGTGGTGTCTTCATCAAAGATTGGAAATCCATAAGGATCTGGTTCTCCCCTACCACCTCTACCACCTCGACCTCCACCTCCTCCTCTATTTCCTCCTCTGCCTCTTCCACCTCCAATCCTAAATTCACCACCATCTACATTATGCACTTCTCCTTCTCCTTTCCTTGCCATTGTAGATTTTGCAGAGCTAATATAAGGTTCTATAATACGATTATTTAGATCTTCTTCTGGTTCCTCTATTAATGGTATGTTAAAATAAGTTTCTTCTTCTTATTCTTCACTAAGAACCTCTAGTTCTTGTCCTAGAAGTTGTTCACCTATTGAAGAGAGGAAGATTACTCCTTCTATTGGAGATGTAGGTTCGTCAACTACAACTTCGATAGAAGAAATTGGTGAATCTCTAGGTTGGATTTCAGATGATATATGCACCTCAGGAAGTGTATGTCTACCTGCCAATGATGGGATGTGAGTATGGTTGGATGGTGTGGCACTACGAGGTCTAAGTGGAGTGAGTGGTGATGTTGGAATTGAACATATACCTCTACTTATAAATCTACCCCTAGAATCTCTTTCTCTATGCATGTTTTTTTTTTAATCATTTTTCAATTTATTTAAATTAAAAATTTCTAAAAATGATATACGAGAATGGAATCTTATATACACTTCCCGGGAAATGGCGCCAAAATGTTTGGTAAATCAATTGTTATTTCCAACCCTTGAATTCTCAAAAAAATAAAATAAAAATAAAAAATTGAATATTTATATTACTAACTAATATTTTAAAATTAATTTTATTAATTTAATTATTTATGTTATTATTATTATTATTATTAATTTTACTTTATTAATATATTAATATATTTGAAATTAATTTATTTTATGTTTTACCTATTTTATTATATTAATTTATTGTATAACCATATATATATCCCCTTATCATAGTCAAACTAGCCGTTATAACTCACTAATATTTTTATTTAACAGTTCAAAATTAATTTTATTCTTATTAATTAATATATTTAAAATTATTTATTTATTTATTATTATCATTTAATGATTTTACCTATTCTAATATACATTTCTAACAAATTTTTTAGGTTTATTAATATATTTAAAATTAATTGATTTGTAATTAATTTATTTTATGTTATTCTATATTAATAACTGAAATTTCCTTTATATAAATACAAATAAATAAATAATATAAATTAATATAATACCTCTTATCATGGTCAAACTAGCCGTTATCAGGTCAAATTTAGCTGTTGTCTTTTTAGTTGTTACCTCATCGTGAAATCTGAGTCAGTGGATATTCTGCCCTATCTATTTAAAGTGCTTAGCCAGATCTGCTCATTCAACTTGTCCTGACGATGAGCCACACTAGTTGGTTCGAAACGCATCGACAAAAATTTCTCCATGTGATTTTCGCCGAAGAATTCTTAAAAAATCAATTGTTCTTAATTTCTTTCATTAATTATTAACCAGGATTTGTGTACTTGGGAAATGTATGTGCACTATATATGATAGGATTCTTCTTGTGAACTAATTGATTCTAGAAATGAAACCAATTCTAAGGATGGACACAAATTGAAGAGTAATTATGCACATGTTCTTTCAATCTAAAGTTATATTAAATCCTAATTCGCTGAATTGAAAACATCTTCTAAGCAGAAATTGAAAATCTATCTTAAGTTGCAGAATTCAAAACTTTCCTCTATGAAAGTAAATGATGAAAAACCAAATTTCAAGAAAGAAACAATCTAACTCTATTTTTGAGAATTCAAAGCATTATGCACTATCTTGCAAAAGGAATCTTTTATGCTAAATTGCAACAAAGAAATTCTAGATTAATTGCGTGAAAGAAAATTGCCATAAAGAGTCTACTTATAGAAAATGAAATGAAAATATTTATAACTTGAGAATGATTACTTGTGTGCGTATTTATCCTCTAAAGAGTGTTTCATTAACAATTAAGAAATCAATTTAAACTATGAAATTATCAAGTGCTAGACAGAAGATGCATTCAATAATTGAAATCTTTTTAATGCTTTTCTATTTATGAGCACTCTGCAACCAAATGAAAACAATCAGAAATGTAACTATAATGGAAACAAATTCTTGAAAAAAATAATAATTCTAGAAACAAAACAAAAACTATGAATGAGACCTCACATCTCACAGGGGGCCCTCCCGTGAGTGCAAGTTGATTAATGATCACAGGATATTTACACACACATTGGAAATAACATTTATTTATATTATGAAACAGAGTTTCATCAGTCTTAGCCACAAAAGAGTTATAAACTTAGAAATAAAAACCTTATTTGTCTTGTCTTTCTTACATAATTTATACAAATTATAAAACGACTTGAAATAGTCTTAAGCTGATATGCTATGAATCATTTCGACACCTACGAGACCGATTTAACTTGGAGTTCAATCTATTTATGACTTGCTATTGAAAAATCACTTCATAGGATATTTTATCTCGATCTATAATCTTGACAACTGATCCAATCTTCAATCTCACTCGCTTGATGTTTGTTATTTCTTCGCTACCTATGTTTGATCGCTACATGTAGCTTCGAGGTTTTGCTTTGCCTTTGACTTCAAGATTTCTTAACCCGCGTAGCTTTCCGAGTGATGCAAGTAGGTGGTTATCCATATGGGAGCAATTTGTCACCTTTTGGTAGTCCTTTTCCCTTACTGGAGTGTTGCAACCTGTCTAACAATGGATTTTTCTGTAGAAACAAATATTAGCTGCAAAATATTTTTAATTCTGTAATTGTAAGAATATTTTCATTATAATTCATTAAGAAGCAGAGATTCTAATTATGGACAATGAATACCTTTTTGAGAGTTTACCTTGACCTTAAACATGTTGAGTTTGCTACAAATTGGTGATAAGAAGGTGAAATAAGATGAAATAAGAGGGCAAAAAGGATAGTAAAAAAGAAACAATTCCAAACTTCAATGCTAACCCTAGGGCATACATCAACATAGCATTAACAAAAACAAAAATGTTTATTTTTTTATTTTATATTTTTATAAGAGTGGCACAAGTCAAATAGATTAATTCCTTCTCAATCTAAGGCATATGGAGTCTAGGATACAAACTGTTCTAGGGTTTCTTTGGAGTGATTCTAAATTCAAACAAAATAGGCTAATAAATTAACTTACCCTATGAATTAAATTTAGCTTTTCAATTTTCTAGATGATTAAGGGAAAAAAATCCTATCTCTATTCCTCAAATACTTGGAGGAAGGGTTTACTTCAACACGGGACAATGAAGTGAATACCAAATAAACTAACTTAACATATGAAAATTAATCCCTTGGAACATAATTCCAAGATAAAGAAAATAAAATAACTTACTTTACCATACAATATTGAAGATCCACTATAAGCATACATGAAGAGAGATTGCATCACATCACAAGAGCCACCCAAGAAATTCGCTCAACTAGACCTTCATTATGCACAAGAGAGAGATCACTAATGAATATAAGTTTTGGTCCAAGTGTGATAATGAATACAAGAGGTAAATCAACCCTCTATTTATATGAGAGAAACTAGGTTGATTTATCCTCAATTAGGATAAACTTGTTAAAAACATACTAAGACCATGATGCAAGGTGAATAGGTCATCAATTCGACCCCAAAGGTAGACAAAATAATGAAATAACATGAAAATGTGCCTCAATTAATCCACACATAAGAGTATAAAAGTCTCAAAGATTGATGTAATCTTTTAAAGTGCATGTTTGTCCATGAAAAGATGCAAGGAATGAACCAAGGGGTTTACCTCATCCAAAAAATCATGTATCCTCATCAAAATGGTGCCTCTTCGCAACATAAAATCCTCTCAAGGCCAACTTCATTATGTATAAATCCCACGTCATCATCAAATGCATTAAAAGGGTGATGTCATGTTAGGGTATTACCTCACCAAGTTAAAAGGTACAAAAACCCTTTTGTAGGGATACCAACTCATGATCAACATTAAGCATCCCAAAAGTAAGATAAATGTCCATTAAAAAGGTACAATGCCAACCTACGGGTGTCTTGTCATCTCCTAGGAACACCTAATATCCAAGCAACATCTTAGCCTCGATCAACAATGTTCAAGGTCCCAAGTTTGAGGGATAGTATCATCAAGTGTGTTGTGTCACCCTCAAGGTCATACATTTTCAACCATTTTATGGGGTTGATGTCAAGTTTTATTTATTTTTATATGCTTTATTAATCATCAAATTTTGTTGTAATTTTTTCCTTGGTTTTCTCTCAAATTTCACTTTCATTTCACATAGTTTTTACACAATTTTAACAACTAAGTTTTTTGTTATGATAAATTATTGTTTTACCATAATTTTCTAGCCTAATACCATAGTTTATTGTAGCCTTGAGTTCTTATTGATTTTGTGTGTTTAGGTAACTTATTTGAGACTCCTTAAGCTAACTCCAACCTTTAGTTTGACACATAGATCCCTTGAACATAAATCTTGAATTTCATCAACCATCCACCAAAACCCCTAAATTGTCATACCTTTATCCAATGTATTTTTGTTAGAGGATCCTTAGGGGGGATTTAACTTAAGATCCTTGGATTATTTGATCCCTAGGCCCTACTAGGGAAGCCTCCCTTGTGTTGGATTATGTCCTTCACTAATGAGAGGGAAGTAGTTGCTAAGGTGACACTGGTAACACTTTTGTGTCTTGCACATTGTCTAGGTCACCTAGCGAGGCTGTGCACTAGGTGCAATATTTCGTTATAATAGATATTATAGACACATTGTCCATTTTTTTGTTATAACTCCAACTATAAGCTCGAAGATGTGCAAACCAACATATAGTAGCTTGACAATTTCTTTGCAACCCACCATGCTATATCATGAAATGATGCACCTAGTCAAACATTTGATGAACCAAATAAAGCTTATACATAGATTGTCCATCCTCTGTTACAACTCCACCTATAGGCTCCATGGTATGAAACAATAATTTCTGGTAGTCTAACAATTTGCTTCATAGATTGAAGTTCGTGTTTTTCATTCCAATTCCTATAAGATGATAGCAAATTGTGTATAACAATTATGCACATTCTCAACATCTTCTTTGTTGTCAATAGATGATAATAAGAGAATGGTGATTAATTCATGTGTTCTTGTTCATTTAGTTGGAAACTTTTTTTCTAAGAGAGAAAACTCATATTCCATATTTCAATAAAAAATTTAATATGCATCAAAGGAATGGAAGTTGACACTACCAAAAACCTAATCTCTGTACTTCAATCCTAACTAACAAAATAAATCAGTAGCCTATATCATATACCACCTTCCCAATGCTCTAGACACATATAGCTTTCCCTTTTAAAAATAAAAAAACATACATCCTAAAATACCTTGAAGACTTAAAACGTAGTTTACATTACTAGATATTCATAAGACTTGATTTCCATGAATAATTAACATTGGAAAACAAAATGATATTTTTTTGAGAGCTTTCCTTCATTTGACTCTGCATTATATAACTTACCGTCTTGAAAATACAATGCCTCTTTGGAAACTTTGTATGCTTCCTTGTTAAATTACATGTATACATGATTAAAGGAGACATTTATGAATTTGTTTCTTGCCTTGGATTCTGTTTCCATGATTGGATGTAACAATGCAATTTCTATCATATATCCCACTCATCCATTCAATGACGAGTTTGAAATCCCCCAACTTTGGATATTCCTCTTTCAAATGCAATTTTGAGAAGAACTCAAAGTGCATAAAATTATCCCTTATTGTTTTTCCCTAACCCTACTGGAACTTTAAAAATAATGAAGTGATTTCCTTCAAGTGGATTTTTCCATTTACAATATAAGGTATCTAGGACTCCTTGATATGCATCATAGAAGAACCCCAAGCCACATCATTGCCAACCTCTAGTTCTAGCAGAGTTCTTGTTTTCTTTACTTTTTCCAATTTCCAAATTCCTCCATAAGCCTATCTTACCTAGTTATAGGCTTGCATGTGTAGAGTTTCCTTTCCCTAAAATACCATGTCATATTTTGCAATCCATATGACACAATTCTCTATACCACATAATGCATCAAATTCTATCATTTATCTATACCATTCCTCAAAGTAGGAATAAAAGACTCACCTTCCCACTTCCTTTTATCTTTAGTCAACTTCAATGCCCCTACCTATACATCTCTTACACATGGAAAATGAAATGATATATGGTCCAAATTAATGGAAATTTGAGGTCTAAAATGGGCTTGATAAGGAAAATAATAAATAAGAGTTATGTTTTTTCAAAGGGAAATAAAAAAAAGTACTTTTTTAAATCATAAATTTGAATTATCTCCTTATAAGTTTACTCAAATTTCAAGTATAGGAATTAGCTGGATGTGGGATTAAGTTCCACATTCAATGAGCACCCGCTATGCATAATGTTGGTAGAGTCGTAATGATTTTTTTTATGCATTTCCAGCTTATCTCACCATTGGTTTATTAAAAGTATGAAAAGTGGGTGATTTTTGGATGAGGAATTAAACCCCTCATCCAAAAAATGTACACTTGAAATTTCAGTAAAACTATAAGGAGATAAGTTGAAAATTCAATTAAAAAGTTATTTTTATGATATTCCTTCCAAACATATTCACCCTTATGGTTGACATAATCATCTTGAACCTTTTGGTTCTTTTAAATTTGATTTTTGATAGTACATTATTTGTTTTAAGGCTCATCTTTTCCCTCATAATTCTCCTAATAGTATAGTCTCCTCTTTGATCTTACACATGGCACATCTACCTATCCCTTTCCATTCTCACTTATGGAAATGATCCTAAGTAGGAATATTATGATAAAACCAACCAAATAAAAATCCTTGTTTTCAATGGCCTATTCAACATTAATATGTAATTCGACCACAATTTTTGTTATGCATGATTTCTGTTATGCAACCAACTCACAAAAAGATAGATCAATGAATTAAAATGTATCCTCTTCGAGGGGGAAATCTCCTTTACATTACATAAATGAACAATTCTTGGATGATACAAATGACAAGGCCCCCTTTCTATATATAGGAGTCTAAGGGCTCACAATTTAATCAGAGCCTACATAAAAATAATAATGTAAGGGCACAACAATAACAATAGTGGGCTTCCATGGGGCACAATAATAACTATATGGGGACTACATGGGCACAAAAATAATAATAAGGGGTTTACATGAACAATAACAATAAGGGGTTACACTAGTTGTATAAGGACCTAACATGCACCTATCATTCAAAAAAGTGTAGTCCTCAACACTTGAGTAGTTCTCAATGCTTCTGTACAAAATTCTCATCCTCCCATGTGGAATCTTCAGTGGATAAATTCTTCCATTTGATGACATACTCTGAAATTGATCGATTTCATAGCTGTCGGGTTCTTGTTTCCGTGACTGCTTTAGGTTCCAATATGATTGTTCCTTCCTTGTCAAGTTCTAGCAATATTGTTTGAATTGGGAGCTTGTCACCTATAACCTTCTTTAAGCATGAAACATGGAAAACTGGGTGCACTCGGGAAGATGCAAGAAGCATTAATTTGTATGCCATAGTACCGATATTTTGCAACACCTTGTAAGGACCATAGTACTTTGGTGATAATTTATTATCCTTCTTATCTTTCTTGAGAGACATTTGTTTGTATGGTTGTACTTGTAAAAATAGCCTACATCAAAACTTCTTTCATTGCGATGATGATCTACCTATTGTTTAACTCGATTTTGCACCAAATTGAGGTTATCCTTTAAGAGTTGGAGAACTTTACCACCATTCAACTAGAGGTAACCACTTGACCCATTGTGTTTGTTTATTAGATACAAAGCAATGAAGATACCCTTGCAAACATTTTTTCACTATTACAATTTTCCCATCAGTTTCAGGATGATAAGATGAGCTATGAGGTAATTGAGTAACCATACAAGAAAATAATTCCGTCCAAAAATTTCCAGTGAAAATGGGATCTCTGTCGCTTACAATAATCTTTGGGTTTCCATGTAGCTTTTGAATTGTTTCCATAAATGTAGTAGCAACTATATTGGATTAAATGGATGAGATAATGCACAAAAATGTGCATACTTGGTTATTCTATCAACTACCACAATGATGGCACTCTTTCCTTCGAACTTGGGTAAATTTGTGATAAAATCCATTGAAACCTCCTCCCAACGTTGACTTGGAATGGCTAAAGGTTGTAACAGACCTAGGGTCTCAATTGTTTCAACTTTATTTTGTTAGAAAACCAAACATTTCACCACAAAATTTTGAATATCATATTTAAGGTCCTTCCAAACAAAATCCTTCTTGACCCTGTGATAAGTTTTTAAAAATCCCGAGTGCCCTCCTAAGGGAGAGGTGCGAAATTCCAAAAGAATCTTTTATTTGATTTGGGAATTATTTTAAATATATAAGTGATATTTGTACCATAATGAATCATTTTTTCAGCTAAATGTATCAAATGTACTGGGATCTTGCTGCAACTTTTTAATGAGCGTCTGAACTTCTACACCATTCTTCCATTCATCCCTTACTTTAGATATCCAATATGGATGGATAATAGAAATGACACAAAGAAATCCTTCCACATCCTCATCCTTTCTTGAGAGTGCATCTATAACAACATTTTGCTTCCCTTTTTTGTAGATGATTTCAATATCATAACCCAACATCTTTGTGACCCATTTTTCTTCACTTATGAAGGTAATATTTGTTGCAAAAAATGTTTAAGAATATCATGATCTATTTTTTCCTTGAAGTTTCTTCCCATTAGGTAAGGTTGCCATTACTTTAGTGCATGTAGTATTGCCAACATTTCATTCTCATAAATAGGTTTGTGTAAATACTTTCCTTTTATTGGATAACTTTCAAAAGAAATGGGTCTTCTTTGCATTAAAAGAACACCAATTCCATTTCCTGAGGCATCACATTCCGGAATAAAGGTTTTTGTGAAGTCTGGAATAACTAAGACTGGTGCTTGGCACATTGCCTCTTTAAGATGTTCAAAGGCCTTAGGTTCTTCTAGAGTCCAAGAAAATTCATCTTTCTTCAATAATGATGTTATAGGTGCTTTTATTCTCCCATTATTCTTAACAAACTTACGATAATACCCATTCAACGAGAGAAATCCTCAAAGATTTTTTATAGTTGTGGGAATTTTCCATTCCTTAATGGATTTAATTTTTTTTTATGGTCTACCTTAACAGTCTCATGAGATACAATATGACCCATATATTCCACTTCCTGAACTCCAAAAAAACATTTGGAGGTTTTTGTATAAAACTGTTTCTCCTCCAATAGTTTGGGCACCCTGCCAACATGTTGAACATGATCCTTCCAAGACTTGTTGTAGATTAGTATATCATCAAAAAATACTAACACAAATTTTCTAAGGGTTTGAAAATGGAATTCATCAGATCTTGAAATGTAGAAGGTGAATTGGTAAGGCTAAAAGGCATGACTAAAAATTCATAATGACCCTCATGAGTTCTAAACGTTTTTTTCCAGGATGTCTTCAGTCTTCATTCTAATTTGATGATATTATGAATGAAGATCCAACTTGGCAAAGTAAATTGCTCCATGTTATTCATCCAACAATTCATCAATGACAAGAATGGGAAATTTATCTGTGATAGTGAGCTTTTTGAGCTCCATGTAATACAAACACATGCACCATGATCCATCCTTCTTATGGACCAATATCACTGGAGCAGAGAAATAACTTTGACTAGATTGAATTATACCGACCTCTAGCATTTCTGCAGCTATACGTTCATTTCACTCTTTTGGGCATAGTGATATCCGTAAGGCCTAATGTTTGGAGGAATACTTCTCATAATCAAATGAATAGCATGATCTTGATCACGAATAGGTAGGAGGCCTTTGGGAGTCTCAAATACATTGGAATGATTGTGCAAGGCTTTTTGGAAATCGACAGAAATAGATGATTTCAATGTTTGAATCTCTAGTGAGCATAGTTGTGCAATCATTTTTCTTTCTTTAGAAGCTTTGTCATTCCATTAGAGCTGATTATCTTTCCTAGTTTCCCTACGATACAGCTTAATTCAGCTTCCTTTTCTTCTCAAAAAAATTTCAAGAAATGTTCTTGAAAATTAAAAGCCATCGTACCCAAAGATTGTAACCATTGGAATCTTAGTACAACATCAACACCACCCATTGGAATGGAAAGCATTGGACTATTCAATACATATTACCCCATGGTTAGCTTGATATTATGGCACTTTCAAGAGAAATTTATGGTTCCTCCATTTGCAACTATAACTTGACACTCTGGTGCTAGATATAGGAAGCAATTCAATTCCTTGGCTATCTTACAATGAATAAAATTATGGGTACTACCGAAATCAATCAACATTATTACCTTTTTCTTGATATGTCCTTCTATCTTGAGAGTTTGAGGAGTGATAATTCCTTCCAATGCATTACAAGCTATGGTTAGATTCATTTCTTCTTTCTTTAGGGTTGGTTCCTGGTGTATATCCTCTTCTTTTGACGTTTCTTGTTCCTTTTATTCCTCCTCTTCACAATCTATGTAAAATATTTTTTTCTCAGCACAATTATGACCTTTAGGTTATTTAATATCACAACTGTAAGAAAGCCCTTTTACTCTTTTTTCTTCCAATTGTTGTGGTGTCAACCTTGTAGGTTGTGGAAGGCTAGGAGCAACAAAACTTCCATCTTTATAGTTGTGAGTGGTATACTTTCTTGTTTCCATAATTTTTATGTTCCTTTGGAATATCATTTACCCTTATATTCAATTTTTGGAAGTCCTCAATGTGCTCCACCATTGAACGCTTTTGTTTGAGATTTATCAATTGGCTAAATAAGGTGTTTCTCTTTGTATCCTCATAATGTGCTATCGTTTCTTCGATACAAATTTACCAAGTGACAAGAGGTTTACGAGAAAAAATCCATCAATATCATACAAACTAATTAGGTTTTAAATATAAAGTTGCAGTGTGTACCTTTTGTGTGTGTTGCACATTATGGAGATCAAAATATTGCTCCATCTGTGGTATCCATGTTATCGGATCCTTTCCATCAAAATTCCTCATATTGATCTTTGGAATATGGTAGGTATTTAATCAAATGCTAAAATTCTCTGAAATCATGATTAACATTTATTTTATTCTCATCATGAGTTTCATCTAATATATTTTCACCATAAGGAAGAATTTCTTGTAGCAAAATTTTCAAACCTTCTTTCAAACCTTCCATATATGCTTTTAAACCATCCTTCAAACCTTCCATGTCTGCTTTTAATTCATCCTTAAAACCTTCCATATATTATTTTAAACTATTTTTCAAATAAACTATCTTAGCTTTCATTTCATTTTTGGTTACTCTTTGCGAGAGTGAAATTTGTTGCACTTGTTCTCATAATTTTGATATATCATGTTGCATTTCTTCCTCTTCTTCATGCGTCATGCTAGAGCTTTTAGGTTGCTTACTAGGTGTTTCCATTTTCTTGCTTCGAGTCATTTTGGAATCAAGCAATGATATTTATGCTTCACTATGCCCTTAGTCGTGATGAATTTCTCGCCCTTAAATCCCTGAGGGAGAACCTCGACATTGTCATTCTAAGAGCAGAAAAAGGTGGGGTCATCGTCATTTTAGATAGATCTGACTATATCAACAAAATGATTGACCACCTCTATAATAGTGGTTGTTACTTAAAGCTTAAAAAAAATCCCTTGAAATCTATTGCTAAGACTGTAGCGACAGCCATCAAGTCGGATCCGTCTCTGAATCCTCTTTCCAAAAATCTCCTTGAAAGCAATCCTTTCCCCCTGAGAATTTACGGCCTTCCTAAGATCCATAAACTCCCCCCCCCCTTGAGACCTATTGTTAACACAATAGGTGGACCTACTTATCTTCTGGCCAAATTCTTAGCTCTTTAGCTTAAGCCCCTAGTGGGTCACACTGATTCCTTTGTTAAGGACTCTGCATCCTTTGTTAAAGAATGGAGTGATGTGAAGCTAGACCCTCGGGATCTGCTTGTTAGTTTTGACATTGTCTCCTTATACACCAAAATCCCCATCCAAGAGGCCATGGATATCATTAGTCGGATCACTAACCAAGACACTACCAGATTGGTTTGCCTTTGCCTCACCTCGACTTTTTTCAGTTTCTAGGGTGAATTCTATGAACAAACCTGTGGGGTTGCGATGGGTTCATCTCTTTCCCATATTGTCGCTAACTCTTTTATGGAAGATTCTGGGACCAGGGACTTAGCCTCGGTTCAATTTTCCCAAAGAAATGGAAAAGGTTTGTTGATGACACTTGCGTCGTCTGGCCCCATGGCAAGGAAAAACTAGACCTGTTTTTGAACCACCTTAATTCCTAATCTGAATCCTTCAATTTCACGATGGAAGTTGAAGTGGATGGTCGCCTTCCTTTCCTTGAAATTCTCCTTTCTAGAATGGATGATGGTTCCATTTCTCACCAAGTTTTTCGCAAAAAAACTCACAGGGAACAATATCTTCATGCTAGTTCTCATCATTTCCTTGCTCAGAAATTCGGTGTTCTCAGCACCCTTGCTACATGTGCCCTAAGAATCTCTGATGAAAACCACTTGGAGGAGGAGAAATCTCATCTCCTTGAAGTTTTTAAGAATAATGGGTATAATAAAACTCAGAGCGTCAAGGCCTTTCAAAAAGAATGTAAAGGACCTAGAGTTAAAACTACTCATTTTGATTCTATCCCCAAGGTTCATCTCCCATTTATTCAAGGGACCATTGATAAGATTTCCCATATCCTTCAGAGGAATAATGTTTCATATTCATTGAAACCTCTTAGAACCATTAAAAATTCTCTTGGTTTGGTTAAAGACCTTATAGACCCAAAGGACATGAAAGGTGTTTACTTGGTTCCATGTTCCTGCAGTATTCCATATATTGGAGAAACGGGTCATTCAATCAAATAGAGGATCCATGAGCATGCTGCAGATATAAGGCACAATTATTTCCGCTCGCTGGCCTTAAATGAGAATTCGGTGAAATCCAAGCACCATGTCTGTATTGAGGATTCCAAAGTCATTGCTAGAGTTGATCATTTCCACCATTGGAAACTTAGGGAGGCCATCAAAATTGAGAGGCATGCAATAAATCTCAATAGAGATGATGGTTGGAAGCTTAGCAGGAGCTGGATTTCAGCCCTCTCCTTATGATTCTCTTGTCTCCTCCCCCTTCTTCCTTTTTTCCTATTCCTTCCTCTCCCCTTTTTTCATCTCTCGATTGGTTATCTTTATTAATTCTCTTGCTTCTTATTTCTTTGTATTTATCTTACTTATATTGTGCTCCTTTTGTTTTCCTTATATATATATATATATATATATATATATATATATATATATATATATGTAGTATTTAATATTATTCTAAACCCACTTATTATTTTGAGGGTATTCTTAACCTCCTTATCCCTTTTCAGTTTAGTTATATAACTATGTTTCTTATAATTTATTATGATTTAATATTATATTCTAACAACTATTTTTGGAAATCCAATTTTATAACTATATTTATTATATAGTTATAACTATATTTTATAACTAGAATATTAATATTGGTAAACCAATTTTATAACTATATTTATTATATTAAAAATTAAATAGAATTTACAATTAATAAATATTAAATATTCCCCCTTTTTTAGGATCTCTAGCTACCTAATCGCCGATAGCTAGTTCTCAACGGCTAGCCCCCAACGGCTAGTTTTCAACGACTAATTGTAACCTTAGACAAGGATGCATCCCTACTATTTATTCATGAAGATTGTATGATTTTTTCCACCGTGTCCTGAGGATGAACTGCATTAGTTGGTTTGAAACGTCGACCCAACCCTGAAAATGTGATTAATCTGAAAGACATTTATCTACATTATGGATCACAAAAGTCTAAGATCTAACAATATTACCCTACACGGAAGGGAAATGCCTGACAAGGCTCGTCAATTTGAAAGAGCTCAATTGCAAGTGTCTAAGAAGAAATCCGATCTTACGTTTCTCAAAAGATGCAGGGATGCATAATTAATTCCAATGTTTGTGTGTATATCTCATCCGTTGAACCATTCCAAAAATCGGTCCATTTTTCATAAAACTAGTCCCTCTCTAATTAGGTCGGAGATTTGTAATTTAAGGAGGGAAATGGATTTTCTTTCGCATAAGCTTCTCTTTCTCCATTTGGATCTTGCGAATATATCTCTACTTTTCTTTGGAGAGTCATTGAAGGTGGATCGACAACAAAGGCATAGCGTAAAGAAGAGATCTCCAAGAAGAAGCATTCTACCAAGTTTGACAGAATGATGAAGGCTGTCTCTAACCTGTCCAGTGATCAGACTTCTTCTACTCCAACAACCTATAGGATCGGAGTTCAACAAATTTTGGTTCTTAATGAGTTGGTCATCCAAAACCAAACGCAATCTCCTCATGGCTCGGCATTGTCAAATTCCATTTCTGATTTGAATTTAGACACTTTGGACTTCTTTGGCCCTTCAAATCTCCATTCTACCTATGCCTCCTCATCTCATTTACTTTGCGTTCCCTCCTCAAGATCTAATCATGAATCTTGCCCTTCGTTTAACCCATCCCTTCCAGATAGTGATCTCTCTCTAAGCTTTAATCCTCCCTGCTCACATCTTCGCCCTGTGGTTTTGACTTCTCAGCTTAACTGCATCCCTCAATCTTCGATTACTATGTCCTCCACGTAGCTGACCGCAATCTCCCCCTCTGCGTCCATTACGTTCTCCCCCACACCTAAATCCTCACTTCTCTCTTCACCCTCATCTAATCTTTGCACCATCATCTAGCCCCCTCCCATCAATCCCAACTCCGTCAATTCCCTCTCCTCTTTGCTCCCGTAGTTAACACCCTCTCTACGCTTTCTAGCTCTCGCTTCTTCTCTTTCCTCCGGTCCTACTTTGACCGAGAACCTATCCAGTTCTCCATTTATTAATTATAACTTAAATAATAAGAATTTAATTAACTTGAATTCTTTGGATAATTCATTGGTTAACAATCATAGCCTTAACGTGGATTTGAATATGATACAAAATAATATTATTAATTATAACTTAAATAATAATAATATTATGTTTAATAATAATAATAATAATAATAATAATCTTTTTAATAATAATAATAATATTATTATTAGAAACAAAAAAAACAATAATAATAATAATAATAACGTCTTTTCCTCTCCTTGTTATAAAAATGTCATTAATCTCTCGAGTTCTAACTTTGATCCCTCTGTATTTAGTCTCCTTAATAAAGGGCTTAATTTTGCCCTTGCCCCTAAGAAGATCCTCATCGATGATATTATTTGTAACATCGAGTTTGGTATTATGGACCTTCCTAATTATACCAAGGAGGGTATAAGACAATATTGTGCTATAGTTCTTAGGAAGGCTAAACCTCCTAAAAGAAACCTTAGTTGTGATGAATTTCTCGCCCTTAAAGCCTTGAGGGAGAACCCCGATATTGTAATTCTAAGAGCGGACAAAGGTAGGGTCATCATCACTTTATATAGAAATGACTATATCAAAAAAATGATCAACCACCTCTCTAATAGTCGCTGTTACTTAAAGCTTAAAAAGAATCCCTTGAAATCTGTTGCTAAGACTGTAGTGACAACCATCAAGTCGGATCCGTCTCACAATCCTTTTTCCAAAAAGCTCCTTGAAAGCAACCCTGTTCCCCTGAGAATTTATGGCCTTCCTAAGATCCATAAGCTTGGGGCCCCCCTAAGACCTATTGTTAGCACAATAGGTGGACCTACTTATCTTCTGGCCAAATTATTAGCTCTTAAGCAAGCCCATAGTGGGTCACACTGATTCCTTTGTTAAGGACTCTACATCCTTTGTTAAACAATGGAGTGATGTGAAGCTAGACCCTGGGCATCTGCTTGTTAGTTTTGATGTTGTCTCCTTATACACCAAAATCCCCATCCAAGAGGCCATGGATGTCATTAGTTGGATCACTGAACAAGACACTGCCAGATTGGTTAACCTCTGCCTCACCTCGACTTTTTTTCCAATTTCCAGGGTGAATTCTATTAGAAAACCTGTCAGGTTGCGATGGGTTCACCTATTTCCCCTATTGTCCCTAACTTGTTTATGGAAGATTTTGAGACTAGGGCCTTAGCCTCAGCTCAAATTTGCCCGAAGAAATGGAAAAGGTTTGTTGATGACACTTGCGTCGTCTGGCCCCATGGCCGTGAAAAACTAGACATGTTCATGAACCACCTTAATTCCCAATCTGGATCTATTAAGTTCAAGATGGAAGTTGAAGTGGATGGTCGCCTTCCCTTACTTGAAATTCTCCTTTCTAGAATGGATGTTGGTTCCATTTCTCACCAAGTTTTTCGCAAAAAACTCACACGGAACAATATCTTCATGCTAGTTCTCATCATTTCCCTACTCGGAAATTCGGTGTTTTCAGCACCCTCGCTAATCGTGCTCTAAGAATCTCTGATGAAAGCCACTTGGAGCAGGAGAAATCTTATCTCCTTGAGTTTTTTAAGAATAATGGGTATAACAGAACTCAGAGCCTCAAGGCATTTCAAAAATCTTGTAAAGGACCTAGAGTTAAAACTACTCATTTTGATTCTATCCCCAAAGTTCATCTCCCATTTATTTAAGGGACCACAGATAGGATTTCCCATATATTTTGGAGGAATAATGTCTCATCTTCATTCAAACCTCTTAGAACCATTAAAAATTCTCTTGGTTCGTTTAAAGACCCTATAGACCCAAAGGACATGAAAGGTGCTTACTTGGTTGCATGTTCCTACAGTATTCCATATATTGGAGAAACGGGTTATTCAATCAACCAGAGGATACATGAGCACACTACAAACATGAGGCACAATTGTTCCTACTCATCGGCCTTAGTTGAACATGCGATGAAATCCAAGCACCATGTCTGTATTGAGGATTCCAAATTCATTGCTAGAGTTGATCATTTCCACCATAGGAAACTTAGGGAGGCCATCAAAATTGAGAGGCATGCTAGAAATATCAACAAAGATGATGGTTGGAAGCTTAGCAGGAGTTGGATTCCGACCCTCTCCTTATGATTCTCTTGTCTCCTCCCCCTTATTCTTTTTTTACTATTCCTTCCTCTCCCATCTTTTCATCTCTCGATTGGTTATCTTTATTAATTCTCTTGCTTCTTATTTCTTTATATTTATCTCCCATCTTTTCATCTCTCGATTGGTTATCTTTATTAATTCTCTTGCTTCTTATTTCTTTATATTTATCTTACTTATATTGTGCTCCTTTTGTTTTCTTTATATATATATATATATTTTAATATTTAATATTATTCTAAACCCTCTTATTGTTTTGAGAGTATTCTTAACCTCGTTATCCTTTTCAGTTTGGTTATATAACTACGTTTCTTATAATTTATTATGATTTAATATTATATTCCAACAACTATTTTTGGTAAACCAATTTTATAACTATATTTATTAGATTAAAAATTAAATAGAATTTACAACTAATAAATATTAAATACTCCCCTTTTTTTAGGATCTCTAGCTACCTAATCTCCAACGGCTAGTCCCCAACTACCAGTTTTCAATCGCTAATAATAATCTTGGACAATGATGCATGCCTACTATTTATTCATGAAGATTGTATGGTTTTTTCCACCTTGTCCTGAGGATGAACCACATTAGTTGGTTCGAAATGTCGACCCAATCCTAAAAATGTGTTTAATCCGAAAGACATTTATCTACATTATGGATCACAAAAGTCTCAATCTAACATTATTACCCTACATGGAATGGAAATGGCTCACAATGCTTGTCAATTTGAACAAGTTCAACTGCAAGTGGCTAAGAAGAAATTTGATCTTACGTCTCTCAAAAGATGTAGGGATGCATCATTAGTCCCCGTGTTTGCACGTATTGCTCATCCATTGAACCTTTCCAAAAACATGTCCATTTTTCATAAAACTAGTCTCTCTAATTAGTTTGGAGATTTGTAATTTGAGGAGGGAACTGGATTTTCTTTCGCGTAAGCTTCTCTTTCTCCATTTCGATCTTGCGAATAATATCTCTAGTTTTCTTTGGGGAGTCATTGAAGGTCGATCGGCAACAAAAGTCGTCTCCAACCTGTCTGGTGATTAGACTTCCTCTACTCCAGCAACCTGCAGGATCAGAGTTCAGCAGATTTCGGCCCTTAATGAGTGGGTCATCCGAAACCAGATGCAATCTCCTCATGGCTCGGTGCTGTCAAATTCCATTTCTGATTTGAATGTAGATCCTTCGAACTTCTCTGGCCCTTCAAATCTCCATTCTGGCTGCACCTCCTCATCTCGTTTCCTTCGCGTTCCCTCCTCAAGCTCTAAACATGAATCTCTCCCTTCGCTTAACCCATCCCTTCCAGACAGTGATCTCTCTCTAAGCGTTAATTCTCCCTCCTCGCATCTTCACCTTGCGGTTTTGACTTCTCATCTTTGATTACTATGTCCTCAACGCAGCTGACCGCAGTCTCCCCCTCTGCGTCCATTACGTTCTCCCCCACACCTAAATCCTCACTTCTCTCTTCACCCTCATCTAATCTCCGCGCCATTTTTCTCGAAGAAATGGAAAAGGTTTGTTGATGACACTTGCGTCGTCTGGCCCCATGGCCATGAAAAACTAGACCTGTTTCTAAACCACCTTAATTTCCAATCTGAATCTATTAAGTTCATGATGAAAGTTGAAGTGGATGGTCGCATTCCTTTCCTTGGCATTCTCCTTTCTAGAATGGATGATGGTTCCATTTCTCACCAATTTTTTCACAAAAAAACTCACATGGAACAATATCTTCATGCTAGTTCTCATCATTTCCCTGCTCAGAAATTCGTTGTTCTCAAGACCCTTGCTACCTGTGCTCTAAGAAGCCTTGATGAAAGACACTTGGAGCAGGAGAAATATCATCTCCTTGAGCTTTTTATGAATAATCTGTATAGTAGAACTCAGAGCCTCAAGGCCTTTCAAAAATCCTGTAAAGGACCTAGAGTTAACACTACTCATTTTGATTCTATCCCCAAGGTTCATATTCCATTTATTGAAGGGACCACTGATAGGATTTTCCATATACTTCAAAGGAATAATGTTTCATCTTCGTTCAAACCTCTTAGAACCATTAAAAATTCTCTTGGTTCGATTAAATACCTTACAGACCTAAAGGACATGAAAGGTATTTACTAGGTTCCATGTTCCCATAGTATTCCATATATTGGAGAAACAGATCGTTCAATCAACTAGAGGTCCATGACCACGCTACAAACATAAGGCACAATCATTCCCGCTCATTGGCCTTAGGGAGGCCATCGAAATTGAGAGGCATGCCAGAAATATCAACAGAGATGATGGTTGGAAGCTTAGTAGGAGCTGGATTCCGGTCCTCTCCTTATGATTCTCGTCTCCTCCCCCTTTTTCCTTTTTTTTTTTTAAACTATTCCTTCTTCTCCTCTCTGTCATCTCTCGATTGGTTATCTTTATTAATTCTCTTGCTTCTTATTTCTTTATATTTATCTTACTTATATTGTGCTCTTTTGTTTTCCTTAACTATATATATATTATTTAATTTTATTCTAAACCCTCTTATTATTTTGAGGGTATTCTTAATCCCCTTATCCCTTTTCAATTTAGTTATATAACTATGTTTCTTATAGTTTATTATGATTTAATATTATATTCTAACAACTACTTTTGGTAAACTAATTTTATAATTATATTTATTATATAGTTATAACTATATTTTATATCTAGAATATTAATATTGGTAAACCAATTTATAACTATATTTATTATATTAAAAATTAAATAGAATTTACAACTAATAAATATTAAATATTTCCCTTTTTAAGGATTTCTAGCTACCTAGTCCCCAACGGCTAGTTTTCAACTACTAATTTTAACCCTAGACAATGATGCATCCCTGCTATTTTTTCAGGAAGATTGCATGATTTTTTGAGGATTAACCACATTAATTGGTTCGAAACATTGACCCAATCATGAAAATGTGACTAATCCGAAAGACATTTATCTACATTATGGATCACAAAAGTCTCAGATCTAAGATTATTACCCTACATGGAAGGGAAGTGGCTAACAAGGCTTGTAAATTTGAACAAGCTCAGCTACAAGTAATTAAGAAGAAATATGATCTTACCTTTCTCAAAAAATGTAGGGATGGATCATTAGTTCCAGTGTTTGTGCGTATTGCTCATCCGTTGAACAATTCCAAAAACCGGTCCATTTTTCATAAACGAGTCTCCCTCTAATTAGGTCGGAGATTTGTAATTTAATGAGGGAACTGGATTTTCTTTCACGTAAGCTTATCTTTCTCCATCTGGATCTTGCGAATAATATCTCTAGTTTTCTTTGGGGAGTCATTGAACGTGGATCGACAGCAAAGGCGCAGCGTAAACAAGAGATCTCCAAGAAGAAGCATTCTACCAAGTTTGACAAAATGATGAAGCCCGTCTCCAACCCGTCTGGTGATCAGACTTCCTCTACTCCAGCAACCCGCAGGATCGGAGTTCAGCAGATTTCGGTCCTTAATGAGTGGGTCATCTGAAACTAGACGCAACATCCTCATGGCTTGGCGCTGTCAAATTCCGTTTTTGATTTGAATTTAGATCCTTCGGAATTCTCTGGCCCTTCAAATCTCCATTCTGTCTGCGCCTCCTCATCTCATTTCCTTCGCGTTCCCTAAGATCTGATCATGAATCTCGCCCTTCACTTAATCCTGCATATGAAAAACAAAAACAAAAACATTGGCAGGACACGCTGAATATCGATAAGCAGTTTTCTAAATAAAGACTCGAATGGTTTAGAACGATAAAGTCTTATCAATCATTGTTATGAATTGGTAGTTTATGTCAAGCCCGGTAGAAAACCGTATAAACGGCTATAAATAAAAGACTTTTGACAAGCAAATAAACCCACAAGTTTCAAGACTTTCCTAATCAATAGTTTTCTTATATTTATATAAATCCATTCAATTGAGCGTGGAAACGTGCAAATCAGACAAGACGGTTTTGTTCACATTCCAAGTATACCAAAGACTTTCGTAATTTCTCTGTCTTTTGATATAAACCCCTTCAAGTCAGCGTGGAAACCTGCAAATCAGACAACAAGGTTTTGTTCGCATTACAAGTATAACAAAGGCCTTTGGATAAAGATGTTTTTTTAATAACTATCATGTGCTAGTAGTGTGTGGTTGATCAAATTTCACAAGGATATTTAACTTCCCTTACTAGAAACTTCATAAAATTTCATGAGGATATCTAACTTCCTTACTAGAAACTTGTGGGTTTATTTGCGTGTCAAAAGTCTTTTATTTATAGCCGTTTATATGGTTTTCTACCGGGCTTGACATAAACTACCAGTTCATAACAATGATTGATAAGACTTTATCATGCTAAACCATTCAAGTCTATAAGACTTTATCATGCTAAACCATTCAAGTCTTTATTTAGAAAACTGCTTATCTATATTCAGGGTGTCCTGACAATGTTTTTGTTTTTGTTTTTCATATGCAGGAGACTTGAGCGTTAATCCTCCCTCCTCTCATCTTCACCCTGTGGTTTTGACTTCTTAGCTTAATTGCGTCCCTCAATCTTCGATTACTATGTCCTCCACGCAGCTGACCGCAGTCTCCCCCCTGCGGCCATTACGTTCTCCCCCACACCTGAATCCTCACTTCTCTCTTCACCCTCATCTAATCTCCGCGCCGTCGTCTAGCCCCCTCCTGTCAATCCCAGCTTCTTCTCTTTCCTTCGGTCCTGTCCATCCCAGCTTCTTCTCTTTCCTTCGGTCCATTGACCCTTTCCCATTCAAATAAGAATTTAATTAACTTGAATTCGTTGGATAACTCGTTGGTTAACAATCATAGCATTAACGTGGATTTGAATATGATACAAAATAATATTATTAATTATAACTTAAATAATAAGAATTTAATTAAGTTGAATTCATTGGATAATTCGTTGCTTAACCATCGTAGCATTAACGTGGATTTGAATATGATACAAAATAATATTATTAATTATAACTTAAATAATAAGAATTTAATTAACTTGAATTCGTTGGATAATTAGCTGGTTAACAATCATAGCCTTAATGGGATTTGAATATGATACAAATAATATTATTAATTATTACTTAAATAATAATAATATTAAGTTTAGTAGTAGTAATAATAATAACAACAACAACATAATAACAACAACAATAACGTCTTTTCCTCTCCTTGTTATAAAAATGTCGTTAATCTCTTGAGTTCTATCTCTAACCCCTCTGTATTTAGTCTCCTTAATAAAGGGCTTAATTTTTCCCTTGCCCCTAAGAAGATCCCCATCGATGATATTATTTGTAACATCGAGTATGGTATTAGGGATCTTCCTGATTATACCAAGGAGGCTATAAGACAAGATTGTGCTATCGTTCTTAGGAAGGCTAAGCCTCCTAAAATAAACCTTAGTCGTGATGAATTTCTCGCCCTTAAAGCCCTGAGGGAGAACCTCGACATTGTCATTCTAAGAGCGGACAAAGGTGGGGCCGTCGTCATTTTAGATAGATCTGACTATATCAACAAAATGATCGACCACCTCTCTAATAGTGGCTGTTACTTAAAGCTTAAAAAGAATCCCTTGAAATCTGTTGCTAAGACTGTAGTGACAACCCTCAAGTCGGATCTGTCTCCCAATCCTCTTTCCAAAAAGCTCCTTGAAAGCAATCTTGTCCCCTCGAGAATTGATGGCCTTCCTAAGATCCATAAACCTGGGCCCCCCTGTAAGACCTATTGTTAACACAATAGGTGGACCTACTTCTCTTCTGGCCAAATGCTTAGCTCTTAAGCTTAAGCCCCTAGTGGGTCACACTGATTTCTTTGTTAAGGACTCTACATCCTTTGTTAAAGAGTGGAGTGATGTGAAGCTAGACCTTGGGGATCTGCTTGTTAGTTTTGACGTCGTCTCCTTATACACCAAAATCCCCATCCAATAGGCCATGGATGTCATTAGTTGGATCACTGACCAAGACACTGCCAGATTGGTTGGCTTGTGCCTCACCTCGACTTTTTTTAGTTTCTAGGGTGAATTCTATGAGCAAACCTGCGGGGTTGCGATGGGTTCACCTCTTTCCCCTATTGTCGCTAACTTGTTTATAAAATATTTTGAGACCAAGGCCTTAACCTCGGCTCAATTTTTCCTGAAGAAATGGAAAAGGTTTGTTGATGACACTTGCGTTGTCTGGCCCCATGGCCATGAAAAACTAGACCTGTTTCTAAACCACCTTAATTCCCAATATGAATCTATCAAGTTCATGATGGAAGTTGAAGTGGATGGTCACCTTCCTTTCCTTGACATTCTCCTTTCTAGAACGGATGATAGTTCCGTTTCTCACCAAGTTTTTCACAAAACGACTCACACGAAACAATATCTTCATGCTAGTTCTCATCATTTCCCTGCTCAGAAATTCGGTGTTCTCAGCACCCTTGCTACCCATGCTCTAAGAATATCTGTTGAAATTCACTTGGAGCAGGAGAAATCTCATCTCCTTGAGGTTTTTAAGAATAATGGGTATAGTAGAACTCAGAGCCTTAAGGCCTTTCAAAAAGATTGTAAAGGACCTAGAGTTAAAACTACTCATTTTGATTCTATCCCCAAGGTTCATCTCCCATTTATTCAAGGGACCACTCATAGGATTTCCCATATCCTTTGGAGGAATAATGTTTCATCTTCGTTCAAACCTATTAGAACCCTTAACAATTCTCTTGGTTCGGTTAAAGACCCTATAGACCCAAAGGACATGAAAGGTGTTTACTTGGTTCCATGTTCCTTCGGTATTCCATATATTGGAGAAACTGGTCATTCAATCAACCATAGGATCTATGAGCATGCTGCAGACATAAGTCACAATCGTTCCCGCTCATCGGCCTTAGTTGAGCATGCGGTGAAATTAAAGCACCATGTCTGTATTGAAGATTCCAAAGTCATTGCTAGAGTTGATCATTTCCACCATAGGAAACTCAGGGAGGCCATCAAAATTGAGAGGCATGCCAGATTCTCAACAAAGATGATGGTTGGAAGCTTAGCAGGAGCTGGATTTCGGCCCTCTCCTTATGAGTCTCTTGTCTCCTCCCCCTTCTTCCTTTTTTACTATTCCTTCCTCTCCCCTCTTTTCATCGCTCGATTGGTTATCTTTATTAATTCTCTTGCTTCTTATTTCTTTATATTTATCTTACTTATATTGTGCTCCTTTTGTTTTCCTTAACTCTCTCTCTCTCTCTCTCTCTCTCTACATATATATATAATTCTAAACCCTCTTATTATTTTGAGGGTATTCTTAACCTCCTTATCCCTTTTCAATTTAGTTATATAACTATGTTTCTTATAATTTAATATGATTTAATATTATATTCTAACAACTATTTTTGGTAAACCAATTTTATAACTATATTTATTATATTAAAAATTAAATAGAATTTACAACTAATAAATATTAAATATTCCCCCTTTTTTAGGATCTCTAGCTACCTAATCTCCAATGGCTAGTTTTCAACGGCTAATTTTAACCCTGGACAATGATGCATCCCTACTATTTATTCATGAAGATTGTATGATTTTTTCCACTTTGTCCTGAGGATGAACCACATTAGTTGGTTCGAAATGTCGACATAATCCTGAAAATGTGATTAATCCGAAAGACATTGATCTACATTATGGATAACAAAAGTCTCAGATCTAATACTTCAAACTAGTTTTTCAAACAAAAGTTATGTAACATTTAAAAAATACACACCTTTTTCATGCTTTTTAGGAGCTAGATATTGCATCTATTGTATCTCTGTAATTGAAAAAATCCAAGATCTAAAATTTCGTCCTATGGTAGCCCATGAGTCTTCTTTCCAACCCAACAAGTCATACCAATATTGTATTATTCAAGAATGCGTTATGCCCAATCTCCCACGATGACCTGATTATAGATTGGTTCAATAGAGTGAACTTGTACAGAGTTCCATGTATCACTGTTTTGACATTAAACCTTGAAAATGATACCCAAAAAACTATAGTCCATTCTATTTCCGTTGTTTTTTTATGAAATTCAAATCCGATTCTCAGAGAAAGTGTTATGACGTTTTCCCTAAGTCTCCTGTTTGAGATGAATTCTGGAGCCTGCAAGAAGCCTAACTTCCTTAGATCATATCTCCGAAAATATAGCGAGACAAGATCCGAAACTCATACACGAATTTCACCAAGATTTTGGATCAACGTGGTTGAAATTTCAATTTTCCATGATGACCTATTTGAAGTAGCGAAACCATAGAATCCAAAGCTCTGATACCAAATGTTATGCAACCAACTCATAAAAAGATAGATCAATGACTTAACAATTATCCTCTTCGAGGAGGAAACCTCCTTTACATTACATAAATGAGCAATTCTTGGATGATACAAATGACAAGGCCTCCTTTCTATATATAGAAGTATAAGGGGTCACAATATAATAAGAGCCTACATAACAATAATAATGTAAGGGCACAACAATAACAATATTGGGCTTCCATGAGGCACAATAATAAAGATATGGGGACTACATGGGCACAATAATAATAATAAGGGGGCTACACTAACAATAACAATAAGGGGTTACACTAGTAGTATAGGTACCTAACAATTTCTTATCATTTTTTGCTTCCCTCTTCTACCTTTACCTTATTCCCTAGGTATGTTGCATAAATACTAAATGTTTTTCTTTTCGACCATATATTATTGTTATCCTCTTCCTTTATTATATTTACACTATGTTTTAGACAATGCAAGGATTTATTCCATTCTTCTACTAATTCTCCCTAAAAGCCCAAATCTTAGGAAAATTTCCACCCTTGATTCCATATAGAACTAATCGCAACTGCTAAATGATATATTCCAACATTACTAAGGGCATTTTTTAATGGATCTAATAGTCTAAAATTACTTGTGTTTCCCATACATGGATCTTCTTTAATGCTTTCTCTATTTCATTTTCCTATTTTGAAACTCAACTAATTACCCATGAAGATAAATGTTCTTACTAGTGCTTTCCATATAACTGATACTCCATTGACGCTTTTCAATTCCTTTTTAATCTAGCCCTCGATAGATTCCAAAGATATGTATTTCATAGCCATCACCTTACCCCACATGCTTTCATGATGTATCATCCTCCATAGAATTTTTGTTGCCAAGGCCTAACCAAAATGGTGAATGATCTTTAGGCCTTGTCCTCCATCCTCTTTAGGATTTTCCAATTCTCCCATCTAACAAAGAAAATCCCTTCCTTCTCCCTTTTCCCTATTCAAAAGAAGCTAACTCATTTTATTTTTATCTTTTCCATAGTTCCTTTTGGAATGCGAACTATATATAATCATTATATTGGTATCCCCTCTAAAAATTATTTTACTAATGTTGGTTTACCTCCTCTATAAAGCCATTCATAACTACAAGTTGACACTCTTCCTTCAATTTTCTCTTGCAACTAGTTCCAATCTTTTAGCTTGTAATCATTTGGCGTAAGACTGAACTGCAAGTATTGATTCCATTATCAAATGGAATAATACATAATGGAATAATTTGAGCAAGTTTCCTTTATATATATTCCTCTAATCCATTGAAGATTATTTAAGACTTGTGTACATTAACTTCCATTCTTATTGTTTTGTAATAAATTTCTTTATATTTTCTTATGATAATGGAATAATACATGATGGAATAATTTGAGCAAGTTTCCTTTATATATATTCCTCTAATCCATTGAAGATTATTTAAGACTTGTGTACATTAACTTCCATTCTTATTGTTTTGTAATAAATTTCTTTATATTTTCTTACTTCACTAATTATTCTCGGACCAAAAATCATAATTTCATCCACAAATTAAAGATGAAATAAGGAAAGGTATCCTCCCATCGTAATTATTTTGATATCTCCTTCCTTATTTTCCTCTATAATCGCATATAATATTATGAAGGGGAACCATTTATCAATATTGCAAATGATGATGAGGAAAAATGACCCATTATCTAGTTAACCAATAGATTACTCAACCATAGTTGAATCAAGAAGAGCCTCAAATATACCCAACTAACTTTATCATAGACCTTTGCGAAGTTTACTAGTTTTTTTAATTTTAATTTTTACTTTTATTGAGTGAACTACCTCCTACTTATGTTGTTCCCATTGCATCATGGATTTGGCTATTGATGAGGATCCCAAACTATTCTTTAGATAAAAAACATGAGAGAAGATATTTTAATATATTAGCAAGAATCTCATAAATAATTTTGTAGAGAGAATTGATCTAACTTGGATCCTTTCCAAATAATCTCTTTGTAAACTTTGTAACAAAAATATATTTTTCTTTGTCAAAGTTGTGAAAATGTTCACAAATCTGTTAGAAGTTGAAACAAACCATTGTGATTGTTGGCCTTCTAAGGAAACCCATAAAAAATAAAGGTTGTGATATAGAATGGAATTGAATAGAAAAGGAGAGAGCATAGACAAATAGAAAATGAAGAAAGGCAATTCTAGAGCGAAGAACTCTAAGAGATAGTCATCTCAAATATTGTAGGACAAGAGAGACATTATCTATGGCCACACATGAGAAAATACTGTTAGCAAGTTTAGTTCACCTGTAAATTTTTTTCTTCTAGTGAGTAACATTGCATAAGGTTTGTAAGTCTAATTTATTGAGGTAAACTAGAGCATGTATTTTAATATCAATCTGGGTTGGTAAACTTAGAAACACACCAAAGTATATGGATCTTAGATCTAGCTAGTTTAGAAAGCAATTGCTTAGATACTCAAAAATGAATAAATGCATGCTACAATCTGAAAATGGAAAGCTACAAGCATAAATTTCTGAAATGTAAAACTATAAAGACCTTTTATAAAACACCTTTATGATGAGAGTGTCTCATCAAACTCATCAAAGTAGGCTTTATCAAAGTTATTTTTTATTAAAGCAAGAAAACTATTCTAGGGAAGCATATAAATATGTTCTATGAAAGCATATGAAAAAGTGAACAATGATCTTATTCAACTTTAGATAACAAGGAAGAGGCTCTTGTCTTAGAGGTCCTGATTGTCCTTCCTTATTGCTTCTATTCATTCAACAAAACCATTTTCACTTATCTAAATTACCAAAGCATAGAAATAAAGCATATAAATCTAATCTAGGAAAGCATGGGAAAAAGTGAATATTGATTTCAATTCAATCCTAGTTAACAAAGAAGAGGCTCTAACTTAGAGACCTGGTTTGTCCTTCTTTATTGAAACTAATCATTCAACAGAAATCATTTTCACTATCTAATTGGCCATGGAATGCAATAAATATTCACAATGATTAAAATAGAAATACAATATTAACTCAAAGTTATTTTTTATTAAAGCAAGAAAACTATTCTAGGGAAGCATATAAAGAAAGCATATAAATTTGTTCTATGAAAGCATATGAAAAAGTGAACAATGATCTTATTCAACTTTAGATAACAAGGAAGAGGCTCTTGTCTCAGAGGTCCTGATTGTCCTTCCTTATTGCTTATATTCATTCAAAAAAACCGTTTTCACTTATCTAAATTACCAAAGCATAGAAATAAAGCATATAAATCTAATCTAGGAAAGCAGGGGAAAAAGTGAATACTAATTTCAATTCAATCCTAGTTAACAAAGAAGAGAATCTAACTTAGAGACTTGATTTGTCCTTCTTTATTGAAACTAATCATTCAACATAAATCATTTTCACTATCTAAATGGCCATGGCATGCAAGAAATATTCACAATTGATTAAAACAGAAATACAATATTAACTCAGAAAATGAAGATGCTAACATATATTTACATCTATGCACATAAATCAACAATAGTGTACTTAGTGTACTTAGCTCAGCATGGGGGCCCTCCACCTTTTCCTGGTACACTTCAAGACAATCAGCTACAACAAGTATTCATTCACATTACACAGAAAAGTATGCACAAGAAAATAAGAAAGCAAGTCTCAATCTCAAACTGTATTTAAAAAATAATAGTCACCATCATATATGTTCATAGTTGTTGGTAGCCTTGCTTAAATAGGCTAAAAAGTATAACATAATTTCTATATTTATTGTAACCACCTACAAAGAGTCCTATTACATCTCTTGGGTCGAATTCATCCTTTCAGTTGCATAAAATATGGACAAATCCCAAAAAATCCTAAATCTACCCCTAAATTAAAGGATTTCCTGGATGACTGGTCAAGTTTGACCAGTGTTGACCAGGTTTGTTTCAACTGAATTGGAGAGGGCCAATATGTATTCCACCATCTTTGGTTCCTGTAGTTTTGAAATATATCCTTCATTTGCGCCTAGGTGTCCTACAAACATAACTTTAAACGAGCCATTACAAGCTTTTCTGATTTTGCCTGAATTTAACTTTAATGCTCAATTTTTACTCAAACACTTAAAAATCAAAAGACATAGTTTAGCTACCTTGGTATGCATTAGAAGATATAAAACATGATGAAAATGATAGAAAATGGATGATAAGGATGGAAAAAGTGATGTAATAGGTGTGGCAAAAAGAGTCAAAATTGAGATCTAACAAGGTTCTCTATGCATAACTCACCCTTTTTTAATCAAGTCCTCTTAATGAAAATCCCTTAGAAATTGGTTTTTTCCATTTGGTTTCATAGCATTGAAAAGTTAGGAAGAAAAAACCTAATTGGTTGCTCATTGTGTTAATGTCTATGCATACTTGATGTAGTTTTAGTTTTAATTTGTCCTTAAATTCTACGTAAACCATGAGAACTATAACAAAGCCATAGTGCAATCCTAGTTTTTTTCACTAGTCTAAATGATTTCTTAGAGTTGGAGTTGGTTAAGTGTGTTGTTGTTTCACTATCTAACCGCATTCTGCAACCAACCTTGCTATTGCTTCTTGCTAGGTGTTTATTATTTTCTGATGAGCTTAAATGAGTACAAAACTTTTCAACTAGCTCTAGTACCATACACTATAACGTTGTTGTTTCCACCCATTATTCACTTATTTTATTACTAGGGTATAACTAAAACAATACCATGTATCTTCCATTCAATGTGTGGAGGGAACCTATAGCTTGAAAACATATATGGAGAACCTCTATTGAAAAGATGTCTACTAAAGCAAGTAGCTGAGTAGTGAACTAAATATGAAATAGGGTCATTACTTTTTATGCATGGTGATGATTAATAGTAAAGAACATTATTTATTTCCAAATACATTCATGTTGACAAAATAGATAGGCTGTAGGCCAACTATTTACAAATCAAAATGAATCAAAGTAGATTCATCAAAGGTTGAAATAGTTTCCATGGAAAAAGCTTGAAGAGGGAGAAGATAAAAGAGTTGGGAGACTTCAATAGGAAAATCGAAGAGGAAATCAATATCAGATATCTAAAAAAATGAGTTGGAAAAAGAACCTGCCGAACACTAGGTTTCCTTCACCACCATTAGTGAAAAAATACACAAGAGTTGATTACAGCTCTTAAAATTGGAGAAGAGATCCACTCAGTTGGATAATTGGAAAGAGGAGAGGTTCATTGAAGTGACTGCTCAGTTATATTAGGATTTGGTAGTGAAGGAAGAGGGCTCGCAAAAGCCACAAATAGTTTTCCAAGAGACCAAGGAAGCTCCTCCTATTTCCATTGTGAAGGTGTTGACGGTGTTGGATGCCACCAACATACAGGGGGTCTCCCCAATTTGAAGTCCCAATTAGGCTTCACACCATTTGGGATTGGAGCCCCATCCGGATATTAGGCCCAACCAACATTGCTAGAGATATTAGTGGTATGCCTTGGCTACAAAATAAACATAAGATATCATACACATAACTTTGAGGACAACAAGTGTGTAATATTTGTGAGACACTGATTATAAAGTGTAAAAAAGATATTTGAAAGAGTAATGAAAGGCAGGCCTCTAGTAGAAGAGTAATAATACTATCCTAAGAGAGACATGCAAGTACAATTAAAGAAGAATCACTAATTAACCTGCAAAGTAGTTCACAAGATAATGACGATTGTGAAGACACATAAAAACACACATTCAACAAGATTCATATCTAAAGTTAATGAAATATTTCATTATATTTAGCATGTATGATGTAAACATATACCAAAAACATTTAAAGAGTAGTCTTACAACATTCACGATACATGCATGAAAGCATGTTGGCTCCAAAAGCTTCTGATAATTAAATGAAAGATCCAAGTACACTATTACAACAACGAAACATTAGCCCCAATAGTGGAACATGAAGCTAAGACTTTCTTCTCCAAATAATGATCCTCTCTCCTATGCACAGCTAGAGAAGCCAAGGCCAATTCTCCCAAAGTCCAAGCCCTTTGATTTTGTTATGAGACCTTATTTATAACAAATGAAAGTGACCTTTGAGATTCCTTATGACTCTTTGACTTCCTATAACCTATGGATTTCTTTGTGACTCTTCATATTCAACAAGGGTCTCTTGGAATTCCTTTTACATTTAAATTTCTTGTTCTCATAAAAGACAAATTACAATCAAAATGGTGGCTATATAGGAAAAAATTACAATAAGGCACAAATTTCCTCATGTAGGAGGAAAAGTCAAATCAATAGCTTGAGAGTGGATTTCATTTGTGATGTATGAATGCCATTCTTTGAACTCTACTGCAATATCTTTGACTCTTGATGGTAGATATACATTGTATCACATCCTCACCTCCAATGCATGTGATAGTATGGATTTGGAGTTTGGTTGTATGCTACTCCACAACATGGATAACCTCCTATGAAATTTGATTGGCCTATTCACATACTGTATAATGGTGCTTTTGGTCACCTCAAAACTCTCTTGATTTTCCTCTTTGCCTTATTTTTTCAACAAACTCTTTCAACCCATGTATGGTGACATCCTTAGTCCTTATTTATCCAAGAGAGCCCACAAAAGGTACTCTATGATTTTGTGCCAGTGACTCTATATTGATGTTTAATCAGACATAGGCAGCTATAGTGTTGGTCACCTACTCACCAAGATGGTTATAATAATGAGTGTGTAGCATTAAATATGATCTATCTATCTCAGTTGGTAATCTATCCTTCTTGACCAACCGCTTAGGAATATTGAGATACTGGGTTCCGCAATCCTGCATTAGATCCACAGTTTTGCATGCGACTTTCAGAACCTTTAGTGTTTCTTGATATATTTTATGGATTTCACCCGCGGGTGCCATCACCTCATGTAAAAGGATCATCTCATTGTAAATATGATTCATAGTGTCTTCCAACAGTTTCAGTTCTTCAAGTATGATAGACCGCAATTTTGTCATGTTGGTTGACGCAGGTTACCCCGCCAAACCCAGAATCTCTATTCTGTTATGCATACAAAAATGCATTTCCTATTCACCATTTCAACAAAGTCCATTCACTGGCAAATTCAATCATGCAGAAGCTTTAATTTTACAAATATAACAATGGTTACAAAAAACCATTAGCATTCCCATTTCATTTGCATTCTAATTGCAATTAAAATCACACTTCACATTGATACTCCAATAAAATTACCCACCTGGCAATTCATAATAATATGAGAGCTTATCTCTATTAAATTCAAACACCCAGATTTCATATGCGCTCTTCACTAAATCACAAGAGATGAAGGAGATGCAAGACAAAGGAAGTTGGAAGACCGTAGAGAAAAGAAAGAAAGCTACAACACCAATCTCGCCAAGAAAGACGAGGAGCCAGATAAGTAAAAATTAAGAAAATTGTAGGTCCGATAGACCAATTTGGTCTCAGTGGACGTTAACCATCATCATCATCATCATCAACATTTGCCTCATGGTAACCATTCCATTTAATAAATATGCTACAGGTTTTAATGAATTGGGCTTACCTCATAAACACCATGCAATTCAATAATTCTGTTCTCTATGCCATTAAACCGTCATCGAAGCTAATTTCGATTTCATGAAACCATTTTCCCGTTGTACCCATTATGCACTAATTATTCAAATCCGGCATTTAGCTGTTAACTCACCCATTTTCCTTTGCTCTACAGCCGCTTCAACTCACTATGCACCTCTGACATTTCAATTCAGTCAAACTGCTCTTCGTTCTTTGATCATTCAATTGATAAATACCAGTCTGCAACTTTCATTTATAGCAATCACAGCGTTCAGATTTATAGATCACTAAAATAAAAATAAATGCTTACAGATTGGTCTTAATCTCAATGCTACGGGTTCTGTCCTTTTTTTAAAAACCGTTCCATTCCCATGCCAGTGATTTCAGAACCTCGGCCTCTATATAAAAAAAAACAGTGTCTTCAATTTCTTGCTGAACTTCAACATTGACAATCTCTGCGTAGTCACCTTTCACAACGCCTTCATGATACATTCAGATTCAAAACCTAGTTAATATTAAAATCGATTTCATCATTCATAACCATACATTTGATTCAAAACTTTAGGCTTTTACATGGTTTCAATCAATTAAGTATCACAGTGTAAGTGAATTCAAAACCGTATTTCATTGATGTTCTTGTTGCGTTGTTTATAACCAGTAGCTGTGGATTGATTTAATCGATCTCAAACTATCCCGATTGACCGTATTCATTTAATTTAGAAAACAACGTTGTTCATACCTGAATTTTTCATCACACATTAAATTTCCAATGCTGCTCAGAAACTACTGTTTCTCAAAACCGGAATTGCTTTGCTTTGAAGCTAAATCATACAGGCTTTTAAATTGATTTAACCCAAAAAATTAACGCTCTTTTCTCACACGGGCATTCTGCACCAAAGTTTGAAAACGCTTCTCTATATCGATTTATCAGTGATAACAATCTGTCTCCTTACTTGGCCTGATTTCCCAATTGTTGGCCCTTTTACAATCTGCCCGAAGGCATCCAAGCAGAAAACCTCTCACTCTCACTCCCACTAACTCAAAATGTATTTTTCTCTCAAAATCCCTTCCTATTTATACAATTTTTAAAAATCTTTTAATTAAATGCTCAATCCCTTCAATTCCTCAACAAACCCCTAAATCTCTCAACATCCCTAAAGGATAGATCTTTGTCCCTAAAACCCTTCAACTAATTCTAATTATCTTAAGGCTAATTTCTCTCATGTTTCCAGTTGGTTGGAGACATTTACAAATTCTCACGAATAATTAATTAAAAACATAATTAATCACTCAAAACTAATATTAATATTTACATGGAATTTATAAATTCTCAAAAAATATGAGACCCCTATTTCTACTAAAATACAATGATAATATTGTGCTGGATGCTCCTGCATCATTGGTACTTATAGAGGACAACTTATGGTTCTTTGCAACAAGATGATCAACTTATTGTTTTACTCCAGTAAACTCCTTTTGCAATTGTTCATTATAATCCAAAAGGTATTATGTATTATATTGCATTGTTGTCACAAAGAACACATTCATTGCAATGACTGCTCGAGGATTCTTCCTCATGTTGGATGCTATAACCCTTTTTGTGTCTATGGAAACAGGGTGAACAAGGTCATTGGGATAATACCTTCACCTCTAATGTATGATCTTCTTCTTCAACTGATCAAAGGTAAATTTTGATATATCCATGACTCTGTCATCAGGTGGAGGATCAATCCCCATCTTGTTGAAAGGGATGTGGCCACTAGTGAGAGGAGGTGCTGACAGAATATTTGGCTCATCTACAATTTTTTCAATATCTTCCTCCTCTTCTAGCTTTGCCTCTATGTCATGGGCCATTAATTCTTCCTCCATTTTCTATGCATCTTCTTCTTCCTATTTATTCTTGAAATACTCTTCCTGAAAATGCTTTTTTTATTTCTCTTCCTCTGCTCTCTTCCTTTATCCCTATGCTCTTTGCTTCTTTAAGATTTATTCTTGTTGTTTCTTCTACAACTCCTCTGCCATTTTATTCTTTAGCTATTCTTTCATCTTCAACAAGTCATCTTGATTATTCTTTTCTTGTTCCTCATTATATTTGTGCTCTTCCTGTTTTATTTTCTTTTCCTTCTCTCTTTTCTTTCTTTACTACTCTGCCTTTATCCACCTTTGTAAAGATGATCTACCTTGAACATTTTGCTACTCTCCGCTACTAGATCATGATTTGGCCTCCTCTTTAATGATATAATGTCAGCTGGGGTGGTCACTTCCTGTTGAATCTACTCCATCTATATATTCAGTACCTGGGTAAAATGGGAGGGTCCTGCCTCATCTCCTAGCTGATTCTTCCTCAATGCATGGTACCCTTTCTTAATATTCTCATATTTTGGAACTCTCATAGGTACATACAACCAAGTGTAACATATCTTGGTACAATATTGTCTGCAAACATTTTTGAGGTCATATCTATGAAAGCTCATTACTCCAAAATAAATGTGTTTAAGTTATTCAATCTCAAATTTAGTCGCCTTAAGGATATTAAGCTCATACAATCTGATTCATAAAGGAAAATAGGGCCAAGGTGACTTCTTCTCCCTTTGAAGCTATGTAGACAAACATGTATTTAGTTGGTAGGAATCCTCCTGCAAGACACCCTTATTGGTCAAATACCTTGTTATAAAACCAGCTCACAAAAAGATAGAAAAGAGAGATCCACGCCTTAGAATTCAGCCTCTTCGAGGGGGCAACCTCCTTTACATTACATAAATGAACAATTCTTGGATGATACAAATGAAAATACCTCCTTTCTATATATAGGAGTCTAAATGGTCCCAATACAATCAAAGCCTACATAACAATAATATTGTAGGGCACAACAATAACAATAGTGGGCTTCTATGTGGCACAATAGTAACAATATGGGCACTACATGGGTACATCAGTATAAATAAGGGGTATAACTACAATAGTAATGGGGTAATCACTAGTATTATAGAGACCCAACATGCCCCTCTCCTTCAAAAAAGTGTTGTCCTCAACGCTTAAGTAGTTCAGGATACTTCTGCATAAAATTCTCATCCTCCCATGTGGAATCTTCAACGGATAAGTTCTTCCACTTGATAAGGTACTCTGAAATTGATCGATTTCGTAGCTGTCGAGTTCTTGTTTCTATAACTGCTTCCGGTTCCAATATAATTTTTCCTTCTTCGTCAAGTTCTGGCAATATTGTTTGAACTGGGAGCTTGTCGCCTATAACCTTCTTTAAGCATGAAACATGGAAAACTGGGTGTAATCGAGAAGCTGCAGGAAGCTCCAATTTGTATGTCATAGTACCAATCTTTTGCAACACCTTGTACGGACCATAATACTTTGGTGATAATTTATTATCCTTCTTAGCTTGCTTGAGGGACATTTGCTTATATGGTTGTAGCCGTAGGAATACCCAATCACCTACATCAAAACTTCTTTCACTGCGATGCTGATCTGCCTGTTGTTTCATTCTATTCTGTGCCAACACAAGGTTATCCTTTAAGAGTTGGAGGACTTGTTGTTGATGTTCGATGTGATGTTCCACTACCTGACCCTTAGAATTTTCTCTTAAATATGATGTGATGGATGGTGGTTGATACCCATAAAGTGCCATAAATGGGGTCATTTTTGTTGCTGTATGAAAGGAAGTGTTATACCACCATTCAGCCAGAGGCAACCATTTGACCCATTGTGTCTGTTTATCAGATACAAAGCAACGAAGATATCCTTCCAAACATTTGTTTACTATCTCAGTTTGCCCATCAGATTGAGGATGATAAGATGAGCTATGAGCTAACTGAGTACCAAGACAAGAAAATAATTCTGTCCAAAAATTTCCAGTGAAAATGGGATCTCTGTCACTTACAATAATCTTTGGGTTTCCATGTAGCTTTTGAATTGTTTCCATAAATGCAGTAGAAACTGTACTGGCTTTAAATGGATGTGATAATGCACAAAAGTGTGCATACTTGGTAAGTCTGTCAACTACCACCATGATGACACTCTTTCCCTCAGACTTGGGTAAACCTGTGATAAAATCCATTGATACCTCCTCCCAACATTGGCTTGGAATGGGTAAAGGTTGTAATAGACCTGGTGTCTTAATTGTTTCAACTTTATTTTGTTGGCAAACCAAACATTCTGCCACAAACTTTTGAATATCTGATTTAAGGCCATCCCAAAAAAATTCCTTCTTAACCCTGTGGTAAGTTTTTAAAAATCCTGAGTGCCCTCCTAAGGGAGAAGTGTGCAATTCCATAAGAATATTTTGTTTTAGCTGGGAATTCTTACAGAGGTATAAGCGATCTTTGTACCATAACGAATCATTTTTCCAGCTAAATGTATCAGACGTACTGGAATCTTGTTGTAGCTTTCGAATAAGTGCCCACACTTCTTCGTCATTCTTCCATTCCTCCCTTGCTTCATTTATCCAATCTGGTTGGATGATAGAAATAGCGCACAACAATGCTTCCACATCCTCATCCTTCCTTGAGAGTGCATCTGCCACCACATTTTGCTTCCCTTTTTTGTAGATGATTTCAAAGTCATAACCCAACATCTTTGTGACCCACTTTTGTTGCTCTTCAGAGGATAATCTTTGTTCTAAAAAGTATTTAAGGCTATCATGATCTGTTTTTACCTTGAAGTGTCTTCCCATTAGGTAGGGTCGCCATTTCTTAAGTGCATGGAGTATTGCCAACATTTCCTTCTCATAAATAGCTTTGCTTAGAAACTTTCCCTTGATTGGACGACTTTCAAAAGCAATGGGTCTTTCATCTTGCATTAGAACAGCACCAATTCCATTTCCTGAAGCATCACATTCCACAATAAAGGTTTTTGTGAAGTCTGGTGTAGCTAAGACCGGTGCTTGGCACATTGCCTCTTTAAGATGTTCAAAGGCCTTTGTTGCTTGCGGAGTCCATGAAAATGCATCTTTCTTCAATAATGTCGTTAGAGGTGCTGCTATTCTCCCATAATTCTTAACAAACTTGCGATAATACCCTGTCAACCCAAGAAATCTGCGCAAATGCTTTATGGATGTGGGGATTTTCCATTCCTTAATGGCTTTAATTTTGCTAGGGTCTACCTTAACTCCTTCATGAGATACAATATGACCCAAATATTCCACCTCCTGGACTCCAAAGAAACATTTGGATCTTTTGGCATATAATTGTTTCTCTTCCAATAGTTGTAGCACCCTGTCAACATGTTCAACATGATCCTTCCAAGACTTGCTGTAGATAAGTATATCATCAAAAAATACTAACACAAATTTTCTAAGGAATGGTTTGAAAATTGAATTCATCAAACCTTGAAATGTTGAAGGTGCATTGGTAAGGCCAAAAGGCATGACCAAAAATTCATAATGACCCTCATGAGTTCTAAATGCCATTTTCGGAATGTCTTCAATCTTCATTCTGATTTGATGATATCCTGAACGAAGATCCAACTTGGTGAAGTAAATTGATCCATGCAATTCATCCAGTAATTCATCAATGACAGGAATGGGGAACTTATCTTTAATAGTGAGCTTGTTGAGCTCCCTATAATCCAGACACATGCGCCATGATCCATCCTTCTTGTGCACCAATACTACTGGAGCAGAGAAAGAACTTTGACTCGGTTGAATTATACCAGCCTCTAGCATTTCTGCAACCATACGTTCAATTTCACTTTTTTGGACATAGGGATATCTGTACGGCCTGATGTTTGGAGGAACACTTCCTGGAATCAGATGAATAGCATGATCATGATCACGCATAGGTGGGAGACCTTTGGGAGTCTCAAATACCTTGGAATGATTGTCCAGGACTTTTTGGAGATCTGGAGAAATAGATGATTCTAATGTGGAAACATCTAGCGAACATAATTGTGCAATTACACCCCTTTGCTCCTTTTTTAGAAGCTTTGTCATACCATTAGAGCTGATTATCTTTCCTGGTTTCCCTGCAATACCCCTTAATTCAACTTCCTTTCCTTCCACAGAAAATTTCATGAAAAGTTCTTGAAAATTAAAAGCTATTGTACCCAAGGATTGTAGCCATTGGACTCCTAGTACAACATCAGCACCTCCCATTGGAATGGAAAGCATTGGGCTAGTCAATACATATTCTCCCATGGATAGCTTGATATTATGGCACTTTCCAGAGCAATTTATTGTTCCTCCATTTGCAATCATCACTTGACACTCTGGTGCTGGATATAGGAAGCAATTCAATTCTTTTGCTACCCTACAATGAATAAAATTGTGGGTGCTTCCTGAATCAATCAACACTATCACCTTTTTCTTCTTGATTTGTCCTTCTATCTTGATGGTTTGAGGAGTGGTAATTCCCGCCAATGCATTACAAGATATGGTTGGATTTATTTGTTCTTCATCTAGGCTTTGTTCCTGGAGTATATCTTCTTCTTTTGACCTTTCTTGCTCCTTTTCTTCTTCCTCTTCACAATCTATGTAGAATAATTTCTTCTCACCACACTTATGACCTTTGTGTATTTGCTATCACAATTGTAACAAAGCCCTTTTTCTCTTTTTTCTTCCAATTGTTGTGGTGTCAACCTTGTAGGTTGTGGAAGACTATGGGCAACAACACTTCCATCTTTATAGTTGTGAATGGTATGCTTCCTAGTTGCCATAATTTTGCTTTCCATTTTTCTTGCTAACCTGAATGCCTTCTCTAATGAATCAGGTTCCCAAAGGCGAACATCATGTTGGATATTATCCTTTAAAGACCCTATGAACACATCAATCCTATGCTGCTCTGGAATATCTTTTACCCTTATGTTCAATTTTTGGAACTCCTCAATGTGCTCCATTATTGAACCCTTTTGTTTGAGACTTATCAATTGGCTAAAAAAAGTGTTGCTTTTTGTATCCTCATAATGTGCTATCAATTCTTCCGTAAAAATTTCCCAAGTGATAAATTGTTTACGAGAGCAAAGCCATTGATACCATACAAATTGATTTGGTTCCAAATATAAAGTTGCCATACGTACCTTTTGTGTGTTTTGCACATTATTGAGATCGAAGAACTGCTCCATCTGTAATATCCATGTGGCGGGATCCTTCCATCAAACTTCCTCATATCGATTTTTGGAATATGGTGGGTCTTCGGTCCAACATTAGAATCTATGGAATCATGATTAACATTACTTTTGTTCACATCATGAGTTTCCTTTACAACCTTTTCACCATTAGTAAGTATCTCTTGTAGAAAATTTGTCAAATCTGTCTTCAAATCTGCCATGTCTGTCTTCAAATCTGTCTTCAAACTTGCCATGTCTTTCTTAAAATCTGTCTTCAAATCAGTCTTCAAATCGTCCATCTTAGCTTCCATGCCCTTTATCTTAGCATCTGTTAGCTTTTGTGAGTGTGACATTTGTTGCACTTGTTCTTGTAATTTTGATATATCATGTAGCATTTCTTCCTCTTCTTCATGAGTCATGCTAGAACTTTCAGGTTCCTTACTAGGCGTTTGCATTTTCTTTCCTTGGGGCATCAGTTACCGATAATAATGCTTTACTAGGCCCTTTGAATTCCTTCAAACCAAGCTTATGCAAAAATAAAAAATAAAAACTACACACCTTTTTTTACTTTGTAGAAGCCTGATATTGAATCTGATGTACCTCTGTAATTTCTAATCATCCAGTTCTGAAATTGTGATTTGTAGTAGCTTTCTGTGTCCTCTTTCCAATGCCACTAGTCTGAACCAAATTGGATTCTCCAAGAAAGAGTTATTCACAATCTCCCGCAGTGACGAAATTTCAATCCGACGCTCAGAAAGAAAGTTATGACGATTTTCCCCAGGTCACATGTTTTGAGTGTAATTCAGGAGTCTGTTTGGAGTAGCGAAACCCTAGAATCCAAAGCTATGATACCAAATGTTATGAAACCAGCTCACAAAAAGATAGAAAAGAGAGATCCACGCCTTAGAATTCAGCCTCTTCGAGGGGGAAACCTCCTTTACATTACATAAATGAACAATTCTTGGATGATACAAATGAAAATACCTCCTTTCTATATATAGGAGTGTAAATGGTCCCAATACAATCAAAGCCTACATAACAATAATATTGTAGGGCACAACAATAACAATAGTGGGCTTCTATGTGGCACAATAGTAACAATATGGGCACTACATGGGTACATCAATATAAATAAGGGGTATAACTACAATAGTAATGGGGTAATCACTAGTATTATAGAGACCCAACATACCTTGACATAAGGTGAGGGGAAATTTGACACCTGAAAGATCTAATGTATGTGCCTTATGGTGAAGAAAACCAATCTGCAATCTCATAGGGTGCCTCCTTCACCTAATATGTCATGTAAGGAGGTTCCACCTCAAAAATCATTTGATATAAAACTGCAAATAAATGCTTTGTTGGTCCCTTGTATACTCCTCAGAAAATAACTTTTGACAATAGTCTATAATAGAGATGAACAAGAAGTTTAGGGTCCAATTCCACTTCATGTGAATGCATAGTGAGCGCAAATCCCATCCAATGAATAGGTGGACATATAGAACTCTATAGACTGATTGACTTCTAAAAATTGCTTCGTCTGTTGTACATTGATTTGCAGTTGTTGATAAAGAATGTCAACCCAGTTGAAGATGCTACCTCTAGAAACAACCAGGTTGAGTAAATAAACCCATCTTTCTTCAAAATATTATGCGTTATTTTTCCCATGCAATTTGCAGCACATCGCCATGAGATACTGATAGACTTTTCTCAAAGATTTAGTCTTGTAAACTACACTTGGCTTTTGGTGAAATTTTGTAGGCTCTTGCCACCATGACTTAAGGACTTCCATGGTATTCAAGTTAGCCCATGTTGCATATAATTGTGTATTCAAGTACTACTTAGGGGTTAATTACTTATAATAGGAATGTAATAATGTGGATGGTATGTGGAAACCTCCTTTCTACTTTCACTGATGAGAACTAGATTCTTGCTACCCATGTGTTGCAAAATCCACCCAATAGCTTATGCACAGGGTAGCACTGGAAACCTACATGCCACTCTATGCATTCTAAACCTATTTATATTGATGTATACTCGCCTGTCCTCCAGATCCTCTAGGTACTCCTTTTGAATAAAGGTGTCTTTTATATCTTACCATGTTACTAAGATAGATTTATCAATGAGGAATTGTGTATATGATAATATTGGTACATTTGGCTTGGAACATTCCACTACCTCCTCAGTATTATTTTCTGAAGCTTCTTTTGATGTAGTCTGTCAATTGGTAGGAGGAATTGTCTCTACATAAGATGAAAGGCTAATGTGTACTATGCCTGCAACACCTGCAAGTGGATGATCACTCATGTCGAATAAAAATTAGTTCCTAGAAATCTTCTAGCTATCATATGCAAGCTATGTAAAAGATAATGACTAGGAAATGATTAGGTAAGATGGGAGCACAAGACTATATGGATGAGACAAGATGGTTTCACTGGCCATTGGAAGTGTGCATTGTGCTAAGGCAAGGAAGAAAGGATCAAGTAGTGTACAATTCAGGATGACAGTGCACAAGAGAATCTAGGTTGGAGCTTAGAACTATGCAGAGTGCACTTGTGAGGGAGGCTCCTCCTAGGTGCAGGTCGCATTGGCAAGGGACAGAGGGAGCCACACTACAAAATGAAAGTGCATAGTGTGCTAGGGAGTCTCATTAAGGGCACCGGGCACAATTTCGGTAGGAAAGGGATGCCTCAAGGTGGGTTAGAAGTGCGTTATGCACTATGGAAGAGAAGCCTTTTCTCAGCTGGTCAAAATTCAGATTTGCATTGAATTCCTGTTACTTGCAAGTGCGCAATAATCAAAGAGAAAGGGATAATCTAAAAAATGATTAAGTGATGGTCAGTAACAAGTCAAGAGTATAGTAAAAGTGAGAGAACAAGATGAAAGTGTTCACGTATCTTATCACAATCATGACTAGAAGGTGAAAGGTCATGGAATGCGAAGAGTTAGTAGAAACACCACATGCAACAACAATACAAAAATTGTAGGAGAAATAATAGATAAAAATGACACTTAATATGAAAAGCAGATCAAAACGACACTAAGGAAAATAAAAGTGACACCAAAAATGACAAAAGAAAACAAAAGCGACACTTTGCAAAACTTACCAAGAATTGGTGCACTTGTGACCAAGAGTGAGGAAAGACTCCTTGCAATGAGAGAATGCGCTCAACTCAAAGTGAATAGTGATTGTGAGAATGAATAATGAGTTGGGATCCTTATAAAGGAAAAATACATGCAAGTTAAGATTAGGGTTTCGATGCATGCTCACCACTTGTTGCTTGATCACTGAGTTAGGTGAGTGAAGTGGGAGAGGATCCCTATTTTTTAGGAGTGTGCTCTGCATGCAAGCAAAGAGTGCACTCTACATGCAAGTAAGGAGTGCACTATTCATGCAAGAAAGGAGTGTGCTTGTGTTGATGATAAGGAGTGCGTAGTTGCTGTGTACATGGCATGCACACTTGCTAAATACAAGGAGTGTGCTCCACTGTGAGAGAGAAGTGCACTCCACTGTGAAAGATAAGTGCCTCTGAATCAAGAGGCTGAAATTTTCTTCAATATTGCATGTGTGGTAGCTAATTTAGGAAAGTGCTCTCTCACTAGGAAATAAATATGTGCTTTCTTGCTTTTGTAAGGTTTGCATGTCAAGTGAGAAAAGTTTAACTAGGTCATAGAGAAAACTCATGCTTTCCCTATATTTAGAAAGGTGACAAGCCAACTTCTAAAAGATTAGAAATCAACACTTAGGAAACTTTGACCTAAGAGGGAAAGAAACACATAGAGATGTTGAGAGGATAATAAACACTTAGGAAATCATGAACAAATGACAAGACAATGAAAGATGGCTTGAAGTGACAGCTCATGAAACATAGGTAGGCTCCAAAATTGAATGAGGAAATTTGTTTGAAGGGTTGTTGTCATAGTGAAATAGAAGGCCAACACCATGAACAATTCAAGAATGGTAAATTCACCTTCTAAGATACATCCTCAAGAGACCTTTGATGAGTTTGAAAATTACACTAGAGACATTAGTTCAAGTTATTTAGGAAAATGGGCTATGATGGCCATGTTGTAGATAAGGAAGGCCAACATATTCTAATCTCTATTGTATCTAAACCAATTCCCAAGCATGAAGGGTTAGGATTCAATGAAAAAAATAAAACACAAATTTAGTCCAAACCACCCTTGTTAGGGAAAGAGGAGCTTGAAAAGAATCCATTCCCATGGAGGAAAAGGTAGCTAGAAAAGGAATGTACAACAAGCCACTCAAATCTACTTATAGAGGCCTGGAAGAGAGCAACAAAGAGATGACTTTATGTTGCAGGAACATTGAAAGCATGGTTACAAGTAAGCAAAAAACCTACAGTAAGGATGATGATTATGATGCAAGTGGAACAAAATGTATATGTTTGAAGACATGTGATTGAAGAATGGTTGATGAACCGTATATGAGAAATAGATTCCTAGAAAATATAAAGAAAAATAGCTGGTGACCCATGTATCCAATGGAAGGTTACTTTTCTATATGGAAATTCAAAAATTTTAATGTTTTGCAAGTACGACATGAAGAAGATGATCGATGATGAAGAATGAAGAAGACAAATATTGTATGAGAAAATACCAAGACAAAGGAACCAGTTTAAAGGTAGCTTATTCAATAATAGGGAGCATTCCTATTTGTATGTTTAATGAATAATATAATGGGATTTGCAATAATGTAAAATACTAATGAAAGCATACATAGGAATGGGAGATGTAGAGAAATGAGAGAAGTTATGGATGAAGATTTATTGAGAGAGTCATGGAGATATTATGGAAAGGATTTTGGAGATGGTTATACAATTTCTTTGAAATAAATCTTCAAATATGAACTAGTTGTTATAGTCACATATAGTCACATTGTGGACCATTTGTACCCAAAATAAAAAGAAAACATGGAAATAATTCCCACTTCGAGGGTTTATGAACATATGCTTCCAATGTCTATTACTTCATGTATAGTGATGTAAATTTGCAGCTAGGTATTGCATCATTTTTCCACCTAAAACCATTGCAACTTTTGGGGGACCAAACAAGCAAGATAATATTCATCATCACAAATAAAAAAGGTATGGAATAATATCTATGGTTTGTTTCTATTGCAATAAAAAGTGTCACGATGATAGCAATTTTTGGCAATCTAAAAGGCCAAGCAACTCATGCTAGAACTATTATCACTATTGTAGATTTATTGGATATTAAAAGGCCAAATCTTGAAGAATTCACATATAATTGCATCCTAAGAACCAAACAATCAAGAATAAACCTTGGATAATCAAGGTCAAGGAAAAAGAGGATATGCTTGCACTTGCAACCTAAGGAGGAACAATTTTCTGATGACTTATTAAAAAAGTGAATGCCATCTCTAGGCATGAAATGGAAAACATGCTTCTGCACAAGGTAGCACTTATTTATCTCTTATATTCCATCTTAATGGAGGAACTACAAGGATAACATCTTATGGAAAATATTTTTAAGGAACTCCCCCCCAAAATTTAACTTTTCTCAATTTCTATCGCAGGTTGCAATCAAAGGTGGGAAACCAAGGATTTTTGCAAAGGTTTTTTCACTTGTGCACCCTAATTGATATCATTCTCTAACATTATTAAGAAACAAATGCATTAAGGCTTATTTAATAAAGCATTAAAATATCAATTTTTATTTTTTTAAAGTATGAATATGGTGCTTCAAAGTAAATTAAGCACACTAGTGCATTTGTTTTTTGTTTTTTTGTTTCTTTGTCTTTTTTTTTTCTTGAAGAAAAATCACAACTTTCTATTAAGGCAATAAAAAAGTACATCAACATATGCACAAAGTGCATTAAATCTACAAGTCCTCAAAAAACTAGTGAGAGCAAAAAAGACCGGTTGGAAAGAAATAAACCAACCCAAAATCGCAACTTTCTGTTAAGGCAATAAAAAGTTACATCAACATATGCATAGAGTGCATTCAATCTACAAGTCCTAAAAAAACTAGTGAGAGAAAAAAAGACCGGTTGGAAAGAAATAAACCAACCCAAGGTGCTATCAAAATAAAACTATTTATCCTATGATCCACTAACCATGTATAGTTTTGTATGCCATAATAGCCAAATAGTTTTACATTATATAGACTGTTGTTGAGAGAAATAAACAAAAATGAAAAAATGAAAACATATAAGCATATGATATACATTATAGTTTAATGAAATACTGATGCTCAAAATTATGATCTAATCCATCTAGATGTTCCATGACCTACCATTCTCTCATAATTTGTATATTGCCTTCCTTGGATGGAGAATTTGTTTTAGAATTCCTTTCCTTGAAGATTTGCTGACAAGAGATGAAACTAAAATCCCGTTTTAAGTGGAAAATATCTTCAAGAATGGGAAGCAGTGTGGGTTCATGACATCTTTGAGTATAATTAAAATAATTAATAACATTTAAGGAGCCCCTGAAAATTTGGAGAGAGAGACAATCATATCCAAAGCCTAGCACATAAGAAGTTTAAAATATAGAAGTTTTGCAAAATTGTTAGAGCCCCTTCCTAAACCAAATTTTGACTTTAGATAATGCTTATCATTAAAGTATAGAATGAGGCCTCCCAAACAGTATCATCCCTAGTTGAATATCCATCAAAATAAGAATAAGGGATTTGACGATTAATTTCTTCTTCAGTAATAGCTCCAATATTTGTTTCAATGAGGTCAAGAGAAGATAAATATCCATAAATGTGGCTTTGTTCCTAGTAAGGCATACTCCCAAATATATAAGTGGAGGAATGTTTCTAATAACCTCTTCTCTTAATAGATCCCACCATTTTTTCCAAGCTTCAATAAAATTGTTGCCCCTCCAATCTCTATTGCAACCCAACATCTATTTAGTTTTTGACCAAATATTTATTGAGAAAGGACAAAGTAAGAACATGTGTGAAACTATCTCTTCTATATTTTTGCAAAAAAATGCACCAACCAAGGACTTCTTTATGTCTACGTTGTAGGTTATCCAATGTTGGCTCTTTATTTTTGAGTAAAAACCATAGAAACAACCTTATCTTGGATGGGTAGACAAGCTTCCAAATCGACTTCCACAACCACTTTGGATTTACCCTTAGTTTATTAGATATTTGGTGACTATATCCTACTTTTGGAGTATATATCCCTGAGGGGGAGTGTACCCAACATAAAGAGTCCTCCCTATCTTTGATTTTGATATGTGATCTATTGGGAGAAATAATATAGTTTGTCCATAAATCTGTGAACTCCCCATGAAGATTCAATTGGGTTGCACTTTTCCATCCTTGAGACCAAAAGGTAGACTGATCCTCATCTACAATCTGGTTGAGAAAAATGTAGCCCTGATCATTAAGAAAAGTCACCATTTTAGGAGGAAGTTTGTACTTTTTAGAGCAACCACTCCATGGATCCAATCCAACTCTAAATTTTTCCCCATTACCAACCTTCTAGGAAATTCCCCACGAACCACATTGAAAGAACCGATGACAAATTTCCAAATGACTGAGGAATTAAACAACCTTTTGTTTGACCTTCTAATCCAATCATCTAGTGATAGGGTGAAGATGTATTTCCTCAAAACCACTGATGTCCAGAGGCACTCTGATGAAAGGAGCCTCCAAATGACCTTTGTTGAGAGAGCTTTAGAAAAGTAGGCAAGTCATTCAAGTCCCAACCTCTCCATGCTTTAGGTAACGTGATCTTATCTCATGCCATTGAAGGGAGAACAGATTCATATTTGGGCCCAAACGAGAGAAACCTCCCACAAAGTTTTGTTATAGTAGCTAAAGTTTCTTTTGGAACCCATGTGACAACCATCCAAAAAACATGGATGGATATAAAGACATATTTAATCAATACTAACCTTCCATCTCTCGGAAGCCATTTGAAGTTCTAGTGCTTAAGCCTTTTCCCATTTTGACTAGTAACCACAACTAGTCGCTTCCTGTATGAATTGGGCTTTAAGTAGAAGCCCGAGTATTTGAGGTTGTCCTAAAAATATCTTACTACAAAAATAAAGAAGGTATGGACCCTTTTCATCTCTCCATGATAAATCCCTTCAAAATATAATGTGGATTTCTGGACATTTATAATCATGCTTTTCGCTTTGTGAAAAAGGGCAAGAACATCCTTAACAAACTCCAAATCCTGTCTCAAACCACTAAAAAACATCGGAATATCATCCAAAAAAATAATATGAGTAATAAATAGATTAATGACCACTTCATTTCCTTGTAGATCACCTCGATGCTTAGCTGCTAACAACAATATGCTCAACCATTCTGCTGCTAAGAGAAATAATGGTGGGGACATGGGACATCCTTGCCTCAAACCTCTTTGGGAATGAAAAAATGGGGTGTAGAGCAATTAATCAGAACAACAAAGGATACATTAGTCATACAACCCATAACCCAGTTAATAAAAGGGATCCTCAAACCACAAATTTGTCAAAATCATTCTAATATAAATCAAACCAACTCTGTCATATGATTTTGACAAGTGAATTTTGGAATAAACCCTTTTAGCTTCTGATTTTTTTATATTGTGCATGCCTTCTTGAGAAACCCTAATGGCCTCATGAAATTGATGACCCTCCAAAAAATCAAATTGTTCTTTAGGAACATTCCTGGACAAAATAGGTTGAAGATGCATTGCGATATATTTTCTATGATTTTGTAAATGCAGTTACTTAAAGAGATATGCCTCTAATCATCAAAATATTGAGGATAATCTACATTCAGGATGAGAGTTATAAAGGTAGAGTTGAAGGCATCATATATTCTCCTGTTTAGACGAGAGTCCTTAATAACCCACAAAAGTTCATCCCCAATTAAATAAAAAGTCTTAGATAGAACTCCATAGTCCAGCCATCTGGTCCAAGACTTTTATCCTTCTACATTCTTTTGAGAACCACCTCCAGTTCACCTTTTGATATAGGCTCCATTAAAATTATGATTGTCTTCCTCATTTGCAAATCTTAGAAAGAAATGAGGGACTGTTTTAATAATGCGGGCTTCCTCCAAAGCCTTAAACAAGTTTTGGAAATAAGCCTTCCTAAAGGACATAATCTCATCAAAATATTTGCCTTACTTCCATCTGGGTAAGGCATTTCCCATATTGTGTTTGTAATTTTCCAACACTTGGCATAATTGTGGAAGAGTTTTGTATTCTCATTGATCCAAAATGGATCTTGTATCAAACCTATAAGTCTAAGTCTTCATATATATTAACTATTGGGAAACACTATCGCAGAGGAAAACACTAAAGAATGGAGGAAACCCAAGTAAAGTGAAGGTTGAAGTAACGTTGCACTGGAGCCGTCGGATCAGATAGATCAATGGCCCTGATCAAATCGGTGATATCGCATCGGCGGAGGCCAGCAGGGCATATCGGCGCCAACCCTGAGTGAGTTGTGATTGCGATCCAGCGCTGTAACATGGACTGTCAGATCAGCGTGCGGATCAACGACGTAGACCACGTATATCACATCGCAAATTCCAAAGGGGAGGACTTAACCAGTAGGCCCGAAGACTACGTGATATGCACGGACCCGAAAGGGTTTATAAATGCGGCCTTGTATAATTTGAGTTTCGTGGTAAACGGTATTTCGGGCGGGCTTTAGGTGGTAAGCAGTATTGGAGAGGCTCCACTCGATCCCATACACTGGCCGACACGTAGCACACCGCAGGAGAGAGAAAACTGCTTTTTCGGGCGGGTAATCGCTGTGCAAGTAGGCCACTTGAAATGGCTGTTAGCCGTTGGATTGGAGATCATGGATCAACAGTGGAGATTGAGCAGGCTACTTGATGTTTCGGGTTGAATGCGAACTGTTGGATTGAAGGCAGATCAATGGTGTGGAATACAAAGGGCTTGCGACAACAATAAAAGGCAGACCCGAGAGGATTATAGATGCGGCACTATAAAATTTGAAATCCGATATGCGGCATTTTGTTGGGTTTTTCTGTGTTTTGGTGTATTTCCATTATAAAATCAAAATACAAAGGAGTTCTTGTGCTTTAAGCATTTTGTCTTAACAAGACGTGTCCAATGCCAAAAGGAAGGTGAACAGACAGAAGAGGAAGACAAAGAGCCCAAAGAGGGAAGGTGAACAGATAGGGCCGACAGGCTAAAAAGCCATCCCATAATAGAACAAAAGAGGTCAGTTGAAGACAGTCACATAAAGACAGTCAGTCAGTCAGATCGAGGCATATTGAATAGAGTAACAGGATAGAGGGAGAGTCTGTGCACTCTTTTAGATTCGAGGTTTTCGAGCAGATCCCTCTTTGATGTCACTGTTGGTTGAGACTCTATTTTTGAGCTCACTCTTGTAATAATTTGTTCTTGAAGACATAATATAGAGGTCGACACTAAAAGCTAGACCAGGAGACGTAGCCAGGGGGTCTGGTGAACTCCTTTATTATTTTGACTGTGTTGATGTGTGTTTATTATGTTTTATAACTACTCATTGTCTATATTCGCAATATTTTTGATCCGTTGCACTAAGTAATATAGGAATTTTCCTACACATGAGTCTGTAATACCTTTCTTCTTGATTTAAGATCCATTTCGGATTAAGTGGTATCAGAGCATTTGGTTTTGTTAAGGTTAGACAAGTTTGTGCTGGATTTTGAATGCTAACTAGATTAAAGCTCATACTAGGAGAAGGAGAACTTGTTGAGGCTAATACAGAGATTGGAAGAGTCTATTCTCAGAGGAGAATGGCAGAAGAAGCTCCATTGGGATCAGAATTTCAATGTATAGAAAGTTGTAAGGCACTCCAAGCCATGGTGGAAGAGATGTATCTGGAATTTAAGAAGGGTTGAGGTGAAAGCACTTCAACACCTAAACTAGACAAAGGAGCAAAGGAACCTTTTCTATTTTCCCATACAGGAGGCAAAGGAAAAGGATGAATGACTCCTCCACCATCTCCTCCATCATCATCCTCGTCATCATCATCTTCTAGCTCTTCTAAGAAGAAGAAGAAGACTTCCTTAATCAAATTAGATGTGAAGTTTGATTTGCCAATTTATGATGGAGAACTCAATGCAAAAAAGCTAGATAATTGGATAAGACAAATTGATGTATATTGTAGGATACAGAACATTGATTCAGAAAGGAAGAAGATTCAGCTGGCTAGCCTTTGACTTGGAGGAACTGCACTAAGGGAAGGCAAGACACAAGCTGATCTGCAAAAACATGGTAAAATCATTTCTACCTGCAATGAATTTGTTTCTGCTATCAAAAAGCAATTCTATCCTTTAGCTTACATGTAGCAGGAAATGATGAGTTGGAAAACTCTTCATCAATTGAAGGGTCAAAGTGTACAAAGTTATATGCGGGAATTCAAAAAAAGAGCTTTAAATCTAGGTATATCATTAGACTCACCTGAGACTTTATTGAAGTATATAGCTGGTATTCATAGCTATTTAAAGCATACTATTCTCATGTTTAATCCCACTAGCTTAGATGATGTATCAGTTCAAGCCACACATCTAGAAGCTAGAGGTAAGAATGTAAACCCAGAGGTTGGGGGATCATCTAAATATTCTGTAAGCAAGAGCAAGGAAAAGAAGAAACTAAAATGGAAGGAGAGGAAAGAAAACACTATAAAGAAGGATAAACCTTCATGCACTCATTGCAAGAAAGAAGGACATGATGAGGCACACTGCTGGTTTTTGCATCCAAAACTGAAACCTAAGAAGTTCGGTGGTAAGAAGAAAAAGAATGTTGCTGCTATTTAGCAGGACTTGGGATCAGATTCAGGCGATGAAACAATAGTTATAGCCATAGGTATTAAAGGTTTTCAGCTTTAGAGAATGCAAAGATAAAGAAGCAGGTATAAGAGTTGCTCGATAAAGGGTTTATATGACCAATCACATCACCATGTGGATCTCCAATCGTTCTGGTGAGAAATAAAGATGGTTCATGGAGAATGTGCATTGATTATAGAGCACTAAATAAAATAATGATCAAGAATCGTTATCCTCTTCCTCGTATTCATGATTTATTAGATCAATTGAAAGAAGTAGTTTACTTTTCTAAGTTAGACTTGCAAAGTGGCTATCATTAGGTTAGAGTTGCAGAACAAGATGCATGGAAGACTACTTTCAAGACAAAGCAAGGACTGTATGAATGGTTGGTTATGCCTTTTGGCTTAACTAATGCTCCTGCTACATTTATGAGAGTCATGAATGATGTACTTAGACCATTTATTGATGATTTTGTAATTGCTTGTTTAGATGACATTCTTGTTTTTAGTAAGACATGGGAAGACCATGTAAAGCATGTAAAGTAGACTCTAGATGTTTTAAAAAGAGAAAATCTCTGTGTAAAACTGTCAAAATGTGAATTTGGCATAACATCTTTAAATTATTTGGGTTATATTGTAGGGGGTGGTGAATTGAAGATAGATCCATCTAAGGTTGAAGTCATTATGAACTGGCCTAAACCCAAATCTGCTACAGAAGTTAGGAGTTTCCTAGGGGCATAACAATATTGGAGAAAGTTTATTGCTAACTTCTCATTGATTGCAGCTCCATTACATGCTTTAATAGGATTGAAACAGGTGTTTAAGTGGGAAGGAAAATAGCAGAAAGCCTTGGACACCTTAAAATAAAAAATCAGTACAACACCAGTACTAGCACTGCCAGATCTTCAACATCCATTTGAGATTGAGACAGATGCCAGTGACTATGCCATGGGAGCAGTGTTGATGCAACACAAAAATCCCATTTGCTATCATTCCGAGACATTTACTTTTGCAGTAGTTAACTATCCTACATATGATAAAGAATTGTATGCATTAGTACAAAGTGTGAAAAAGTGGAAACATTACATAATGGGTAAAGAAAAAATCATACATACAGATCATCAACCACTTCAATATTTGCACTCACAAACTAAATTGCATCAATCAAGACATTATAGGTGGATGGGTTTTCTATAGCAATTTCATCTTGTCATCAGATATAAGAAGGGCATACACAATAAGGTTGCAGACATGTTATCAATACCAATCATAAATGCATCTACTATACTTAAGCATAACTCAATAATGCATGAAAGTTACATTGAACAATATGCTTAAGATGTGGATTTTAAAAATGTATATGCAACTTTAAGTCATGGCAAGCAAGTAAAAGAATTGGATTATGATGTAAAGGACCAAATCTTATATCATTTGGGAAAGTTATGCATTCCACAAACTGTAAGAGTTAACATAATTTGAGAAACACATACTTCTCTCATATCAGGTCATTTTGGTGTAAGTAAAACAGTTGCACAAATGCAAAGGTTCTGTTATTGGCCAAGAATGCATGAGACAATTTCTAGATATATCAAAGGGTGTACTATGTGTGCTACAAGCAAGCCCAATAATAGGAAATTAGGCTTGTACACTCCACTTCCAATTCCTTCTCATCCTTGGGAAAGTGTTTCCATGGATTTTGTTGGGGGATTGCCAAAATCTAGGAAAGGTCATGATTATTTGTATGTTGTTGTGGATAGGTTCAGTGAAATGTGTATTTTGATACCATGTAACAAGCAAGTTACAACTGAACAAACAAAAAAGTTGTTCTTTCAGAATGTATGGGTTCATTTTGGGTTACCCACTTCTATTGTATCTAATCGAGATTCTCGATTTGTTGGGAAGTTTTGGTCAAGTTTATGGGAGTTGATGGACACCAGGTTGAAGAAGAGCACAAAATTTCATCCACAAACAGATGGTCAGACAGAAGTGGTCAACAGGACAGTGATCTAGTTGCTCAGAGGCTATTGCAGCAAGCATCCCAAGCTTTGGGATGAGCATTTGTGTTATGTGCAGCATGCTTACAACCGTGCCAAGCACTCTTCTACTCAGAGATCTCCTTTTGAGACTTGTTTTGGTTTTATACCAAAGTCTCCCTTGGATTTTGTCTTTGGTAAAGACATAGCAGTTGATGGACACAGTGATGTGGACAAAGCAACCAAGTTCATTGAACAAATCCAGGAAATTCACCAGGCAGTACAGGAACAATTGGAAAGAAGTCAAGCCAAGTACAAGGTAAGACGTGACAAGCATCGAGATAAGCATAGTTTTCAAGTCGGTTATCAAGTCTGGCTGTACATCAGCAAAGACAAAATGCAGGGTGAAGGCAAGAAGCTAAAACCAATAAGGTATGAACCTTTCAAGATACTTGATAAAATTGGTGAAAATGCTTTTCACCTTGATTTGATAGCTTATATGTAGATCTATTCAGTCATCAATGCAAAAAACTTGAGATTGTATGAACCTTCATTGATTCAAGATCCTGAAGAGCAAAGTTAGTTTCCTTCTATTAGGGATTTGTTGCCTGAGTATCTCAATGAGTTACAGGAGGACACAGTGATGGATAGGAAGGTAAGAATTACACGTCAAGGGGATGTTGAGTACCTGAGAGTGGGACTCAAAGGTTCAAATCCATGCAAAGCACGATGGATAGAAGCTATACAGGTGAAGGAGCAGTATCCTCACTTTCTCGAATGCTAAAAACCAACTTTTGGTGGTCCAAAAGCTTTTCAGTGGGAAGGCGTGATCCAAAATGGATCTTGTATCAAACCTCTAAGTCTAAGTCTTCATATATATTAACTATCGGGAAACACTATCATAAAGGAAAACACTAAAGAATGGTGGAAACCCAAGTAAAGTGAAGGTTGAAGTAATGTTGCACCAAAGCTGTCGGATTGGACAGATCAACGACCCAGATCAAATTGGCGATATCACATCGGTGGAGGTCAGTAGGGCATATCGACGCCAACGCTGAATGAGTTATGAATGCAATCTAGTGATGTAATGTGGACCGTCGGATCGGCACGCAGATCAACGGCGGAGACCACGTATATCGCATTGCAGATTCCAAAAGGGAGGACTTAACCAGCAGGCCCAAAGACTACGCGATATGCACAGACCCAAAAGGGTTTATAAATGCGGCCTTATATAATTTGAGTTCTGTGGTAAACGATATTTCGGGTGGGCTTCAGGCGGTAAGCAGTATTGGAGAGGCTCCACCTGATTTCATACACTAGCCAACACATAGCACGTTGCCGAAGAGAGAAAACCACTTTTTCGGGTGGGTAATATCTGTGCAAGTAGGCCACTCAAAATGGTTGTCAACTGTTGGATTGGAGATCATGGATCAACAATGGAGATTGAGCAGGCTACTTGATGTTTTGGGTTGGATGCAAATCGTTGGATTGAAGGCAGATCAAAAGTGTGGAATACAAAGGGCTTGCGACAACTATAAAAGGTGGATGTGAGAGGATTATAGATGGGGCACTACAAAATTTGAAATCCGATATGCGGCATTTTGTCAGGTTTTTCTGTGTTTTTGTGTATTTCTGTTATAAAATCAAAATACAAAGGAGTTCTTGTGCTTTAAGCATTTTGTCTTAACAAGATGTGTCCAACGCCAAAAGGAAGGTGAATGGAAAGAAGAGGAAGACAGAGAGCCTAAAGAGGGAAGGTGAACAAATAGGGCCGACAGGCTTAAAAAACCATACCATAACAGAATAGAGGAGGCCAGTTGAAGAAAATCATAGAAAGACAGTCAGTTAGTCAGATCGAGGCAGATTGAATAGAGTAGCAGGACAGAGGGAGAGTCTGTGCACTCTTTTAGACTCAAGGTTTTCGAGTAGATCCCTCTTTGATGTCACTGTTGGTTGAGACTCTTGTTTTGAGCTTACTCTTTTAATAATCTGTTCTTGAAGACATAGTATAGAGGTCGACACTGAAAGCTGGACTAGGAGATGTAGCCAAGGGGTTTGGTGAACTCCTTTATTATTTTGACTGTGTTGATGTGTGTTTATTATGTTTTATAACTATTCATTGTCTATATTATTCACAATATTTTCGATCCGTTGCACTAAGTAATATAGGCATTTTCCTGCACATGAGTCTGTAATACCTTTTCTTCTTGATTTAATATCCATTTCGGATCACTCATCCCCACTTTCTAACCAAACTGCACGACTCTTCAACCTCCATTGTTTTTCCTTCTTAGCCAAGAGCTTCCTCTTGGAATATTCCAATTACGTGATTCTCTGTTTGGTTCCATAGAATCATACCCACCTCCCTAAGGTGATTCTAGACGTTCCAATTATTCTTTGTAAATTTAAGTTCTGCCTCACCTCTAACATTTTTTTGAGCTGGCCATTAGATGTAAGCCTGCTTGAAATCCCTTAGGTTATTCAGAAAATGCTGAGCAATGGAGCCCCATGAATCCAAATTGAAAGGAGAACATGTACCTTAACATGTTGCACTTAAATTTCTTAATTCACCGAAGAAGGATTAAATTTAAAAGGGATTTTAGGCTTCTTTTTTCCTCCTTTGATCTCCAATAGAACTAGATGATGATAAAAATCTCCACCACTCCTAATCCATTGATGAAAACGGGTGATATTACTAATCAAGTTGTCTACCAACAAAAATATATCAAGGCACTTGGCCACCATTGCATTCCCAGTTTGCCTATTTTTCTAGGTGGGCTTGATTTTGATGATATTCACATCGATAAGGTGAGAGTCAAGCAATTTCCTAGTGAATAAATCTTCTAAAAAATTTGGGAGGGCTTGAGGTCCCCATACTTTCGAAGTCTCGAAAGAGAAATTTAGATCACCCCTAATAATAAAATTTTATTTCTTCATGAACGACTTATCCAATTAACAATAGTGCAACAATTAGATAAGCTTATACACATAAAGAATAATTTGAAACAATAATAACTGTGATCTTTCTCAATGATGCCAAAAAAAGACAATTCCATAAATAACAATACCATTCCCAACTCTCTGACAACAAAAGATTAAAATCTTCAATGGGATTTTAATTTCTCATAAATGAAGTCTAGAAAATAGTGCACAAAGCATTTTTTCCAAAAAAAGTGAACTCTTCTCTTTCAAAAGTGGTTTGGATAAATACACTTTCATAAATAACTAAATCAAAGTTTCTCTCCTACTTATGCTAAAGAAATAAATTGTAAGATAAATGTTATTCTAACAAAAGGAAAACAATTAAATCACTTCAGATATATCTTCTTGTTATGTTGATTTTGCTTTATCCATGTCTTCCACATACAAGCTCCACTGAGAAAGTGTACTCATGATTTGAGAGATAAATTATAGGGGTGGAGTGTCTAAATTTATCTCATAGTCATAAAATTTACCCCCCCACATTGGATAGCTCTCCTCACTCCATGAATCAATCTCTCTCCTGTGGTGAATTAAGTCACAATATATGTAATCATACCCAACTAATTTATGGTCAACCTCTGTTGTTAGAAAGGAAGATACACATGTGCGCAAGGTCTGGTGAATGAATCAAAGCAATTGTCAATGTTTCCTGGTGGTATCCTGATGCACATAAAAATTAAATCAACCGACACTACTGAACTAAATATTGATTGGTAATCATATCTAGTCTAGAAATCGTAATGATTCCTCCAGACTAGAATACCCTTGATGGATGGGTTAGTTGAGATTGCTGTAAATGTTTGTGACAAATTTAGTTTAGCTTTGAGGATATACTAAAAATTGATTGATGGATTGTTTCATGAATCGATCTACATGTTTAATTTCATTTTTTGTTTCTTTCCTATGATTGTGTATATAAGAAATACATGAATCCCCTGTTATTTCTCCATATATAAATTGAACACTAGTCATGTCAAATTGGATTATTAGGTCCATGGCATTGTCTATTAGACTAGAACAATCTTTGATCACATAAGAAACTAAATTATGGGAATGATTAAGTCTTTGTTTCTAGTTGTTCATAGCAATTTGAATCTTCCTCTTGTCACTTTTAAATATCCTTAGAAGATAATCAAGAGTTGACTTGTGTCTTGACTGCCAAGACATCAACCTTTTGAAATCACTCTAAACTTGGATATATTTTGATGGTTTATTTGAAATATAAATGGAAAATATTTTAAAAGTATTATGATGAACCTAAATTTTATTCAAGTTCTGATAAAAGTATTCTTGGGCATGTTTTAGTTGTTCATGGCATTTAATGCCTCTTTTTTAAGGTGATTAACATCAAATATTTTATCTCGTAGCTCCTTAACCTGTGATCTTAATTGAAATATTTGGAAATCCTTTTATGTTATCAAGCTAGTGGAAGTTTATTGCACCTATTGCATTTCCAATTTCATTTTTTCTTCAAGATTTTTTAAGTGATCATGTTATTGTTGTAAGAGTGCAACAATTCTTTGTTGATACTAAACCTTAATGTAAGACTATTATTGTTGCAATTTGTTTTCAAGATAATTGATCTTGTTCTTCTATTGTTTAATTATTTGTCTTATGTTCTTTATTGACTACATGTTGGCATGAGAAAATTCTCCAATAAAATCAGTCAGCTCATTTGCAAACTCATCTTTAGTGAGTTTGGAGGCATCCCAATACATCATTTGTTTTGTGGGGGATCCTTTCTTCTATTCTTGTCTCTTAATTTTGGGTCTCCCTTTAATGATGGCCTTCTTAGCACTGCTGAAAAATATTGACCACTTTCAATTTTCCTTCTTATATTATTTGATAGGATGACTGACCAATTGAAGATTTTCCTTTCTCTAGAAACTAATGATTTAAAGGAATCCAATCTATTTTAAAATGGTTAGGATTCCACTCTCCAAATAACCTATAGAGCATGGTAGAAATCATGTCCAATGGATTTTTCACTCTATCAGTGGGGTATAAATTGTCATCCCTCATGTGAAATTGATCATCATCCCTTTACTAATACTTAATTAGTTGTTGCATTTGAATTTCATAAGAAATAACCTTAGTAGCTATGAATTCATTAAGAAAAATTTGATAAAAAATAATATTTAGGTACCTTGTACATAATTTCAAGGTCCACTGCTTTGAATGATACAATTAGCTATCTATTGCCATCAATAGTAGTTCTAGTATTGAAGTCAATGTGAATAATAACTCAATGTACTATGCTTATGTAGGGAATGATGGCAGGGTTTGCAACAATTATGTTTAAGCCTGAGTGCCGAATTTGAACATAACCATCTACATCATTCTTATATTAATCTAAGAATTATCCTACTTCGAGAAAATCATAGGTTTCGTCCCATGTTTTGCTAAGGCAATCAATCTTGTAAGAAGTGTTTGAGAAAAAAATAGAGTTTGGATTTTTTCCTTATTCACCATCAAAATCTTCAAATTTTGCTACGGTTCTTGTTTTTCTTGTTTGGAAGTTCTTTTACGGACCATGTTAAATAATTTGCAATAATTTATGATGAAAAATAGAATTAAATTTTAATTGCTTACATTGAAAGAAGTTAAAATTCAAGTTCACAGGAAGCAAAGCTTAAATCAAATGTTGGTGTGATTTGAATTTAGACAGGAACACAACAAATTCCACATATAACCATAAATACAAAGATGCAGTAGAAATAACACTTCATTTCATTAATATCAAATACTGAAATATGCTTACAAACAGAATGGAAATAAGACTAGCTCGGGCGATGGTAGTTTATCTCTAAGAAGAGATGTGGCTGCTACATGCCTCTAAACTGTGTTACAATGAGGCTCAAGGGCTTATTTATTATTGAAAAACATGAGAAAACCATAAATAACCAAAACCCTAACCCTAATAGATGTAACGCCAAGAGTCTGTGGGCCTTGGTGGGGTTAGTTGGGCATCCAACTTCTTGGGGTCATAACTTGGTCATATTATCTCTGTTTGGCGTGTACGATACCTTGTTGGAAATGTCTTTTCGAGTACTACAATATTTTTCGCAGGCCCTTGCCTTTGACTATGGGACTGCAACGAACCTAAAAAAATGTTGTGTAGGGGGTCAAAACTGATTTGGAAGTTCGTGACTCAAAAAATTACTAAAAATAGGAAATGTTGAAATAAAAAAGGAAACAAATGAAATTGATTGGAGGTCTAGGTGGGATAGGTGGGTGACCACCAATATCCATCTAGATCATTCCTCCCCCCTTAGGAATAAATGGTCCCCATTGCATGTGGAGCCATGAGGTGAGGAAATTCCTGTTGAACCTGGTCCATGGTGAGCCACTTTCCTTGGTGCAGGAGTTGGCCAGATTTGACAACCCAATATAGTTGGATATTTTTTTGGCGAGTGTTATTGACCTGTGTGTCCATAATTCGATCAGTTGTGGCCTGATCCATGTAGTCTGGGTTCAACTCTATTGGTGTGAGTTGTTCTGCAATGTTTGATGTGTCCAACAATGGTGGGAAGTATGGTCGAAGGCTGTCCACATTGAACACTAGGTGAAGGCCAAGGAATGGGGGAATGCTAAGCTTTTATCTCCCACAACCTTGGTAATGGTGTAAGGACCATATTAGAGTGGTCTGAGCTTTCAATGGGCTTCGATAAGGTGTTCTTTCCGCAAATGCAACCAGACTTTGTTGCCCAACTGAAACTTGTGTGGCACCAGATGTTGATCATGTCGCTGCTTGTACTTGGCATTTGAATTCTCCAAGATGTCGTGAACCTGTTGATAGATGTGTTGGATGCGTTCAATAAATCTGGTCACTTTATTAGCCTCAGATAATACATGTGTTGATTCTGTCTACTTAGTCGCATGAGGCATGACAACATCAATTAGACACAATGGTTGAAATCCAAGACCCACTTGAAAGGGACTGCGACCAGTCGAGCTATGGAGAGATCTATTATAATTGTGCTACACATATGGAAGACTCTCATCCCAGATTTGAGGATGCTGGGAGTTGTACATGTAGAGTATGTGCAGTATCATCCTATTGATGACCTTCGTCTGGCCATCAGTCTGCGGATGGAAGGTAGTTGATTTGGTGAGCTTCGCATCAAATAGTGTCCAGAGGCTTGACCAGAATGTACTAAGGAACCTGCTATCCCGATTTGATATAATGGTCTGTGGGATCCAAAAATGTACCCATATTCGTTCAAAGAAGAGTTTGTCAGTGTCCTTTGCTGTGATACTTGTCTTGCATGCCACCAATATAGCCATATTAGAAAATCTGTCCACGAACACAAATACATAATAATTGCCATACTTGGTAGAAGGGAGGTTAGACATATAGTCCATGGAGATGGATTCCCATGGCTATATGGGAGTAGGTAGTGGAGTGTACAAGCCTTGCTTCTTGATGGTTGGCTTGGTGATGGCGTAGGCAGTGTAAGATCTGATATATTTCCCAACATCCAGTTGGAGTTTGGGCCAATAAAATTGCTTTTGTAGTACAACCATAATTTTCTCCACACCAAAGTGTCTTGTGACCCAACTGTAGTGTGCCTCCCAAATCATCTTGGCACGCTCGCTTGAAGGAACAAAAAGGTGTCCCAGGTAGCATAATAATGCGTACTGGAGTTGGAAATTAGTAACTTGCTTGCCAGCTACTAGAATCTGGTATGTCGAGGCAAACTCTGGATCATTTTTGTATAATTACAACCATCCAGAGGTCTCGTGACCACAAGAGTTGAGAACAATAGTTAGTGCTGCAACTGGGGGTCAACTGAGGCAGTCTGCAACATGATTGGTGCTACCCTTTTTGTATTTAATGTTCAAGTGGAATTTTTGTAGATATGTAGACCACTTCTGATGGTGATCATTCTACAACTTCCCTTGTGTCTGTATAAACTGAAGAGGTCAGTGATCGGTGTGGATGACCGTCTCCTTCCCCAGAATGTAGTGCTTCCATTGTCGGCAAGCCTACATGATGGAATACATCTCTTTATCATAGGTGGTGTACTTTCAAATTGTATCATAAAGTGTCTCACTATGATAGGCTGCTAGTTGCTCGTGTTGGGTGAGGACTACACCAATGGCATTGTCTGACGTGTCTGTCTCGATTTCAAATGGCTGCTGCAAGTATGGCAGTGTGAGTATCAGTGCAGAGTAGAGGCAGTGCTTCAACTCAAAAAACGCCTTCTGTTGGGACTCAGACCAGTAAAAATTTGCTTTCACCCCCCCCTTAGTAATCTGACTCAAAGGTCAAGTGATATGGGAGAATCCCAACACAAACCTACAATAGAAATTTTCAAGGCCCAAAAAGCTATGAAACTAGTTAGAGAGGTCGAGGTTGGCCATCTCGAATGGCTTGGATCTTGGTTGAGTCCACATGCACACCATGCTCATCTATGATGTAACCCAAGTATTGTACCTGGTTCATGCCAAACGTGCATTTCTCCAAGTTGGCACACAGTTTGTGCTGTCGAAGGGTTTGAAGGACCTATCGAATGTGTTGCAAGTGTTCTTCCCAACTCTTGATGAAGATGAGGATGTCATTCAGGTAAACCACCATGAACGAATTGGTGAAGGGTTGCAAGATGTCATCCATTAGCCTCATAAAAGTAGGAGGGGCATTTGTCAACCCGAAGGGCATAACCAACCATTCAAAAAGGCCTTCCTTGGATTTAAAGGCGGTCTTCCATACATCTGTTGGCTCTATTAGAACCGGTGATAACCAGACTTCAGATCGATCTTGTTGAAATACTTGGCCCCCTTGAGTTGGTCCTGCAGGTCATCAATTTGTGGGATTGGATACTTGTTCGTGACATTGATTTTGTTTAGTGCCCAATAATCAATGCAGAGCCTCCAGGTCCCGTCCTTCTTCTATACAAGTATAATCAGGCTCTCACAAGGCGAGGAACCTGATCGGATGTGTCCTTTCTGCAACAACTCTTGGATTCCACTTGATCTCTTCATTTTCTAGAATGGAGTAGTGATATATTAGCCCTTTGGGTAGAGGTGCTTTGGGAGTCAGATCGATTGAATACTTGACCTGACAATGCAAGGGTACCCCTGTGGGTGAGGAGAAGATGTCCTTGTATTCTTCCACGACCGTATCCACCTAATTCTGCTGGTTGGAGGAACCCTTCATAGGGGCCATGGATGTGGCTATGACCTTCCCCTTATTTTGAGAGCGAATCAGAAAGAAAATAAATTTCCCAGTCTTGGAGATGACCTTATTGCATTGTTTAGCAGAGATCAAAGAGATGGTGGTAGATGGGACTACCTATGGTGTCCTATATAACTTAGTACCCAAAGAAATAATAACAGAGCGAGGTCTAGACTCATATACAACATGCTGCTTCCATAAGTATGGTTGTCCTAATAATATATCACAAACTTCAATAGGAGAACATCACAAATTACCTCATCTGTGAAGGGTTTGATGTTGTAGGGAAGGCGACATTGTTGCCTGACGCAGAGATCTCGTCCTTGGGGAAGCTACCGGATGGTATATGGTTTCATATGTGTTGTAGTTGGTAAGCCCAACTGATTCACAACCTCTGCTGAAATGAGGTTCTTTTGGCTCCCACTGTCGACAATGAACTGCAGCGGACAACCCTTCAACCACATATGTGAATCCCCTCTTTTGGAACTACACTCTGTGTCAATGATTTTCTTCCCTTTGTCATGCCCCTTATTGGGTTCTGACTCAGATTCGAACATGCATCAGACTCAAAAGCCTTTAGCTCAACCACCAGTGACTGCTTGACCCGACACTCACTTGTGTTGTGAGTGGAGCTCTTATGGAACTCACAACACTTTCTCGTGTCCTTATTTGTCTTCGTGGTGTTGTTCTTTTCTTGTGGCTTTGGTGGGTTATCTTGGTTTGCCCCTCCTTGGCTTTGCCCTTTTCTCTACAGTTTGGGGGAACCTTTCTCTTGCTTCAGATTCATAGATCCAAAGCCTCTTTTTTTTTTTAAGCTTCTGCTCGATCTTGACAGCGTATCAATACACTATGCTGACCAAGGAGATGTCCATGAACTCCATCTAATCTTGGATGTACCTATGTAGGCAGCTGCGGTATGTGAGTACCAAATGATTCTCAGAATCATTGATACCCAACTTCGTGCGAAGGGTATGAAAAACATTGGTAAAATCGGGCACGTCTTCGTCCCTTTCCTATTGCAATATGGTTCACTTTATTTATTTATCCTCATAGCTCCCAACAGGGTAGTATTGCCTCTTGATGCGTCCCGAAACGAATCCCAGGTGGGTGCAATAAAAAATAGTGAGGGCATACTTTCATCCTTCTGCTCACAGTAGGTTTCCCACCAATCCTTAATGTGGGGGGCAGATTTGAGAAGAACCAAAGTAATATTTTCCCTGCTAGAAAAATCATGAACAGAAAAAGATCCTTCTAGAAGATTTAACCATTTATCTAAAACATCCACATGTATTTGACCTTCAAATATGTGAATGTTAAAGTTAACTTGTACCTTAAAGGGTGTGGCGCTTCTAGAGTAGCTACTGGAAGTAGATGTGTCACCCTTGGGTAGCCGTTGAAGGATTTGGGTAAAGTTGTCCATCATCATGTTCCTCTGTCACTTGAGGGCTTCTCCGAGCAAGATTTTGAAAGGATCTCCTACTCCCTCGTCTTTATTTTCTTCCCCCATGGGAGTCCTTCGGGATTTGCGAGGTTGGTCTTGCAAAGGTTGGACCAGTTCAAGCCCTAACTCCTTATATCCCAACCTCGTTGGGGACATGCAAATAAAAACAAAGAAAGAGCAGACCACTTTGATACCACTGATCCAAATTTAGACAGGAACATAACAAATTATAGATATAACCACAAATACAAAGATGCAGCAGAAATAACACTTCATTTCATTAATCTCAAATACTGAAATATGCTTACAAACATAATGGAAATAAGACGTGCTCAAGTGATGGTAGCTTATCTCTGAGAAGAGATGTGGTGGCTACATGCCTCTGAACTGTTTTATAATGAGGCTCAAGGGCCTATTTATTATTGAAAAACATGAGATAACCCTAAACAACCAAAACCCTAACCTTAGGAGATGTAATGCCAAGAGTCTGTGGGCCTCGTTGGGGTTAGTTGGGTAGCTAACTTCTTGGGTCATAACTTGGTCATATTATATATGTTTAGTGCGTACAATACCTTGTTGGAAGATCCTGGTTGGTTTGTTTGGTTAGAATATGGATCCGACAATGATTTATTGTGATAATCAGAGTTGTATCGAACTCTCTAAAAATCCAGTTTTTCATGATCGGTCCAAGCATATAGATTTCTGATATCATCATCTCAAAGATTGTGTATTGAGGTGGATCATGTTGTTCGATTACATTCCCACGGAGGAGCAAGATGCTGACATCTTGACAAAGGCATTGCCAAGATGTAAATTCGAGTTTCAAAGAGACAAGATCGGGGTAGTGGATAATCTCTTTCTTGTTGAGAGGGAGTGTTGAGAAATGGTAATAAGAAATTCCAGTTTAATTTGTCCTTGAATGAAACTATGAATTAAAATAGAATTCTTTTCTCATAGCAATTTGAAAATAATTAATTAATTTTAATTAACTTAATTAATTTAGGCAATTCGATTTGCAAGTCTTTTAGAAGACATGTATATGTTCTCCCTAACTTATAGGAGTTAAGAATGAGTTATGAACGAGTTTTAATTAGTTAACTCAATTTATTCAGTTAAGTCTAGTTAAATCAGTTCCAATCAGTTTTAGGAACTAACAGTGAGTAAACAGTCAGTTGGGACACTAGTGACCTAATTAGTGCTACTCTAGTTAACTGAAGATTCCACCATCAGAAATTCGTGCATGTTGATTATGAGAAAGACCTAGTTGAGACTAGAGTATTGGGACAATGTACTATTTGTTTTTATATTTTTCTGAGTTGCACTAATAGTGCATGCAATCAGGAACTGATCCTTGAGGGATTGCACTATTTTTAGAGACTTTATTTCCATTTAAATACAAGCTATCCTTCATAGGAATTTGTTGAAGCCTCAAAAATTGGGTCTACAACAAGGGGGATACCCACCTAGTCCGGACCTTGGTAAGAAGATCCTTTTCCGTTTGGGATGGTGGGTCCGACTGGGTATATGGGACTAGTTTCCCAATTTATGTGTGCGTGTGTTGAGAATTGATATTTATTTCCTAATAATTCCTAAGTAAAATGCTTTTATTCTAAATCTAATCTAATAACATGCAATTTGTATTCTAATAAACAAAAATATCTAATTCTAAAACTAACCCGGGATTTAATCTTTCGATTATGCGATCTAAAATAATTTCTAACAGCAATTGGTAATAAAGATCATTCAATCGCTATAAGAAAAGAATTCAATAAAGATGAACTGTTTCATATAAAAAGTTAGCCGAACAGTTGTGAAAAACATATCGCATAACAAGTCATTCATATATTAAGCACAAATAGAATAGCCATCACCGTACAAAAGTGCCAAATGATAACTCAAGCATTCAGGCATTCATATATAAATAACTGAACATAAATATCACTTAAACACATAGGAAGAAATCATTAAGAGATAAAAGTACCATTAATAACAAGTTCTACTCATGAGCTTCAACAATAATGATCTATCTCTTCTTAGTTCAACATCTACTAAGAGTACAAAAGTGAAATTATAGTAGCAGATATTAAACAAAGATATCAATAAACCTTGTTCCAATCATTCATCAAAACCTCCTCTGAGGGTGCAGAAGTGCATGTTCCGAGGAAACGTTTTTGAAAATTTTTAGGACCCTTCTCTAAATGCATGAGAAGGGTTGAAATACTACTAGCTAAATCCTAAAAATAGTTTATTACAAAAATATAGGAGGTGGTTTAAATGACCGTCCTCATCTAAGGCAAAAATAAAACTAAAACTAAACTAAAACTGAATCTGGAAATTACTATCTATGTATCTATTCTCTGTGGTCGCAAGCATTCAACATCGGCTTGAGGAGAGTTGGTTGGCCAACCTTTGACTTTAGTTGTCCTGCAAAAACAGAATCGGCAAGCACTGGCACTATCTTCTCGGCAGAGTTAGTGAGGCATTTGAGAGTCATGCATTGACTGTGTGGTTTAACCAAGTACTGCCAGTAAGAATCCCAATTCAACTTGGTTAACCTCTTGATGGACTCTACTCTTTCTTCAGCCTTTTGCCTCCAGCTGGTCTGTAGATGCTGTGCATTCGGGAGAAATTTACATAGCACTTAAGGATATCCCTGATAAATACCACTGTTTTTAGAACTCGAGTTTTTCTTTTAGCCTTTAACACTTTTTCCTATAATTTTCCAGACTTTCAGGCGATTGAGTGTTCATGGGCTTTCCTTCTCAAGGGGTTTTTCCCGGCGATGTGTGATTAGTGTTAAGTGCTAATTGTGCATGGAAAACTGCCTCTATTTCTTGATCCGAGCTTCCTTGGTGCCAGTTTTTGCCTCTTGCGTGTTTTGTTAGATGACTTTGAAAATATAAATTTATCCTTCTTTTCCCATTACACTCTAAACATTGCTATGTATATCTTTCTATTTTCCACTCCTACAATTTACAAAATTAGGAAAGAGTAATGATATGAATAAGGTGACGGGAAAGCTTTAAATGTTGAAATCACATAAAATATATCACCCTACCTGAATTTACCTCTCGATCAGATCAAACCTTATCTCATAAATGATCATCAACTAACTTATTAAATTAACATTAATGCGCATGACTTGACATCGGATTACGAAATTTTTTTTGGAACGATGTGCCCTGCAGATCTGCGATAAAGTGATTTTGCAATTTGCTTCGCAATATCGCAGATCGCAATATCGCTAATCCGTTGTATTTTGACAATAATTCATTAACATGTGTTTCTGCGAAATGCAATTTGCGAGACGTATTATTGCATATCATCGGTTTTGAAGTGTTTTACCTTAAGGCATATGAAAACTGCGATGCGATGAATTCTTTCGGTGTGCAATCTTGCATCGCGATTTCGCATTTGTAGGAGTTTGCTTATATGATGTCGTTATTTCCTTTTTGCGATGTGATGCTTTTTGAGAGAAAGATTTTATTCGAACTCATCATAAAACTTAAGTCTTTTTGGATTTTGCGGGTATTCTCCTAAGTTTATGATAGTAAGATTTATTCAAAAAGGAAATACAAGTTCTAATTTATTGTTATTTTCTAGATGAAGGGTCCCCACTTATTTAGTATTGATATCAAAACTAAAATAAGAAGGGGGGTTGTTGCTGGCCACAACAATTGGTGATTCACTTGGAAGAACCAGTTGTCTCTGATTTTCTTTTGGATTTTATAAACTTCCAAAATAGAAGGGTTTTTTGGAAAATCAAGCTTTATTATAGAAAGATAAAGTATATCATGCTTTCAGTTGTTAATGCTAGTTTGTTTCTTCTATGTTAACTTTGATTATTTACTTCCTAAAGCTAGTCATTGTATTTACATCAGTCATTACTTAGTTTGTAAAGATAAAAACAAAGTCTCCTCTGTAAATTAGTTTTAAATATGCTCATTTGTCGTAGGTAGAGCCTCTGCTACTAGCAGGCATTCATAGCCTCGACAGGGTTACCTGTTACCCAGCAATGATCCTGTATCCTACTTGGAGAAATATACGATTTTCAAAGAGAAATCCATATCCACACTTATTGCTTTCATTTTATTTTAATTCTTAAAGAACAATGCCTTGGTTTGGTAGCCAAATTATGACAGTGCCACTCACTTGATTTATAACTTTGCTGAACAAGCTAGCTCGTGATGAGACCCCTTGTATTTTGATTGCAACAATCTTGAGTCATTGCCCTGTTTTGGCATGCAGTTTTGGCAAAGTCATCAAGCTTTAATATCTATGATCATGATAAGTCAGCTCGTGATGAGACCTCTTATTCTTTAATTTTAAAGTGTATCACTGGATTATTCCTTGAAGGTCGTAATTATCTAGGTGGGGAGGAAGTCATTGGTTCCTTAAGAATAGCTCTAGACGACAATTATAGAGTTTTTAGAAAGAGCTTTTCTACAGAGAATCCCTGTTTTTGTTATTGATGCTTTTCATTGACTGATATAAAAAAAATTCCCACTAAAGGTTGATTTTTATCAAAATTCACAAAGTTGAAACTAGTATCATTTCCAAGATTATAACCTTTGATTGTAGCTTTCAATAGTAATGACCAATTTTCCAAATCAATTCTATTTATACAAGCGAAAAAACAACATCTAAAATAAATACTAGTCTTTTTCGTGAATTCCAAATGTAACCATTTATAACTGGTTTTATTATCAAAATAAAAGGAAAAACCAATCTACAAAAATAAGAAAATAATCTTCTATGGAGAGTATTTTTTAAGGATCTGCCTGTTAACAGGTAAAGATTCTCTTTTCCCTGCTAAATCCTACAACATAAAAGTGGATGGACCTATGATTTCTGAAATTTGGAATGGGCCAAGCCACATTCGTTGGAACTTCGTATGTTTTCCTTTTTCTTTGTGAGCCTTATCCCATTTTAAAACTAAATCTCTGATTTTAAAGTCCTTTCTGGATACTATGTTTGAATCAAAAGAATCTTTTACTAATGCTTGATGGTGAGCATGAGTTATTTTAGCCTTTTCTCGTTGCTCTTCTAGCTTAAGAATTTGCAGTTGTCTTAGCTGTAAGGATGAAGTTGGTGTTTCGTCAATAAATTGAACTAAGGCCAAAGAGGGAATTGCTAGATGAGTTGGGAGAACCACTTCTTTCCCATAAACCAAATTAAAGGGAGAAGTGCCAATGGAGGCTTTCTGTGTTATTCGATCTGCCCATAAAGCATACGTCAAAGCTTTGTGCCAATTCTTATGATTTTGGTCAATGATTCTGATTAAATTTTTATTTGTTGATTCAGCTAACCCATTCCCCTGTGGGTAATAATTGGCAGAGTATTTAAGTTTAAAACCTCTTTTGAGTGCAAATTCAGTCATAACATTGCTAGAAAAGTACGATGCATTGTCAAACATTAGAGCAGAAGGTAAACCAAACCTAGTGATTATGAACTGATCTATGAAATTGATGATGTGTTCAGCATTAGTTGTCTAGAGAGGAACGACTTCTACCCATTTAGTAAAATAATCTGTAGTTGTAAGGATATACCTATGCTGTTTAGAAGAGTGAGGAACAATCTCACCTATTATATCTAGTCCCCATTGATCAAAGGGTTGATCGATATTGACTGGTTGCAAAGGCAACGATGGTTTCTTTTGTCTTCCAGCAGCAGTTTGACACACTTGAAATTTCCTTACATAGCTATGTGCATCTTTAAATAGTGTAGGCCAATAGTACCTTGCGCGCAAGATCTTATGTGTTGTAGCATCTCCAGCATAATGTCCACCTGTTGGTCCATCATGGAGTTCCTGCAACACTTTTTCAGCTTCAGATTTCTCAAGACATCGAAGTAGAACAGAATCATAATTCATCCTAAAAAGTACATCGTTTACAAGTTGATATTGCTTAGCCTTCAATCTTAGAGCTCTTTTCTTTGTATAATCCAGGTTTGAAGGAGCATATCCGTTCTTAAGATAAAATATGATATCAACATATAATGACTTAATATCTTTTAGGCTTACCTCATACATTTGTACTTCTGAAGATGCTATTTGGAAATAAGTGATGCTCCGGCCAGCATTTTGCAAAAGCCTTGACCTTTTACAATATTTGCCGGTTTAATTTCAACGTCGTACTCTTGTAAGGCAGTAACCCAATTTTCTCTTTTCTCACCCATGTCATTCTATACTAAGAGATTTCTTACCGCTGGAAATGGTACTATGATCTTTGTATGGGTTTTAAGTAGAAAAAGTGCTTGATCACTTTGAAAACAACATACGCTTGTTTCTCGACGTCAGAATAATTTAATTTGGCCCCTTGTAGATTTGAACTGAAAAAGGAAATTGGGGCTTCTTCCTTATCTTGATTTGCTTAAGTGAGTATTGCAGCATATGATCTATCAGAGGCAAATTTATACAAAATGAAAGGATTGGAAAAATTTGGAGTTGCTAAAGATGGGGTGTTTACAATCGCTTGCTTAATCAGATTGAATGCTTCATATTCTTCTTGGCCCCATTTGAAGATTGAATTCTTTTTAATCATTGCTTGTAAGGGAGATACAATCCTTGAGAAGTCTGGAACAAACCTCTTAACAAAATTAATTTGGCCAAGGAAGGATTGCATGGCTTTCTTGTTGTGAGGCAAGGGTATTTCGGAAATCTCCTTAATTCTATCGGGATCAATATGGATTCTAGATTTTGACACTATAAATCCAAGAAGTTTTCCTTCACTTAATACAAAAAAGGACTTTTTTGGATTAAGTGAAATCCGATACCTTTGGAAATGTTGGAATATTTGCTTTAAGTCTTTGAGATGATTACCACGTTTCTTAGACTATACAGTTATATCATCTAAGTAGATTACTATTGATTTGTTTACTAGTCCCTTAAATGCGATGTCCATGGCCCTTTGAAATGTGGTGCTAGCATTGATCAGACCAAAAGGCATCTTTTGATATGCGCAAGTACCCCATTTGGTTCTGAATGTAGTTTTTAATTGATCGTCGGGATGGACCAAAAATTGGTTGTAGCTGGAGAAACCATCGAAAAAGGACATTAATTTTGATCTTGCAACTACTTGCAATATTTGCTCCATGGGAGGCAGGGGAAAATCATCCTTTTGACAGGCTTTGTTCTGGTTTCGAAAGTCAATACAAATTCTAATGTCTCCGTTTTTCTTTTTGACGGGAACTAAATTAGAAACCCATCTAGAATGTTGAACGGGAAAAATAATTTTGGCTTTCAATAATTTATTAATCTAAGACTTAATCTGGATTTCCATATTAGGATGGATCTTCCTTAGCTTTTGCTGTACGGGTTTTTCATCGGTTATCGTTGGGATAGTATGCTGGATGATAGAAGTGTCATAAGTCTTTAGATCATCGTAGTTACAGGCAAAGACACTTTTGTATTGTTTCAAGAGATGAATATAAGCTAATATTTCTTCTTGGGTTAGGCCAAGACCTAAGTTGATATTCTGTGGCTTGGTATCAGTTCCTAGATTTACTAATTCATAGTTCAAAGTTGAACTCTGAAGTTTTGAATTGGTAGATCTCTTGAATCAGTCTTTCAAATCATATAGGTCTTCCAACTTGACTACTGATTTTGGCAAAGCATTATTAGTGCTTTCTTGTTGCAACTGTTCGTCATGTTGGTTCTCGTCAATTATCTGATTAGTGTAAGATCCCTCTGATGTGAGGAATCTTACAATATTAGGATCATCATTGAAAATTCTCCAGTTTGTAACATTGTCAGGAATTGAGGGTCTAAAGATTAATTTGATTGAAAATCTGTCTGGGCTATAGTCTTCTGAGGGAATGAGCTTGGAAGCTACATTTGCCAAGAGGTCAGCACTAGCGTTTTGGATTCTGGGAATTGATGAAATATTGAATGCTATAAAATGTTCAGTCAGATCTTGCACTAAAGTTTGATAATGATTTAAATGACCTGATAGGCAATGTATATTATTTCGTACCTGTCTAATTACAATTTCAAAATCTCCGAAGACTTGTAGATACTTGATGTTGAATTCGATTGCCTTGTATAATCCTTGGACTAAGGCCTCGTACTCTACAATGTTATTGGTGCAATCAAATTTGAGTCTACAAGTTAGCATAATTTTGTTTCCCTCTAGACTAACTAACACGCATCTTGCTCTTGCTCCATCGTTAGACTTTGAACCGTCAAAAAATAACTTCCAAAATAAAGATTTATTTATAGGACTATCTATAAAATTAACACATTTAGGACTATTTGTTTGGGAAAAGTTTTCTACTTGAGATAAAACAAATGTTCTAAGTAAGGCGAAGTATGAGCATTAAAATTTCCTAAGAAATAATCAACAAAATAGTTGCCAATTATATTGTTGTTGTATGCTACAGGTTCATTCTCTCCTTCCAATTTTGTTACTATGTATTTTTGATGTCTTTCTCGCTCAACCTTTATCTGATTCAGTTTACCATTGTAAGGGAGCCACATATGTGACCAATTGGTGGCAAAGTATCCATGAAGCTTTTCAAACCAATCCTATGAAGAATTAAACCATAAAATTCTGGAATGTCTGCAACTAGAATATCAATAACTTGACATACCTTTGGATTCGATGACAGCCTTATGGTAACCTGATTTAGTTCACCGATCACTTCAACCTACGACTGGTCCAGCTGAACTATACGTACTGCAGACTTTTGCGGCTGAACGTTTAACTTTGCACATATTGATTTAGGCAAGATATTAGATGAAGCTCCTGAATCTACTAAACAATTATGCAAGTTTTTGTTGAAAATTTCATAAGTAAGAAGAAATGGGGGAGTATGAGATCTGGACCTACCTCCAATTAAAGCGATATCATTTGGATCAACTTTATTAATCACATTAGTTGGAGGTCTTCCCATCTCATGGGAAGATTATAGTGGCGGGCGGAGGTGCAACAAGTATCGCATGTAATTCTTTCAAAAGGAGCTTTTGTTCATGTTTTAATTTGCTTAATTCATGAAAGGTAATATTAGCCCAAGTCTTCTTCATGTCTTCTACGATATTATACTCCATTTCATCAGAAACTATCAATGTTTTGGATGGAGTTGGTGAATCGGATTGGACTGGGCTTGTTTAAGTCACTTTGGGTGACGTTTTCTTACCTGTGACTTTATCTTTAGATATCGAGCTTGCTCTCTTCTATTTAGGAGTTGGTTATGGAGGATCGAGTTGATTTCTGCTTTTGGTACTAACCGATGATGCCTCTTGATCCTCTTCATCAGGGAGAATGAAGTCCCACATTCCCTGCACTTCTACAACTTCTTCTTCATCAGTGGGCTCTTCATTGGAAACTTCCTCTTCTTCTTCTTCTGATTCTGCATTTGTAATAGCATTAGGAGGCTTTGAATTAGTTGAAGGATTTCTTCTATAAGGCTTGTAAGGCTTTTTAGAAGAAGTCTCTGCTACTTGTTTCTTAATATCGACCATCTCGTTAGACATGGTTTTCAAAACTTTCTGCAATCCTTCTAAATCGAATGGGTCCTTTGGTTGTTTTTTCTTGGGATCTTCTTTAAAAGTGACCTTCTTTGATTTTCATTTGTCAACAACGTTTTTCTTCTCTAGGGCTATGATACGTTTTTCTACCGCTATTGCTTCTTTCATATTATTAGCCAAAGTTGTTTTGGCAGCCCTATCGACAAAGATCACTATGTTTGATGGTAGCGCAGATATGTACCATTCACTTCGAACTTCTTCGCTAGGCTTGGAAGCGGCAGGAATTTTATTCAAAAGTTTGTTGAAACGTGAGTTAAAATCTTTGATAGGTTCTCTTGTTTCGGTCTTAAGATTTGACAGGTCATTGATCAATGTTGCAGTAGACCTATCATCACTGAACTTAGTCAAGAATTGTTCTTGGAAAATATCCCAACTAGTGATAGATCCGGATGGTAATGAAAAATACCAGGATCTGGCTGCTCCTTGCAAAGTGTAGGGGAAGAGCCGGACAACAACATATTCATTAGTAACTCCATTAAGATTTATGGATAACATAAAGCTATTGATGTGTTCTTCTGCTAGCATGCCTGCTTCAGGATTAAACTTAGGCAACCATTTTTCAGGATGGGTTGGTAATTGACTCGAGGGCACAGGCATTAAGACTGGCCCTGGGTTATTCCATGGATTTTGGGCCATCTTTGAACTACTAATAGAAGAAAGCGCAGAAGATGTTCCTTGTGGTTGGGAAGATGAGGATATTACAGTTCTAGATGACTATGAAGGAGATGTTGAAGTTCCAGTAGTATGTTGGACAATAATTTGAAGTGGAGGAGTGGATGGTTGACTTCGTAGTGGAGAGGTCAAGATGGATGATGAAAGAGTCTCGCTATCAGACCCTTTAGGTGATTTCCTTGCTCTTTTCCTTTTAGGTAGAGGTAATTCAGTTGGTTCGATACCAAACTTTTCACTCTGCAATCTGGTAAGAGGATGAGAAGGGTTATATTGCGAAGTCACACTACCTTGAGATATTTTAGATTTCTGGGGTGATATAGAAAATCGCTGAAGTTTATGGATCAAAGATTCAACTTCAGGAGGTTCAATAGTCGATTTCTCTGAAATGTTCGGGTTTGTGGCAGTGGTTGTTGTTTTATCGACTTCTCGCTCAAGATTTAAAGATTCTAAGTGCGATGGAGAAGTCGGGGGAGATGTTGAGGGCGATTTACTCTCAGAATGGTATTTAGATTTAGATTTACTAGCCATTCATAGTTCGGGCCCTCCTTCTAGCGCCAAATATGTTGAAGCCCTGAAAATCGGGTCTACAACAAGGGGGATACCCACCCGGTCCGGACCTTGGTAAGCAGCTCCTTTTCCGTTTGGGATGGTGGGTCCGACTGGGGATATGGGACCAGTTTCCCAATTTATGTGTGTGTGTGTGTTGAGAATTGATATTTCTTTCCTAATAATTCCTAAGTAAAATTCTTTTATTCTAAATCTAATCTAATAACATGCAATTTGTATTCTAATAAACAGAAATATCTAATTCTAAAACTAACCCGGGATTTAATCTTTCGATTATGTGATCTAAAATAATTTCTAACAACAATTGGTAATAAAGATCATTCAATCGCTATAAGAAAAGAATTCAATAAATATGAACAGTTTCGTATGAAAAGTTAGCTAAACAGTTGTGAAAAACATATCGCATAACAAGTCATTCATATATTAAACACAAATAGAATAGCCATCACCGTACAAAAGTGCCAAATGATAACTCAAGCATTCAGGCATTCATATATAAATAACTGAACATAAATATCACTTAAACACATAGGCAGAAATCGTTAAGAGATAAAAGTACCATTGATAACAAGTTCTACTCATGAGCTTCAGCAATAATGATCTATCTCTTCTTAGTTCAACATCTACTAAGAGTACAAAAGTGCAATTTTAGTAGCAGATATTAAACACAGATATCGATAGACCTTGTTCCATTCATTCATCAAAATCTCCTCTGAGGGTGCAGAAGTGCATGTTCTGAAGAAACGTTTTTGACAAATTCCAGGACCCTTCTCTAAATCCATGAGAAGGGTTGAAATACTACTAGCTAAATCCTAAAAATAGTTTATTACAAAAATATAGGAGGCGGTTTAAATGATCGTCCTCATCTAAGGCAAAAATAAAACTAAAACTTAATCTGGAAATTACTATTTATGTATCTGTTCTCTGTGGTCGCAAGCATTCAACATCAGCTTGAGGAGAGTTGGTTGGCTGACCTCCGACTTTAGTTGTCCTGCAAAAACATAATTGGTAAGCGCTGGCGCTATCTTCTCGGCAGAGTTAGTGAGGCATTTGAGAGTCATGCATTCACTATGTGGTTTAACCAAGTACTGCGAGTAAGAATCCCAATTCAACTTGGTTAACCTGTTGATGGACTCCATTCTTTCTTCAGCCTTTTGCCTCCAGCTGGTCTGTAGATGCTGTGCATTCGGGAGAAATTTACATAACACTTAAGGATATCCCTGATAAATACCACTATTTTTAGAACTCGAGTTTTTCTTTTAGCCTTTAGCACTTTTTCCTGTAATTTTTCAGACTTTCAGGCGACTGAGCGTTCAGGGGCTTTCCTTCTCAAGGGGTTTTTCCTGGCGATGCGCAATTACGCACATCAAAAACTACCTCCGTTTCTTGATCCGTGCTTCCCTGGTGCCAGTTTTCGCCTCTTGCGTGTTTTGTTAGATGACTTTGGAAATCTAAATTTCTCCTTCTTTTCCCATTACACTCTGAACATTGTTATGTATATCTTTTTGTTTTCCGCTCTTGCAATTTACAAAATTAGGAAAGAGTAATGAGATGAATAAGGTGATGGGAAAGATTTAAATGTTGAAATCACATAAAATATATCACCCTACGTGAACTGACCTCTCGATCAGATCAAAACCTTATCTCATAAATGATCATCAACTAACTTATTAAATTAACATTAATGCGCATGACTTGACATCGGATTACGAAAAACTTTTTGGAACGATGTGCCCTGTAGATCTACGATAAAGTGATTTTGCGATTTGCTTCGCAATATCGCAGATCGCAATATCATTAATTTGTTGTATTTTGACAATCATTCATTAACATGTGTTTCTGCAAAATGTGATTTGCGAGACATATTATCGCATATCGCCAGTTTTGAAGTGTTTTACCTTAAGGCATATGAAAACTACGATGCGATGAATTCTTTCGGTGTGCAATCTCGCATCGTGATTTCACATTTGTAGGAGTTTGCTTATATGATGTCGTTATTTCCTTTTTGTGATGCGATGCTTTTTGAGAGAAATATTTTATTCAAACTCATCATAAAACTTAAGTCTTTTTGGATTTTTCAGGTATTCTCCTAAGTTTATGATAGTAAGATTTATTCAAAAAGGAAATACAAGTTCTAATTTATTGTTATTTTCTAGATGAAGGGTCCCCACTTATTTAGTATTGATATCAAAACTAAAATAAGAAGGGGGGTTGTTGTTGGCCACAATAGAATTACACATTGTAATAGAGACTTGGAGAGCTTGTGAATTGGATAAGATTTGGCCTTAAGCTCGATTATGAGTTGGAGATTGAATTTTTTGAGTGTTGGGATTGTTCTAGAGAGAACAAGCATTGTAATTTCATCTTGATTTTATGGATTAATACAAAATATATAGTGGGGTTTTGAGTTGTGGCTTTCCCTAGATATTTATTGTATTATTTGCCTTTAGTTCTCTTCCTCTATTAATTATTGTTTGCTCGATGTTTATGGGCTTCCACTGTAAAGAGTAGAAGTAGATTCTTCTCTATTGCTTTAGTAGATTACATGAGCTTGTGAATCTATAGGTTTTTCTACAATTCCCGCCAATGCATTACAATATATGGTCATATTCATTTCTTCTTTTTCAATCCCTAGGGTTGGTTCCTAGTGTATATATTCTTCTTTTTATGTTTCTTGTTCCTTTTCTTCCTCCTCTTCACAATCTATGTAGAATAATTTCTTCTGAGCACACTTATGACCTTTACTGTATTTTCTCTCACAAATTAACAAAGCTCTTTTTCTCTTTTTCACTTCACTTATTGTGGTGTCAAACTTGTAGGTTGTGAGAGGCTAGGAGTAGAAACACTTCCATCCTTATAGTTGTGAGTGATAGACATCCTTGTTTCCATAATTTTTCTTTCAACTTTTATTTCCACCCAGAATGCATTCTCCAATAACTTAGGTTCCCAAAGGCAAACCTCATGTTGGATGTTATCCTTTAAGGTCCCTATGAAAACATTAATCAAATGCTCCTCTGAAATATCAATTACCTTGATATTTAATATTTGGAAGTCCTTAATATGCTTCCCAACCAAAGCCTTTTGTTTGAGATTTATTAACTGGATAACGAAGGTATTTCTCTTTGTATTCTCATAACGTAGTATCAATTCCTCCACAAAAATTGTCCAAGTGACAAGTGATTTATAAGAAAAAAATCCATCAATACCACACAAACTAATTGGGATCTAAATACAAAATTGCAATGTGTACCTGTCGTGTGTGTTACACATCATGTAGATCAAAGAACTACTCCATCTATAGTATCCATGTTACCAGATCTTTGTCATCAAACTTCCTTAATGGTAAATGCATCTGCACTTTATTGAACTGATTTAGATGCATTTTCCATCTGTAGTATCCATTTACTTTAGAATTTCTCCTTTCTCTTTATAATATCTATGGATTAAATGATCGACGAAACTAATTTGAATTTCTATTTGCTTGTTTCTAGCGCCGCCTCGAAGGATTTATCCTTTCCATTTCCATCCTAGATATTATATTTGAAATATTTTTTTATGATCCTTATCATTTTATATATTTTATGCTCATGCTTAACCACACATAAAGGACCAAATTCATCTTTTACCTTTTTCTATTCCATTAGACCTAGTTTTTCTCTATTTTTTCCAAAAGTACCCATATTGGCTTCTACATCAATAACATCATCTTACATGCCTGAAAATAATCCTTTTCTTATTTCTCTTAGTCTTAATGAAATATCTAAATCAAAGGTAGTAGCAAAACTGACATTTGATTCTAGTTGAGATGGTTTAATATCTGTAATAATTTTATTATAAAACTTGTTAAATATTTTTGTGAAGTCAAGAAATGACTCCCCACTCTTCCTTTTTATAAACCCAAATCTTGTAAGATAGTATAAATGATCCTTATTTAAACCCCATTTTATTAAAAAAGATTGTTCTAAAACTTCTAGGAAGGAATTGAATTGGCATCTAGTTGTCTGAACCATTTCCTGACCTATCCTTCCATGGATTGAAAAAATAATGTTGAAAAATGCAGCAAGAAATTCTCAATTTGATTTTGCCTTGATTAAGTTGAGAAAATTTGAATTTCCACATTAACATGTATTTGCTTATACCTAAAGGTGGAATGAGTTTGGTGACATGTGTAGGTGGTTTGGAAGGTTCCAAGACACTCTTATGTGGTCTCCAAGACTCAAATTCGAATTCTCTTGAAGATTTAAAGGAGATTTGGGATAGGGGTCAAGCATATCTCATGGAGAAAAATCATGGATAAAGGAATATGTGTCTCATATTGGTTGTAACCATATGAAGGATTTGTGGATCTAGGAGGGATTAATGGATCTTCATTAATGAGTTAGTTGCTTATGTTTTTGTATAAATAGGAGTACCTCCTACATTCCAAAGGGAGGACTCTTGGATCATGTATCCTAACTTATGATGGAATAGAATAAAGTTTTATTTCTACAATTTTAGATATAAATTGTCTTAATGTAGTGTATGAATTTATGGAATAGTTTGTCACTTTGTTCTTAAGAGACTTGAGCTAACTCTAAAAGGATCAAAGAAACATTTTATTTCTTTATAGATTTTATTTTCATTTAATTACTTATATGTTTGAAGATTTTTCATTATTAATGAATGAATTTTAGTTTAAATCTTATCAGCATATGAAAGGAAAAACAAGGGTCTAAGATAGACTCTCTTCCATTTGATATGAGTAATAATTGAAATTCATTATCTTTTTCTAGTTTCAAGTGATTTTATGAATTTCCAGTTTTCCAACAATGACATTAATGATGAATGAATTTGTAATGAAGAACAACAAGGACCTCCTTAGTTAGGAGCCTCTTCTATTGTTTGTTTATGCATCTTAAGCTATTGTCCATTAGTGGTTTTTGATTTCTGTTCATGAAGTAGTATTCTAGAAGAAGGATAAATATGGTTCTCCTAAGTTAGGAGTCACTTCTCTTGCTTATTACATAATGAATTAGAAATTACTTAGTTAAATTTATATTTGTAATATGCACTTCTAATTAGTTTATAATTGCATTCCCTTTAGTTTCCATAACTTATCTTCTAAAGTTGATTATAGTTGCATTTGAGGTCCCATATATTTTGGTTTGCTTCTAAGTTTACAAAACCCCCAGGTTGACAAATTAAATGACAAGGATTTAATAGACAATTAAATCACCCAACATTTTGGCGTCGTTGCCGAGGAAGCAAACTTAGATGTAACTAAGTTAGGAGGATTGTTTAGGAAACATTTTCTTTTAAGGTCATTTTCATTTGGGGTTAGATGCATTTAGACATTTTTCATTTAATTTTATTTGCATTTGCATATAGAAAACATAGAACATTAAAATCAAGAACCCCCATTCATTTAAAAAAAATAAAAATAAAAATCCAATCACAAAAACAAGATTTGAAGAGCTTCATGCTATGACAGTTGAAGAAAATAAAAAAACCTAAAGATCACATTCAAATTTGGTTTCAACTAGTCAGTGTTCATTATCATGTCCAAGAACTCAATAGGGTTTACTTTTCAAACTTGGATATGAATCTACTCATGATCTTGTTGCGCAGATGGATGCATTGGAAATTCTCTTATACTTAAGAGAATGTTTGATTTATTTTTCAATAGAATAGGACTATCAAATAAAAAAACAAGATTTTGTGATTTTTAGGATAAATTTGTGATTTTGTGGTGTAGTAAGAACCATCGATTTACTAACCCTTGGTAGGAAAAATTTGCAATAAAACAAACGATTGTGAACAAAGAGCACAAGCGAAGGTGGAAGAATGATAGTTTCAGGTAAGAGATCGACTCTTTTCATTTTTTTTGCATCCAAATTTTTAAGAGAGGAATCAACTAATAAAAACTTGAATATGCTCTCCTCCGAGCTTTGTGTGACTTGCAAGACCAGAAAAAGAATTTTCATGTTAGTATATCTTTTGTTAAAAAAGAAAAAAAACTTTCATTATTTGTTTCTTAAAAAAAAAGGAGAGATTTTCTTATTTAAACAAATTTGAAATAATTATTTAAAAAAAGCAAAACAACATTAAAAAACAAAGGAATAATAAAAATAAATAAAACACAAAAATGAAAATGAGAATAAAGTAAACAAATAAAAAAATTCATGGAAGCCAAGGAAATAAATTGCTGCAAATATTATGTGTGATTTTGAAAAAAATGAAAGATAGTTGTGCATTCTCTTGATTAAAAAAAAAAATGAATTTCACTTGGCAGTTATCTGAGCAGAGGCCAAATTCAGAGGTTAAAAACTTCATTTTTAAAATGCATTTTGTGACCAAATTAAAAAGAATATAAAAAATATAAAAAAGTGGGCTTTTCTTAGAACAGGGTGAATTATGTTTACCGTGAGTTATTTTCTCAAAATTTGTAACAGTTTGAGAGCTTTTCAGGGTTCTCTGGAGCCTTATTTGATAGGTTGCGTGAAAAAAAAATGATTTTTTTTTTCAATTAAATGAAGCCAGCAACCAAGGCCAAGGCCACGACCATCCAACGGCCTAGCCACAGAGTCATGGCTAGCCACCTAGCAGTGTTGCCAAGCTGCAGAGAAAAAAATCAATCAATAAATTAAAAAAGAAATAATAAGAATAAAAATTCTAATAATTAAATAACAAAAAAAATATTAATTATTAAGAAAAAAATAAAAATTCTTGCCCAGAAGTGATATTTTCTCCATGCTTACAACCTAGCACAAAAGAAATAATAATAAAAAAAACCATAAACATTTCCCAAGCTTTAATAGAATAAAAATTGGTTAAAAAATCCACTTTCTAGGCAAAAAGGACGAGTTTAAAAGATATGAAAAATGATTTGGAAAATATTTTGGAATTCCATTTTCCTAAAAATATTGGAAAAGATGAATTCAAAAGATATGAAAAATGATTTGAATCATATTTTCCTAAAGATCTGGGATTTAGATTGGCCACTTGTTAAGTCGTTGTTTCAACTTTCATTTTTAGAATAATTGAAATTTCCAAAATTCCATTAAATTTTAAGTGTGACTTGTGATCTATTGGTAAGTCATTCAAATTGCATAATGTAAGTCATGAGTTCAAATTTTATGGGGATTGCAATTTGTTAATTAGTCTACAATTTTGACACAACGTTAATTAAACAACAATTTTTCCACCACATGGCATCACAACAATGGCCAATATTGCACATTCATTGCCACATCATCAGTCAAACAGTCAACATGTCACATCATCCATTTGCCATGTCACCCACTACCACATCACTATTACACAGTCACCCTCCATCTTCCAGCTCATTTTTCAACACTGAAAATGGATTAAGAAGAAGAACGATAAGGGTGCTTCATCTACAGGATTATTGTTTTGCAAAATGCCTTGAAGAGAATCCTATAGATGGAAGATTGAATCTTGTAGACATGCGTTTTCATTTCATAAATTATTTTTATATGATCATGTTTCTTTGAGTATTGTAGGTACAGAAGCCAACAACATCACAAACTGGAAAATTTTATGTCATGGCTCAGCTAAAGAAGATAGACAAGATTTTTAGATGCAGGAAGGGCGCAATCCTGCAACGGAGAAACCTTATGACAATCTTCATTGTTTCACCCAAATTTCAAATAAGCACAACTTCCTCATATGACATTGGATTTCGACGATTCAAGCATCGTTGGAAAGATATCAACGAGATCTACATAATGAGAAATATATCATCAGAATTTGAAACATTTAAAGAATGAAGAAATTGCTGACAAGATATAATAGGTAAAATGAGGCACTAGTTTCGACATAGGTATAAATTCTTTCGATTTTTCTTTTATGAGTTTGTTTTATTAGTACCAATTCTCAATTTTTTTTGTAAATTTCATAAATAGAGAGATTGATCACCTCTCTCTTATGATAAACTTACATTTCATTGTAGAAAAAGTACTAAGTTTTTTCAGGTTCCAAGAAGATAAATAAATGATCACAAGAAAACATTGTCTTTTAATGACCCCATTTCAAGCATGAGGACATGCTTTTGGGTAAGCCAAGGGGGAAAATGTCATCATATCTATCAAATCATTGAAAATCCTCTTAATGACCACATTTCTTTCACAAGAAAATGATCAAAGAAACAACAAAGATGAAACACATGATGTCAGATCAGATCCATAACTTGCAAGCTTTTCAGATGCCAGTATCTCCATTTAATCCATGCTTCTTCAGTCAATAAAACATTCACCTCATTTCCCTTTACATTCATCATTGTATTCCTCCTTTTTTAGTAAATAAAGCCTTCATTTCATTCTCACTTTTTCATTCAATAAATTTTCCTTCACAGTCATTTTCCTACCTCACTTTCACTAACCTATAACCCATCAATAAAAACATTTAGCTCCTCTACAAAGCTGATTCATTCCATTTCCTTTTCATTTTTCCAAATAAACCTTGATCCGCTGCAAAATTTCTTATCCATAATCCTTCAAAATTATTGTTTCATGCTTGAGTTAGATGATGGAGGATTTCTTAAGGCCTCCCTTCTAACAAGTCTTGGCCTATCGACATCAACACATTATCTAGATTCAAGGTTAGAGTCCTTAGTAGTGCCTTGAGGCTTGTATGCCTTAATGACGGGCTCTCTCGCTAGCAATCATGGGAATACACCAATGTCCCTTGATAGTTTGATCTTGCAAGTGGCTCGAAATCAACTCATCTATTCGCCCTTCGCAAGATGTACTTGGGTACCTTCGCACTCATTGACATTAATGGTGAGTTGCCTCGCATTGGTTAACACATGCATCAATGGTCGGTAATCCAATGACTTCTCTTCATTCTCGACATCGACACATTTATTCACATGATTATAGTTGTACCATTGGGTGTTGTAACGATTGAAGACTATATCATTTTAACAGTTTGCAACAGATAAAATTTGTTATAGAAACAATAAAGATTCAAACCTTGTCATTAGCAAAGAGAACACATAAGAAGATCCAAATTCCTTTGTTTACATACTCCATGATCCAATAACATCAATAGCCACACTCTTTAGCATTCACAACTCATGTACATTGAGGGTAAGTGAAGGTTTGTGGTTTTCTAATTTTTAGTCATGCAATTCCTTAAAATGCTTAAAATCGTAACTTTGGAAAGTTCCTCACTTCCTTTTTCACATTGTCATATCTCTAGTTGGAGGGGGAATTCATGTTCATACCTCATATTCACACTTCGCGATATATATCACATTCATATTCCATTATCACCTTTCATATGTCATATATGTACTTTATACACATTCCATCCTAACCAACATACTTTTCCAAACAACTACTATTGCATTATGATTCAAAATGTTACATGTTTTGCAAATGATGATTATAGAATGAATGGTTGATTAAATGTTTTCAAAGTCTTTTGATGCAACACAAAAATAACAAAAGTATTGTTACACAAGAACCAATACTAATAAAAGTTGATCGTCACACAAGAACCAACCAAAGTAATATGTTGCAGTCAAATATTTTTCAAAATGACACTTTGCAAAAGGAACAAGGTTATCAAATGATTATGCGAAGATTAAAGAAGAATTAACATCTACCAAAGTTCATATAAAAGGAAGACAATTCAAAAGATCCAATTATGATTAAAGTAAATCAATGCAATAGATTGCATGAGGACATGCAATAACTTAAGTTGGGGGGGTATGTTGGGCTGCCAAATTAGCATACACTTTCACTCCATTTTCACCTTTATCCTCATTTTGTCACCTCATTTCATCACATTATCATTATATTTCCATTACCATATGGGTTCATATTTTCATTTTCCAAAGTTATTTATTTTTTGTATTTAAAGTGAATTTATGACTATAAGTTAGAACAATAACATGTATTTGCTTATACCTAAAGGTGGAATGAGTTTGGTGACATGTGTAGGTGATTTAAAAGGTTCGAAGACACTCTTATGTGGCCTCCAAAGCTCAAATTCGACTTCTCTTGAAGATTTGAAGGAGATTTGGGATAGGGGTCAAGCATATCTCATGGAGAAAAATCATGGATAAAGGAATATGTGTCTCAAATTGGTTGTAACCATATGAAGGATTTGTGGATTTAGGAGGGATTAGCAGATCTTCATTAATGAGTTAGTTGCTTATGTTTTTGTATAAATAGGAGTACCTCCTCCATTCCAAAGGGAGGACTCTTGGAGCATGTATCCTAACTTATGATGGAATAGAATAAAGTTTTATTTCTACAATTTTAGATATAAATTGTCTTAATGTAGTATATGAATTTATGGAATAGTTTGTCACTTTGTTCTTAAGAGAATTGAGCTCACTCTAAAAGGATCAAAGAAACATTTTATTTCATTATAGATTTTATTTTCATTTAATTACTTAGATGTTTGAAGATTTTTCATTATTAATGAATGAATTTTAGTTTAAATCTTATCAGCATATGAAAGGACAAACAAGGGTCTAAGTTAGGCTCTCTTCCATTTGATATGAGTAATAATTGAAATTCATTCTTTTTTTCTAGTTTCAAGTGATTTTCTGAATTTCCAGTTTTCCAACAATGGCATTAATGATGAATGAATTTATAATGAAGAACAACAAGGACCTCCTTAGTTAGAAGCCTCTTCTATTATTTGTTTATGCATCTTAAGCTATTGTCCTTTAGTGGTTTTTTATTTCTGTTCATGAAGTAGTATTCTAGAAGAAGGACAAATATGGTTCTCCTAAGTTAGGAGCCACTTCTCCTACTTATTACATAATGAATTATAAATTACTTAGTTAAATTTTATATTTGTAATATGCACTTCTAATTAGTTTATAATTGCATTCCCCTAAATTTCCATAACTTATCTTCTAAAGCTGATTATAGTTTCATCTAAGGTCCCATATATTTTGCTTTGCTTCTAAGTTTACGAAACCCTCGGGTTGACAAATTAAATGACAAGGATTTAATAGACAATTAAATCACCCAACATGGATGAAAATGGGTTTTTAGAATACATCAACTCATATGTTGCAAAACCGTAAGCATCTGATGCTCAAAACCTTGCTCAGTGGAAGAAAGATGTATCCAATGTGAGGAGAATAATCTTGGAGGGAGTAGAGGAACATATTGTCTTAAACCACCATGGAAAAGAAAATTTGTTTGCAATGTGGAAAAAATTGATAGAATTATTCAATAATAGTAGTGACCACATGAAGTTGGAGCTTAAGGATAAAATTCAAAGTGTCAAGATGTAGAAGAATGAAACAATTTTGTAGTATCTAAGCAATTTTAAACAATGTCATGATGAACTTGGTGGGGTCGGTGTTAATGTCGCTAGAGAAGACTTGGTAACCCTAGCCCTTCTCGGCCTTCCCAATAGCTAACATAGCTATCAAGATTCAGTGAATGGGAGGGAGAAATGACTGAGGTGGGAGCACTTATGGTTTGATTTGGTATAGGAGGAAATAAAGCAAAATAATAAATATGAGACTTCCTCCAAGGGTGAGGATGAAGAAAATTTTTCATTGGATGGAAAGGAAAAGAAAGGAAAAGGGAAGAGATTCCAATCCAAACTAGAATCCAATCAAGGGGAAAAGAAGACATATTTTTCAAAAGTTAAATGCTCCCATTTTCATGAATTCAGGCACTATGCCACGAAATGTCCACACAAGAAGGCAAGGAAAAAGATCTCAGGAGGAGCAGTAGGCGAAGCTTTGGCTTTAGAGTTCGAGCTTGACTTTACCCTCATTGCATGCATGATCAACATAGTGATGGGGAGTGTGTCGTACTTTGAATTAGGTGCATCATTCCACATGATAGGGAATAGAGACTTTTTCAGTAGCCTGGACAAGAAATATTTGTAGATGTTTTTGGCGTTATGGCTAATGTGTCATCCTTGATCAAAACCTACTTGATAAAGATGTCAACTTTATGATAACATGATGATTATGCAGTTTGGTACATATGCGACAGGTGATATGGACAAACGAATATCAGTCTAGAGATAGATGAATAAGAAAGGTAATGTTTGGGAAAGTATACGCGGATCCTATTCAGAAGGGTCATGTACATACACAAGTATGGTGAAGAAAAGTCACACACATAATCCACACCATGGTAATTTGAATACCAGGGGTCATTACCATGGTATTGACCCATAGTAATGAGTGCGACAACAATTATTTGATCTCGTCAAAGAATACCAACTACATTAGAAAAGGATTGTCCTAAGGTATTGGCTAAGACTAAATCTATATAAGGAGATGGAGATAAAAGTTTTATGTGTGCAAGTGATGGATTGTTTATGAATGATTTAATATCAAATAGGTGTGCACCAGGGAACATGGAGATGGGTCATATTTGATTGATATGAAATGAATACATATTTCTTATTCCTTTTATGGTTTGATAGATCTATGATGATGGTATAATGATGCGTGAAAATAACAATGTATATGCTAAGAATTTGGGTTTGACAGATGTTGTGTTCTGCAACGAAAGTATAATTCGATGATTTCAGATATGTATTCTAGTTTTAGTCAGGTTAGTTGCATACATACACTTTTTTGTTTTTTGTTTTTGTTTTTTGTGCAGATATGTACGTGAGTGTTGTGAATGGAAATCACCTACATATGTTGATACACTTTGTGAAAGTCGAGTCACATATGCAAGGGTTTTGCAGTATGACTTGTTGATGATATTTGATCAATTATGTTCTATTTGTTGTTGTTTGTTGATGATGTCTCTATCATGATAATATGTGTTTGACAACTGTTGATTGGGTTGAATAAAACATGGTATATTGATCAGTGATGGTGCAACACTATGATTGGGTTTTCAATAAGTTAGTATTGGTGTATCTATTGTGATTCAATATTTAGTGACTGATTAAGTGATTCAACTTGACAAAAATTTCAATAGTTAGTGATTTGAGATCTGTATGCAGTTCTTCTTTAGGGGAAATGCATACATATGCGGGTATGATTCATACCAATAGGATATACATTCTGATGTATGGTTGAGCAGGGTTTGTAGCGACAACATTGTGTTTTTGTGATGATGAACAATGCACGGTTTGATGTTTGTGCATTGTTATGATCTAGTTATGATTGGTTTGATTTGGTTGCAATAGATGGTTAAGATTTAGTGATTGATGTTTTAGTTGATTGGATGGTGTTATAGTGTTGGTTCAATATTTGGTTTCAGAATTATTACTTGGTTTGGGCTTAATGATGGAAGTGGGTCTAGTCCGAAAATATGATGAAAGGTAGCCTACAGGTTTGATGTTTTTGAGTTAGGTGGATCCAGTATGAAACACTATGAAACGTGGTCCACAAGAGGTGCTAAGGGTTGGAGCCTTTAGTAAGGGAGTCAAAGATTCCTTCTAGTAGTAGCTGGTGAATTTGTGTAGGGGGTAGGTGCTCCCTTCCGGTAGGAACCGTTAAACGAGATCAGAGAGTTGGAGCTCCCTTCTAGTGGGTGTTGGACAATGAGAGAAGTTTGTAGCCTTATGTAGGTGGGTTTCTATGTACTGGTATGAGTATGCACCAGTACAAGATTGTAATATTTTTTCTTTACAATAAAAATAAGACGGAGATGATGACAACGATAGTTTTCTACCACATTTGGTTTCCACCTAAAATCCTGGTGTTCATGTGTGTTGATATGGTTCTTGTGTGTTGATGATCTATTTGCTTCTTACTACTCATGGTTACTATTTAATTAATGAATAATGAAGTAATGATGCATTGGTTAAAGATGAACTGATTATGAAATATATGAAAAATTAGTTGACTGGATATATGTTATTTTCCTTTACTAAAGTCGCATACATACATTGGTTGCATGAATGATAGTAACTTATGGAAATCAGAATATGAAATGAAAATTTTAAAGTGAGTTTAAAAATTTATTCACCCCCCTGTATCAATAATTTTCCCTAACATATGCACATCAAGATGGGGGGTGATGGAAGGTATAGTGCGACCAGGATAGGTACAATCAACTTTCATAGGGAGTCATGCTCCCCCCTCATGCTCAAGATATCATGTTGATTCCGGGCCTAAAGAAAAATCTTGTCTCTATTGTAGCTTTGGAAGACCATGGTTATGATGTGATATTCAACAAAGGAAAGGAATTCTTGAGACACATAGTCACAATACATGTGAAGCAGATCAGGGTTTGTGTGAAGAACCTGTACAAGATGGATGTGGAGGATTGTGCTGCATTTAGAACAAAGGCAGAGAAGGTGCACAGTCATGATGTCGGTGAACATTGGCATAGATTACTTGGCCATTTGCATCATGGCACTTTGAAGATCATGTAATAGATAAGCATAGGCCTCCCCAAAGGAGCACTTGAGAAGCAAGATGTATGCAAAGTATGTACTTTGGGGAAGTACACAAAATGCACATTCCATGATTGGGACAACAAAGAACATGCAGTCCTTGAAAGGATCCACTCTGATGTCTCTGGACCTTTCTTGACAACCTTCGCTTCCAGGCACTAACTTTTTGTCATTTTTATTAATGACTTCTGATGGAAGTGTTGGATATTTTTCATGCGAAAGAAGGACTATACATTCTCCAAGTTCGTAGAATTCAAGGCATAGGTTGAAAAAGAAATGGCAAGAAGGTGAAGGCTCTTAGGAGTGATAATGGAGGTGAGTACATGCCAAATCAATTTAAAAATTTCTATGCAAAAGAAGTCATTTGTCGAGAGTTGATAGTACCCCACAACCCACAATAGAATGGGGTGGCTGAGAGAAAGACTTGTAGCATTGTGGGAGTAGTGAGGGTGATGTTGCATGACCAAGGCCTACCTCTGCATTTATGGGATGAGGCATGCAACACAAAAGTCCATTTGCCTAAACGGAGTCCTCATCGGATTTTGGGAATGATTACACCTCAGAAGGCTTTTAGGGGGAAAAATTTGGATGTGTTGCACTTCAGGATTTTTAGAGCCTCTATTTACTACCATGTCTCGAAAGAATCAAGGAAGAACCTAAAGCCGACATTAGAATTGGGTGTATATTGTGGTTTATACATAAACTCCACATAACTATTGTGTGTACTTGCCATCCCTCAGAATGACAATTGTGTGAAGGGATGTAAAATTTGATGAAGATAAAACCATGTGATACTGTCTTGAGAGGGAGCTTCATATCCCACAAGAAGAGGAGATTTTGGCTCCAAAGGAGGAACCTCAAGAAGTTGTGGAGTAGCCACAAGTTGAGGAGCGGAGAGTGGAGATAACCACTCAAGAAGAACTATCCAGAGATGGTAGAAAAAGGACCAGGGAAGTTGAGATACTTCTTAAGGATGCGAGAGAGACTGTGGGTGCTCCTTCAAATCAACGTAGGTAGAGAAGGTCACCAGATTGGTACACTAGCTACATGGCTTTAATGAATGAGCTTGTAGAGAATGAGCCATCCTCTTTCGAGGAAGTAGTACATCAACCTGTATGGGTTGATGCAATGGTGGAGGAATACAAATCCATTGTAAACAACAATGTTTGGGAAGTGGTCCCAAGGCTTGAAGATAAATCAGTTTGTGGGTTTGAGATGGATATTTAAGGTAAAGCATGCAACACATGGAAGCTTAGAAAAGTACAAGGCTATATTTGTGGTCAAGGGGTACTCTCAAGTTGAGGGGATTGACTATGAGGAGGCCTTTGCTCCTATAGCAAGGCACTCATCCATTAAATCAATTATTTCTCTGGCTACACAAATGGGGTGGAAGATCCACTAGATGGATATAAAACCAACATTCCTCAATGGAGTTATTGAGGAGGAGGTGTACATCGAGCAAACATAAGGCTTCAATACTTTTGATAGGGAGTCTCATGTGTGTAGACTCAAGCAAGCATTATATGGTCTCAAGCAAGCACCTCGTGCTTGGTACACCAACATCAATAGCTATCTCACTGGTTTGGGCTTCACCAAAAGCAAAGCAAATGCAAACATATATCATATGTTGGTAGAAGGTAAATTGTTGATTATTGTTTTATATGTTGATGACTTGATTTTAACTAGTGATGAGCAGTTGATCAGATCTTACAAGGAGGACCTTGCAAGAGAGTTTGAAATGAAGGACATGGGTCTCATGCACTACTTCCTTAGATTGGAAGTATGGAAAGGTGATGGGGAACTATTTGTCTCTAAGGGAAAGTATGCCAACGAGATACTTCATAGGTTCCACACAAATAGTTTCAAACCCATGGAGACACCTCTAGTGACCAACTGTCCGAAAGAGGATGCCACTTTAGGTGAGGAAGTGGATGCTACTGTTTACCGGTAATTGGTGGGTTCACTAATGTATCTTGTGAACACATGACCATATATGTGCTATGCAATCAACCAGCTGAGCCAAGCTATGATTATGCCAACTAAATTATTTTGGAGGGAAATTAAGCATGTTCTACGGTACCTCAGAGGCACTACCCAGTTTGGACTATGGTACAGACGGACAGAGGGAGTGAGGCTATGTGGCTTCACAAATTTAGATTGGTGGGGGATTCCATCAAACCGAAAGAGTACATTAGGTGGAAGTTTCAATGTTGGATCCGCAATGGCTTCTTGGTACAACAAGAAGAAAATATATGTGGTACTCAGATCAACATAAGTATAATACATGGCTACCAGTTAAGAAACATGTGAAGCAATCTGGATAAGAAAGATACTTGTTGGATTGTTTTGTTAGATGATGGATCCAACTGTGATCTACTATGATAATCAAAGTTGCATCAATCTCTTTTAAAATATTATTTTTCATGATCGATCTAAGCATATAGATATCCAATATCACCATTTACAAGATTGTGCGCAGAGGCCAGTAATGTTGTTATAGTACATTCCGACAAAGGAACAAGATGCTGACATTTTGACAAAGTCTTTGTCAAGAGGGAAGTTCGAGTTCCATAGGTGTAGGATAGGGGTGGTTGATAATCCCTTTCTTGTTGAGAGGGAGTGCTAAAAAATGCAACAAGAAATTATCAATTTGCTTTTTCCTTGGTTAAATTGAGAAAATTCAAATTTCCACATCAGTAGACAAATTGGATAATGTTAACTTGTGTGACATGGCTTGTGTCACCAAGTTTACTTAGTAATTTCAAGTTGGATGATTTAGATTTTAGTTCTTCATGTGTGATTCCTAATTTATAACAATCAAGGTTAATTATCTCAGGTTGTAGTTAAATTAGTTCTAACTTTTGGAGGAACTAGTGGAAGGTCAGTTAAGCAGTGGGACTTCAGTCAATCTCAATGATTATTCAGTTAATTGATCAATCAACCCAAAATATCTAGTTCATGCAGAGAAATCGAGTTACCCAGTTGAGGTGGAGATTCCAAGGCAGTGTAACATCAGTTATAGACTAGTCTTGAGTGTACAAGTGTTGCATGCAGTCAAATGATCAACCTAAGGAATTGCGTAATTAAATTAGAGGAATTTCCTAAATAATAGGGGATAATTCCTCAAGGAACAATGCAAGGAAATAGGAGCTCAAGACAAGGAAAAAATTGACTAAGTTTGGGTAAGAGGCCTTTAGTGAGCAAAGAGATAGGTTGTGAACTTGCATGGAGAGCTGAGTTATGAAAATAAATTGTAATACATATCTATTCATTTGATTAATGCAAACAAACATTGGGGTTTTTAGCAAACTACTTTCCCATATAAAAATAATTTTTGCATTTGTGTTATTTCTTCTTACATGTCTGAGTTTTTTGTTCTAAATTGTGAATTAATGTCTACAGAGCAGTAGAGTAGGTTTGTGTCTTGTGATTTTGATTAAAACTTCATGACAAGTTGCAAATATACAGCCTAATTTCTACAAATAACATAATATATACATCATCAAACTCTATGATCATGTTATCAAAAAATCTAAAATAAACCACCAAATACTCTTTAGCACTGACTTATCCTTCTCCATTAAACCTTGGAAAATGTTTTAAATATCCTTAAGGAAAATCTTGCAAGTTTTCATGTAGTTGTAATGGGGCATAGCTTACAACTAATATTTTTTTTACTCCAATCATGTTGTTGTTGTTGTTGTTGTGGTGCAAACTAATGTTGTAAAACCTTTTGTAATTAAGGTACAAGAGGACTGATGTGAAAATTTAGATCTTTATTATTTTCAAGGAAGGTAATGGGAATGAAATGAGAAAATAGTGAAAAAGAATATTCATGCTTAACTTCAGATGGTTTAGATTCAATATCAACAGGGGATAATTATTCTAGGGCTTCAAGCTACTCAACAAGAAAAATGGTTTGTAAAGAAACCCTTTTTTCAAGGGGATTAAGGACTCTAGGGGATAATTCTAAAGGTTAGATTTGAAGTTAGCGTTCTTAATATTTAGGGAAAGAAACAAATTCTCTAGAGGTACCTAAACTAGTAGCTTCTAGTCTTACCCTCAAATTACTCTGATGGATCAACTTTTCTAGATCTAAGGGTATATATATTTTCTTTGGATTAGGATTACACCTTGTGAAATTTTTATGAGGTGCCAAGATTAATTTTTATGAGGTATCAGGATTCTCCAACAAAGTTCTCCAAGTGAAAGATATTAGCCAACTTGTTCCTTGTTCACTAGCAAGGAATGATAATAGTTGTTCGCCTAAGGAAAACTATATTCATAGCTAGCGAAGTTTCCTTGAGATGCTTCCTAGCTAGGGAACTATGCCAAGGCATCAAAATTTATTTTTATAATTGAATGGATCCAGATTGTATGTAATCTTTGGGCTATGGGACACAAGGTTCTAGGTAGATCAATTAAGAGGTTGTCTATCAATCAAAACAAGTGTTTATGTATAAAAAGGAATGGGTTGTCGAATAAGAGGTATAAACTAAAATATATTTGACATCAAACAAATGCTCCAATCTCTCAACGAAGAAGACACATTGAATGAACATTTCAACAATTAAACACTTTCATAAAAAATAAATACATGAAATACTCAACATATAAACTCACTATGAATAGATATGATAAAAGCAAATTTAATCCAATCATAAATATTTTTACTTATTAAGATGCTGCATTTGATCTAAGGGAAAATTGGTACTCAACTTTAGCCTCTCAAAGAGTACTTCATATAATTCTAAATATTTTATGGATGCAAATACTATGATTCATAAGAAATAAGTTCATATAGAGCAACCATGCGGACATCAAATAGCTGGAATAAGAACCTATTGTGATTTATCAATTTCGATGATATTGTCCACAAAATTTTACAAAAATAAGGCAATCTTGGTTTTTCTTCAAAGTTTTCAGCTCCATATAGGGATAGTGTCTCTTCATGGGATGCTGAGAACCATAGAACAATGTCTTCACCTCGGGCTATGGAGTCATATGATGTTTCAACAAAACTAGAACAATTTCCAATGCCAATAGAATCCACACCGATATTTACAACGTGACAATGAAACAAAACCTCGAAGGTTCTCAAACTTAAATAAAATGTTTAAGATACTTCCCATTCACAGGAAGTATAATTAGGTCACCATCTAAATTCTAAAGAACAAAAGTATTTTGTTGTTTGGCTTCCACAACTTTAAAGGTGCTAAACCAAAAAATGTAAAAATTTTCACGCTTTCCTTTATCTTCTCTTTGATCATCCCATATTAACACCATATCAGTAGGAGTGAAACCTCTTTCTTTGACCTTTATATCAAATATATATTTCATTTTTTCCTCATACTGCTGCAAGTTTTCATCTACCTATTCTATGTATAGCTATACTTTTGAAATTTGATTTATTCTCCTTATATGGTCATTATGTTCTTCATGTGATTCATTCGAAATTTTCATCACCGGAAATGCAAATTGAGTAGGAAAAATATCATTGATTCCATATACTAGTTGAAATTGAGTCTTTAGAATAAACTATGTTTGATGTATTCACATATTCAGAAGGAAATTGAAAATGTCTAATATCACATGTGAAAACACTTGAGTTGGAGGTCGTACAGAAAGAAAAGGAGCAACTATTGTTCGTAATAATTGCTCTGAATAAAAAGGCGAAAAATTATGAGAAATTATTGAATTTTATCAAAAGAAAGAAAAAAACATATTTTTTTCATCATCTTCTTTAGCACTATCAACACTTGTTGATTCATCTGAGAATTGGTTGAAATGTTGTCTACTTTAAGGAGGTAGAAATTGAAATTATCAAAAAGACCATTTTAGTAAAAAAATGAAGAAATTGGAAAATCTAAAGGATAAGGTAGCTAATAACAATGCTACCATAAATTTTGATCAAGATCCAAAATGCAAACGTCTTATTATGATTGATCAATTTCAATTTATTGCCCACATACTTTTACAAAAATAATGAAACTTTTTTTTTTCTCCAAAATTCCAACCCTTCTTATTTACATTGCATATACCAAAGGAAATTGGTGGATCAAAATTTAATCCGCATAAAAAATTTCTTTGGATTTTTTCTAAAAGCGAATTTCTTAACATTAATGGATATCATGTTTTAAAAACTTGATTTCACTTCTTTTTTTCTTATGTTGTGCACGAATCAAAAGTGAGGGAACAAAATGTTGTCCTAAGAAGATAAAAATTGTGAAATATGTAAATGATGATGACTTGGTCTTCAATTCATTTGAAATGGTGTTGGAAGCTAACAAGAGGAGGATTTTTTTTACAATACTATGAAAGATGTAATAGAAAGAATATATAGACATTCTTTCCAGTTACAGTACCAAATCCAATCCAATGACTCCACAAATCATATTATATGTAAACTATAGGAAGCACTTTTGGAGAAATGGACAATGAGATCCATGAGACTTACAATTAGCATAAATAATCTTCTCATCCATGGATGTCTTCTAACAGGTTCTATACAGAGAAGATTTTTTTAAGAATGGATCAACAATGTGTTAATTATGGGTTGTGAATATATGTCGAAGTAACCCTTGAACAATTTGTAAGTAGTTATATTGTTTAATTTGCCTCATTTTATAATTTGTGGAACAACAAGAAACCTTTTTATTAATTATATATATGCTTTATCATGGTAAGTTGCATACATGTAGGAAACAAAATATGGGGCGGAGCCAATAAAAGAGATTTTGAGACAAGGCATTAGTCATGGCTTTGAAAGAATGCGTATTGTTTATGAAACACTCATTGATATAAGATGATTTTTATTTACACAGTCACATATATTCTATTATATAAATTTAGATATACTTATTACACTTTATTTCTATGTTTGTAGATGGAATAGGAAGAGACATAACATAAAAAACAAATTCATCAAGAAAATATTAGTTTAAATATCCAAAGTACAATATTTTGTACAAGTCATGAAGAAACGAGGCATGCACATAGCTCAATTGATGGCAGTAGTTCAAGTGATGAATGTAAATCAATTTAAATTAATGTTAAAGTATGTTGTATATTTGGGAATATCTCCTTGTGAAAACTAAGGATTTTGTTTAATATACTTGATATATTGTCCCAATTACATTATGTGGACATGTTACCATTAAGTGCAACAATTACATATTGACATTTGCTTAATATATTGGATATATTGTCCCAGTTGTTGTTGGACCAAAGATCACACTGAGGGAGGGGTGAATCAGTGTGAGAAATTTTCCCATTTAATAAAATTTCTTCAACAAAAAATCATATTGCAATGAACCATAACTAGATGTAGCGTATCGACAGATAAACCTATGCATCATGAAGCTACCATCACATCAATAACACATCAAGAAGCTATCGCATCAATCACAAAGATACACAAGATTTTACGTGGAAACCCATATAGGAGAAAACCACAAATTCTTCTTCTTCATATGCTTTAATTCATTACATAGATTTTTAGGCTCTGATCAGCTGGAAGGACCCATCCCCAAAATATGAAAATTTCTACTTGCGGTATTGTAAAACCTGATTGAGGCACCAATCTCAAAGGGTGTAAACAACAACTCACTATAGGGTACAACCTAATTGAGGCATGAACCTTTATGATGACCAAGCTCCAACTTTCTCTAGGGTCCAAATTGATTGCGGCACCAACCTCAATGATGAGAAAGCTCCAACTTGCTCTAGACTCCAACCTGATTGTAGCTCCAACCTCAGTGAAGGAACCAACCTCCTTTTTCAACTCCTTGTGGATCTCTTTCCAAAATCTTTCACATTGGATCCACTATCATCATATATATATATATATATATATATATATATATATATATATATATATATATATATATATATATATATATATATATATATATATATATATATATATATATATATATATATATATATATATCACTGAAGCATAAGTAAATTCACAATCTTCAACCACATCTTGCAATCACTATCACTATCATCACTATCACAACCTGCAACCATTGTCACTATAATCATTGCCACTACAACCACCATCAAAACATTCATACATTGTCATGTTAACCACTACCATTTCAAACACTACCACAAATAGTCATATCAATCATTGTTACTAGTTATCATAATTTTATCCTTACTCTTCTCCAACTAGTTCATCAATTTGTCTCACAAACTCTGTCTCAAAAACTATTCTTACCATATATCCAAAACCACTACACCCTGCTCATAAACCCTCAAAACAATGCAATAGAGATTATGGTCATAAAATATACATCAACAAGGATTTTCATGCCTTTAATAAGAATCCACCTCCAATCCATTATCACCATGCTTCTTCTGAAATTAAAGGTTCTAATAATGAGCCAAGAAACCCATAAAAGCCATACAAAACAATATATTAAATTAAAGGTTCTAGAAATTGCCTCTTTTCAGCATTGACGCTACAAAATGTAAAATGTCGGCCTGTTAACATTGCAATAGAATATTAATTATATATAAAATAAAATATAAAATCGATCTGTCAACTAGTGGAGGTTGAACCTGCGACCTTCGACATACAACACACGTCCATTGCTGATTATGTTATACCACGTGACTTGTTATGTCATCCTCTCCAAGTCATTTTGATATGACAAGGCTAGACTCAAGGAATGTGCCCAATGATGTGTTCCCACCATATCAGTTTATATGCCAGATTGCTAACCAGTGTGATGAGAAAGTTTCGACACGATGTATATGATTCAACATGGCTATGTAGGAGTTAATCCAAGTGGCTTCATTGGTAGTTGATTCACAAACCATGTAATAAATGATCGATGTTGCAAACAATCAAATGTTCCTTATTAGGATCCTATGTGGCTTGATTTGAATGGATCCACATTTCTTTTGTGCCCAAACCAATTCCTCATTAAACTCCTTCATGGCTCTATTCTACGTTCCTGCCAAGTGTAAATATGTGACCAAAAGTAGTGCCTCTTAAGCTCGATCAACATTTATTCCAATGTTTCCTCCATTATATCACTAACAAACATCGTTGTATATAAATAGTCACTCTACCAAAACTGGAGTCCACCTTCACCTCAAAACTTTGGGAACTGCCTTAGCTATAAATGTATAACCCATGTTTTAGTTACCACTAGACTCTACTATAAACATAAGTACAATTCACCCTATGATATATAGCCAGTAATCAAACATATATAGACATCCATATACCAAAATAAGCACAAGTCATCATCATAAACACAAGTAGTCAACAAATATTATTGCCATATATAGCCAAAAATATTCTAGAATAAGCTCTCTGCCAAAGCCAAAATTTCGCCAAGGTTTTTACTTATGATCATAGACCATTCATTCCTCTATACAAAGCTTAATTGTTGTTGCGATTATATTTTGAATCGATCACTTCAAGTGTATTTATATTCCATTGGTGGTCCTGAGGACAATAGAGCCTGTTAGCGCTTGAAATTTCACCTCAGGCTGAGAAAGGTAAACCTCAAGGCTACATCAAACCATTTAGCCTCATAGCTAGCCCTACGGGGCAGGAGAAGGCTCTCTCCGGTCAATCTCGGCAGATCTTCAATGGGATGAGATGACCAACAAGGTAACACTGATATTAGGCTAGTAAACTGATTTAAAAGGTTGATTTGGGGTTTTTTGGGTTTTTGGTGGCAATTTGAGGAATTGCAATTTTGGGTGCGGGGATTTGACACGGTTTCTGCAGGGGTTCCTTGGGGCGAGGTAGGAGACTGTATTGATGCCTTTGATTGAGATGGATGATCAGGAATGAAATATGAGGAGCTAAAGAGAGCAAATAATGACTTTGAATTCCCTTTAGACAGTAGAAAACATTGAAATTAAACAAATTTAAAAGCGGAGCATGGCTAGCATGAATTCATACTTTAACACTTCATTTGTTTAATGTGCAGCAGTAAAGAAAGGAAATGAATCACATAACAAAGCTTACAAGAACATTGAGAAAACACACCATCAACACATGAGTCCACAAGAATCCCAAAGATGATTGCAAAACCCTGGTCTTCCTTAGCCAAAAATTGCAGAGATACAGTGAAAATATACAATGATAGCTTCTCCCTCAAGAGTCCAACCATGAAAATGAGCAAGAAAGTACATAATATAGATGATCTAACCTCTTTCCCTGCCTCCATGGGTCGAGCTCACTATCCTAGGAGCTGTTTCAACCACCTCTAAACTAAGCACTACAAAATAGGCAGTCAAAACAACTTGTCTCTATAAACTTGGAAACCAGTTCATACATTCAATTTTTACCCTTTACATGAATAAATCTTCTAGAAGAGTTACAAAAGGGTAAAAGTGTCTAAAAAGTGTCACAATTACATCAAAGAGGACCATCATTAACCTCAAAAAGTCAAACCAAGTCAAACTATGCTTTTCCGAGCTGTTACAGTGAAATCTGGCAAAGTTTGCCTGACGGGTCGCGCACACCTCCCTGACGGGTCGTTCACATTTGGAGCTCTGTTTGAGGCACTTGCAGGTGTCAGAATTGGGTGCAGGATAGCTCGTTGGAAAGGTCTGTTAGTCTACATTCCAACCCAACTGGAATTTTTGGATTTGGAGGTCCTTTTCCCTATCAAAACTTAATTCTCCAAAGACTGGTTTCTGCAACTCAAAAAAGGGGCAGAAAGTCAAATTTTGCATGCATTTTGACCTTTTGGAGGCCCAAAACTCCATAAAAACTCAAGTCCATCCATATGCATATGTAACTTTGCATGAAAAATCTAGAAATGCTGAGTTTTTGCAAAAATGAGCTGCCATGACAAAGGGTCTCACCGGGGGTGAGACCCGTTGAGGAGCCAAAACCTGTAAATTTCCAAAAATTGCCAAAATTACCCAAAACTTTCAGAATTTCTTTTTTTGGGATTTGAGCTGTGGCTAGGCTAATGAGTGCCATGATCCTTGAGTGAAGCCTCAGCCAAGAGACGGAGGGGATTTGGCTTCTTTCTCTGTTTTTGGGCCTCGGTCAACCTCCTTTGAAAAACTTTCATTTTGGCTTTGCATACATGCATCCTTGCCCAATAATGATTTCTCATATTCCTCAGCAGCTTTTTCTCTTGGTTGGCCTTAGCCAACAGCCTCTCTAAGTATGCATTCACTTGGATGAGCATTGACTCTCGGTCTGCAGGCAATGGATCACCGGGTCTTCTTCGGTTCAAGACTCGGTCACTATGAATCCTCCATAGCTCATCAAGTGCTTTCTCCTCCTCCAGCTATTTGTTCCGCTGCTCCAGGTAAGTGATAGTCCATTGGGCACCCTAAAGTCTCCTCTGCAAAGCATCATTTTCAGCTCTCAGATGCTGAATGATCTCCTTTGCCTCTCGGCTAGGAGAACTGGCCTCAAGATCAATGACCTCGGTGTCTGGGACTCCTGATGGACACTCATGAATCATAGGCTATTTGCCCCTATGTGCTACCTGTGCTGATGAAGAGAGCGAGGCCCCTTCCACCTGATGTGGAGATAACACTCGCTGAGCTGATGATGAAGGCGAGACCCCTTCCACCTGCTGTGGAGATAGTACTCGCCTGGCTGCTGCAAATAAGGTCCTTGGGCCTTTCTGATAGGTGACCAGAGGTGTGGAGCTGACATGTCGGGTGACCAGAATATAAAGCTGCTGAGATGGTCCTCCCTCCTCATGAATGACCTCATGATGTGGCTGGGGTGGCACTGTGAAAAACTCACGAGAGATAAACTCCTCCCATGAGATACCCTGCTGTGTCAACTGATGCAAGACTATGAGCTGAATCAAACCATAATGACATAAGCTCCTGTACTGCTGGGCCGGGGTCTTCCTCTGCAACATGGGCACCATCTTCTGAATGTTCTGAAAGAAGAAAACCGGGATGTTCATCATCCTCACTCGGGTGAAGTGCATCAAGAGGCGAATGTGATATGAGTACACCTGTGAAAATCTGCCCTCATAGGTAAAATAGTGCATAATAAGCCTCATGATGGGAGCATACTCGCTCCGGAGAAATTTGAATGGAAAAACACCCGCTAAATGTCTCAAGAATGGTGGCCGGACATAAGGCTCAAAGTGAACAGTATCTAGCAACTTGCGCTTAGGCCACACCTCACCAACATTCGATATCCCTGTAGCATGTGAGATCACCTCGGGTGTCAATGTAAAATCTACCCCTGCTAGATTGACATGTCCATCATGCAAATGTAAAACAAAGAGGCGGGCCAACTCTCTGTGATGTTGAATCCGGGAGATCCTCTCACAAAACTGATAACAAGACATGTACTGAAAACAAGTGACTGCCATAGGACAAGCCTGTAATTCTACCAAAGAGGTGGGCTCCTCTCGCTTATGATGTCCACCCTTACCACCCCTACGAGGCCTCCTCTATACCTCAACCTCTGTAGATGATGAATGGTCATCACTTTGCTCATAAGTTTCGGTTTCTGACATGGTTTAGGAGCAAAGTGGACAAACTGAACTGCTGTCTCTGCCTGCAAAAAGTGCTGAACTCTATGCTGTTTCAAGGGGAAAAAGACATGAGGGAAATGTTAGGGGAGGGATCTTTTAACAAGGAATGGGAATATATAAATATAACAGGGAATTTTTAAGGGAAATGTTGCAAATCATTATGCATATAGGAATACATATTTATAATTGGGAAATCATTTGCAAAGATCATTGCATATGGGAAAAAACATATATGAAAGTGAACATGGGAATATGCATACATGTATTAATAGGGGAAATAGGGAAACCATGCACAAAACATGCTGACATATTTACCAACATTTTTTGTTATTTACACATGCATATGGTGGAGGAGAACTAGGGTTTTGAATTTTGTTTTTTGATGCTTTGGGAGAGGGATAGGGTTTTCATTTTAGTGATTAGGGATGGGGAAAGATTTGCATTTCATTTGTAAAATAATATGGGAAAAGAGATGAACATATAAGTGTGAGTGAAAGGGAAAGGAGGGAAACAAACCAAAGGGAAAAATAGCTTGAAACAACACAAACCCTAGCACAGTTTGCTCATTAACATTGCAACCATATAAAGGAGTTTCACTTGTAAAATTTTGATCATTTTAACATGTTCATGACATCCACCATTCATAACCAGCAACCATTCCATGTTTAGAGCACCTACCTCGAACAATTTGATAGCTTGGAGGGCGTTTGAGGGAATTTGTTTGGAGTTTGCAGCAAAACAATCCAACGGGTCACGCACCACGCCCAACGGGTCGCGCCCCTTTGACGGGTCACGCCTGTTGTTTTTCTGAACTGTGGGAGACCCTTTGACGGGTCGCGCGCACCCAACAGGTCGCGCACCTGGCTCGACGGGTCGCGCCCCTCTCTGCTGCCCGAAATCGCTCTGTCTTTGCTCCTTTCTCTCAATCACTCTCTCAAACCTCTCTTGCAAGCGTTAGGATGCACAATGAGAGTGAAAGGAGGGAATTTGGGCCTTTATAAGTTTCATTTAAAAAAAATTTCATCCATAAACCCACTTTCTAAAGTTTATCTTTGACACTTTTATAACACTGACTTTTGGTTTCCTTTATCCTGAATTTGACTCATTGAGTGCTTTGACTTGATTCTTTTTGCAGGTAGATCATCTGAGGGACCTTGGCAAGGGGACCAGGGTTGCACTTTGTCCGCTAAAGACTTTTGAAATTTCATCACTTATTTACAAAAACTCGGAAAATGACCTTGGCTTTAAAAACAAAGTTTTTAAATCCAAGGTGAAAATTCACTGTACAAGATAAAAATATCGAAGAAACACGTTTGCAAACCTCCCTCTGGCTTGCTGAGTACTCATGGATTTTCAAAGACATGACCTTGCAGAGATAAATCACCAAAACCCTAGACCTAGGACTTTGACCTCAAGACAAAACAAGACAATCTTGAAAAAGCTTAATGACTGATATGACCTGATCCAGCAAAGCCAAGAGGGGTATAAATAGACCAGCTCCTCCATCAGGGTTATGGCATGCCTAACGGGATGCAAAATTTGACACTGATGAGACACCTACGAATGCAAATGAAAAGAGCTTTGATCGCTGATGGAGGGCTTTCAAGACCGACACTAACATTGGCTCCAATGGGGATGGTAGCTCCTTGGAGGTACCAAGAACCTTAGACTTCTGGGAGAGCAGACCAGTGCTTTATTCATTGGGCAATGGAATCAACTTATTAACATGTGACCAAATTTAAAACAACTTTATTTGACTTGGACAATTGACTGAAATTCTAGACTAACCTTGACACTAACTCACTTACTTTATGCAGAAAATGAACTGACATGAAACAACTTGTAAAACTCACACCAACTAATCACCATTTTCAGAATTATAGCCTTCACCGCGGGCCCCAAACTGAAGATGAGAGATCAGTTTCACACTTGCTGCAGAATGAAAATAAAATGGTAATTACAATGAGAGTGATTAGAGCAGAAAATGCTCAAGCATGATACCTTTTGAGCAGCCGGCCATTCACCGACCCACCGAGACATTCATCACCGTTCATTTCTTTGAGAAGAAAAGCATTTGGACCACGGTATGCTGCAATTTTGTAAGGACCCTTCCATAAGTTGTCGAATTTTCCATGCTTCCCTTTATCTTCATTGCGGGCATCCCACCGCAACACAACATCATCAATCTGAAACTCATCTGCTTTGGCCTTTTTGTCATAGATTTTCTTTATGCAATCCTGCAACTTAAGGGAATTCTGGTGAACCTCTTCTCGTGTCTGCTGTAAATGAATCATTTGACTGATCCGTCGTTGCATAGGATCCTCCTCACCACTAGCTTCTTGAAACAACTTGGCTACTGGAACACTAAGTGAAGTAGGAAACACTGCATCTATTCCATAAACAAGTTCAAAAGGTGACATGCCAATTGACTTCTTTTGACTTACCTGATCAGCCCATAATGCATTTATTAATTTCTTGTGCCAGCTCTTCTTATTTATTTCCAGCAATTTCTTTATGATGTTCACTAGAGATTTATTCGAAGATTTGGCCAGCCCATTACCTTGCGGATGGTAGGCGGTTGAATGCCCCAAGCTGATGTTATATTTATAGCAAAAATCAACCAACTTCTTCAATTTGAATGCTGCTGCGTTATCTGTAATTAACTTATGTGGACAGTCGAAACGTGACAAGATATTATTTTCAAGAAAGGAGATAATTACCGAATCTGTGGCTTGCCGGGTAGGAATGGCTTCTATCCACTTTGTGAAGTAATCTGTGGCGGTCAAGATCCATCGATGCTGCCCGGAAGATGCTGGGTGGATTTCGCCAATAAAATCCAAGCCCCACTGCTGAAATGGTGCACTGATTTCAACCGGCTTGAGAGGCAATGGCTGTAATTTCTGTTTTCCTTGAAAAATTTGACATTCATGACAGCTCTTTACCGCTTTATACACATCAGAAAATAAAGAAGGCCAATAGAAACCAGCTCTCAAAATTTTATTAGCCGTGGTCTTCCAAAATAAGTGACCCCCACAGTCACCTTTATGGAAATCATCTACTGTTGTCTTAGCTTCCTCTTCGACCAAACAGTTCAGCAAGATGCCACCGGGATCTTTCCAATAAAGTGCAGATTTGATAATGCAAAATTTGGCAGCCTTTAGTTTCAATGTTCTAGCTTTGTTTCTAGGCATTCCCGGAGGTGAAGATAAATTTTGAAGCACATAAACTATATCAGCATACCAAGGAGAAGACACAAAGATATCGGACACTTGTAGAACTGAATTTTCTTCATCTTCATCGGACAAGGCAGCAATCAAATTGATATCAAGGACGTGAAGGTTTGCTTCAGCCATCAACTTAGCAAGACCTTGACCTTTAACCAACTTGGTAGGCTTAATTTCTACATCATATTCTAATAGTGCAGCGATCCACTTACCCCTTCTTCCTTCTGGTTCCGTTTGCACTAAAACATCCTTAACAGCTGCATTAGGAACATATGCTAAAATATGAGAATTCAATATGTAAACCCGGAAATATTTCAAAGCTTTGATCAGCGCCAATGCTTGTTTCTCAATGATATTATAATTCAGCACTCCGTCTCTTATGATGCGGCTGAAAAAAGCTATGGGCCTCTCAACTCCATCTCTCTTTTGCATTAACACGGCTGCCAATGTATGCTCAGAGGCAAATGAAAACAAAATGAAATCCTGCGTATAATCTAGGCTGATCAAAGTTGGGGCTGAAGATAAGATTACCTTTATCAAATTAAAAGATTTCACTGCCTCTTCGGTCCATTTGAGCTCGCTGTCCTTCTTGAGCATATTTGTTATCTCTCTAAGATGTTCAGCAAGATTGGGGATGAAACGACGCAGAAAATTCAATTTACCATTGAAGGACTGAATTTCTTTCTTGCTACGGGGCTGCTCCACTTGCTGAATTGCTTCCACTCGTGCAGGATCTATACGAATGCCGTCTTTAGAAATGATATGGCCCAGCAGCTTGCCTTCGCTCATAGCAAAAAGACTCTTTTTCGGATTCAATGAGATGCCATATTTTCTGCACTTTTGAAACACCTTAGTCAAATGAAACAAATGCTCTTCATCTGATTTAGAAAACACGGTCAGATCATTAAGATAAACAACTAAAAAGACATCTTTCTCATTTGCAAAGGCCATGTCCATTGCCCGCTGAAATGTGGCACCCGCGTTCTTCAATCCAAACGGCATCTTGGCATAATGAAATGTACCCCATGGAGTAGTAAATGTTGTCTTGTCACGGTCATCTTCGTGCACCAAAATCTGATTATACCCGGAGTAACCATCAAGCAATGACATCCTTGATGCCCCCACAACCCGCTGCAATATGTGGTCCATCTTGGGCAGTGGATAATTGTCCTTTAATGACACCTTGTTCAGATTTCTGAAGTCTATACACAAGCGAATCTCACCGGTTTTCTTCCTCACGGGCACCAAGTTTGAGATCCAATCAGAAAACCGGATTGGCACTATGATTCCAGACTTATACAACCTGTTGACTTCCTTCTCAATCAATGGCAGCAATTTAGGATTAATTCTTCTCAACTTTTGCCGGAAAGGCTTTTGATTTGGCTTTATGGGAATGGTATGCTGAATAATGCTTGTGTCATAAGTTTTCAAATCGGAATAGTCCCATGCAAAAACATTAGAATACAGAGACAATAATCTGATATACTCTTGCTTTACCTTAGGCGGCAATGCTTTTGAAAGCTTCACCAACTTTGGATTTGCAGCTGTCTCAAGATTTACATCTTCAACTCCTTCATCCGTAGGCCTCAAAGTTGGCTTGCAAGCCACATCATCTTGATCGAACAATTCTTCCAAAGGAATCAATCCTTTAGGAATGTAATTGTCCTTGAGCTGCAACACATCCATCTGATTTACTCCTTCAGCTTCCGTGTCTATCGAAATTTCTTCAAATTTACCCTCAACTTGCAGAAAATCTTTGATTTCTTCGTCATCTTGGAAAACTTGCCAACACCTTTGATTATCTGGAACTGTAGGACGATGCTTCACATATATTTCAAACTTATTGCTGGAATTCATGGGAATTTTCAGATTACTTGCTGCCTTAGCCAATGCATTCGCAACACCATTTTGAATCCGGGGCACACATGTCAAAGTATGTTCAGAAAACCTCTTTAAGATATCTAAAACAACATTCCGATATGCTCGCATACGAGGATGTTTGGCCTGAAATTCACCTTTCACTTGCTTGATAACTAATTTGGAGTCGCCATATACCGCTATCTTCTTTGCCTTCAACTTCTGAAGGATTTTCAGACCAGCAATAAGAGCTTCATATTCCGCCTCATTATTTGAACAATCAAATGCCAATTTATAAGAACATACCCATACCTTGCTTGGAACTTGATTTTGGGCTGAAAATGCACTTCGAATCCACACACCTATACCAGCACCATCGCTGCCCACTGCACCGTCAAAATCCATGGTCCAAAGACCATCCTCATCATCTTCTAAGTGCTGAAAATCTGATTTTGATTCCCGCTCTGCTTGCTGCCCATTTGTTTCAGCAATTGGCCTTATGACAGCAGACCTTTCTTCACTTTCCTTTCTCAAAACTTCCCTGAAATTTTCTGAAATGTCTGGTATATCTTCTACTTGAACTAACTGACTATCTACCTCATTGAAATTTTCCGCAAACAAAACAAAAGATTCTAAATCTGTTTGTACATAATTTACAGGATGATTGACGGGCTTTTCCTTACTAGTGATCATGTATTTCATCTTTTGTTCCCGATATAACTTCCTCATTTGACCGAAAACTGGAATTGTGGCAAATGAAAAATCAAGATGAAGTGTACCTTTGAGTTTGGCTCCCTATGATCTCGACAACAACATGCCAAACCGTGGAGGAATGTCCGCCACCACCACATCCATCAAAACATTCTTCGCTGGAATTTGATCTAGACTCACCACTAAGTCTTTGATCAAACCAATACATCTTACCCGGCTGGAATCAAACGAATACAAATCATGATACTTTCTTGTGATGTCAAGGCCCAGCTTCTCCATGATTGTTTTCGGCATCAAATTATGTGAAGCTCCCGAGTCAAACATGGCATTGTGCAACACAAACTCATGCAAACGCAAACTGATATAAAATGGAGGAACATCACTTTCGGGAGACTCACCATTTAAAGCTGGCCCAAAGATTAACTCCGGCTGATCATCTTGTACATTCACCATGTCTAGCATTGGATCAAAATTCAGCAACTTGGAAATTTGGCCTCGGTAAGTGGTGTTCTTCATGACCTCCGTCAAAGGAATAGATATCTTCAATTTTGCAATCTCATTCTCCAAACTGAAAACTGGAAGCTTCTCACCTTCTTTTGCCGGATTATCTCTTTTTTCAGCTTTATCCTTCGGTGCATTTGATGGCTGATCTATCTTTGCTGCTGGTGATGATTGAGTCGTTGATGGACCGACTATATTTTTACCTTTTGAGGAAACCGAGTCATTCTTTGCTGCAATGTCTTTCTTTTTCTGCACGGGATTTATGGGAATAGCTCGGTTTCTCAATTGCCTTTGCTGTCCTTGCTGAGCTGATAAAGCATTCAAGTACCCTCTTTGATACTCTTCAGATTCTTCTTCAAGTATTGCATCGTTTGACAAAATATAATGCTCATCTTGGGGAAAGATGGAATTACTCACCAACTCATCTTCTTCCGTAATATATGTGGGCATATCATCAGGAGTGAAGAAATGATTTTCCTCGCCAACATTATCACCTTCATCTTCAAATTCTTGGCTAACAAAATTCTGCTGAAAAGGAGGTTTCATTTGCTGCTGAACTGCTGCCTCTTGTGCCTTTGTTTCGCGTTGCTTGATCCTATATTGTTGCTGCTGTTGACCTCTGAAATTGGGATTACGAATCTGAGGCTCCGGCTTGTCAATAGTAACCTTTTCAAATGTCCTTCTAAGCTGCTCAAGCTGCTGGAGAACAACCTGATTTGATGTGGATGCTTCCTCCTTGATTGTGACTCGCTTTTCTGCCTTCATCCTTGCTCTTTTGTCATTCAAATTTGCCTCAACGCTGACAGCAATTTTCTGCATTTCCTCCAAGGTAGGTGGATCCCTGTCTCTCAATGAATAAGCCATCTCCGGATCAAAACCATCCGAGAACTTAAGAAGCGCTGACTTTCTAGATGGCCTCAAATCATCGGGAATAGCATTATAAACTGTATTGAACCTGATTATGTAATCTTGAACAGACTCACCCGGATTACGCTTGAGGTTGTTGTATTCGGCATTAATTTGAAGCGGATCCTTTCTGATTTCCCACCGATCTAAAAACTGATTCTGAAGTGCTTCCAAAGTAGTAATGTTGTTAGCTGTCAAACCTCTGAACCATTTTCTAACTTCTCCTGCAAATGTTTGCACGAACAACCGCATGGTGACATCTTCCTCATCTAATTCATATAGATCAAAGAATGTGGTCATCTTGTCGATATGCTGCTGAGCTGTAATACTTTGTGGAGTGCCATCAAACATGGGGATTTTACTTTGATAATCAGCTGGCATATCATGAAGATTTGCAGGCAAAACCAGTGGGGCAAACCGAGCAGCCATTGCTCTAGGAGGGGGAGTAGGATGGGTATGAGGAGGCGGAGCTGTGATAGCAGGGATTATTATAAGAGGAGGTGTAGTTTGTGGAGTTGGGGGAGTCGGAGGAGTAGGAGAAGAAGGAGGAGAACCGACTGTTGATTCGGGATAGGTGATTATAGGTGAAACTGAAACATAAGGAGGATAAGCTTCTTCGTGAGCCGTGATAGTTGATCCAATGTGATCAGAAATATTCTCAACAAAATCAGCAAGGGTAGTAGCTTGAATACGTGACTGAAGATGTCTTAGGATGAAATTTTCAACCAATTTATTATGTCTCTCAAACTCAATAGCAGCTGCAAAATCAGGGTCAAGAACTAGAGAATCGAGCGCACTTTCAGACTTAGCTTTAAACAGAGATAACTCAAAACTTTCGTCAAAATCTAAATCTTCAAGATAATCAAAAATAGCTGGGCATGAATGAGATCTGAAAATGGGTTTAGGATCTGTAGCCAGCTTGTTTTCTCAAAATGACTAGGAAAGAAAAAGCATTCAGCCTGTGAAAACTCTCAACCTATCATCCACGGCTCAGAGTTAACAATTACACTGGGATAGGATGTCAATGAAGCGCTATGTTCACAAGCTCACGGAGATTGACTGAAGCAGCGTTTATCTACTTGCGCTGATGTAAAACAAGAGCGTTTTCGAAGGCTACCTGGCGTAACTTCAGGCTCCGTCTAAGACTTATGAAATAACACGTCAATGAGCAAAGGATTAGATGTTCTCCCCAGTATGGTCGCCAGTATGTTAGCGCTTGAAATTTCACCTCAGGCTGAGAAAGGTAAACCTCAAGGCTACATCAAACCATTTAGCCTCGTAGCTAGCCCTACGGGGCAGGAGAAGGCTCTCTCCGGTCAATCTCGGTATATCTTCAATGGGATGAGATGACCAACAAGGTAACACTGATATTAGGCTAGTAAACTGATTTAAAAGGTTGATTTGGGGTTTTTTTGGTTTTTGGTGGCAATTTGAGGAATTGCAATTTTGGGTGCGGGGATTTGACACAGTTTCTGCAGGGGGTTCCTTGGGGCGAGGTAGGAGATTGTATTGATGCCTTTGATTGAGATGGATGATCTGGAATGAAAGATGAGGAGCTAAAGAGAGCAAACAATGACTTTGAATTCCCTTTAGACAGTAGAAAACATTGAAATTAAACAAATTTAAAAGCAGAGCATGGCTAGCATGAATTCATACTTTAACACTTCATTTGTTTAATGTGCAGCAGTAAAGAAAGGAAATGAATCACATAAAAAAGCTTACAAGAACATTGAGAAAACACACCATCAACACATGAGTCCACAAGAATCCCAAAGATGACTGCAAAACCCTGGTCTTCCTTAGCCAAAAATTGCAGAGATACAGTGAAAATATACAATGATAGCTTCTCCCTCAAGAGTCCAACCATGAAAATGAGCAAGAAAGTACATAATATAGATGATCTAACCTCTTTCCCTGCCTCCATGGGTCGAGCTCACTATCCTAGGAGCTGTTTGAACCACCTCTAAACTAAGCACTACAAAATAGGCAGTCAAAACAACTTGTCTCTATAAACTTGGAAACCAGTTCATACATTCAATTTTTACCCTTTACATGAATAAATCTTCTAGAAGAGTTACAAAAGGGTAAAAGCATCTAAAAAGTGTCACAATTACATCAAAGAGGACCATCATTAACCTCAAAAAATCAAACCAAGTCAAACTGTGCTTTTCCGAGCTGTTACAGTGAAATCTGGCAAAGTTTGCCTGACGGGTCGCGCACACCCGCCTGACGGGTCGCGCACATTTGGATCTCTGTTTGAGGCACTTTCAGGTGTCAGAATTGGGTGCAGGATAGCTCGTTGGAAAGGTCTATGAGTCTACTTTCCAACCCAACTTGCATTTTTGGATTTGGAGGTCATTTGCCCTGTCAAAACTTAATTCTCCCAAGACTGGTTTCTGCAACTCAAAAAAGGGGCAGAAAGTCAAATTTTGCATGCATTTTGACCTTTTGGAGGCCCAAAACTCCATAAAAACTCAAGTCCATCCATAGGCATATGTAACTTTGCATGAAAAATCTAGAAATGCTGAGTTTTTGCAAAAAGGAGCTGCCATGACAAAGGGTCTCACCGGGGGTGAGACCCGTTGAGGAGCCAAAACCTGTAAATTTCCAAAAATTGCCAAAATTACCCAAAACTTTCAGAATTTTTTTTTTTTGGGATTTGAGTTGTGGCTAGGCTAATGAGTGCCATGATCCTTGAGTGAAGCCTCAACCAAGATACGGAGGGGATTTGGCTTCTTTCTCTGTTTTTGGGCCTCGGTCAACCTCCTTTGAAAAACTTTCATTTTGGCTTTGCATACATGCATCCTTGCCCAATAATGATTTTTCATATTCCTCAGCAGCTTTTTCTCTTGGTTGGCCTTAGCCAACAGCCTCTCTAAGTATGCATTCACTTGGATGAGCATTGACTCTCGGTCTGCAGGCAATGGATCACCGGGTCTTCTTCGGTTCAAGACTCGGTCACTACGAATCCTCCATAGCTCATCAAGTGCTTTCTCCTCCTCCAGCTGTTTGTTCCGCTGCTCCAGGTAAGTGATAGTCCATTGGGCACCCTCAAGTCTCCTCTGAAAAGCATCATTTTCAGCTCTCAGATGCTAAATGATCTCCTTTGCCTCTCGGCTAGGAGAACTGGCCTCAAGATCAATGACATCGGTGTCTGGGACTCCTGATGGACCCTCATGAATCATAGGCTGTTTGCCCCTCTGTGCTACCTGTGCTGATGAAGAGAGCGAGGCCCCTTCCACCTGATGTGGAGATAACACTCGCTGAGCTGATGATGAAGGCGAGACCCCTTCCACCTGCTGTGGAGATAGTACTTGCCTGGCTGCTGCAAATAAGGCCCTTGGGCCTTTCTGATAGGTGACCAGAGGTGTGGAGCTGACATGTCGGGTGACTGGAATATCAAGCTGCTGAGATGGTCCTCCCTCCTCATGAATGACCTCATGATGTGGCTGGGGTGGCACTGTGAAAAACTCACGAGAGATAAACTCCTCCCATGAGATACCCTGCTGTGTCAACTGATGCAAGACTATGAGCTGAATCAAACCATAATGACATAAGCTCCTGTACTGCTGGGCCGGGGTCTTCCTCTGCAACATGGGCACCATCTTCTGAATGTTCTGAAAGAAGAAAACCGGGATGTTCATCATCCTCACTCAGGTGAAGTGCATCAAGAGGCGAATGTGATATGAGTACACCTGTGAAAATCTGCCCTCACAGGTAAAATAGTGCATAATAAGCCTCATGATGGGAGCATACTCGCTCCGGAGAAATCTGAATGGAAAAACACCCGCTAAATGTCTCAAGAATGGTGGCCGGACATAAGGCTCAAAGTGAACAGTATCTAGCAACTTGCGCTTAGGCCACACCTCACCAACATTCGGTATCCCTGTAGCATGTGAGATCACCTCGGGTGTCAATGTAAAATCTACCCCTGCTAGATTGACATGTCCATCATGCAAATGTAAAACAAAGAGGTGGGCCAACTCTCTGTGATGTTGAATCCGGGAGATCCTCTCACAAAACTGATAACAAGACATGTACTGAAAACAAGTGACTGCCATAGGACAAGCCTGTAATTCTGCCAAAGAGGTGGGCTCCTCTCGCTTATGATGTCCACCCTTACCACCCCTACGAGGCCTCCTCTGTACCTCAACCTCTGTAGATGATGAATGGTCATCACTTTGCTCATAAGTTTCGGTTTCTGACATGGTTTAGGAGCAAAGTGGACAAACTGAACTGTTGTCTCTGCCTGCAAAAAGTGCTGAACTCTATGCTGTTTCAAGGGGAAAAAGACATGAGGGAAATGTTAGGGGAAGGAGCTTTTAACAAGGAATGGGAATATATAAATATAACAGGGAATTTTTAAGGGAAATGTTGCAAATCATTATGCATATAGGAATACATATTTATAATTGGGAAATCATTTGCAAAGATCATTGCATATGGGAAAAAACATATATGAAAGTGAACATGGGAATATGCATACATGTATTAATAGGGGAAATAGGGAAACCATGCACAAAACATGCTGACATATTTACCAACATTTTTTGTTATTTACACATGCATATGGTGGAGGAGAACTAGGGTTTTGAATTTTGTTTTTTGATGCTTTGGGAGAGGGATAGGGTTTTCATTTTAGTGATTAGGGATGGGGAAATATTTGCATTTCATTTGTAAAATAATATGGGAAAAGAGATGAACATATAAGTGTGAGTGAAAGGGAAAGGAGGGAAACAAACCAAAGGGAAAAATAGCTTGAAACAACACAAACCCTAGCACAGTTTGATCATTAACATTGCAGCCATATAAAGGAGTTTCACTTGTAAAATTTTGATCATTTTAACATGTTCATGACATCCACCATTCATAACCAGCAACCATTCCATGTTTAGAGCACCTACCTCGAACAATCTGATAGCTTGGAGGGCGTTTGAGGGAATTTCTTTGGAGTTTGCAGCAAAACAGTCCAACGGGTCGCGCACCATGCCCAACGGGTCGCGCCCCTCTGACGGGTCGTGCCCGTTGTTTTTCTGAACTGTGGGAGACCCTCTGACGGGTCGCGCGCACCCAACAGGTCGCGCACCTGGCTAGACGGGTCGCGCCCCTCTCTGCTGCCCGAAATCGCTCTGTCTTTGCTCCTTTCTCTCAATCACTCTCTCAAACCTCTCTTGCAAGCATTAGGATGCACAATGAGAGTGAAAGGAGGGAATTTGGGCCTTTATAAGTTTCATTTAAAAAAAATTTCATTCATAAACCCACTTTCTAAAGTTTATCTTTGACACTTTTATAACACTGACTTTTGGTTTCCTTTATCCTGAATTTGACTCATTGGGTGCTTTGACTTGATTCTTTTTGCAGGTAGATCATCTGAGGGACCTTGGCAAGGGGACCAGGGTTGCACTTTGTCCGCTGAAGACTTTTGAAATTTCATCACTTATTTACAAAAACTCGGAAAATGAACTTGGCTTTAAAAACAGAGTTTTTAAATCCAAGGTGAAAATTCACTGTACAAGATAAAAATATCGAAGAAACACGTTTGCAAACCTCTCTCTGGCTTGCTGAGTACTCATGGATTTTCAAAGACATGACCTTGCAGAGATAAATGACCAAAACCCTAGACCTAGGACTTTGACCTCAAGACAAAACAAGACAATCTTGAAAAAGCTTAATGACTGATATGACCTGATCCAGCAAAGCCAAGAGGGGTATAAATAGACCAGCTCCTCCATCAGGGTTATGGCATGCCTAACGGGATGCAAAATTTGACACTGATGAGACACCTACGAATGCAAATGCAAAGAGCTTTGATCGCTGATGGAGGGATTTCAAGACCGACACCAACAGAGCCTACACCAAAAAAATATAGCCAACCTTGTGCATCCGGTCATCCACATGACCATTGTAATGAGACCATGCTATTAATATTTGATCCAAGGTCCATATGATGATTGTAATGAGTTCATGCCATTAAGGTTTGAGCTGAGGTCCATATGACTGGGTCATTAGAGTTCCTTGGTCATTTGCACGATGACATCAACATGATGTCATCGTGGCATGTGGTAGCCAGTGAGGGGTGCCAAGTGTCACCCATTTTTGGAATTATCAGTAATAAAAAAATTCCAATTATTCTTGCCACATGGTGGCCCTTGGTGGCACCACATCACTATGATAATGTCATTTACTGACATGTCATGCTAAATATGTTGTTTGTGTAATATCATATGGCTAATCATGGTGTGCCACGTGTTAATGGATAACTGGACCATGGTGGCATTTGAAGACTGCGCAAGTGGCCACATGTCATCATTCTATTGGATCAACAAGACATGTTAAATTTCATGAAACTCTTAACATCATTCACCATCCACTTTCTCATTTGGTTCCTAGAGTCACTTGATTAGTGAAAAGGTGCATACTCTTTTACAAGTTAAAGGTCATGCAAGTTTTGTTGAGATCCTCCATTGACCTTATCAATAAAGCATAGATGCACCTGAAAGGTGTGCACTCTTTAACATATCAATAATTTTTGTTTTTGTCCTATAGTTTGGGCCTCCATATAATGCTAATTTTCAAAATTCCATAACTTCTCATTCCAGAGGATATTTTCAGAGAAGGATATATGATTGGAAAGGTCTCAACAAGGTCTACAAAATCATGCTATTTTTAGGATCATTAGGGCAACATAACTACCTCAGAAACTCAAATAAATTTAAGCTTCCTTGAACCTCACCTGATGAGGCTATGTAAGGTGTCCAATTGTCATAGTAATTCTTTGAATCCATGAATGATATATTTTCTTGGAAAATCTTATGACATTAATGACACCTTGTTTTCATCAATGACAACACAATTTGCAACAATACCCCCCTTTTTCATTGACGACAACACTAGCAGAAGTTTATGCTCATCGATATCAATAAAATATAGATATGCACCAAATCTCCCCTTGACATAGCTGAGAATTTCTTCTGTTTGACTACAATGATGCCTCCCTTCTTTATTTCCTTCTTTTTGTCAATACTTTTGTTTCATCTTCCAATCTTCCTAGTCCTTTTGCTTAAGTTCAATGTTTGTATCAACTTCTGCAATATCTCCTCCTTTGACATCAATGGAAAGGGTCATGAATATATACCATATTCATGTGAAAACTTGATCATGTGGTGGCTCCCTTTATGCCACAGTGTCTGCATCTTCTAAATATCTATCAAAACTCCACAAATTGTTCTTGTATAAAATAAGCTCTCTATAAGCATGATACTAAAGCTTTTTGAAATATTCTTGTTCATATATGATCTTTTAGACTTGTAAGAACCATGTTGTATTTATGCTACCATATAATAATGTTTCCATGTAGATAAAGTCTCCCCCTAATATCTCACACTTTCTTATGGACCTGGTTTAAGTTTTCTGCTCATAATTTCTCCTATACCATCAAATTCTCCTCTCAAGACCATGCTATCATGTAATATCCTACTTGTGTTTTCTCCCCTTATGACAATGCTTCTTTCATCAATAAGTACCTTTCATATATGCATTCTCTAATTTCCCCTAAATTATTCCGTGGACCTAAAGTTTCTTTCATACATAGGTGCTTGCCAATACTCTAGCTACGTTTGAACTTTCTTGTAAACCTGTGGATGTGATGAAGTATCCCCCTCTTTACTGAATCTAATAGAACGTACCTACTATCAACCTTACTTCTCATCAAGTCACACTGACTAAATCTTTCCCTGTTACTTGTTCATACGTTTTCCTACCCGCATATAGTTGCTTCTTAACATTTTGATTCAAATGATAGTCTTGAATAAGCCTTCACAAATGGATTAGATCTGAGGAGTTAGATCTAATTGAGATCCTTCTTGACTTCTTCTCCATCTTGTAGGATTAATCCTTGCATTAATAGGAAGTCCCTCTTTATTTTACCATCTCGAGTTGATTCTACAATCTCATGTTATATGACCTTCATTTTGACATATGTAACATTCAATATTTGGCTTCAATATTTGTAGAAATCACCAAGGAAATCTCTTGATTTGTTCCACATGCCTCCATCTAGGAACTTGATGATATCCTCTATATCTAACCACATTATATTTTTTTCAATCCTCTGCTTTATGCCCAAATTTTGTACATAAAAATAAATAACCAAGGAACTTATTTTGATACTTGGGTGTAGAGGGAGATCTTGACCTTCTAAAGTTATTCCTTGGAAGAGAAATATACATTTCTTGGTTTTCAATAGCTACTTCATTATTTCTTGTCGATGCTTTGTGAATATTCCTTGTCATGAGAGATCCTTTCTCTTCATTTTGGTTTCTTGTTCTTTGCTCCTTCCTAGAATTATCTCGAGCAACATTGAAATGAACATGCTTGGCCTATTTCATCACTTTCTTTGGATCTTCAAGAGATTTGCTGCTAGATGCTATGAATGTCTAACTGAGCCTTCTTGGAGCGATCTTCATTTGATAATCTTGGGGAACCATTATTCTTAGGTTCCTCACAATTTCCTTGATAACCAAGATGTGTTTGAATGAGAGGAGACCTCTACATGCTGAGAATGTGATTTAGGGATTCAGTCCCTTTGCGGAACTTTGACTTGAGTTGCTCCAATTCTTCTCTCAAGAGGACAACCTTTTCTATTATTTCGCAAATTTTCTCCTTCTCATTTAAATGTTTGTGTTGGAAATACCGAGAGGGGGGTTAAATCAATATTTCAGATTTATTTACAATTTAGTATCAAAAGCATTAACCAATAACATCACATCAAGAAATGCACACAAATTATATGAACAATTTATTTATATTACAAGGGAAGATACAACTTTGAGTTTACTAGCTACAATTGGAAGGGTTACAACCCCAATATATTTACCAGCCAATACTGGAAGGAGCTATAAACGCTGGTTTACCAACATCCACTAGAAGGAGGTCGCAACAACCTCCTAAAGGAAACTACAATTTCCTTCCCTAGCACCACCCTACCAGCGTAGACAATAAAATATATTAAAACACTCTTGGGCTCTAGTACCAGGGACAGTAGCCCACTTACAAAAATACTCAATATTCTTCATCAAGTCACTATCATGACACTTTTACTACAACATTGCCGTTATACACTCTCTTCTATGATTTTGTTGTCATTGCAACTCTTTTTGTTAACTTTCTTCCTCAGGCACAAACCAATACGCCATTGGTCTACCTTATGACCAGCTTCTACCAACCTCAAAATTGTTCCAAAAATACATAAGCTCATGCTCCTTAGGTTTGTCTTTAGCCATGAATATCAAACAAGATTTAGCCTTTTATTCAGTCAACAATCTCTGTCAATCTTGTCCAAGATTCATTGACCTATCATTGCTATCTCTGTCTGCTACTTTGACTTTTCCTCTTTGCATATAGCTGATAATTTCATTCTAAACATGCAATATGTAAATACAGTTCATACCTTATATCATTAATAATGTATGTGCCTCCTTGCCCTTGATATATCCTGAAGTTTTTTCTTGACTTTGTCATCAAGGGTGCCCTTATTATGTCCTTATATTCATAGTTTTACCACCCTTCCAATATCTTCTTTAATGGCTAATTGAACATGCTTGATTATGTCTCAGAATAAGCTTGGATCTATCTTGGAAAGGGCCTCTAAATATACCTTAAGTGCAGGTTGAATTGGCCTCAATAAGACTGACTTCTAGCCTCAGGAATAAGCCATAGACCTCCATAAAAACCTCAAAGATAACTTTAGAATTCTTCAAAGAACACCTGAGAAATTCAGCCTAATACACCTTTGTCCTACGACTGCCACAGGTCTCTTGTCTGTCTGTCCTGAAACCTCTACATAATTTTGATCCCTTTATCTTGTAGCTTCCACAGAGCTTAGAGTCTATCCTTAGACTACCTCGAATCTATCCCGAAAAAAACTCATATCTTTCCTCAGAAATTAACTTGGATTTGTCACATTCTCATAGAAAGTCATATTTGCCTCTAATTCAATGTCTTGTTGTATAAAAAACCACCATATAAATGCCTTAAAATGAGCCTAAAAATACTTGTTCGAGAACCTATTAGGACCTTAGAATAGGTCTATATATATTCCATTAAAACTTAAATGATAAACAAAATACTCCATGAATCATGCTTCAGATTATATACTACCCCAGATGCTTCGAATTACTAATATTTTGATGCTCCATGATAGGATATCTCTCTCTCTCTCTCTCTCTCTATATATATATATATATATATAGACACACACATTTTGAGGGGGCCTTATATTGGTGTTGACCTATACCAAAATAAGGAGTTTATATTTTGAAAAGCCACGACCTATCCTAGAGTTGACCTGATCCATAATATATTAAAATATATCTTCAAAAAATATTTCATTTGTTGCAGCCAACATAAGTTTCTTCACTGCTAATTTTATTACTGTTAATATGAAACGACATAGTCATGATTGCGATGAAACAAACTTTGTTGGCATTATGAGACAAGTGTTGTCCTTGATGGCAAACCACACTGATGAGAAATCATAGTGCAGAAGGACAACAGCAAGGAATTAATGATCAGACTATAAGAAGAAGAGAAAGTTCATACACGCAGGTTCATTAAGCCCAAGTCGCGTGTACACGCAGGTTGGCTTCAGCAAAAGCGCGTGTATGTGGAAATCTTATCTTTGGTCCACGGCGGTTATTCCTTGGAAGTTGTGCCTATGGTTTTGGACCTTGGTGTCTCGACGAACGTGTTGATCCCTAGTTTTGAAGTTGATGGTATTGGATTTCTATGGTTTTGGCTCTTGGTATTGAAGAAGGCCTAAGGCTATATAAGGAGAAGGAAATCATTAGGCAAGTGCATCTGAAATGTCTTGAATATCCGATGAAGCATTAGATCCAGTATGCAGGGTTATGGGTTGATGATGCATTGCTTGATCTGAGCTAAGGAGAGATCTCACCGGTTGATGGAGAACTAGATCTAAGGAGAGATCGGGATCAAATGGTTTGAAATGAACTATCTTTATGATGCTTATTCTAGATCTACATACTGACGCATGTATTGTTCTATAAGTATTATGAGTATGATTGATGTCTGGTACAGCTGCAAGTTATGAGAAATTATTTTTAGATCTGTACGCGGGTTGTCTTTGGCGAAAGCGCGTATACACGCGGGTTTGATTCATCGAAGTAGCGTATACATTGTAAAGCTTGATACTTGAAGTTGCAGATGGATCTGATGGTTATTACAAAGTTCTGTGTTTGCTCTGTGTTCTGGTGACGGTGTTGTTAACAGGGTTTCAGTGATTCAGAGTTTGATGATTGTTTTGAGCTTCAATGATAGTTACGGGTCCAGTATGAAAATTGGATGAAAAGTGGCCTTACAGATTATGTGTTGTGCTTCAGTGTATCCAGTATGAAAATTGATGAAACGTGGTACCTGGAGGTGAGAAGATTGTAGGCAAGCACCTACGTACTAGTATCTAAGCTAGTACAAAAGCTAAAGGAGATCTTTGGAGCATTGTAGCAGGTAGCAGCCTGCGTACTAGTAAATGGATTGGCTAGTACAAGAGCAAAGGGGGTTGTAGCTCCCGTACTGGTATAAGACTGCACCAGTACAAATATTGTAAAAGGATTTTCTTATTAAGAAGAAGATTGAGATGACTTGCAGCAGGTGGTTTTCACCCACATTGGGTTTCCACCTTATATCTTTGTGTTCATGTGTGTGGCTCTTGTGTGATGTTCTGTTCTGTTTTTCTGCACCTGTTTACTGTTAATATGCTTAATAATGATCTGATGCATTTACTGAAGATTAAGCTAACTGAATTATAAGATCTCTGGATATACGCGAGTTTCATTAGACACAGTAGCGTGTACACGCGGGTTCACTTAATTGAAGTAGCGTATATGTTTCTGAGTATGAAATTGAAAAGTTTGATTGATCTGATAATACTGATTCACCCCCCCCCTCTCAGTATTATTTCCAACAATTGGTATCAGAGCAGGTCCTTTGGAAGAAGCTTGATCGCTTGAAGGAGATCCGTGGAACAATGGGAAAGAAGCTTAAGAAGAAAGCTCATAAGAAGAAGAAGACATCTCAGAAGATCTATGACAGTGGGAGAGTCGATTGGGGATTAGGTATAAGAAATTCTTCAGATTCAGAATCAGATTCAGATTCAGAATCATTATCAGGTATGAATGTGTTATCCTCTGATGTTCCTACTATATTTCCTTGTGAAAGTGATGGAAGTGATAGTGAAACTACTGAACATGCTTTTATGGGTGAGCAAGAAAAGTGTCAAATAGAGGCAGTGTTTAGAAGGCTTGCAGACAAAGTTAAAGATCAACAAGATCTATTGAACAAAAGGGAATGTGCTTTCAAAGAAGAAGTTACCAAACTAAAGGCCCAACTAGAAGAAGGAAACAAGGTAGGAAAGCTACTCAAGGACAAGGAAGACCAATGTCAAAAATTGCAGCATGAAGTGACATCATTAAGAAAAGAAGTCAACGAAAGAAGCACAACCATCAAGAAACTCAAAGATAGATCCAGCTACTATGAAAATCTTGAAGCCACAATCCCCTCACTAAAAGGAGATCTTGAAGAATCAAAGAAGCAGAATACAGATCTACTCCAAGCTATTGCAAAACAAGAAAACGAAGTCACCAGCTTAAAATCTCAACTAGAATGTGCCTTCCGAGTTCGTCAAATGCAGCAGGATCTGAATGAAGAACAAGAAAAGAAGATTCTCAAACTAAGGCATCAGTTGGAAGAAGGAAGGAAATATGGAGAAGACATGAAGAAGCAATGTCTAGAAAAGGAGGAACAACTTCAAGTTGAGGTAAATATCTTGAAAGGTAAATTGGAAGAAAAGGATAAACTTTTGAGATTTCAAGATAGTACTAAAGCCTTGGATGATATTCTTAGTAGTCAAAGGTCTCCTGCTATCAAGACTGGTCTTGGTTTTCATGAATCTGTTGAAGGTGAATCTAGTTCACAAGGTGAGGCAAGGAACTCTAAAGAGAAATCCAAAATGATCAACAAGGAGATAAAAGGTCAACCAAGGAAAGAAAGTCTTCAAAGAAAATCTTTTACTCCTCCTATGAATAATGTTGAATGTTATGTATGTCATAATCTTGGACATGTTGCAGCTAGATGTAAAAGAAGAAGAGTTCAAGACCATTATGCAGACAAGTCATCTCAATCAAGGTACTTTAATGGATATTGCTTTGCTTGTAATATGTATGGTCACAAAGCTGCTGATTGCTACAGGAGGAATATGAAACATGTAAGATGTTATGCATGTAACAAGCTTGGACATATAGCAAAGGAATGCAGGAACAAAGGATGGACATCACACCAAAAGGAGAAAACCTCATCACACTTGAAGATATGGAGGAAGAAGGAAGTACAGTCAGCACAATGTACTGAGACACATCACAGCACAGACATATCAGACTCAGGGGGAGCTGAAAGTGTAAACCTTCAGTGTCCTGAATCTCATACGCAAGTTCCTTAAAGGGAAGTCGCGTATATACGCGAGTTAGACACTGCAAAGTCGCGTATATGTCAGTCTGAGGAAAAGCAGTGGGGACAGGCTCAGAAAAGGGATCTGATATGATTCAGTCCATTATTTGCTCTATTGGTTAATAGCTACAGTCTGCTGAGGATGTGTGGAAATGTTTTGTTACTTGTATGATGTCTAGAAGTGTTTTGATCCTAACTTGAGGATGAAGATGTTTTGATGCTTACTGCTGATATATGCATGATCAGATCTAACAAATGGCACTGGTTGAGGGGGAGCATATGCCTTTAGCAATTCATTGTTGGCAGTATGGTTAATAATCCTTGGTGATGATTCTTATATGGATAAATGATATATCTTGTGGTTGTGAGTTGTCTATGATAAACTCTCATATGATTCTTGAAGTTACATAGAAGATGTTCAGATCAGATTTATGATGATGCATATATGGTGCTTACATGGTAATCTTCATAAGGACAAGGAGAAGTACAAAGCTTGAATACACATCTTCCTCTCTTGATGATGAGTCACTTATATACTGCTGTTGTCATATGCATAAAGATCATACAGTTATAATTCGGGCACTCTTGTGAATAAGGATTGTTGCTGTTGATGATATCAAGAAGTTTTGACAAATGAGCTTGAGCTCAAGATACATAGTGCTGATACATGGATGACTACTCAAGGTTGCTTTGTTGGAGACATGGTGATGAGTTCTTATCTATATATAATGATAGGTTGATACTTGCATGTGTTGATTGATGCAGATGTTCCCAAGTAATGATACTTGGATCATGTAGAGCTTGATGAAATGGCTATGGTGGTTTCACACATGTGAATGACTCTGAATTCTGTTCAAAGGGATGAATTGATGCAGTCATACCTTGTTAAAGGTTGATGACTTATTCTCTACAGGACATTTACAGGTTGCTGATATGGAAATTGGTATATGCGACTTGGATAAGGACTATCCGCGTATATACGCTTGTTTATGTGGATGCAGACGCGTATATGTAGTTTTGAAGGAAATCAGCAGGGACAGATGTTGGTTGCAGAAAGTATGATATGGGTCCGACAGAGATCATTTGGCACAGGTTCAGGGGGAGCAGATAATCTTCCAATGATGCATTGTTGGCATTATCTTAAAGCTTTTGGTTCTAGTTCACATTTGTTGTTGGTTTCAAGTGGAACAAAGGCGAAAGGAGAACAGAAGGATCTCTTGGTTGCTGATCTGAATGGTGATTATCAGATGCTGCTGGTGACTTTCATAAGTCTTGGTCTAGTTCTTTCGTCTCTATGTCATATATCTCTTTTGTGGTATCTCTTTCATGGTGTCAAGGTCATGTAACGGCCTATTTTGGTTTCCCCACTATGCCTGGGATGATTGATGCAATATGATTGGTTGTCATATGTAAACTTTTGATGTATCCCCACTTGGTTGGGTGGATGAGTCAATTTTTGTATATCCTCACTTAGTTGAGAGATGGATGTATGTATGAGTCTTTGGTGATAGGAAGGTCTTTTATGATGTATAGAGTCATGTTCTTCTTGAAGAACATCTTTTACAGATCTTGCCTACAGTCAGGAAGAGCATGAACATCACACTTCAGCGGTACAGAGATTCAGCATGTACTCATAGGGAGCATGGACAGATTGGTACACCTTGGCATATACAAAGGGGGAGATTATTCAGAGATTTCAGCAGGTACTCAGGGGGAGTATGGACAGTGGAATGATTCAGCAAAGGAAGAGAATATCTTGGTCCACCCTTTGCCCTTGATGTCAAAGGGGGAGAGTGATTTAGTGTTGTTGCCATCAAGTCCAAAGGGGGAGATTGTTGGCATTATGATGCATGGGTTGTACTTGATGGCAACCCTCTCATAGAAGAACATCTCAATTACATATAACTAGATCAATCTACAGATGTGACTAAATGCATGGGATGCAGGATAGCTCAAAGGAACAAGAAGATCAAGTTCTAAGTGTGACAAGTTAGCTTTGCCATCAAGTCCAAAGGGGGAGATTGTTGGCATTATGAGACAAGTGTTGTCCTTGATGGCAAACCACACTGATGAGAAATCATAGTGCAGAAGGACAGCAGCAAGGAATTGATGATCAGACTATAAGAAGAAGAGAAAGTTCATACACGCAGGTTCATTAAGCCCAAGTCGCGTGTACACGCAGGTTGGCTTCAGCAAAAGCGCGTGTATGTGGAAATCTTATCTTTGGTCCACGGCGGTTATTCCTTGGAAGTTGTGCCTATGGTTTTGGACCTTGGTGTCTCGACGAACGTGTTGATCCCTAGTTTTGAAGTTGATGGTATTGGATTTCTATGGTTTTGGCTCTTGGTATTGAAGAAGGCCTAAGGCTATATAAGGAGAAGGAAATCATTAGGCAAGTGCATCTGAAATGTCTTGAATATCTGATGAAGCATTAGATCCAGTATGCAGGGTTATGGGTTGATGATGCATTGCTTGATCTGAGCTAAGGAGAGATCTCACCGGTTGATGGAGAACTAGATCTAAGGAGAGATCGGGATCAAATGGTTTGAAATGAACTATCTTTATGATGCTTATTCTAGATCTACATACTGACGCATGTATTGTTCTATAAGTATTATGAGTATGATTGATGTCTGGTACAGCTGCAAGTTATGAGAAATTATTTTTAGATCTGTACGCGGGTTGTCTTTGGCGAAAGCGCGTATACACGCGGGTTTGATTCATCGAAGTAGCGTATACATTGTAAAGCTTGATACTTGAAGTTGCAGATGGATCTGATGGTTATTACAGAGTTCTGTGTTTGCTCTGTGTTCTGGTGACGGTGTTGTTAACAGGGTTTCAGTGATTCAGAGTTTGATGATTGTTTTGAGCTTCAATGATAGTTATGGTCCAGTATGAAAATTGGATGAAAAGTGGCCTTACAGATTATGTGTTGTGCTTCAGTGTATCCAGTATGAAAATTGATGAAACGTGGTACCTGGAGGTGAGAAGATTGTAGGCAAGCACCTACGTACTAGTATCTAAGCTAGTACAAAAGCTAAAGGAGATCTTTGGAGCATTGTAGCAGGTAGCAGCCTGCGTACTAGTAAATGGATTGGCTAGTACAAGAGCAAAGGGGGTTGTAGCTCCCGTACTGGTATAAGACTGCACCAGTACAAATATTGTAAAAGGATTTTCTTATTAAGAAGAAGATTGAGATGACTTGCAGCAGGTGGTTTTCACCCACATTGGGTTTCCACCTTATATCTTTGTGTTCATGTGTGTGGCTCTTGTGTGATGTTCTGTTCTGTTTTTCTGCACCTGTTTACTGTTAATATGCTTAATAATGATCTGATGCATTTACTGAAGATTAAGCTAACTGAATTATAAGATCTCTGGATATACGCGAGTTTCATTAGACACAGTAGCGTGTACACGCGGGTTCACTTAATTGAAGTAGCGTATATGTTTCTGAGTATGAAATTGAAAAGTTTGATTGATCTGATAATACTGATTCACCCCCCCCTCTCAGTATTATTTCCAACAATTGGTATCAGAGCAGGTCCTTTGGAAGAAGCTTGATCGCTTGAAGGAGATCCGTGGAACAATGGGAAAGAAGCTTAAGAAGAAAGCTCATAAGAAGAAGAAGACATCTCAGAAGATCTATGACAGTGGGAGAGTCGATTGGGGATTAGGTATAAGAAATTCTTCAGATTCAGAATCAGATTCAGATTCAGAATCATTATCAGGTATGAATGTGTTATCCTCTGATGTTCCTGCTATATTTCCTTGTGAAAGTGATGGAAGTGATAGTGAAACTACTGAACATGCTTTTATGGGTGAGCAAGAAAAGTGTCAAATAGAGGCAGTGTTTAGAAGGCTTGCAGACAAAGTTAAAGATCAACAAGATCTATTGAACAAAAGGGAATGTGCTTTCAAAGAAGAAGTTACCAAACTAAAGGCCCAACTAGAAGAAGGAAACAAGGTAAGAAAGCTACTCAAGGACAAGGAAGACCAATGTCAAAAATTGCAGCATGAAGTGACATCATTAAGAAAAGAAGTCAACGAAAGAAGCACAACCATCAAGAAACTCAAAGATAGATCCAGCTACTATGAAAATCTTGAAGCCACAATCCCCTCACTAAAAGGAGATCTTGAAGAATCAAAGAAGCAGAATACAGATCTACTCCAAGCTATTGCAAAACAAGAAAACGAAGTCACCAGCTTAAAATCTCAACTAGAATGTGCCTTCCGAGTTCGTCAAATGCAGCAGGATCTGAATGAAGAACAAGAAAAGAAGATTCTCAAACTAAGGCATCAGTTGGAAGAAGGAAGGAAATATGGAGAAGACATGAAGAAGCAATGTCTAGAAAAGGAGGAACAACTTCAAGTTGAGGTAAATATCTTGAAAGGTAAATTGGAAGAAAAGGATAAACTTTTGAGATTTCAAGATAGTACTAAAGCCTTGGATGATATTCTTAGTAGTCAAAGGTCTCCTGCTATCAAGACTGGTCTTGGTTTTCATGAATCTGTTGAAGGTGAATCTAGTTCACAAGGTGAGGCAAGGAACTCTAAAGAGAAATCCAAAATGATCAACAAGGAGATGAAAGGTCAACCAAGGAAAGAAAGTCTTCAAAGAAAATCTTTTACTCCTCCTATGAATAATGTTGAATGTTATGTATGTCATAATCTTGGACATGTTGCAGCTAGATGTAAAAGAAGAAGAGTTCAAGACCATTATGCAGACAAGTCATCTCAATCAAGGTACTTTAATGGATATTGCTTTGCTTGTAATATGTATGGTCACAAAGCTGCTGATTGCTACAGGAGGAATATGAAACATGTAAGATGTTATGCATGTAACAAGCTTGGACATATAGCAAAGGAATGCAGGAACAAAGGATGGACATCACACCAAAAGGAGAAAACCTCATCACACTTGAAGATATGGAGGAAGAAGGAAGTACAGTCAGCACAATGTACTGAGACACAGCACAGCACAGACATATCAGACTCAGGGGGAGCTGAAAGTGTAAACCTTCAGTGTCCTGAATCTCATACGCAAGTTCCTTAAAGGGAAGTCGCGTATATACGCGAGTTAGACACTGCAAAGTCGCGTATATGTCAGTCTGAGGAAAAGCAGTGGGGACAGGCTCAGAAAAGGGATCTGATATGATTCAGTCCATTATTTGCTCTATTGGTTAATAGCTACAGTCTGCTGAGGATGTGTGGAAATGTTTTGTTACTTGTATGATGTCTAGAAGTGTTTTGATCCTAACTTGAGGATGAAGATGTTTTGATGCTTACTGCTGATATATGCATGATCAGATCTAACAAATGGCACTGGTTGAGGGGGAGCATATGCCTTTAGCAATTCATTGTTGGCAGTATGGTTAATAATCCTTGGTGATGATTCTTATATGGATAAATGATATATCTTGTGGTTGTGAGTTGTCTATGATAAACTCTCATATGATTCTTGAAGTTACATAGAAGATGTTCAGATCAGATTTATGATGATGCATATATGGTGCTTACATGGTAATCTTCATAAGGACAAGGAGAAGTACAAAGCTTGAATACACATCTTCCTCTCTTGATGATGAGTCACTTATATACTGCTGTTGTCATATGCATAAAGATCATACAGTTATAATTCGGGCACTCTTGTGAATAAGGATTGTTGCTGTTGATGATATCAAGAAGTTTTGACAAATGAGCTTGAGCTCAAGATACATAGTGCTGATACATGGATGACTACTCAAGGTTGCTTTGTTGGAGACATGGTGATGAGTTCTTATCTATATATAATGATAGGTTGATACTTGCATGTGTTGATTGATGCAGATGTTCCCAAGTAATGATACTTGGATCATGTAGAGCTTGATGAAATGGCTATGGTGGTTTCACACATGTGAATGACTCTGAATTCTGTTCAAAGGGATGAATTGATGCAGTCATACCTTGTTAAAGGTTGATGACTTATTCTCTACAGGACATTTACAGGTTGCTGATATGGAAATTGGTATACGCGACTTGGATAAGGACTATCCGCGTATATACGCTTGTTTATGTGGATGCAGACGCGTATATGTAGTTTTGAAGGAAATCAGCAGGGACAGATGTTGGTTGCAGAAAGTATGATATGGGTCCGACAGAGATCATTTGGCACAGGTTCAGGGGGAGCAGATAATCTTCCAATGATGCATTGTTGGCATTATCTTAAAGCTTTTGGTTCTAGTTCACATTTGTTGTTGGTTTCAAGTGGAACAAAGGCGAAAGGAGAACAGAAGGATCTCTTGGTTGCTGATCTGAATGGTGATTATCAGATGCTGCTGGTGACTTTCATAAGTCTTGGTCTAGTTCTTTCGTCTCTATGTCATATATCTCTTTTGTGGTATCTCTTTCATGGTGTCAAGGTCATGTAACGGCCTATTTTGGTTTCCCCACTATGCCTGGGATGATTGATGCAATATGATTGGTTGTCATATGTAAACTTTTGATGTATCCCCACTTGGTTGGGTGGATGAGTCAATTTTTGTATATCCTCACTTAGTTGAGAGATGGATGTATGTATGAGTCTTTGGTGATAGGAAGGTCTTTTATGATGTATAGAGTCATGTTCTTCTTGAAGAACATCTTTTACAGATCTTGCCTACAGTCAGGAAGAGCATGAACATCACACTTCAGCGGTACAGAGATTCAGCATGTACTCAGAGGGAGCATGGACAGATTGGTACACCTTGGCATATACAAAGGGGGAGATTATTCAGAGATTTCAGCAGGTACTCAGGGGGAGTATGGACAGTGGAATGATTCAGCAAAGGAAGAGAATATCTTGGTCCACCCTTTGCCCTTGATGTCAAAGGGGGAGAGTGATTTAGTGTTGTTGCCATCAAGTCCAAAGGGGGAGATTGTTGGCATTATGATGCATGGGTTGTACTTGATGGCAACCCTCTCATAGAAGAACATCTCAATTACATATAACTAGATCAATCTACAGATGTGACTAAATGCATGGGATGCAGGATAGCTCAAAGGAACAAGAAGATCAAGTTCTAAGTGTGACAAGTTAGCTTTGCCATCAAGTCCAAAGGGGGAGATTGTTGGCATTATGAGACAAGTGTTGTCCTTGATGGCAAACCACACTGATGAGAAATCATAGTGCAGAAGGACAGCAGCAAGGAATTGATGATCAGACTATAAGAAGAAGAGAAAGTTCATACACGCAGGTTCATTAAGCCCAAGTCGCGTGTACACGCAGGTTGGCTTCAGCAAAAGCGCGTGTATGTGGAAATCTTATCTTTGGTCCACGGCGGTTATTCCTTGGAAGTTGTGCCTATGGTTTTGGACCTTGGTGTCTCGACGAACGTGTTGATCCCTAGTTTTGAAGTTGATGGTATTGGATTTCTATGGTTTTGGCTCTTGGTATTGAAGAAGGCCTAAGGCTATATAAGGAGAAGGAAATCATTAGGCAAGTGCATCTGAAATGTCTTGAATATCTGATGAAGCATTAGATCCAGTATGCAGGGTTATGGGTTGATGATGCATTGCTTGATCTGAGCTAAGGAGAGATCTCACCGGTTGATGGAGAACTAGATCTAAGGAGAGATCGGGATCAAATGGTTTGAAATGAACTATCTTTATGATGCTTATTCTAGATCTACATACTGACGCATGTATTGTTCTATAAGTATTATGAGTATGATTGATGTCTGGTACAGCTGCAAGTTATGAGAAATTATTTTTAGATCTGTACGCGGGTTGTCTTTGGCGAAAGCGCGTATACACGCGGGTTTGATTCATCGAAGTAGCGTATACATTGTAAAGCTTGATACTTGAAGTTGCAGATGGATCTGATGGTTATTACAGAGTTCTGTGTTTGCTCTGTGTTCTGGTGACGGTGTTGTTAACAGGGTTTCAGTGATTCAGAGTTTGATGATTGTTTTGAGCTTCAATGATAGTTATGGGTCCAGTATGAAAATTGGATGAAAAGTGGCCTTACAGATTATGTGTTGTGCTTCAGTGTATCCAGTATGAAAATTGATGAAACGTGGTACCTGGAGGTGAGAAGATTGTAGGCAAGCACCTACGTACTAGTATCTAAGCTAGTACAAAAGCTAAAGGAGATCTTTGGAGCATTGTAGCAGGTAGCAGCCTGCGTACTAGTAAATGGATTGGCTAGTACAAGAGCAAAGGGGGTTGTAGCTCCCGTACTGGTATAAGACTGCACCAGTACAAATATTGTAAAAGGATTTTCTTATTAAGAAGAAGATTGAGATGACTTGCAGCAGGTGGTTTTCACCCACATTGGGTTTCCACCTTATATCTTTGTGTTCATGTGTGTGGCTCTTGTGTGATGTTCTGTTCTGTTTTTCTGCACCTGTTTACTGTTAATATGCTTAATAATGATCTGATGCATTTACTGAAGATTAAGCTAACTGAATTATAAGATCTCTGGATATACGCGAGTTTCATTAGACACAGTAGCGTGTACACGCGGGTTCACTTAATTGAAGTAGCGTATATGTTTCTGAGTATGAAATTGAAAAGTTTGATTGATCTGATAATACTGATTCACCCCCCCCTCTCAGTATTATTTCCAACAATTGGTATCAGAGCAGGTCCTTTGGAAGAAGCTTGATCGCTTGAAGGAGATCCGTGGAACAATGGGAAAGAAGCTTAAGAAGAAAGCTCATAAGAAGAAGAAGACATCTCAGAAGATCTATGACAGTGGGAGAGTCGATTGGGGATTAGGTATAAGAAATTCTTCAGATTCAGAATCAGATTCAGATTCAGAATCATTATCAGGTATGAATGTGTTATCCTCTGATGTTCCTGCTATATTTCCTTGTGAAAGTGATGGAAGTGATAGTGAAACTACTGAACATGCTTTTATGGGTGAGCAAGAAAAGTGTCAAATAGAGGCAGTGTTTAGAAGGCTTGCAGACAAAGTTAAAGATCAACAAGATCTATTGAACAAAAGGGAATGTGCTTTCAAAGAAGAAGTTACCAAACTAAAGGCCCAACTAGAAGAAGGAAACAAGGTAAGAAAGCTACTCAAGGACAAGGAAGACCAATGTCAAAAATTGCAGCATGAAGTGACATCATTAAGAAAAGAAGTCAACGAAAGAAGCACAACCATCAAGAAACTCAAAGATAGATCCAGCTACTATGAAAATCTTGAAGCCACAATCCCCTCACTAAAAGGAGATCTTGAAGAATCAAAGAAGCAGAATACAGATCTACTCCAAGCTATTGCAAAACAAGAAAACGAAGTCACCAGCTTAAAATCTCAACTAGAATGTGCCTTCCGAGTTCGTCAAATGCAGCAGGATCTGAATGAAGAACAAGAAAAGAAGATTCTCAAACTAAGGCATCAGTTGGAAGAAGGAAGGAAATATGGAGAAGACATGAAGAAGCAATGTCTAGAAAAGGAGGAACAACTTCAAGTTGAGGTAAATATCTTGAAAGGTAAATTGGAAGAAAAGGATAAACTTTTGAGATTTCAAGATAGTACTAAAGCCTTGGATGATATTCTTAGTATTCAAAGGTCTCCTACTATCAAGACTGGTCTTGGTTTTCATGAATCTGTTGAAGGTGAATCTAGTTCACAAGGTGAGGCAAGGAACTCTAAAGAGAAATCCAAAATGATCAACAAGGAGATGAAAGGTCAACCAAGGAAAGAAAGTCTTCAAAGAAAATCTTTTACTCCTCCTATGAATAATGTTGAATGTTATGTATGTCATAATCTTGGACATGTTGCAGCTAGATGTAAAAGAAGAAGAGTTCAAGACCATTATGCAGACAAGTCATCTCAATCAAGGTACTTTAATGGATATTGCTTTGCTTGTAATATGTATGGTCACAAAGCTGCTGATTGCTACAGGAGGAATATGAAACATGTAAGATGTTATGCATGTAACAAGCTTGGACATATAGCAAAGGAATGCAGGAACAAAGGATGGACATCACACCAAAAGGAGAAAACCTCATCACACTTGAAGATATGGAGGAAGAAGGAAGTACAGTCAGCACAATGTACTGAGACACAGCACAGCACAGACATATCAGACTCAGGGGGAGCTGAAAGTGTAAACCTTCAGTGTCCTGAATCTCATACGCAAGTTCCTTAAAGGGAAGTCGCGTATATACGCGAGTTAGACACTGCAAAGTCGCGTATATGTCAGTCTGAGGAAAAGCAGTGGGGACAGGCTCAGAAAAGGGATCTGATATGATTCAGTCCATTATTTGCTCTATTGGTTAATAGCTCTTGTCTGCTGAGGATGTGTGGAAATGTTTTGTTACTTGTATGATGTCTAGAAGTGTTTTGATCCTAGCTTGAGGATGAAGATGTTTTGATGCTTACTGCTGATATATGCATGATCAGATCTAACAAATGGCACTGGTTGAGGGGGAGCATATGCCTTTAGCAATTCATTGTTGGCAGTATGGTTAATAATCCTTGGTGATGATTCTTATATGGATAAATGATATATCTTGTGGTTGTGAGTTGTCTATGATAAACTCTCATATGATTCTTGAAGTTACATAGAAGATGTTCAGATCAGATTTATGATGATGCATATATGGTGCTTACATGGTAATCTTCATAAGGACAAGGAGAAGTACAAAGCTTGAATACACATCTTCCTCTCTTGATGATGAGTCACTTATATACTGCTGTTGTCATATGCATAAAGATCATACAGTTATAATTCGGGCACTCTTGTGAATAAGGATTGTTGCTGTTGATGATATCAAGAAGTTTTGACAAATGAGCTTGAGCTCAAGATACATAGTGCTGATACATGGATGACTACTCAAGGTTGCTTTGTTGGAGACATGGTGATGAGTTCTTATCTATATATAATGATAGGTTGATACTTGCATGTGTTGATTGATGCAGATGTTCCCAAGTAATGATACTTGGATCATGTAGAGCTTGATGAAATGGCTATGGTGGTTTCACACATGTGAATGACTCTGAATTCTGTTCAAAGGGATGAATTGATGCAGTCATACCTTGTTAAAGGTTGATGACTTATTCTCTACAGGACATTTACAGGTTGCTGATATGGAAATTGGTATACGCGACTTGGATAAGGACTATCCGCGTATATACGCTTGTTTATGTGGATGCAGACGCGTATATGTAGTTTTGAAGGAAATCAGCAGGGACAGATGTTGGTTGCAGAAAGTATGATATGGGTCCGACAGAGATCATTTGGCACAGGTTCAGGGGGAGCAGATAATCTTCCAATGATGCATTGTTGGCATTATCTTAAAGCTTTTGGTTCTAGTTCACATTTGTTGTTGGTTTCAAGTGGAACAAAGGCGAAAGGAGAACAGAAGGATCTCTTGGTTGCTGATCTGAATGGTGATTATCAGATGCTGCTGGTGACTTTCATAAGTCTTGGTCTAGTTCTTTCGTCTCTATGTCATATATCTCTTTTGTGGTATCTCTTTCATGGTGTCAAGGTCATGTAACGGCCTATTTTGGTTTCCCCACTATGCCTGGGATGATTGATGCAATATGATTGGTTGTCATATGTAAACTTTTGATGTATCCCCACTTGGTTGGGTGGATGAGTCAATTTTTGTATATCCTCACTTAGTTGAGAGATGGATGTATGTATGAGTCTTTGGTGATAGGAAGGTCTTTTATGATGTATAGAGTCATGTTCTTCTTGAAGAACATCTTTTACAGATCTTGCCTACAGTCAGGAAGAGCATGAACATCACACTTCAGCGGTACAAAGATTCAGCATGTACTCAGAGGGAGCATGGACAAATTGGTACACCTTGGCATATACAAAGGGGGAGATTATTCAGAGATTTCAGCAGGTACTCAGGGGAGTATGGACAGTGGAATGATTCAGCAAAGGAAGAGAATATCTTGGTCCACCCTTTGCCCTTGATGTCAAAGGGGGAGAGTGATTTAGTGTTGTTGCCATCAAGTCCAAAGGGGGAGATTGTTGGCATTATGATGCATGGGTTGTACTTGATGGCAACCCTCTCATAGAAGAACATCTCAATTACATATAACTAGATCAATCTACAGATGTGACTAAATGCATGGGATGCAGGATAGCTCAAAGGAACAAGAAGATCAAGTTCTAAGTGTGACAAGTTAGCTTTGCCATCAAGTCCAAAGGGGGAGATTGTTGGCATTATGAGACAAGTGTTGTCCTTGATGGCAAACCACACTGATGAGAAATCATAGTGCAGAAGGACAGCAGCAAGGAATTGATGATCAGACTATAAGAAGAAGAGAAAGTTCATACACGCAGGTTCATTAAGCCCAAGTCGCGTGTACACGCAGGTTGGCTTCAGAAAAAGCGCGTGTATGTGGAAATCTTATCTTTGGTCCACGGCGGTTATTCCTTGGAAGTTGTGCCTATGGTTTTGGACCTTGGTGTCTCGACGAACGTGTTGATCCCTAGTTTTGAAGTTGATGGTATTGGATTTCTATGGTTTTGGCTCTTGGTATTGAAGAAGGCCTAAGGCTATATAAGGAGAAGGAAATCATTAGGCAAGTGCATCTGAAATGTCTTGAATATCTGATGAAGCATTAGATCCAGTATGCAGGGTTATGGGTTGATGATGCATTGCTTGATCTGAGCTAAGGAGAGATCTCACCGGTTGATGGAGAACTAGATCTAAGGAGAGATCGGGATCAAATGGTTTGAAATGAACTATCTTTATGATGCTTATTCTAGATCTACATACTGACGCATGTATTGTTCTATAAGTATTATGAGTATGATTGATGTCTGGTACAACTGCAAGTTATGAGAAATTATTTTTAGATCTGTACGCGGGTTGTCTTTGGCGAAAGTGCGTATACACGCAGGTTTGATTCATCGAAGTAGCGTATACATTGTAAAGCTTGATACTTGAAGTTGCAGATGGATCTGATGGTTATTACAGAGTTCTGTGTTTGCTCTGTGTTCTGGTGACGGTGTTGTTAACAGGGTTTTAGTGATTCAGAGTTTGATGATTGTTTTGAGCTTCAATGATAGTTATGGGTCCAGTATGAAAATTGGATGAAAAGTGGCCTTACAGATTATGTGTTGTGCTTCAGTGTATCCAGTATGAAAATTGATGAAACGTGGTACCTGGAGGTGAGAAGATTGTAGGCAAGCACCTACGTACTAGTATCTAAGCTAGTACAAAAGCTAAAGGAGATCTTTGGAGCATTGTAGCAGGTAGCAGCCTGCGTACTAGTAAATGGATTGGCTAGTACAAGAGCAAAGGGGGTTGTAGCTCCCGTACTGGTATAAGACTGCACCAGTACAAATATTGTAAAAGGATTTTCTTATTAAGAAGAAGATTGAGATGACTTGCAGCAGGTGGTTTTCACCCACATTGGGTTTCCACCTTATATCTTTGTGTTCATGTGTGTGGCTCTTGTGTGATGTTCTGTTCTGTTTTTCTGCACCTGTTTACTGTTAATATGCTTAATAATGATCTGATGCATTTACTGAAGATTAAGCTAACTGAATTATAAGATCTCTGGATATACGCGAGTTTCATTAGACACAGTAGCGTGTACACGCGGGTTCACTTAATTGAAGTAGCGTATATGTTTCTGAGTATGAAATTGAAAAGTTTGATTGATCTGATAATACTGATTCACCCCCCCTCTCAGTATTATTTCCAACAAACTTTTATCCAAAGAATAAACCCTCCTGAGGAAGCCACGTTGAACTTGGTGGACCATGATTGGAAATTAAAACTGATCAAACCAATATTACCTTTGTTCTTAAACCAATAGGCTTGAAATTTGACTTAGAGACACACTCATTCACTTGGGACACCAATCCATGAATTTGGGGCACAAAATTCAAAAATAAATATATCTTAACCCAAGAGGACCCATAGGGTGTGCCATCTATCAGATGAAATGGCAAGATAAGGGCTACCAAAATAGGAGGTCCTTGCACCCAAATTTACTATTTTTTGTGTGAAAAACACCAAACAAATGTTGGCCCATTAACCATTTGACATTAATGGCAATTTCTTCCAAAAGTTTGGACATAAATTCATTTTCCCTTTTTCTTCTTCGAGTTCGACTTTGAGAGCAAGAATGGCGTCTTCATTTAGGTTTTTCTCTTGAAGCTACTGTATCAAATTGACCTTCCTTATTTTTTAGGGTCTTTGTTTCTTTTAATGCACTTGTAATTTATCCCTCATAGACTATTTCTAGTTCAGGTTCTCTTGTCTCAAGAATGACTATATTTCACTCCTTTCTTCATCATTCACACTTTCGGTCCTTCATTGCTTTCATTGTCACTTTGTTCTTTTGAGTAGAAATTCTTCTTCTTATTGGGTTGCTTCTTCTTTTGATGCTTGGATTTGAATCTGGACTATATCATCACTATCATTCATCTTGGCAGAAGGAAATTTAGATGCATAATGACCTATCCTTCCACATTCAAAGCTCTTGAAAGGAAGCTCACCTTTAAACTTTCTAGTTCCTCTTTTTAATTTTCAAACAAACTAGTCTTCCTCTTCATTAGATTTAGAGTCTGCTTCATATTTTTTTTATCTTCTTTGGCTACTTTGAAGGATGCTTCCTCTACCCTTGATTTGTTGGGTGTGGAACCTAATTATATTCTTGATTGTTCATATGTTTTTGTTTCAGTGGCATTGGATCCCTATTCCTATCGATGCGACAATGATGCTCGTATAATCGCAAAGAGGGGGGTCCTGTGGGGGTGACAACGACTTTAATGAGCCCCCCCTGGCAGGGGTTCGGGAGTAGCACCCCCGAAGCTAAAAATAGATGAAAATTTGGGTTGTAAAATATTGTAATTTTGTAGTCAATCCGGGTCATTAATTAGGAGGATGATCTAACGATAGAAGTTATGTTAATTTAGGGTGTTTTCCCCTAGAAGGAAACCCTTGGTTTATATGAGGTAATTGTATTGTGACTATGTATAATTATTTATGAGTGAGAGAGAGAGAGGAGGTTGTGTGAGAGCGAAGAGGAAATTACAGTGGATCTATTGTAGATTGTATCGCTTCATTTTTTTGAATAATATAAAAGGAAGGTTTGGTTGTTTCTTAGTGGACGTAGCCCAAATTGGGTGAACCACATATATCTGTGTCTCTCTTTTTTATGCATTTATATATTTGTGTTTTTGAAATATTTTGTATATTTCATTTCTCCATTAATTAATTTCTAACAACCAATATCAGAGCAGAAGGTTTATTTAGATGATAAAATCACAGGAGATAAGGGTTTCTGGTTCGAGTGGGAGCAATGGCGGAAGATGGTAGGTTTAGGGTTGAGAAATTTAATGGCCAAAACTATTAGTTGTGGAAGATGCAAACTGAATATTATGTGTATCAGAAATATCTGTACATACCATTGAGTGGAAAAACAAAGAAGCTGCCAATTATGACAGATGCAGAATGAGAGGTTCTCGACAGAAAGGCACTAGGAATAATATGATTATCTCTATGTAACACCCTCCAGGCTAAATGTGCATATAATCAACATAATAGGAATAGAAATACAATAAACATATTAGCCATCAAATCGATAAATACATCAGTACCTTTACACATTAAAATCGGGAATGGATTTCTCATTAATGAATGCAATGAACCAACCGGAGATGGGACTACCATGTTCCACCCGACCTAGAATAGTTGAGCCAGATATTTCTTCATCCATTCACCCCCATGCCATATTCCAAGCATGAATGTGGAATCTCATTAAAAACATCAATCAAAACTCATCCAGGGCTTCTAGAGGCCATCCACCTCAACCCATCAAACAGTGATTCCACCTCGTGGTCAGACATAACCAAAATCCCATCATCAGATTGGTCTCGATCCAAGCCTTCCAGGGCTTCCAGAGCGTTTGCCCAACCAAGGCTTCCAGAACTAGTAATTCAACCCACATCTTATATAGGGCTTTTAGAGCATTTTTCCAACCAATGCTTCTAGGACTAGTAACTCAACCCACCAAGGGCTTCCAGAGCATTTGTCTAACTAGGGCTTCTAGGACTAGTAACTCAAACCAAGCTGTTACAGGGCTTCCAGAGTGTTTGCTCAACCAGGGCTTCCAGGACTAATAACTCAACCCAAGCTAAGGAAACATGAGAACCAACCAAAACAAAACAATGAAAGTAAACCCACAATCACCATGACTATCGAGGAAATGGAAAGACTAGGCAATCCACTATCAATACCCACCATCCTCCATTCCAATGACAGATCATAACCAAGAAACCACATGCATGTGCCATGCATGCCAAAACTAGTGAAGAAATCAACATGCAACTCAGTACTTGCAAGAAATCTGATGTAGCTGCTGATGCCGATGCCCTCTTGTGCTTGCCTTCTCTTCCTTTGTCTTCTTGCTCCAAGAATCCAAGTATTCCACACCCTCCAAGAGTGCTCCAAGGAAACTCTAAGTATCCAAGAGTATGAGAGAGAGAGAGAATAATGAGAGAGCTCCCAAAACTGAATTGATAAAAGATTCACACTGAAAGGAAGAAGCTTTCCAACTAATCCTCAGAAGCCTTTTTATTAATGAAGCCTCTATTTTCTTCATTTTCTATTATTTTCCTTCATTTTCCTCCTCACATGCAACCTGTGACCTTTCACCTCCTTTTTCTCCTATTTTCCATTATTTTCATAAATAAATGTGCCAAAATAATGTTTTTCCTCTTTAATGCCTTAGCCATTTCCTTTGCCAATTTCCTTAACCATAAACAATCAAATGAACACCCACTAGGATGTCCTGTCCACCATTAAGCTTGGAATACGTGTCGCATCATCTGTGATATTTATATATCTTTACATGGAATTTCACAAGGGTTTTTAAAGAACCCTCCCCCTTAGGGGAACACCGTCGTCGGTATTCAATGACACCTATAACCAACAAGACTACTGAAAATAAAACATATTTCCCATGGAGCTTAATAACGCATCTCATTGCAGTGTTTACAATGAAATACCTACTCAAAAGCAAAACCTCATGACAACATGATAACATATTGCATACTGGAGCTATATAACATAGCTCATTATAGTATTTCCAATAACCACATATACACATATGCACATTTGCTCAACTAGCACATAAAATCATATGATGCCTATATCCGTAACAAGGAAATATAGAGGCTCACACCTCCATCCTTAAAGTAATACCAGGATTCACCTCCTTCCCAGGAAGTCCAAAATCCAATGCAAAGTCAAATCTGCATCCAATGTCCAATGCTATAATCCTACACCACTTGTCCTCTTAGAGAACAATTACCGACTCATTTTTCTAGGGTGCACTCCCAATGTGCATATGATTCCATCTGGCAATGCTAATGACCAAAACAAATGCAACCATGAACTTCCCTTCTCTTCTACATATTCCCTCAGGAATCTAGTCACCCATTCCATGCAGTCACTCACCTTTCAAGTTTCATTGGCACCCTCATCTTGGGTAGTCCATCCATTGGCAAGGCTTCCTCACATTAGAAGATAACAAAACCAAGGCATATACCTTCCTCAACACATCATACCGGTCATAACATGCTCATGGAAATAAATGGACACTATTGGGTACCAGTGTCCCACAATGGCCCTATTCTTGAAGTGCTTTACCAACATACTGCTGCCTATTTCAATTCCTTTGCTGCTACTGCTAATTCTTGCAGTCGATTTTGGCCACTCAACCGGGCATGTTCATGCATTCCTGTACCAAGCACATAACTTCCATTAGATTTAAAATAATTTGAAATAAATTCACATCATACCTCATTGATAGCTCGTCAATAAGGTATATTTTCAATCTTGTTTGCTTCCTGTCACAACAAGTCAAACTAGCATATTTGACCAAATCAACATGTATAAAGATATCACATCAAGTTAGCTCAAAACATAGCCATCAAAATCATAAATTATATGTAACCATCATAAACCAACATCATAAATCACATATAATCATGATACACTAGAATCATAAATCACATGCTTAATAAAATTGAAATACAATACTCATACTTGTCCTTCATCAATCCTTACTTTTGCCTTTGTTCTTTTATATAGACACCAGATTGGTTTCCACACCCAGCAAACACCTAGTGCCTTCTCCTCTACCAGGCGCACATACGCATAGTGTGCATCACACACATAAAACCACACCTGACACACAACACCATGCAATACATGCACCTACACCTGACGTACAATGCATACACCTACAACCAGTGTACAACACAGTGCATCCATCTATACCTGATGTGCAATACCACCCAATACATGTACCTACACAAAGTACAACACAACGAGTACACATGCCACAATACCACGACTACATGATGCACATACATAATACCACATGCCCTCAACACAACATGTATGACATGCACACAATGCCACATGTCCACCAGTACCATATGTACAACATGTACATAGTACCACCGGTACACCGCACCACTTGCACAACGTGTGCACATCATCACATGTACACGGTGCTAACTGCGCAACATATACACAACGCCACATGTACACCGCACCACTTGTACAATGTGTACACAATACCATATGTACAGAGTACCACATGCACAACATGTACATGACACCACACTTACACAACACCACATGCAATATATGTACATGTCACCACCTGCACACAACACCACTTGTACAACATGTACACAACACCACATGAAAATAACACCACTCATACAATCATGCACACCACACCATATGTACATAGCACCACATGTACAACATGCACGCAACACCACTTGTACATAGCATTGCATTCCCAACATGTACATACCATTATTTGTACACAACACTACATATCCAACATGCACAGAGCACCATATGCACACACGCCGCATATACGTCATGAAGATAGTACAATATGTATACAACAACACATATGCAATATTCACACAATCCTCTTTGTACCATCCTGTACATAACATTGCATAAATAACATGTACACATGCTATGTATACACAACACCACAAGTGAAAATATCATAGATGCAACATGTACAACATATACAACATATGCATAGCAGTAGTAACACACATCCAAAACCACGCTGTCCTTACCAAGAAACCTTGCTTCTGGTATCTCATCCATGCTTATCCTAGCATGTTGCAGACCACACTACTTTCACTCCACTGATGTATCCTTCAACATTTCCTGTCATAAATAAACATAGGCATAATACAAGTATACAATACCAAATCATATCCACATGATACTAACATCGTATATTTGTCGTGAATACTCTTCCCAATTGATTCCTCGTAAGACCAGGAACCTCTTCATGTCATTCTCCTGCATAAGCAATCATTCCTCCACAAGAATGATCCCTGGCAACCCTTCCAGACAATAAGATAGATACATCGATACATACATACATATATAAAAGTTAGCATAAAACAATCATGATACTATCAAACAACCACATACACACATACATGTATACATATATAAACTTCAACATAAACATGATCATAAAATAATTACCAGATAACATAAGGTCTAGGTTAAGAGAACTTCCTTATTTTGCACAGGCATTGAGAGAAACAGTTCCCAACATAGCCAAAGAATATGACACCTATGATCCATTTACTTTACCTTTTCTAGTTAAATTTTCCTTGTGTCTACACTGCTACTATCCATTTACCATAATGGACCCAACCAGTTCAACCAATTGTCATAGCCTTACCTTCGGCTGCACTTACTCATGCACCGAGATTCATCTGAATCTTACATTACATTTTGGGTACCACATAGCTCTCCCTGAGCTCCATCAAATTTTCTCTTTCCCAACCAATTCCCAAGACTCAAAACAATGAAAGAGAAGAAAAGAAAAAACCAAGAAGAAGACCACACATAATCATATGACACTACAACAAAGTGGCAAGGCCTTGCACCAGACATAAACAAAACCGAAAATCAAGCTCAAAATACCAAAAGCACAAGACTGACACCATGACTCAATCCCCATGGTTCCTAAGGAAATCTCAACCTGAGCCATCTTCAAGATTTCATGGCAACCTTTCTTGCCATGCAAATCCCTGCATCAGGCTGCCATAAACACATAATTGTCAATGTATAATTTTGCATAATAATACACCAGTTACCTCATCTAATTTTTCCAAGCACACTGCTTGTAACTGAACACATCCACGCCATCTTTCAAGGGACTCCAATCCTTTAGCAGATCCACCTGTAGCTAAAGACTAGCTAATATACCTATCAAGTGCATATTCATGAATATAACACATATCCACATAATGTCAGACCAAATCAAGGTTAAGAAGACTTCATGTGTGAAAAGCACTCATTCATTCGAAATTAGGGTTTCCAAACATAGCTAAAGGAAGTCTTGCCCAATTCCTTTCTTTAACCTTTTTACCTTGCTGGAATCGAGGGTTACTATATGCTGTCACACCACCCAACTGTTAGTTATATAGACACATCAACTATTGGCTTGTCATGCTAATACCAAGCATGTTACCCTCCAACTTCTCACACATGTCAACCACATGTTCCAAATATCATATCTATTAATTTGAAATCAATCATTACCAAGACTAACAATCATGTCATAATCCATAGTCAACTCATAGTCATCAGTCATAATACTACAACTATCACCTACTATACTCAAGTACATATCAACTATCTCAACACATATATTTTAGTACAATCATCTTAAAACAAGATCGTTTGAACACATACTCATATTATGAAATTCATCAAACATTCATACCATGTTAAATAAATCAACTAGATGACATAATAAAATTTCAAGCACCAAATTATTGACATAAGCAACTGATACCTTAATGTATCTCAGGAGAGGTGATCTTGTCTACACAATCAATCTAGTTAGCATGATATAACTTTAAAACACATCAGCTCAAGCACTCATACGTTCATGATATCCATAAAAATATCTAACTAACATGTTCACATCGTAAACTCATACACATATGCAAAGTCAATCTAGATTAGTATGACACCATCTCACAAATATGTCGATTCATACCTGAATATCACAACCATAACCATCTGCATAGGTCAAACTAGGTTAACACAATACATATAACATCAAGATCTTCAAGGAAATGAACATAACCATCACGCATATGACCAATCCAAATTATAACATCAATATCTCAATGAAATGACCTTAATCATCAAGTTAATAGCATATAACAATAATAAGCTATATATCATACTCATCAACAACATACAACATAATAATCAGGTTATCTAATATAAAACAATAGTAACAATGCATACAACTACAAGTTACTATAATTCTTGACTATCTGACATGTGTGCATATAACCACACTAATCATCTAACATCTATCATGAATGTAACCTTAACATCAAATACATGTTCACAAACCTACTGTATATAACCCTAATGCATATAATAATCCTTAACTTACATACTTGCTTGCCAAACATACACTACATGTATGACAATATTCTCTTATCCCAAAGTCTAATGCTACAACCTCATTATGATGATATGCATCCCTTGATGTATCTCAACTAGCTCATTAGAATCATAACAACCAATAGCATCATGATGACCTAGATTGCATACAATGACTTCAAAAGGCATGTTTGACTTACTATACATGCATAATCATAGCCACGACCATACATGCATAACAACAACCATTACTCCATTGTACACATTACCACATGCAACCAATAGTATGCATAAGCAATGCCAAATCAACTACACCTACGCATAAACGCATGTAGTCAAACATAAGCGGTCTATTCTTGTATTCAACCTACAAGATTGATACATGTAATCAAAATATTAAAAAATGTAACCTAACATACAAGGATGTAAGTAGTTATCATGAAATCAACATGTAAGCGACATATAATCCATACAAAGTCAGTCACATGTTTCAAAAAAGAAGACATCATGTCTATTAACTTGAAATCAACATTCACCAATACTAACAACCTATAAGCATACCCCCTTACTATCCATGGTCCACACTAAGGTAGAAGGAGGAAGCTACTATAATGGCCCGATCTCCAATGCCCAATTATGGAAATGGGATCTCCAAAGCTCTACTAAATTTAACCACACTTGAAAAGAAATTGATTTTTATGTCTCATACATTTGTATGAGACTAAGTCAAAACATTGCACTTATTCCACTTGTAACATAATAACTAAAAAAAAGCCACTTTTCCATTTCCTTACATGCAACTTTTCAAATTCCTTGCATGCAATGTTTCAAATTCCCTACATGGAAATATTCAAATTATTTGCATGCAAAGAGGCATAGATCAACTACATCCATATTAGCATACTACAATACTATCTCATCCAAAAAATTACATTTTCTTCAAACAATTACCATACTTTCACATTTTTCTTCAAACAACTATTATACTATTACATTTGCATGTAAGCATTTCTTCAAACACTTTACATGAAAACTACAAGAATACTATTACACGTCAATACTATCCCCAAAAACAAACAACATACTCATTGGGGCATTTTATCAAACAATTTGTATGCAATTAATCATTGAACCATTTAAGCATTTCATCAAACACTTTGCATGCAAACTAATATAGCAAATGATTCAATGCATATATCCTAAATTGTAGTAGTAAAAGTTATGAAAACTGAACCATATGATTGGTGGTATTTTCCCTCACTATGGTTCAAGTTTCAACTTCTGAGATTTCATAGATGAAAATTTAGAATAAAAATAACAACACAATCATATTTGGTGCACAATTCTAGGAGTATCCAGAAAGCTCGACTTCCACTGGTCATCAGGGAAAATTTTAAGAACCACCCTAAATTTATATGTATAATAAATGGGCTAATCCCCATGATACATAGGAAAAATGGGAGGCGATTTTATCAATAATATAATATGTATATATAATTTTTTGGGCGAATCTCTCACCAGATTATATTATCTTGTACAGTGATGGAGAATCTTTCATTGAATTATAAAATCTTGTAAGATCTTGGCAAATCACTGAATAATAAAACATTGTGAAGTCTTGGCGAATGTTTTGTTAAAGTATGAAACCATATATGATAATAAGAAACATATTCATTAAACTGTAATATACTAACATATATGTTTGGAAAAAAGAAACATAATTTTCTCTTCCTACAAACAATGTTCCAAGTTTCAGTGGCCGTGTTTGTCAAGGTTCTTACAATACACTCTTTCATATCCTTCTATTAGTTTTGATAATATTCCACAACAAAGTTCTTGTAGGTGTTGATATTGACAACGAGTTCTGTCAAGGTAGGAGAGATTAATATTTTCTCTACAACTTTTGTCAAGCTACCACTTTTTTCAAGTTATCAAATTTCTTTCTTATTCCATAGACTTCAACTGCGAGATAAAAAAAAAACACATCAAGTTTGTTTACCCCAACACGCCAACAAGTGGCAAGCCCCAACTATATTATATAAGAAAGTATTAGGTATCCCAAAGGCTTGAAGGGGATCTAATTGAAATAAGTGACCATTGTGAGAATCCTTCCAATCAATATATGAATATATAAATGTAGATTTATTATTATTTTAATTGGAAATCTTCAATTAAATGATAAGATTTAATTACGTCTCTCCCAATCTAAATTACTTATTAGCATAATTCACTACCCTCAGAGGTATCACATTTTTTAACAGTGTTGTAACATGTAGATTAATTTCCTTTTTGGTGAGCAATCTCCACCTTTTAGGAAAATATGGTGCAATGGCTCCAACCCCTACACATCATTAGGACAAACTAAGAATAGCACAGAAGATGAAAGGTTGTACAAACCAGCTTATTTTTCAAACAACTAATCCAACATCAGTACCTAAACTTTTTCATGAAGATATCATATTGAGAATGTTTGAAAAATGGTGAGAAATCTTCTGCGAGGGTGATTCGGAAAGAGTGATAAGGTTTCATTGTTTTTAATTTTTTTTGTTAAATCAGAAAAAGTTAAAAACTAATATTAATGGAGATATTGGTATTTTTTACTAAATTTTGTGAAATGACTAAATGTAGCTTTACCCATTCACCTTAAGATGTTTTTACAATATAATTTCCTAAGTCTATTTAATATCTTCATTATCATAAAAAACAACCTATACCATCTTAACTCCACATCTACCACTCTTAAGGGGGATGCAATCTATTTATCTCTCTCAGCACTTGGTAGAACTAGAATTAAGATGGATCTAAGATGATAGAATTTCTCCTTTAAATAGTCTATGCTCACATGAATACCATGGTATTACCATGGGTCAATACCATGGCTTATCATAAACTTGGAGCTTAAAAATTACTATTAGTAATTTATAAAAATTAATAAAATTAATAATTGATTTTTATTTTAACCTAAATTAAAATGTTTAACATACATTAAATTAAAACATCCATTTTTACTCTTGATCCACCAAGCCCTGAGAGGGATCAAATATTTTTTCACTCTAGGCTAGTTTGCATATCACGATATTTGATCCCTCTTGGGCTCTCAAATATTTTTTCACTCTAGGCTAGTTTTCATATCACGATATTTGATCCCTCTCGGGGCTTAGTAGATCCAGAGTAAAGATGGATCTATGCTGGTTTAATTCCTCATTTAAATAGGCTACATTCCAAGTGAATACCATGGGCCAATACCATGTGCCATTTTTATTTTTATTTATACTAATATTAGGGTTAATAATGTTTTTTTGCATGGTATTAATAATAATCTAGCCCATGGTATTTGGCCCATAGTATTTTGCCCATAGGTTTTACCTAAATATAACACATTTTTTTAGTGTTCGTAAATATAAGGTGACTTATGGAGTAAATATAAAAAAAATGTTTTATTTGTTTACCATACCTCTCGTTTATTTATATTTTTATTAATTTACCATACCTCTTTTACAAATATGGTATTTGGCCCATAGGATTCACTTAAATAAAACCTCTTTTTTGAGCCTTCATAAATAGAAAGAGGGTTATGGACTAAATATAAAAAGAGGTTTTATTTATTTACCATACCTCCACTTTATTTATATTTTTATTTGTTTACACCCTTGCATGTATATAAAGTGACTTATGGAGTAAATATAAAAAATGTTTTATTTATTTACCATACCTCTCATTTATTTATATTTTTATTAATTTACCATAACTCTTTTATAAATATGGTATTTGGCCCATAGGATTCACTTAAATAAAACCTATTCTTGAAAATTAGGGATGGAAGGTTGTAACTCCTAATTTCAAGGGCGAAATTTACCTTTTTTACCCTTTCCCTTAAAATAAGGTGGGCTATTTGAGGTGATTTGTAAAAATGTACTATGATACAAAATATTCGCCCACTAAAAATTTAAAACCCCTTAATTTCCCCAAGGGGCGCCCCTAAAATTTTCCATGCAAATTTTCCATGGTGGTCAAATACCCTAAAATATAGCGAATAAATGTCTGAATTTTTTTATCACAATATCAGTGGGATTTCCACTCATTGTGGAAAACATTTCAGCTCCTAAGCGTGCCCAGAAGAAAAGTTATAACAAAAATGTCAGCGTGATTTGTTTAAAGCCTGATTTTAGGAGCATTCAGAAGGATTCAGAAGGCTCGACTGCCTCTAATCATATCTCCTAAAATATTGCGACCAAGTATCTGAAATTTCTACCACATAAGCAGTGGTAGGTCCACTCAATGTGGACAATTTTTCAACTTCTGAAAGCCTACATAAGATGATTTATGGCAGAAATTCCAACATGACCTGTTTAAAGGTGCATTCAGGAAGGTCATCTTCCTTAGATCATGATTCCTAAAGTATTTTGAACCAATATTTGAAATTTTTACCACATTATCAGTGGGATTTACGTTCAATATGGATAAATTTTCAACTTCTAATATGCCACAGAAGAAAAGTTATAACATATATGATAGAAAGGTTTAAAATCTAACCTTTGTTCTTCATTTCAACTATGATAGAGCCCATTCAGTCCAAGTGTTTGAACCCGGAAGCTCTGATACCACTCTATAACACCCTCTGGGGTAAATGTGAATATAACCAACATAATGGGAACACAAATACAATAAACATATCAGCCATCAAATCCATAAATATATCAGTACCTTTACACATTAAAATCAAGTGAATGTATTTCTCATTAATGAATGTAATGAACCAACCAGAGATGGGACTACCACACTCCACCTGATCGTAGAATGGCTGAGCCAAATATCTCTTCATCTATTCACCCCCGTGCCATATTCCAAGCATGAATGTGGGATCTCATAGAACACATCAATCAAAACTCATCCAGGGCTTCCAAAGGACATCCACCTCAACCCATAAAACAATGATTCCACCTCACAGTCGGATATCACCAAAAACCCATCATCAGATTGGTCTCCATCCAAGAATTCCAGGGCTTCCAGAGCATTTTTCCAACCAATGCTTCCAGAACTAGTAACTCAACCCACAACTTATATAGGGCTTCCAAAGCGTTTGTCCAATCGAGGTTTCCAGGACTAGTAACTCAACCCACCAAGGGCTTCTAGAGCGTTTGTCCAACCAGGGCTTCTAGGACAAGTAACTCGACCCAAGCTGTTACAGGGCTTATAGAGTATTTGTTCAACCCAAGATTCCAGGTCTGATAATACAAACCAAGCTAAGGAAACATGAGAACCAACCTAGACAAAATAATTAAAGTAAACCCACAATCACCATGGCTATCTAGGAAATGGCAAAGCTAGGAAATCCACTGTCAATCCCGGCCATCCTCCATGCCAATCACAGATCATAACCAAGAAACCACATGCATGTTCCATTCATGCCAAAACTAGTGAAGAAATCAACATGCAACACGGTATGTGCAAGAAATCTGATGTAGTTGCTGATGTCGATGCCCTCTTGTGCTTGCTTGCTCTTCCTTTGCCTTTGTGCTCCAAGAATCCAAGTATACCACGCCGTCCAAGAGTGCTCCAAGAAAACTTTAAGTATCCAAGAGTATGAGAGAGAGAGAGAGAATAATGAGAGAGCTACCAAAACTAAATTGACAAAAGATTCACACTGAAAGGAAGAAGCTTGCCAACTAATCCTCATAAGCCTTTTTATTAATGAGGCCTTTATTTTCTTCATTTTCCATTATTTTCCTTCATTTCCTCCTCACATGCAACCTGTGACCTTTCACCTCCCTTTTCTCTTATTTCCCATTATTTTCATAAATAAATGTGCCAAAATAACTTTTTGCCTCTTTAGTGCCTTAGCCATTGTCGTTTCCAATTTCCTTAACCATAAACAACCAAATGAACACCCACTAGGATAATCTACCCACCATTCATCTTGGAATATGTGTCCCATCATTTGTGATATTTATATATTTTTACATGGAATTTCATAAGGGCTGTTACACTCTAACAACGTCGGTGGCATTAAACAATTCAAAGGAAACGTCAACAAAAGGTTTAATGATGGAATTGGAAAAACTATATGAAAAACCTTGACCTCAAATAAGGTACTCATTATGAAGCATCTATTTAATATGAACATGTCAGAATGTAGATCTATTGCTGATAATTTAAATGAATTTAACACGGTTACTAGTTAGTTAAGTTCATGTAGGGGTAAATTTTGATGATGAAGTTAGGGATTTGTTATTTTTGTGCTTATTGGGAGAAAGTTGGAATGGCTTAGTTATGGATATTGGTAACTCTATCTCTAGATCTAGTACTTTAAGTTTGATGATGTTGTTGGTGCTATCCTTAGCGAGGAAATGCGATGGAAAGGTCATGTGAGAAATCATGTAATTCTTTGACTATAGAGACTAGGGGAAGAAAAATGGAAAGAGGAAGGAGCCCAAGAAATCATAGTAAGTCAAGAAAAGGCAGATCCAAATCTAGATCAGGGACAGGTGTTGGAAATGTGGTAAGAAAGGACACTTGAAGAAAGACTGCAAATCTCGAAAGGGAAAAGAAGGAGATGGACAACAAGAGAACAATCATGAAGCGAATGTGGCAGGTGATGTATTGCAAGATGCTTTGATTCTTTCATTACATAATATTATTGATGTCAAGGTGGTAGATTCAGGGGCCTCATTCCATGCCACACCTGATAGGAAACATTTTCATGACACATTCAAGGAGATTTTGGACACATTAATTTGGGTGATGATAAACCCTATAAAATTGTTGGAATGGTTAAGGTTTTTATAAAATAATAGAATGGAAACCAATGGCTACTGAAGGATGTAAGGAATATTTTAGATCTGAAGAAAAATCTAATTTCAACAGGGCGGTTGGGAGGTGAAGGTTGTGTAACTACTTTTATAGACAAAACCTAGAAGGTTGCTAAAGGATCCTTGGTAATAGCAAAAGGAGAAAAGGTTGGTACATTGTATTTATGCAATAGTATTTCTAATTTTGTTAACACTTTAACCCCCACAGGAGCAGATATGACACTCTGGAATCGTAGGCTCGGGCACATGACTGAGAAGGGGATGCAAATTCTTCACTCAAGAAATCTTTTGCCAGGTCTGTAGCATGTTGATTTGGATTTATGTGAAAATTGTGTTTATGGAAAACAGATTAGAGACAAATTTATCAGAGTTGGGAAGGAAAATAAGAGAGAAAAATTAGAGCTTGTGCACACAAATGTATGGGGACCTACTCAAGTATCATCTCTCGGTGGTTGTCGGTATTATGTTACTTTTATTGATGATGCAACTAGAAAAACCTGGATTTACTATATTCAAAATAAATCTGATGTATTTGGTACTTTCAAGAAATGGAAAGATTTGGTTGAGAATGAGACAGGAAAGAATTTGATGTCTCTCAGATCAGACAATGGAGGTGAATATTGCAGCAAAGACTTTGATAACTACTATTTAGAGCATGTAATTCATAGAGACAAGACAATTCCAAGAACACCAGAGGAAAATGTTGTGTTAGAAAGGATGAATAGGATAATCATGGAGTGTGAAAAGTGCATGAGATTGCATGCATGATTTCCCTTACAATTTTGGGTAGATGTTGTAGATTGTTGTTTATCTAATAAATAGAGGGCCTTCAAGTTCCTTGGATGGTGGTATTCATGAGGAGGAATGGATAGGTAAAAAGGTAAAAAACTCATTTTTAAAGACTTTCGGTTGTGAATATTTTGTCCACATTAATAAAAAAATAAGACAAAGCTCAAGGAAAAATCAAATAAATGTACCTTTATTGGATATGGTGTTAATGATTTTGGTTATCACTTATATGATTATGAAAATAACAAAATCACTAGGAGAAGAGATGTCATATTCAATGAAAAGGTATTATATAAGGATCATATGCAGGAAAAGAAATAGGAAAACAAAAACAAAGAATACACAGTGCTTGATGAGATCACAGGAAAAGTAAAGGTGCCTAAAAATCATAATGATCAACAACGACAATGACAACAACAACCACAATAGAAACATGCACCTCAAACAACTAAAAGTGGTGTTAGAAGATCTACCAAGATAATTAGACCCCTTGAACGATGCTCTCCTTCATTATATTATGTATTGTTGACTGATTTTGGTGAACAAGAAAGATATGGAGAAGTAATGCGGGTAGAAACCAGGAAGAAGTGGGCACAAGCCATGAAAGAAGAGATGGAATCCTTGATGCATAACCATATTTGGGACTTAGTCAAGTTTCCTACATGTAAAACAAAATTGCAGAACAAATGGGTTTACAGGTTAAAGGAATAAGATGGAGGTAAACATAGGTATAAGGCTAGAATTGTAGTGAAGGGGTTTGCACAAAAGAAAGTGTTGTAGAGCCTACAACAACCCTCCAAAATTTTGTCTCGCATGCAAATTGTGGAGTCTACCTTGGATCCTACGATTGATCATCCTTGGTCACTTGTTGGTAAGATGATGATTTCAAGCTCCCCTCCTTGATATTAAGAGTTTTCCGTGTTCTCATCTTTATTCAACTTGTGTCATGTTTGGGCATAGGGGTTGTTGTTTGTCATGCAAAGGGAATGTTGTTTTGATTGAAGGGAAAGAATGTGCACATGAGTGGTTGTCATCACATAGACATGTTTCAAACTCACTTCACGCACTCTTGTCACGAAGGTTGTTTCATCAAGAAAAATATGTCTTATGAATTATGGATGGTCTATGTTGTGTCACTAAGTTTTTGTGTGCGACCACAGTCAAGTCTGATCATTGTTTACATATGTTTCAATGATCTCACACTTAGCCATTTCCTAAGAAACCTAGCCTCATTCAGCTTCCTAAAACTTTGCACTTTGCTTTTGCAACCATCAATATTCCTCCCTTGCCTATTGAAACCTCGCAGCCCGTAGAGACCCCAACCAACACTGATCTCCAGAAATGCACAGAGAAGTTAGGTAGCCAACATTATTCTCTAGAAATGCGTAGAGTAGCCCAACTACCCTCCATTCAGAAACTGCGTAGAGGTGTCCTCCCAGGGCCCCCATCCCGCAATAGTATCTTGTGCCTAAAAAATTCGCAGTTTTTTCCAGGTTGTCCTATTGGTCTTGCATGTAGAAACTGCACAGATGGGCCTCCTAGGGCCTTATCCTAGAAGCATTCACTTCCCGCTGAAACCACGCTGATCCATCATCCAATGAAAATAGAAAAGGTGACATGCTAAGATCACTCCCAAGGAGTTGAGGAGAAGGGCCAAGAGACTGAGTAATGGAAAAAGATTAGGAGCACATGCAAAATCCGTCAGATGCATGATCATCTAGGGGGTAAGTATGGTAAGTAAAGAAAACATTTCAAAGTGCACCTTTTAGTTGAGTTTGCAAGACTGCTTATCATTGTGATATCATCATGTCATCAATAACATGCATGTTTGCAAACACAAAAGTCATTTTATGTGTTTATTCTTCATGTTTTGCTTCCTTTTCACTTGTTTGACCAACTGTCTTCTTCGGTAGGTTGATTGTTATGTCATGCTCGCGACCTCATTTTGGTGATGTTGAAGGTTGTGTTTGAGTTGTATTCTCTATGTAAGAATCTATCACACTCACACACGATGTTGTAAGCACTATCACACAAGTGTCGTCACGGTCATCTGAAGGTCTATCTTAAGTGTCGCACATGTCGCTTTCACCATTTGACAGTCTCGTAATTAGTCAAACTGAGTATATGTTGCCTTGTTGGTTTGAGGTGTCTTGTCATCGATTCATGTTGAGTGTGTGTTCGAAAGGTGATGAATTCATGAGTTCACTCGCTCACACACTTAGCCATTTTTCTGAAAGCTTGTCGGCCGGATCACCCTCCATCAGTCGGACCTCCGTTGAGTTGTGCTGCGCAGTCTCAACCCTCAGAGATCATGTATTGCTGCCTAGAATTGCATAGAGCTTGAGGATGCCTCCCAGGCATTCTACACTACACAATCCCTGAATCAACCTAATTGAATGTCACCCAGAACAACATAGAAGTTGCTTAGCAAGCCATCTCAGTATGTACTACTTGCAAGAAAATCTGTCAAGCCCCCCACTGTCAACTGAAGAGTTTTATCGCATAGTGACCCCGGGCTTCACTCCTCCAAAAAATTACACAGAAGCTTCCAGCATGCCCACCTCCACTGACTGAAGAAATTTCACAAACACGAAGGATAGGCACCCGGTGCCTGTCACTGCACTATCCTAAAAATTTGTGTAGTTTTGCCAGCCAGTCACCCTGTCAGTCGTCCTGCTGCTCCTCTTGAAAAATGCAAAGTTTTCATGGGCTATCCTCCAGCTGTCCAACACCTCGCTTAACCCATAAACTGTGGAGAGATGTCCTGCATGCTAGCCTCCCTGTTCTGTGCAATTTTGGCCAGCAAGCTCCTGCAGCCCTCTGCCAACCTCCCAAGAGAATCTACATAGTATTCAATGCCAGTGTCCTCCCTGCTGCCTGCGCTTCCTCCCTGGAAAATTTGTGCAGATCTGCCCTTCAGCCGAGCACGATCCCACAGACAGTCACTGTTGATCAAGACTGCCCATCTTAGCCTCCCAATGACCTCTATGCAATTTTCCTTGACAAAGCTCGGAGCTCGCATCCCGACCTGAAACATAATATGCGTAGTTTTAGAGCCTTGCCCTCTCTCCCGATCAACTGCACCTAAAAACGAAAGATGATGCATCATGGTAGAATAGGATATTTCTGGATTTGATGTCATATTGTCATGAGTGATTACAGATACATGGATGAGACATGGTACGACGACGAACGAGATGAACAAGGAGCACATATTATGAGACTTGTTTGCGAATAGACAAACACATGAAACATACCAATTAGCAAGCGAAGGAGACGCATGTGCATGCATGAACTATCAATCGAACACCAAGACCATCGAAGACTCTACACACCTTGCCATGCAGAGGTGAAGCTATGATACACCAATTGCACACTCATCACTCAACAACACTACGGCTTGACATGGACACCACCATCAACATGAACATATCAGCACTATCGTGTCGAGTCATGTCATGGGTCATCTCGGCCACATCACTACTGTGGGCCATATTGTGGTAATCAATGTAATGTAACGTGGAAGTCCAAGAGACTCACATGTAAAGTTGAAGAGTCATGTAAAGTTGAAGAGTCAAGTAAGTCAAACAGTCACAAGGGCCAGTCTCACCCTTGGCTATATATACCCCTCATTTGTACATGCAAAGGAATTTTCACCTTGGCTTCTCCCACCTAGCCTTGAGAGTTTGTAGTCTTTTCTTTGAGGAGCGAGCAGTGGCTCTAACACCCCACTATCAAGGTTAGTGATGTAATGGTGTACAAATGTGTCTTGGAACTTTCACTTAATTCAGAAGCCTATTAATAGGCTAGCATGTTTTCACACATGTATTGTATTCATTTGTAAGACTATCTTTGGATGCTTGTAATGCATGTTGCTTTAACCTGTATTAAGATAGTTGACATATTTGAGTTGTTCTAATACATATTCTATTGGAAATGTGTTGTAACAGTTGTTAACATTGTCTTTCCCATGTGGACTATTCCACTGGACACTCAACAGACTTATTCTCGTAAACTTGTTATAACGACTGTTGCACTCATGTGGACTATTACGTTGGGTGTTGTACATGCTATATGTTCACTTTGTGTTTGTGATTACTACATTTGTGTGGAATACTTTGTTGGAAGCTGCACATGCATGCTATGTTGTGTGTCTCTAACATAGTTGGGACTATTCCCTTTTGACTTGAGACTCACTCTCACGCTCTCCCTCTGCAATGAAAGAACCTTGACACAAGCGACACTAAGCACTCACTAGGCACGTGAACCTCATTGTTTGAAGACAAAGTAAACCACTCTCATGTGTTGACAAGAAAGAGCTGAGGAAAATCTTTAAGAAAATGGCAATCGGGCCATCATACTGGATGGGACTCCTACACCAAACGATGTGAGGTCTAGTTGGGATTTCATACTGGGGAGATCCCCTTAATGTTGGTGGGTCCAACACCATCAAAATTTTTGGCGCTAGAAGGAGGGCTAGATTACAAGCTGAGTCCTCACATCCTGTTTTGAATCTTTGCACATCTATCATGGATATTGTTGTAGTTAACCCTCCACGATGTCTGTCCAATGCACATTCCTTTGAAGTGACGAAGGAGTTTTTTGATCACTTGTCCGAACTCACGTATGATGGTGAAGGCGAAGGGGCCTAGACTGAGCACTTACATGAATTCCTCGCATCCTTGGAGAATAAGGAATATTTTGATGAAGTAGAGGTCAACATGCTGCTTGCATACACACTTCGCGAATCCATAGAACGACGGTGTCATAACCTGCCTCACAACTGTGTGCACTCATTTAAGAAGTTCAATGATCTAATCGAATATATTTTCCACCATTTTGATCTTGGAGCTCTTGACAAGAAAATGTTAAAACAATGGAAGACCTTGCATGAATCGCTTGTGGATTTTTGGAAGCGCTTCTGTCTACTCATGTTTGAAGCTTCAAAAATTCAGATGAAATTCCAATATCTTATGGACATATTTGAATATTATTGTCACAAATTACACTATCCCAGAGTAAAGAAAAATCTCAAACCCCACTTAGAATACTTCGGTGATGGAGCTACGCAATCACAAGTGCACACAGTTGCTGTCACAAGTAACTATCCGCCTTACCCTCATCAAACAACTCCACCCTCGCAGAGTGATGCGAGAGAGCATGCACACACGATTGTTCAACCAGTACATGATCCCACCCTCACTACTCTTAATTTATGCACAGATTTGGTTGGGAAGCCCATGGATTGTCATATGCACTAGTTATATCAACCTCCATCCCCGTGTTCTGTTGATCCTCCAGATTGCACTATCTTGTGTTCTTTCGTTCCAAACTCTACACTTGTTGTGAACAAGGATTAAGCTATTGATGGAGTTGATGTTACATAACCAACCTGTGTTGTCATTTACGAAGAGTATGACTGAGAATCTGAGAATGAACCCATAGTGAAGGATGACCCCCTTCTGTTCGTGCCTCCTCCTCTTCCTGATGTCCTTGATGATTTTGTTATCTCTATTTTTCCTTGTTTAAATCCATCCATAGGTGCATCTACTTCTGATCATTTGCAGAACACACCCGATGTCATTCCATAATTTGGTAATGGAGAGGACAAATCTTTCATTGCGAATCCACTTGACTTTTCTTCTACTTTTTCCAGAAACGGAGAGGGTGAACATTCTTGCCTCTCATCTACCCCTTTGTATGATTCATCAAATCATGAGGATGTCGACAAACATCCTGAATTTTTGGATCATGGTTGTCATGATCTCTGTAATTTTTCATTTGATCATGATGCTGATTCACTCAATGTTAATATTTCTAAGCCACTGGTCTCAGATGATATATCTATTGACGAAGTGGAAATCCCGCAGGTTGTTGAGGCACTTTAGCTTGAGCTAATGGTTATGTCATGCCCTCGCTGTCCTGAGGTTAGTTCCACTTCCGATCAGAAAATTTGTGAAACACCCAAGGCTCCTCATCATTCATCTGTATGCACAGAAGATCAGTCCAATACACAGATTTCGCTTCCTCCACCAGAATCACATGATCCCATCTCTTATGCACTAGAGGAATGATTCACAGAAAGCACACTTGCGAGTCATAAGTTGTCTCTTTTTCTCATGTTTGTTTGTCTGTCACAATCAAGAGAGTGCACATGCTTATGATTTGTACACAATGTGTCACAACAGCATGGTAAGTCCATAGATTGTTTGTCTTGTGCTTTCACTCTTTTCTTTTCTCTGGATGCATTTAAACTCGGATTGTGTTGGTCTTCATTGTTATATCTTTCATGTTTGCTGGTTCACTTGACTATGCTTCTCGTGAACCATGACTTCACCAACATGGGACAGCCAATGCGTCGGTGGCTGCACTACAAATATCGCTTCATGTGAGTAGGCCCATGCACTATTTAGCATAGGGGTAGGAGTAGTATTTACTTCTTTCTTTTCTTTGCTTTCTAGTTTTCATGTTTGTTTGCTTACTTGGTTTGGTTTTCTTGGTTGATTGCTTTTCTTACTTGTTTTTCTCTCTCTTTACTTATGCTTTTTTCTTTTTGCTTTCTTTTCTTGCTTGTACCCGTAGGTTAGCCTCTTGTGAAACCGTGTTTGGCTCTCAAGACAAGCTGGGAAAATATAAGAGGACTTGTAAAACTATCAACATCTGGTTATCTATTGTCCTCTCTCTTTATGAAGAACTTGTTGTCTTCAATCGATGTTGTCTTGATGAAAAATATGTTCTATTCAGAGTGAGTCTTGGTGAAAACACAAAGCTTGCACTGTTAACTGGTACTACATAATCTAATTGGTTCTTTTGGTTTAACCCTTGTCAACTCAGTCAAGTAGAGTAAGGTGAGGGGGAAAAACCTTAACAAGTATGTTAGAGGTATATATAACATACTTATCTAAAGGAACATACTCTCATGCTCTCAATAAGTTGGGATCCCTCTTCTGCATTTGAAATAAATAAGTGCCTATGCAAAGTTCTTTGAAAAAAAATGAAAAATGGATAAGGCGAAAGAAGAGAAAGGATTCATGCACAGAGAGATTATACAAGTAACTTGCTGGGGTACTGACCAGGATCGCTGGAAGTGGAGCGATGCCTGTGTTTCTACGTGACTTCGCTGGGGTACTGTCTAGGCCTATTGGCAGCGGAGCAACATTAGAGATGAAACTTAAACTCTGATAGTCATAATACTTGTGCACCAATATAACCCTCATCCCCAATCGAAAAAACTGAGTTGACTTGACTTGGAATGTGTGTTGACTGATGAAGAGCATGGCAGGTGCTAAATATTTCAACCAAGCTAGTGTGGAAACCACAATGATCAAAGAATCAGCTAATACTTCCGAAAGGGTTCGACTCGCTTTTCACAAAACAAGGTCCATTCAGAGAGTTGGAGTTCTACCAGTGTGTCACCAAGTGTTGTAGTGGTTACAACAACCCTCCAAAATTTTGGCTTGCATGTAAATTTCAGAGCCTACATTGGATCCTGCGATTGATCATCCTTGGTCACTTGTTGGTAAGATGATGATTTCAAGCTCCCCTCCTTGATCTTAAGAGTTGTCCGTGTTCTCATATTTATGCAACATGTGTCATCTTTGGGCATAGGAGTTGTTGTTTGTCATGCAAAGGGAATGTTGTTTTTCTTCAAGGGAAAGCATGTGCGCATGAGTGGTTATCATCACATAGAAATGTTTCACACTCACTTCACAAACTCTTGTCATGAAGGTTGTTGCATCAATAAAATGATGTCTTATGCATTATGGATGGTCTACGTTGTGTCACTAAGTGACCGTGTGTGATCACAGTCGAGTCCAAACACTGTTTAAATCTATGTCACTGATCTCACACTTAGCCATTTCCTAAGAAAACTAAGCTCATTCAGCTTCCCGAAACTTTTCACTTTGCTTCTACAAACATCAAGCTTCCTCCCTTGCCTACTGAAACCCCGCAACCTGTAGAGACCCTAGCCAACACTGCTCTCTAGAAATGTGCAAAGTAGTCAGGCAGCCAACATTTCTCTCTAGAAATTCCAAGAGCAGTCCAATTGCCCTCCATTCAGAAACTGCGCAGAGGTGTCCTCCTAGGGCCCCCATCCTGCAGCAGTGTCTTGTGCCTCAAAACTGCGCAGTGTTTTCCAAGTTGTCATGTCAGTCTTGCATGTAGAAACTATGCAGATGGGCCTCCTAGGGTCTCATCCTAACAATAGTCACTTCCCGCTAAAACACTCTGATCCATTGCCCAATGACAATAGGAAAAGTTGACATGCTGAGATCACTCCCAAGGAGTTGAGGAGAAGGACCAAGAGACCAAGTAATGGACAAAGATCAGGATCACATGAAAACTCCATCCGATGCATGATCATCTCGAGGGTAAGTACGGTAAGTAAAGAACACCTTTCAAAGTGGACCTCTTAGTTGAGTTTGCAGGACTACTTGTCATTTTCATATCATCTTTTCGTTAGTAACATCCATGTGCGCAAACACAAAAAGTCATTTTATGTGTTTCTTCTACATGTCTTGCTTCCCTTTTACTTGTTTGAGCAACTGTCGTCTTCAACATGTTGATTATTATGTCATGCTTGCGACCTCGTTCTGGTGATTTTGAAGGTTGTGTTTGAGTTGTATTCACTATGTAAGCATCTTTCGCACTCACACACGATGTTGTAAGCACTGTCGTGCAAGTGTAGTCACAATTGTCTGAAATTCTATCTAAAGTGTCACACTTGTCACTTTCACCATTAGATATTCTCGCAGTCATTCACACTGAGCATATGTTGTCTTGTTGGTTTGAGGTGTCTTGTCATCGAGTCATGTTGAGTGTGTGTTCGCAAGGTCATGTATTCATGAGTTCACTCGCTCACACACTTATCCATTTTTCTGAAATTCTATCGATCGGACCAACCTCCGTTAGCAGGACCTTCGCTGAGCTGCACTACGTAGTCTCAGCCCTCAGTGATCATGTATTGTTGCTCAGAATTGTGTAGAGCTTGAAGCTGCCTCCCAGGTAGTCTACACTGCGCAATCAACCCAACTGATTGTCACCCAAAACAGTGCAAAAGTTTCTCAACAAGTCATCTCAATCTGTGTTGCCCACAAGAAAATCTATCAAGCCTCTCACTGGTCAACATAAGAGTTTGATTGGGAAGTGACCCCAAGCTTCACTCCCAAAAAATTGTGTAGAAGCTTCCAGCATGCCCGCCTCCGCTGACTAAAGAAATTTTGCAAACATGAAGGACAGGCACTTAGTGCTTATCCCTGGACTGTCCTAAATTTTTTCCCAATTTTGTCAGCCAGCGACCTTGTCAGCCAACCTATTGCTCCTCGTGAAAACTGTGTAGTTTTCATGGGCTGTCTTCTAGCTTCCCAACACCCCATTCAACCTAGAAACTATGAAGAGATGTCCTGCAGGCCAACCTCCCAGTTCTGTGCAGTTTTGGCTAGCAAGCTCTTGTAGCCTGCGGCCAACCTCCTCGGAGGATCTGCATAGTTTTCACTGCCAATTTCCTCCTTGATGCCTGCACTGCATTCCTAGAAAATTTGCACAGATCTTCCCTCCATCTGAGCCAGATCTCGCAAACATTCACTGCTGATCCAAGACTACCCATCTTAGCTTCCCAGTGACCTCTGCACAATTTTCCTTGATAGTTTCTGGAACCTGCATCTTGACCTGAAATGTGCTCTGCATAGTTTCAGAGCCTTGTCCTCTCTCTTGGTCACCTGTACTTGAAAACGAAATATGATGCATCATGGTAGACTATGAGATTTCTGGATTTGATGTCATCTCTTTGTGAGTGATTGTTGATACAGGTACATGGATGAGACATGGCATGACAACGAATGGGATGAATAAGGAGTGCATGCTAGGAGACTTATTTGCGAATGGATGAACACACAAAGCGTACCAAGTAGCAAGTGAAGGAGGCACATGTGCATGCATGAACTATCAATCGAACATGAAGACCATCGAAGACTCCGCACACCTTGCCATGAGGAGGTGAAGCTATGATACACCAAGAGCACACTCATCACTCAGCAACACTGTGGCTTGACATGGACAACACCATCAACATGAACATACCAACACTATCGTGTCGAGTCATGTCATGAGTCATCTCGGCCACATCACTACTATGGGCCATACTGTTGTAACCAATGTAATGTAACATGGAAGTCCAAGAGACCCACATGTAAAGTTGAAGAGTCAAGTAAGTCAAATAGTCATGAGGGAAGTTGAACAATAATAAGGGTCAGTTTCAACCTTGGCTATATATACCCTTCATTTGTGCATGCAAAGGAATTTTCACCTTAGCTCCTCCCACATAGCCTTGAGAGTCTGTAGTCTTTTCTTTGAGGAGCGAGCAGTGGCTCCAACGCCCTGTTATAAGGGGTTAGTGATGTAATGGTGTACGAATGTGTCTTGGAACTTTCGCTTAATTGAAAAGCCTGTTAATAGGCCAACACATTTTCACACATGTATTGTATTCATTTGTAAGACTATTCTTTAGATGCTTTTAATGCATGTTGCTTTAACCTGTATTAAGACAGTTGAACTATTTCAATCATTCTAGTACATATGACATTGGAAATGTGTTGTAACAATTGTTGACGTTGTCTCGCCCATGTGGACTATTCCACTGAACAGTCGACAGACTCATTCTCGTAAACTTGTTATAACAACCGTTGCACTCGTGTGGACTATTCTGTTGGGTGTTGAACGTGCTATATGTTCACTTTGTGTTTGTGATTATCGCATCCGTGTGGACTACTCCGCTAGAAGCTATGCATGTCCTACTGTGTTGTGTGTTTATAATAGAGTTGGGACTATTCCCTTTTGACTTGAGACACACTCTCACCCTCTCCATCTACAGTGAAAGAACCTTGACACAAGTGACACTAAGAACTCATGAGGCACACGAACCTCGCTGTTCAAGACAAAGTAAACCACTCTCATGCACTGACAAGCAAGAGTTGAGGCAAATATTTAAGATAATGGAAATCAAGCCATCATATTGGATGGGACTCCTACACCAAACAATGTGAGGTCTAGTTGGGACTTCCTACCAGGGAGATCCCCTAAATGTTGGTGGGTCCAACAACGTCAACAAAAAGGTATAAACTTTGATGAAATTTTATCTCCTGTTGTTAAAATGACTTTGATAAGAACTATTTTAAGTCTAGTGGTAGCAGAAGATTCACATCTTGAGAAGTTAGATGAAAAGACAACCTTTCTCCATGGGGTTCTAGACAAATAAATATATATATGCATCAGCCGCAAGAGTATGAGTTCAAGGGAAAGGAGAAATTAGTGTGAAAATTGAAGAAGAGATTGTATGGCTTAAAACAGGTTTCAAGGTAGTGGTATCTAAAATTTGGCAAGTTTATGTCTGAACAAGGTTATACTAGATATCACTTTGACCATTTTGTTTATTTTAAGAGGAAAAATGATGGTAACTATATTATGTTTTTATTGTATGTAGATGACATGCTTGTTGCAGGTTCTAACATGCAGGAAATAATTGTGCTGAAAAGAAAATTAGCAAATTCATTTGCAATGAAGGATTTGGGTGTTGCAAAAAAAATCCTTGGTATGAGAATAACTAGAGATAGGAAATATCGCAAATTAACATTGTCTCAAAGTGAGTACAGAGAAAATGTGTCGGAAATATTTAATATGCAGAATGAAAAAGTAGTTTGTACACCTTTGGCTATCCATTTCAAACTATGTAAGGATATCTATTCCAAGACTCATGAAGAGATGGATTATATGTGTAAAGTTCCATATGCATCAACAGTTGGAAGCTTAATGTATGAAATGGTCTGAAAAAAGCATGATATTTCACATGTAGTGGGAGTTATAAGAAGATATATGAACAATACATGAAAAGAACGTTGGATGGCAGTGAAGTGGATTCTCAGGTATTTGAGAGGTACCGTAAATCAAGCATTATGCTTTGGTGATTCAAACATTTCTCTACAAGGACATGTTGATGAAGATATGGCAAGTGATAGAGATAACAAGAGGAGCACCATAGGGTATGTGTTTACTGTAGGTGGAAAAAATTTTAGTTGGTTTCAAAGTTGCAAAACATTATTGCACTTTCAACAATAGAAGCAGAGTATGTTGCTACTAGAGAGGCTAGTAAAGAAATGATTTGGTTACAAAGGTTTTTGGATGAGTTGGGCAAGAAGCAGGAGATGGGCAGGTCATACAGTGATAGTCAGAGTGCCATTAATATTGCAAAGAACTCAACATTTCATTCTAAAACTAAACATATATAGCTCTAGTACCATTTTATATGGTCATTGTTGGAAGATGGACAATTGAAGTTGGAAAAGATACACACTAGCTAGAATCCTGCAGACATGTTAAAAAAAGTTGTAACCAAGGATAAAATAAGATATTGCTCAGTTTAAATTTGTCTTCAAGTATGATGATGAAGACAAGAAATAGCCAAGTCCAAAGTGGAAACATTTTCCAGCAAATGAAGCAATGATGGAGTTTTTATAATCGATCTCCAAGTAGGAGATTGTTGGGTGTGGAGCTTGATTATCTTCATGATTGTTAGAGGTTTTTGTTTTAGTCATGTTAGATCCCTATTCCTATCAAGACATAAACACTACTTGTTTAATTGCTGTCAGGGGGGTCCAAAGGGGGTGAAGATGACTTTTATGAGCCCCCCACCGGCAAGGGTTCGAGGGCAGCAACCTCGAAGCTAAAAATAGATGAAAATTTTCCTTGTAAAATATTGTAATTTCATAGGCAATCCAGGTCATTCATTAGGAATATGACCTGATGGTAGAAGTTATGTTAATTTAGGGTTTTTTTCCCTAGAAGGCAACCCTTGGTTTATATGAGGGAATTATATTGCGGTTGTGTATAATTATTTCTAAGCAAGAGAGAGAGAGGAGGCTGAGTGAGAGCGAAGAGGAAATTACAACAAATCTATTGTACGTTGTATCTCTTAATTTTGATAGATAATATAAAAGGAAGGATTAGTTGTTTCTCTGTGGACATAGCCCAAATTGGGTGAGCCACTTATATCTATGACTCTCTTGTTTTATGCATTTATGTAGTTGTGTTTCCGCAATATTTTTTGTATTTCTTTGCTTGGTCAATTAATTTCTAACATGATTTTTACTCTTTTATTATTAGCTCATATGATGATAGAGTTCCATGAAGCATATCCATGGTCATATTTTCCACTTCTGACAATTCTTCAAGGGATGATACTTTGGGATTGAATATTGATGGGAGGGATCTCAAAAATTTTCGAAAAACGAAGTTTTCCTTGACTTCTTCATCAAGCCCTACAATGGTGTTAACAATATTGTATACTCAAAGAAAATACAAATAAATATCCTCATCTTCTTGCATCTTCAAACTTTAGAATTGGTCCTTGAGAGCTTACAACTTGAATTCTTTGAATTTCACATCCCCTTCATAATAATTTTGGAGCTTCTTCCATTCCTCATGGGCTAATTTACACTGCATTACTTTGACAAATTCTGAAGTTTCCAAACCAATTAAGATGGCATGTTTAGTTTGTGCATTAGATGCAGAGAGTTCCTTATTTTTTGCATATGTTGGAATAGTATAAGGGACTTTATATTCGGTCTCTACAATTTTCCAAACTTCTGCTCCCATGGAGATGATATATGCCTCCATACTTATCTTATAGAATGCATAGTTGGATCCATAAAACATGGGGGACTTACCCATTACTCTGGTCATGTAAAATTTCCCTTGAATTCAACCTTCTAGTAGTTAATTTTTCTTAAAGGTAACCTACTCTAATACCACTTGCTGGACCAATGATCACACTAAGGAGGGGGGGGGGGGGGGGGGTGAATAAATGTGAGAGAAATTTAACCATTTTCATAACTTTTCTTCAACAAATAATCATATTGCAATGAACCATATTATATTCAACATATCAACAGATAAAACAATGCATCATAACTACCATTACATCAATAACACATTAAGAAGCCATCACATCAATCCCAAAGAGACATAAGCTTTTACATGGAAACCCGTATGAGAGAAAACCACAAATTATTCTTCTTCGTATGCTTTAATTCATTACATAGATTTGTAGGCTCTGACCTACCAGAGGCACCCGCCCACAAAATATGTAAGTTGCTACTTGTGGTAGGCTACAACATGATTGAGGCACTAACCTCAAAGGGTGCAAGAAAACCCACTATAGGCTACAACCTGATTGAGGCACAATGTTTATTATGAGCAAGCTTCGACTTGATCTAGGATCTGGCCTAATTGAGGCACCAACCTCGATGATGAGAAAGCTGTGACTTGCTCTAGGCTCCAAACTAATACCAACCTCGAAGATGATCAAGCTCCAACCTGATCTAGGCTCCAATGTGATTGAGGCTCCAACCTCAGTGGAGGAACCAACCTCCTTATTCAACTCTTTGTGGACTTATTTTCAAAACCTTTCACATTGGATCCACTATCATCATCTATAGTTTTTAATCACTAAATCATAAATAAAGTTACAATATGCAACCACATCTTGTAATCACTATCACAACCCGAAACCATCGCCACTACAATCACTACCACTACAACCACCATCACGACCTACAAACATTGTCGCTGAAATTGCTACCACTATAAACATTGTCAATAATAGTCATATCAATCACTATTGCTATCTATCATATTGCTATTCATACTCTGCTCCAACTAGTTCATCAATCTAGTCACACAAACTCCTTCTCGGAAACTGTTCTTGCGACATATCCAAAACCACTACAACCTACTCATAAATCCTCAAAACCATGCAATATAGATTATGGTCATCAAATATATGTCAACAAGGATATTCATGCCTTAAGAAGCATCCACCTCTAAGCCCTAATCACCATACTTCTTCCAGAATCCAATTTGGTCCAATAATGAGCCCAAAAACCCATAAAAACCATATGGAACAATATATTAAATTAAATGTTCAACAAATTGCCTCTTTGTAACCAAGGTTCTACAAATTGCCACTTTTCAACATTGGTGCTACAAAATGTACATGATCGGCTTATTAATAGTGAGACATAATAGCAATTATATATAAATATAAAATATAAACCCAACCTGTCAACTAAAAAGGAAAAACCCATGACCTTTGGCATACAACACACATTTGTTGTGAACTCCGTTATACCATGTGACTTGTTATGTTATCCTCTCCGAGTCATTTCGATATGACAAGACTAGACTCAAGGAATGCACCCATCGATGTGATCCTATTGTATCTGTTTATGTGTCACATTTCTAACCAGTCCAACATGCAAGTTTTGAGACAATGTATATGCTTCGAAGTGGCTATGTAGGAGCCAATCCCTGTGGCTTCATTGGTAGTTGATTCACCAACCACGTAATAAATGATCCATGCTGCATACAATCAAATGCACCTTATTAAAATTGTATGTGGCTTGATTTGAATGGATCCACATTGCTTTTGTGCCCAGATCAATTCCTCATTAAACTCCTTCGTGGCTCAATTATACATTACTTCCAAGTGAAAATATGTGACCAAAAGTGGTGGCTATGAGGTTTGATCAACATTTCCACCAACGTTGTCTCCATTATATCACTACTAAACATCGTTGTATATAAATTGTCACTTTGTCAAAACTAGAGTTTGTTTTCGCCTCAAAACTTTGGCCACTACCTCAACCATTAATGTATAGCTTTTCTTTTAGTTATCACCAAACTATACTATAACACATAGGTACAATTAAATGTCATATATAGAAATCATTCAAACATATATAACCAATTATCCACCAAATTAAACACAATTAGTCATCATAGACACAAGTTGTCGCAACATATTATCCCCATATATTGCCAAACATCTGCCAGAATAAGCTCTCTGCCAAAGTTAGACTTCCGCCAAGGTTTTTTCTTTTGACCATAGACCATTTGTTCTTCTATACAGAGCTTAATCATTGATGTGATTATATTTTGAACCAAGCACTTAAAGCATGCATACACACACACACACATATATATTATGCCCAACCCTGCACATACGGTCATCTACATGACCATTGTAATGATACCATGCCATTAATATTTGATTCGAGGTTCATATGAGAATTGTAATGAGTCCATGAAATTAAAGTTTGATTCGAGGTGATCAGGTGCTTAGTATTTAGCTCAAAAATCAAAGTTCTCAGAATCGCTTGAAACCTAAACGACCATGTCTGTCTTGGCAATACAATCCCAATGCAACTCATTTCACTCAAACTTAATCTCATATGAGGAAGATATCATGTTCTGTCCACTTTTCCAAACAAAGGAATTTTTGAAAAAAAAGGTACAGTCATTGCACAGTCAGTAGTCTGTACTACTGACGTGGCAAGTGTTTGGGCAGGGTCAAAGATGGTCAATGTCTAGTAAGGACTCGCCAAGTGGCGCATTGTGGTTGGGTAATGTTGTGGTGATGTGGCTTGTTTTCATTGGATGAAGGATGAACCAATGAGGAGGGGACAAGTGGCAAGACCAGAGGCTGCCACATGTCCCTTCCCAAAGTTCAGCATTATCGGCGTGTTGTAGAAAAATTATGGGCATGTCGGCGAAGTTGAATCCGCGACCTTGCTAGTATAAATCTCATGCCTTACTGTTCTACCACAGCTTCAAGTCTTAACATTCAATGGTTGCGTATTGTATACATTATGTTAACCGTTGGAAGTTGGGGGGAGGAGGGAGCTAGCCCTGCGGGCCAGCCCCCTCCCATGTGACTATTACCACAGAACCAGCGGCCAACATAATTGTTGGCATTTACCGCTCATATGTGACCACTACAACATAACTGTTAGATTAATGGTTTGCCATAAACATGTGGTATTAGTGCTAATCACATTTAACCGAAGTTAATCCAAGTTTATCCGATAGTTAATGCGGATTTTAGTATGGTGGAAAATATGGCGGTCCCCCCAAACTCAGTTGTAACTCCAAATTTAGTGGAGTTAACTGGAGTTCCTCCAATTTTAGTGAATTTTTAATAGGAGAAATTGATTTTTCCGTAAATTTTGAAAAATTTGACCAAATTGGGATTAGGAAAAGGCTTTCCTAGATGATTTTAATGTTCTGAGCACATTGAAGAAGGTTTCTGGAGCAGTAGAGCATTGTAAACAATAATTTTTTCCATTTTGAGCTAGTACAGAGGCCCAAGCTATGGAAGCTGGACCAAGGAGATGTAGCCCAGGAGGGGTGAACTCCTTCATCAAAACACTATGTTAAGTGTTCATTTTGATGGTTTGATGTACATTTGTTTGCTATTGTTCAACACTTTACTTTCATGCTATTTTTCTCATGAATTTGACAGAAAACTTGACAAAATTTACTTGTTACATTGACAAACACCATAAAGGAAACCTATGCACATGAAGAAAATGATAAGCAATTGATTTTAATTCTAAAGTTGAAATTAGCACAAAAAAACTAACATTCAACAATAGATCAAGTTGGTATTAGAGCAAAGGTTTATTTGCTTGATTTCTTGAGTTTTGTGCAAGTAGGGTTTTAATGGTTGCAAATTTGTGATGCTTACAAGGTGAAAGTTGTAGAGAGTAGAAGGGAAACTATTGGTTGTAACTCTTGAGGTAATGCCAAGAATAAGGAGAGCCACAAGGCCACAATCTCCACCTAAATTTCCAATCCCAGTCGCACTTGAAGCACCTCAAGTTTTACCTTCAATTGAGATTGAGGAGGTATAAGTAGTACCATAAGTTGAGCTTGAATCCAAAGCCATCATGTATGGAGCAAGAGAGGCTAAAGGTATTTCAGAAGAGGAAGCATCCAAGAAATCTTTCTATGAATTAACTGACATGGTTAGAGTCCTCTATGAAGAGAGGTATACTAGAATGGTTGGAGAGAGTTCTAATTCCCCACATGGAGAAGGAATATTAGGAGATAAAAAAGATGAGAAGAAGGATTCAAAGGGTAGTGGAGGAAAGCCTCCTCCATCTCCACCACCTTCATCTTCCTCATCATCTTCATCATCCTCATCATCTCAAACAACATCATCTTCCACTTCAACCAAAAAAGCTGTTCATACTCATTCAAAATCCCCAAAGGAAAAAACTCTCTTACTCAAATTGGACATTAAGTTTGAACTTCCCATGTACAATGGTGAGGTCAATACAGAAAAGTTAGACAATTGGATTCGACAATTGGAGGTTTATTGCATAATTCAGAACCTTGAAGAAGATGACATAAAGATCCAGTTGGCTTCATTGAGGCTAGAAGGAGCAGAACTAGTTTGGTGGGAAGCAAAGACTCAAGAAGAAATGTGAATTCATGGTAATATATCCATTTCTTGGGTTGAATTTTTTTTTGCAATCAAAAGACAATTTTATCCTTTAGCCTATATGAAAAAATCCATTATGATTTGAAAAAAGTTTAGGCAACTCAAAGGCCAAACAGTTCAAGACTATACCAAGGAGTTTAGGAAGAGGGATTTGTTGTTAGGAGTAAACTTGAATTGCCAAGAGACACTATTAAAAAACATACTATCCTTATGTTCAATCCAAGCAATTTAGATGAGGTATGTGTGCAATCTATACACCTTAAAGCAAGAGGAAAGAACATTCAGGAAGAGGGTAGTAAGAAGAAGCCATTCAAGGGTAAGGAGAAAGAGAAGGGTGGAAAATGGAAGGGAAAGAAGAATGAAAGTGTGAAGAAATAAGGGGAGAAAACTATATGCCAACATTGTTCCAAAGCGGGGCATGATGAAACCCATTGTTGGAAATTACATCCCGAACTAAGGCCTAAGAAAGCAAACAATAAGGGAAAACAAAAGACAACAACTACCACACAACATGATCTTTGATTAGATTCTAGTGATGAGACCAAGATTTTAGCCATGGTCACAAAAGGAAAAGAAGCTATTGCAAGAAGTATTTCCTCACATATTCACAGCAAAACTCCAAATGAAGAATCAAGGATAGAGTTCTTCCATGTAAGGGTAATCACAAATCATACAAAGATTGATGCATTATTTGATAGTGGGTCACAATCAAACTTAATTTCAGAAGACTTGGTAAAAAAGATAAACCTTGAAACTGTACCTCATCACAAGCCATATCCCTTGGGTTGGATATTCAATAATGCAAATTTATAGGTTACAAGGAAATTCTTATTCAGGTTTGCCATTACTGAAAAATTCATTGATGAAGTTGAGTTAGATGTAGTTCCACTTGACATCTCAGGATTCATTTTTGGAAGTCCTTATTTGTATGATAGGAAAGTAGTATTTTATCACCATGAGAAAAAGTATCTATTGCACAAGGATGGAGTGGATTACATTGTGAGAGCCCTTCGCAAAAAGTTAAACATTTCTTTGGTTAATACAGGGAAAATGAAGAGATTAGTAAATGCAAGTAAAAATTTTGTGCTTCTCATGATCAAGAAAAAAAATGATATTGATTATGAATCTTTTGAAGTTTGTGATGATAAATTAAAATATGATTTTTTTGATGTGGTAAGCAAGCATGGCGAGATGTTTCAGGAACCAAAGGGGTTACCTCTTGTTGTAGTGGCTACAACTACCCTCCAAAATTTTGGCTTGCATCCAATTTCAGAACCTCCCTTGAGAGTTTCACTTGATGATTGCACGCACTCGGGTTCACTCTGTGAGATCGTGTGAGTATTCGCAACCACCTTGCTTGATCATTTCACCCAAGCTTTTGCATGTTGATGTCAATGTCATGCTTGCGACCATGTTCAGGTAATGCTCAAGGTATTTGCTTCATGTGTACATGTTGTGTTCGCTATGCAAACATCTGTCACACTCACACATGGAGTCACATACACTGTCACAAGCATTGTTGTAGTCGACCAACGATTAATCACAACTGTCACGCTTGTCACTCACACTGTCGGTCAGTCATGTTGAGCATGTGTGTCTAGATGGTTTGAGTCGTCTCATCGTCGAGTCATGTAAGTGTGTGTTTGCAGGATCACATATGCATCTTTCACTCGTTCACACACTTAGTCATTTTGCTGAAGTTCTAACGTCCGAACTCCCCTCTTACAGCCAGACCATCACCTCGCCATCGACTCGAACAACTGTCACCTAGAATAGGACAAAAGCACCAAGAAAGCCATTTCAATTTGTGCTACCCACAAGCAAATCAATCAGCCTTCATGTTGGTCAATCGAAGAGTTTGACCTGACAGCCACCCCGGGACTGACTCCCCTAAAAAATTGCGTAGAGGCTGCAGACCTTGCTCGCTCTGCTGATTGGGAAAATTGCATAGATAGGCTAGACAAACACCCAGTGCCCATCCCTGTCTCCCTTAGAAAATTGTGCATTTTTTCTCTAGACCTCTCGACAGTCAACCAACTTCTCACCAAGAAAATTGCATAGTTTTCATGAGCAAATCCTCTGCTGCCCAGCAGTCTGCTCAGCGCAGAAACTGTGCAAAGGTGATCAGTAGGCTAGCCTCCCAACACCAATGCAATTTTTCCTGCTAGAAGCTCTCGATAACGACTGATAGTTCCTGTCAGGAATTGCGCAGTTTTGGCTGCCAAGCTCCAGCAGCTGAATGCCAGTTTCCCTTAGGAATTGCGCATTTTTTGCTACCAGTGACCTAGCAGCTGACTGGCAGTTCCCTCCAGGCATTGTGCGGTTTTTGCTGTGAGTTCCCTCTAGGAATCATGTAGTTTTGGCTGCCAAGCTCCCACTACCTGCTCATTCCAGAAATTGCGTAGCTTTTGCCTGCCCAGCCTTCCTGCAACTTGGACTGTTCCTCCCAAAAAATGCACAGTTTTGTCCTCCAGCTGAGCCAGACCTCTCAGAGAGCCACTGTCAATCCGGAGTTCCCATCTTCATCACCCAATGACTCTTGTGCAGTTTTCATCAGCAGTGCCCGGAGCCTCCATCCTGCCTCGCAACCTTGTTACCTCTCCTGGTTACCTGCATCCGAAATGATCATGCATCATGGTAGACTAGGAGGTTTTTGGATTTGATGTTGTCTAGTCATGAGTGTTTGCAGATACAGGTACACAAACGAACATGGCACGACGACGGATGGGATGAACAAAGGGAGCACATGCAGAAGGACAGGTTCACCAAGAGACAAACAGACGAATAGACGATGCAAGCAAAGAGATGTGCTCGCAAAATGATGATCATGCAAAGATGTGTTTGCAGACAAATGGACGTAAAAACATGCAAGATGTGCTCACGGATGGACGGACGGACGAACATGCACCTTTCGTGAACAGACTAACCTATCAAGATTACCAACATACAAGAAAGGAGCAATGTGTGAAGGAAACATCAAGCGAACCAATGACCATCAAAGACTCCGCACACTTTTCCATGTGGAGGTGAAGCTGGGACACACCATGAGGACATCCATCACCTAGCAACATTGCATCTCGACATGCACACCAACAACAGCATGAATGTACCAGCACTATCATGTCGAGTCATGTCATGAGTAATGTCGTCCATATCTCTACTGTGGGCCATACTGTCAATAAATGTAAAGTAACATGGAAATCCAAGAGACCCACTTGTTGTATGAAGAGTCATGTAAAGTATAAAAGTCATGGAAGTCAAACAGTCATAAGGGAAGTTGAACAGCCACAAGGGTAAGTTTCACGCTTGGCTACAAATACCCCCTCATTTGTACATGAAAGGACTTTTCACCTTAGCTCCTCCCACATAGCCTTGAGAGTCTATAATCGTTTCTTTGAGGAGTAAGTAGTGGCTCCAATGCCCTGCCCATGGGGTTAGTGATGTATGGTACAATGATGTGTCTTGTAACTTTTGCTTAATTCATGTAACTTTTGTAAGACTAATCTTGAACACTTGTAATGCATGTTGCTTTAACCTGTGTTTAACAATTGAACTCATTCACTTGTTCTAATACATATCTATTAATGAAAATGTGTTGTATATGTTGTTAATGTTGTCTCACCTATGTTGGTTACCTCCCCAGACATCAGATAGAATTTTCACATAAAAATTTCTATAACAACCATTGCACTCGCGTATATTCATCCATTGAGTGTTGTACGTGTTATCTTCCCTTGTGTGTTGTTACTGCTGCATCCGTGTGGACTGTTCCTCTAGAAGCTGTGCACATCCTTTTATGTTATGTGTTCCTAAAAGAATTGGGGCTAACTCCTAACCGACTTGGAACTCACTCCCACCCTCTCCCTCTATAGTGAAAGAACCATTGACACAAGTGACATTAGAAATCATGAGGCATGCGAACCTCACTTCTCGAAGACAAAGCATACCACGCTCGTGTGCTGACAAGCAAGAGTTGAGGCAAATATTTAAGATAATGGAAACTGGACCATCATACCAGATGGGACTCCCACACCAAACGGTGTGAGGTCTAGTTGGGACTTCATACCGAGGTGATCCCCTGAATGTTGGCGGGTCCAACATCGTCAACATTTTGGGTGCTAGAAGGAGGGAAGCTAGTTGTATATGGTTGAATGTCCTCTCACACTCATTCATCAACCATCTGGTCAAGGCAGTAACTCACACCCCTTCTCACCTACGTGCGACTCTGCAGTTGGTTACTTCTCACCTCCCAGGACTAAACATGAAATTCCGTATCATCAACTTCGCTCCATCTATACCATCACTTGCCAGTTCATGAAAGCAGTTAGACTGATCCTAGGCATATAACATATTCCATACACATTAAGGAAGCCAAAAGCCACTCCCACAAGGGTTGTTGTATCATCAGTGGATGAAGCAATTCTTGCCACACTTGAAGGTTTGGCAGAAGCTCTTGAAGATGGAGAGGAACCTCCAGTCTTCTGATAAGGGGAATGAGACACCCTTGTGATCTTGGGATTAGACTCCGGTACATGAGGTGGAGGGGAAGGCAGCAGAGGAGGCGGAGGCGAAGACGAACCAACAGACTCAGCGCTGGAACCATCAGATTATGAAGGAGAGGAGGAGGAGGAAGAAGAAGAAGAAGAGATGGCTGACCAAAATATGGAATGGATGACTCAGGGACCATTGGCTATCCTCGGTGTCTTGCATAAGATGTCGAAGTCAGTGGAGAGAATGAACATCAAGTTTAACACTGAAAGCACGGTGAAGGCAGAAGACCACTTGGACAACTTCTACCTGCATCTACAGACCCTTGAGGTATGGTATGACGACGTAGCATGTAGATTGTTTCCATGTACCTTGGATGGTCGCGCAGCTGCATGGTATCACAGCCTTTTACCGAAATCCATGCAAAACTAGGGTGCATTCAAATGCATGTTCCTTCAAAAGTTTGATGATGACAAGACCCTAGCCATGCTACTCAAAGAATTGGGAAGCCTGAAGATGGAGGGAAAAGAAAAGGTAAAAGATTTCAATAAGAGGTTTACATGCATATTGAACAAATTTGCAGTAGACACCAAACCTCATGACTCCATCACTATCAATTACTACACGTCTGCATTGCCGACCAACATTGCACAGTTCCTTAAGTGAGTTGTGAAACTAACACTCTTGGAAAATTGTGAAGAGGCTATTGCTGTATGTTGTGGGGAAAAGTATCCGACTCGGAATGACCCTATCCCTACTCTAAGGGTGATAGTTCCTTAGCAACAACTGAAAGTAAAGCTTTGATATTTTTCCTTTATGAAAGTACAGAGAAGGAAGAAAAGATTGACCAACCGATGTCTTTCGCTTTTGTCGATCCTGTCTTCTCTCTTTGCCTCTTGTTCCCAGCTCCTTGCTCCCTTTGCCGGCCCAGCTACACAAAGATCCTGCAAAAACAAGAGAGGGAAACTACAAGAAACATGTACTCATAACTGATGCATGGATTAGAATGGATCAAATATACAGATAAAAACAATACATCATTGCAATACAAGTATATAGGAGAACATCAAAAGCTTTATTGATAGAAGAAAAAGGTTCTGAGAGGGTTACAACCATAAGTGGCTCCAATCCAACAGCACCTCCCCAGCAGCAAGAAATCTCCTCTTCTCCTCTATAAAAGCAATCACCCAATAGCTCTAACTGTAAACCAACAGCACTTCCTTGCTTTGCACAAAATTCCAGCCTCCTGAGCTCATAGGAGAGAGCTCAATATATAGATGAATTGAGAAAGGATGAGTCAGCTTGCAACTGATGTGTAGCTGCCTTGTGTCCTCTCTCTCTTCAGTTAATCTTTAGTTGATCTTCAGTTCTTGAGTCCACTTGGTGAACCTTGCTTCCACTTGGAGAAACAAAGCCTCTGACTCATCACAAGGCGAAATACCTGATCCAAGTGTCATTTTTGGAAGATTCCAAAGCAATGACTCACTGTGCCACTTGTCCTTTCTCGCTCAGCGCAGGTGGCCTTCATTGGTTTTGACTTTCAGTGCAGGTACAAGGAGGAGCAGTTGACATTCAGCGCAGATGCTCAGTGGAGCAGCTGACATGATCCAAAAATAGCCTGTTTTTGAGTGTTTTCAGGTGGAGAACTGATAGGAAGTGCTGTGGTTTGCTGACCTTGTTCCTCTAGGGGTAAGAACAACATGTTTAGGGACTGAGGATCCCTGTAATTATTGACATTTCATGCTCCATGCTGCGAGGCACAAAAATGTCTATAACAGTTGCCCCCTAAAGTATGAGGTCGTTTATCGGGTGAAATGCTTTATCCAGAGGGTCCGAAGTTCATTCAAGTGCTGAGAGGTGCCCTGTAATACAATACAATACAATATATTATTTTTCATTCTGTTTTCATGATCTAGCTGAGGCGGGCATTCCCATGCTCAGCTTTATAAATACATTTTGGTACATAGAACAGACGATCGTCTGATGGTAGACTGATAATTTTCTGCTGAAATTATCATCCTTTGAATAGGATGATCATCTGCCGCAATGATGTACATGGCAAATGCTTTTATATTTCCTGAATATGTATCGCAGCCCGGATGGATGAAACTAGATCCGGGGTCTTCAAACTCGTTCGATCTTCACTCTAAGTACAAGTCGATCCATGTGAGAATTTCGCTGAAGTCGAACATGGAAAGACATCGCTTGATTACCGGTCAATGATGAAAAACCGTTAACAAGCGCGAGAGGAATCACCGATAATGATAATGACCCTCAAGGTACTGCAGTACAATTCACGTGGCGTGAATAAAGGACTTGGCGTCGAACGCCACGCAAAATATTCTGGTCGAAGGTCATTGATGTATACCTGTCGCCGGAAGTGAGAAACTTGCCATTGAGGCATGCAAGCTTCAAAGTACTGATGGGGTTGTTCCTAGATCAACTTCTTGGATAATGAGCTGAAGTCGACAAGAAGCGATCCGTCAAAGGAGGGCCTTAATGAATCCCACATCAATGACACGGAACGGAGCTAATGATTTTAGTGGAGGTGAAAACAAACTGTGACATATGATTCAGGGTGGCGATCATGAATGGATGAAGGATAATGTATGGCAGTGGATGGGACACGGTTGACACTTTCAGAATGACCTCTCTTGAACATATAACGACACTGATGCGATGGATCGGTAGCATTACCCCAAAATGTGGATGGTTTGGCGAAGACCATGGTGATGAGACCGGTGAATGAAACAACCCAACCCGATGTGGTACGGAAGAAAAGTGTCATGTTCAAGAGCGACTTGCTACCATTAAGCTTTGATGTTCTCCCAATTTTTCCCCAGTCATTTCTGACCAGTACCTCTTTATTTTTGTCAAGCTTGAGGAGGATAACATATGCTTGTTCTATAACCTGCCCTTCAGGCAAGGCCATCGCTATGATTTAACGAGCTTAGCGATAGGGAAACTCGTTCTCGTCTAAAGACAAGTTTGTCGCTATTTAATCATTTTAACGAGTCTAACGACAAGGAAAACTCGGTCCTTTTCATTTTTAGAGAGTCTGAAAAGGTACAGAAAGTTAACTCCATAATTCCTTTTTCGTCATCTAATCCCTTAAGTCCGAAAAAGTATAAAACAATACAGAAGGGATGGGTGTTCGGTACTTTTAACGAGCCGAACAAGACAAGCGCTCGATCTTTTTGTGTAATAATCCCTCAGGTCCAAAAAGATTAAAGTCTAAAAGAGGGATAGCTCTTCCGGTCCCTTTAACGAGCTGGAAGGCCAGAACTCGGCAAACTTTTCATATTTTACGAGTCAGAAAAGAGCTCAAAGATGACTCGTCTTTTGAGGAACGAGTGATAAACAGGGATAGCAACTGATTCCAGGTACAAATTGGAATTTTCCAATCACGGCAGTGTCACAAGGATGGCTAGGTGAAATCACTCTTCGCAGATGTTCCTCAAAATGGGTAAACACACAAATGGAAGTGAATGATCGGCCAAATGACGGTGGAGGTGATGGTGCACAAACACGACCAAGGCTTTTATGGCTGATGAATTTACGATCTCAGAAGGTTATTTACCGGGATAGGTTCTTTTTTTAGATAAAAATGAGCTTAAACTCTGGAGGGAACATTGCTCACTGCTTTTATTTATTTTTTAACGAGCATGAAGACCGCGTTAAAACTGCTCGGATCTTGCGTTTATTTTTTAACGAGCATGAACCATGTGCTAAAACTGCTCGAAATACCAGTCATAAAATAAGAATGCCTCCTCTAAGGTTCCATTTTTTATAGAGCTTGCGCCTTACCAAAGCTATGCTCCAACTCATCCTTCCTTTATGTAAGTTCGGAAAACGGTTAATCTTAAAACCAGATAAATAAACGCCCCTAGCTTACACTCCAAAAGGTTTGCATGCCCCCAGGTATAGGATAGAATTTCGAGGCTGCCCCTCTTCTCCCCCACTTCTGCTCTTCTTTGGGTGTTCCCAGCTACTTGTCACCTTGCTAATCTAATGTTTAACGATACTAGTCTTCTCGTTATTTTAAGGGGTCTTACGCGGTACTTGTCTTCCCGTCGGCCCAACTTTTAACGAACAGCTGTTTGTGACAAGAGAAGAACACTTTTCAAAGACAAAACATTGGTGTTATTGAAGGAGGCTTGCCTCTTTCTTATTATCCGAAGACGGTTCTATTTGCTGCCGCAAATCAATCTCTTTCTTTGGCGATGTCTATCATTAGGTTACTCAAAGATGGTTACCCTATGCCACAACAATAGAATCTCTTTCTTTGGAGGCTGCCCCTACTTATCCTTCAAAACATTTGTTTTAATGGGTGAGGCTTGCTTTTCCCCAAAGATGGTTACTGCTTGTCGCAATAAGGGAATTCCTACTTGGGCATTGCCCACTTCTTTAGACAAAGGTGAATGACTCTTTTGCCAAACACATAACTTTAACAAAAGAATACTATTCCAGAACAACCCCTCTTCCATCCACGGATGGGGTACGGACTAGTCATATTCTTCTGCGGAAATTCTACCTTATACCCAGGGTTTCTTCTGCCCGAAGCAGACCAGGGTGCATGCCCCCTGGGTTCCAGTCTTTCTTTCCGAATCACTCGCACTCATCGGGAAGGAGGACTGGGGGTGGAGGCATATCTTGAGTGAACAGACCATTTAGGATTGGTATTTGACTATTTGCGATGCGAGATCCCGGAAATGAAAGTTGGTCTACGAGCTTGACCATCCTTCCTTCGTGTGGAAAACACATTACTCTAAAGAGTGAGGAGACTATCGCTCCCATGCAATAAATATAGTCACGTCCAAGGAGTAGGTTATAATCCAAGGGTCCTTGGACGACCATCACGTTCAAATTAACGGTCTTCCCTTTCAATGTAACAGGCACATTGGGGAGGATTCCTAATGGTCGACTGGTTCCTTTATCAAAACCTGAGAGATTTCTTAACTCAGGTAAAAGCGCCGGGGAACCCAGTGCTTTCCAAGCAACAGAGGAAAGGATACTCACAGACGCCCCTTCATCAATGATAGTACCAGCCATAATCATTTTATAGATCTGGACAATGATTCTGAATGGTATACTGGCTAGTAACCGGGGTCTGCCTAGTTGATTCCAATCAAAGGATACAACCAGGTTGCTTGGTGGTGGGACCGAATATACGGCCGGGTATGACCCTGATGATGTTCCTTCCTGCGATAAAGGAATGGGCGCATTGCCCTGACGCTCATCAGAGTCGGTGCTAATGAAAAGAACCTGGATGGTGTCATCCTTATTCTCTTCAGTGAGGGTGTCGCATGAAGATGACTCTTCGGCGACGGTGTCATTTGAAGATGAAACTTCTGAAGGTAGAACCGGGTCAACTGCCGTATCGACCTTTGGACTTTCGTCCGGTCTGGATTCAGTAGGTTCATTTTCAGTGACTGACGCTTCAGCCGACCACTTGAGCGGGCCAGCTGTATTTTCAACCAACGAAGGACTTGGCACGAGTTTTTTGTATCCAGGAGGAAGTTTTACCGGTGAAACCGGACGATCTTCCAAAACTCTCTTCGCTTCGTCTAAGAAGGGACAACGGTGGATGGCATGACTGCCTTCACACAACTTACAGGGGAATCTTACTCCCCCTTTTTGTCTTGATCCTTCACTTTCGCTGGTTGACGGAAAGCAATCAACCTGATTGTCAGAGGTTGATGCCCCGAATTGTGCAGACGAGGGGACCAGTCCCTTAGTATCCGGGGAATACAGGGACAATCTCTGTGGAAATGGTCTCCTCTACATATGACACATGGCGATTTAGGCCCGGTCTGTGCAGTGGGTGGGTTTTTGTCAGATGTCTTTTGCTTGCCCCCAGTCGCCTTAGGCTCCTTCTTCTTCTTTTCTTTCTTCTTCTTTTCCTTCTTCTCCTTGGGAGGCTGACTTTTGCCGGCTCTACCTTGCGAAGACGAAGGATCGGAGGAAGAACTTTTGGAAGTAGAAGGCTGGTGGGCAGCTCTAGACTGATCTAACTGTTGACTCGATTGATCAGGAACCATGGTGGCCTGAACTACATTGGTTGAGAACAGCCAAACTGGCAGGCCTATTGTCAGTCCTGGAAGCGACAATGTGGCCATATGGGGCGCACCAACTTCTCCCCAAGAGGAGAAAGGACTAGGACTTCCATCTTGTGGACTTCCTTGGTTGGGGCGTTCCATGTTCTCAACTTACAGATCAACGCGGGAATGAGAGGTGATTATGTTCCGTTTAAAATGAATTTTATAACGACGCTTTATTAGACACAACTTTGCTTTTTCATGTTTTAAGAGTCGAGAAAAAGCTAAAGATGACTCTAGTCGCCTTCGATGTATTAACGAGCCCGAAGTGACAAATGCTCGGTTGGACTTTTTCAGTTATAGAGTTTGAAAAAGGCCAAAAGAAACTGCTCTGGAGATCTAGGCAGAGGGTGTGCCAAACCTTTCGCGAAACCACAGAATACGTTTTACGGTACGGGTGGTCAATCTTCGTGAATGCTGTGTTCACTGCATCGCGATCAGTAGGGCGGCCGACACGGCTTCCTAAGGATAAAGGCTTTATTCCTATAGGGGTCTCCCAATATACTCGACGGTACGCGGGAGCACAAGTCCGTATTGATACTTATCGCTTCACCGTGGAGGAATCACCCAACCACTCAACGCTAAGATATCACGTTTAACGACGCCGGAACACGTCTCTAGCTTAGACCTCTATGTGTTTGCGTTATGTTTCAATGCGTTGTTATGTAAATTCAATTCATTTTAATGTTGATCTTGCTTAGCAGTTTGCCTTTAAGGATCACCACGAGATGTATATATACAACTTCCTAAATGCAATCTAAGATGAGAAGCAAAACTTTTCAATCTTTCAACTTTGAAAACCTTAATCTACTGAGGGAAAAGAAAGACATCAACTTTTCACACAGATCATAGAACACACACTAAATGCACTTTTTCCTAAATCAACATGCAAACTGTCAATAATGCACATGCACAATGCAGATATTTCTTTTCTTTATCCTTAATGTTGATGTAAGACAAAAAAGGAAACTGTTGTATAACTTTGAATCTAATTTCAAGCGAAAGTAAACAAGCTTGTCCAAAATCAAAAGACACCTTAAGATCGACTTGTTTAGACACTGGAAATGTATAGATTCAAACTACAAAATGAAAAACAAACAAACTCAAACAGCCATGAACAGTAATAAAACTAGCTCTTAAGATCACGACGACACTTTTACAGTTCAAGATCTAAGAGGCCACAGCTATACAGGTTTGCTTTTCACAATGGGAAACTGTAACTGAAACAAGAAATACTGAAAGAACAATCACAGTTTCATCACACAACTGAGGCGGAATAATGTCAAGGAAAGTTGGTTTACAGCAAGTACAAATGACAAGCAATCAGCAGCAAAACAACAGTGAAAACAGGGCCAAGACTCAGTAGGAAACCTCAGCAAGACACTGGCTAACTGGTCCAGCGCAGGCTCTGGTCTGTCAAACTGACTTTCAGCGCAGTTCCCGAAGGGAGTACCTGCGCTGAAATGCAGACTGCCTTTGGGCAGCCTGCACTGAGACACGAGAGTTGCGTTTACAAGGGTTTCCGGGTCATAAAAAGCTCAAAAATTCACTGTTTTTGCTGAAATAAAAAGCTATAGGTCAAGTACAAGCTAAGGGATGATCAAGAGGATGAAAAGCTATCACAAAGAGCACAAGAGTCCTTGTGGATCAGCTCTTCAAATCATAAACTTGCTCAGAAACTGAGCCAGAGCAGCTGCCCTCTACTTTGCAATTGAAGGACTCAATTGCAGTTCGATTTGGTGCTCTCCTTGTTTATGAGATGAATAGCAAGAAACACAATAAACCAACAAGATACTAGGTCCCCAGTGGAGTCACCAGTTTGTTGTGGGGAAAAGTATCCGACTCGGAATGACCCTATCCCTACTCTAAGGGTGATAGTTCCTTAGCAACAACTGAAAGTAAAGCTTTGATATTTTTCCTTTATGAAAGTACAGAGAAGGAAGAAAAGATTGACCAACCGATGTCTTTCGCTTTTGTCGATCCTGTCTTCTCTCTTTGCCTCTTGTTCCCAGCTCCTTGCTCCCTTTGCCGGCCCAGCTACACAAAGATCCTGCAAAAACAAGAGAGGGAAACTACAAGAAACATGTACTCATAACTGATGCATGGATTAGAATGGATCAAATATACAGATAAAAACAATACATCATTGCAATACAGGTATATAGGAGAACCTCAAAAGCTTTATTGATAGAAGAAAAAGGTTCTGAGAGGGTTACAACCATAAATGGCTCCAATCCAGCAGCACCTCCCCAGCAGTAAGAAATCTCCTCTTCTCCTCTATAAAAGCAATCACCCAATAGCTCTAACTGTAAACCAACAGCACTTCCTTGCTTTGCACAAAATTCCAGCCTCCTGAGCTCATAGGAGAGAGCTCAATATATAGATGAATTGAGAAAGGATGAGTCAGCTTGCAACTGATGTGTAGCTGCCTTGTGTCCTCTCTCTCTTCAGTTAATCTTTAGTTGATCTTCAGTTCTTGAGTCCACTTGGTGAACCTTGCTTCCACTTGGAGAAACAAAGCCTCTGACTCATCACAAGGCGAAATACCTGATCCAAGTGTCATTTTTGGAAGATTCCAAAGCAATGACTCACTGTGCCACTTGTCCTTTCTCGCTCAGCGCAGGTGGCCTTCATTGGTTTTGACTTTCAGTGCAGGTACAAGGAGGAGCAGTTGAAATTCAGCGCAGATGCTCAGTGGAGCAGCTGACATGATCCAAAAATAGCCTGTTTTTGAGTGTTTTCAGGTGGAGAACTGATAGGAAGTGCTGTGGTTTGCTGACCTTGTTCCTCTAGGGGTAAGAACAACATGTTTAGGGACTGAGGATCCCTGTAATTATTGACATTTCATGCTCCATGCTGTGAGGCACAAAAATGTCTATAACACTGTAGAGAAAGACTTGCGCGTGATTGGAGTCATCAAGGGTGATGAAACAACAAAGGAATCCAAAGACGCGAGAAAGAAGTCCCAAACGATGGCGAGAAAGGGTAGAGACAAGGAAGCAAATGATATTGAAACCCTCACTTACCTCATCAAGAACTTAATAACGAAAGTGTCTGAGGTTAAACAAAGGGAAACAGAAACATCTGCAAGCAACCATATGCCTAGACAACGATAGGGAAGCATCTCATCAGGCAACAACTGGTTCGCTCCAAAAACTGCGTAGATCTCTGTGTTCCACGTCGAACAATGTGCAAATCCTAAGTTATGCTCATTCCACGAAGAACATCACCCCGAGAACTCTTGTTCGGACTGGAAGCGAGTCGCAAGATCTGTATGCAGTCATACATTCGATGCGGAAAGTAGTATGCAGGAGCAGCTGGAAGACACTGATAATGATGAAGAGGTTGCACTTGATGAAGCTTCAAGTTCTGGGCATGTGGTGAATGCATATCAGTGCTTGCAAGCAATGCCAAAGATGAACACTGAGAAGGAGCGCCAAAAGAAAAATGATCATTACAATCTTAGGAGTAAAGAGGCTCCCCTTACACTTGGGAAAGCACAAGAAAATATGATACTGTTGATGAGGAAGGCTGATCCACCACTGCCCCAAAGAAGAAGACACAAAACAAGTCCAGGAAGACAGCGACAGACAAGAGTACCTCCATAAGCAGTAAACTGCAGAACACTCTTTTGGACAACATGAACATCAGTCCCACCCCAGACATCTCGCTGAGCCTACCACCTCTAGACTACAACATTGTAGATTACATGAAGAAAACTCAGGCGAACACTAGTTTGTTCGAGTTAGCTAAGATCCAGAGTCAGCGAGACATTCTGCTGCGCGCATTGGGACAGATGGCAATGGACAACACAGCCTCTACTAGCAAGGGACCAAACACACCTTCCAGATCATTTTCTGTTGTGCTCAATGTACTCCAGATGGAAGAAGAAAACTCAGGTTACCCTCCATTCCTACTATCATTTGAAATTTTTAACTACAATGTTCACAACTGCTTGGTTGATTTTGGCGTGGCTACCAACGTCATGCTGCTCTCCATTGTGAAAAAGATCAATGCACAATGGAGCAAGACATCCACGCGAATCATCCAACTTGATCAAGCATCGATACCAACCATTGGTGAACTACAAGACGTGATCATTTGACTATCTCATGATATTCGAGTCCACTAATGCATCAACATAGTTGTTGTGGACATACTAGAAGCATACAGTCTACTACTCAGCAGAGACTAGTCCAACAAGCTGGATGGATATTTTGCTACTGACTGGTCCCACACATGGCTTCCATACAAGGGAAAATGCAACTAAATTCAAGTATTGTCTGAGAGGTATATGAGGCACAATTCACTCCCCTTAACAACAAAAATTAATCGTTGGCCTTCACAGAACTCATGTTTGGCAACTGCCTCCTGGAAACAACATTGGGGTGTTATCCTACACGGCCAACTCCAACCCCACCAGACACGCAGTTGGGACTCCTTCCATGCTCCACTGATGGTAATGAAACATGTACAGTGCATTGTACCAATAGTAGCAGTAGCAGCAGCAACAGTAGTAGCAGTAGTGCAAGTGCGGCAAATGATCCATGTACAAACAAGTTGTGGGTGATGTATTTTGAAAGATCAAAGACACATGACGACTCAAGAACGGGTGTATCTTAGTTGCCCAAAACAACATAGAATGCATGATTTCAAGCCGTTTGAAGTTCGAGTGCACAAACAACATTGTTGAGTACGAATCACTCATGTTTGGCTTACAAAAGGCCATCAGCCTCAACGTGGTCACACTCAAAGTGATATTGCACCTTGCGAACAATGTTGATACTTTCAAGGACACAACAACTAATGAAGATGAACATGAGCAACCCCTGAAAGCTACAGTTGGTGGCAAGAAAGGAAACCTCATCCCCAAGGGTGTGGTTTCTCTCAACAAGCTCTATGAATTGCAAAACCTTTTTCAAGGGCCAAGAAATAGCAGAACCCATAGGTCCACCACTACGAACGAACAAAGCAACCTAGGAACCAATCACGATCTGAAGATAGCCAGTCTCGGTACAAACTACACACTGTAGTAGCAGAAAGTCTTTGACTGCTTGATCAAATAGTACCGGGATGTGTTTGTGTGGGAAAATGACAACCTGAGTACATACAACACGTGAATAATCTAACAGGGGATTCTAGGTAAAGGAGGAGCCAAGCCATTGCAGAAAAAGCTAGGTAAAACACATATGTCATTTGAACCCCTTATACAAAAAGAATTGACTAAGTTGATGGATGTTTGGATTACTTACAAGGTTCGTCACCACACATGGGTTACTAATTTAATTTCTACACGTAAGAAATCTATGGAAATCTGCTTATGCATTGATTTCAGAAACTTGAACTACTCCTGGAATAAAAACAACTACTCTATGGCATCATTCGAGCCTATGTTACACGCAGTATCTGAAGCAGTGGTGTTGTCTTCACTTAAAGGCCTTTTGGAATACCACCAGGTTCTGGTAGCGGAACTCGGCAGCCTTATACTAGTCCATGAGAATCTTGGAACACACACATGTTGTCTACAATCACTTGATGGGAGGGTTGACAACCTTCCTATCAACGGCCAAGATCTCAAGCATCGCTTCCAGTAGGTCAAGTTGCGCCCGTGCCATGTACATAGTTGGCTTACTACTTGTTGTTTTCATCTTGTTTGCCTTACTTACTATCATTGTTTTATTTTGGTTTGTTTTTCTTACTATTTTTGTTTATGTTTGTTTTATTTGCTTGATACCTTACTATTTTTGTTTCCAGAGATAAGTGCTGCCAACTATTACGTTCTGGCTTTTGAATAGAGTATGTGGTTGAGATTTGAAGAGACTTGTGACACTACAACACTTGGCCAGTCTTGCATCCGTCTTCTCTATTCTTGGTTATAATCTTCGACCGATGAATTATTGATGGAAAATATGAGCCATCTACAAGGGAAGTTTTTGCCCAACCATAAACTTGTGTCCACACTGGGAAGCCCCATGCCTGTGCTCAGTATTCTACTTTGTGTGTTGAAGCTCATCCAACTAGTAGAAATGGAGAAGGGGAAATCTAAATGAGCAAACCTATGTCAGAGGTCTTACACTCTTCTTTGAAGGAACAACCTCTTCTGCTCTCAATAATTTGGGATCCCTCTTCCACCCCAAAAATAAATAAGTACCTATGCACAGTCCTCTTGAAAAAATACAAAGGTGAAAGAAGAGAAAGGCTTCCTACGCAAAGAGGTGAAGCATGCAACTCCACTGGGGTACTGACCAGGCTCGCTGGCAGTGGAGCAATGCATGTGTTCCTATGTGACTCGACCATGGTACTGTCCAGGCCTGCTAGCAGTGGAGAAACACTAGAGATGAAAATTTATACTCTGAAAATCTTCCACTCGCAAGCTAAACTACCCTTCTCGAAATCAAAACATTGTAATCAAGTTGAACTTTTGATTGTGTTTGATTGAGTTTGCAAAAGGTTAACCATGTATGTCCTTGGGGTAAGTGGGGAAACTGAAGTAACCTACACAATGATTCAATACTCCCCGAAAGAATAAAGCCCTGTGCTAGTAATGAACCAAAACAGAGAAGTTGGAATTCTACTAGTGCGTCGCCAAGTGTTGTAGCGGCTACAACCACCCTCCAAAAGTTTGGCCTGCATCCAATTCTAGAGCCTCCCTTGCGAGTTTCACTTGATGATTGCACACAATCGTGTTCACTCCATGAGCTCATGTGGGTATTCGCACCCACATGCTTGATCATTTCACCCAAGATTTTTCATGTTGGTGTCAATGTCATGCTTGCGGCCATGTTATGGTCTTAGATATCATTTTTGGGATTCAACTGCGTTAAGTAAGTCATTCAAACGTATGACCATTTCCATGAGAGGTAGTCGTAACTGACCATTTCAAGGTCTTCGCTTGGTGTGTACATGTTGTGTTCGCTATAAAAACATCTGTCGCGCTCACACATGGAATCACATACACTGTCATGCAAGCGTTGTTGCGCTTGACCAATGATCAATTACAACTGTTGCGCTTGTCACTCACATCCTCGGTCAGTCATGTTGAGCATGTGTGTCTGGATGGTTTGAGTCATCTCGTTGTCGAGTCATGTAATTGTGTGCTTGTAGGATCACATATGCATCTTTCACTTGTTCACACACTTAGTCATTTCACTGAAGTTCTGAAGACCAGACTCCCCTCTGACAGTCGAACCATCACCCCGCCATCGACTCGATCGACTGTCACCCAGAATAGCGCAGAAGCACCAAGTAAGCCATTTCAAGCTACACTACCCGCAAGCAAATCATTCAGCCTTCATGCTGGTCAACTGGAGAGTTTGACTTGGCAGCCACCCCAAGACTGACTCCCCTCAAAAATTGCACAAAGGCTATAGACCTTGCCCACTCCTTTGACTCAGAAAATTGCGCAGACAGGATGGATAGAACCTAGTGCCCTTCCCTGTCTCCCTTAGGAAATTTTGCAGTTTTTCCATCCATACCTCCCAACAGTCGACCAACTGCTCAACAAGAAAATTGTGCAGTTTTCATGAGCAAGTCCTCTGCTGCCCAATAGTCGCTCAACTCAAAAACTATGTAGAGGTGATCAGTAGGCTAGCCTCCTAGAATTAGCACAGTTTTTCTTGCTAACAACTCCCAGCAATTAACTGACAGTTCCCCTCAAGAATTGCGCAATTTTGGCTGTTAAGCTCCAGCAGTTGACTACTAGTTCCCCTTAGGAATTACATAGCTTTTGCTGCCAGTGACCTAGCAGCTGACTGCCAATTCCCTCCATGAATTGCACAATTTTTGCTGCAATTTCCCTAAAGGAATTGTACATTTTTGGCTGCCAAGCTCCCACTGCCCGCTCGTTTCAAAAATTGTGCATATTTTGCCTGCCTAGCCTTCCTACAGCCCTAACTGTTCCTCCCAAAAACTGCACAGTTTTTTCCTCCAGCTGAGCCAGACCTCGCAGACAGTCACTGTCAATCTAGCTTGCCCATATTCATTACCTAACTCTTGCATGATTTTCATTAGCAGTGTTTGGAGCGTCCATCCCACCTTGCAACCTTGTTGCCTCTCCCCTTCACTTGCATCCGAAATGAGCATGCATCATTGTAGATTAGGAGGTTTTTGGATTTGATGTCATCTTGTCATGAGTCACTGCAAATACAGGTACAAAAATGAACATGGCATGACGACGGATAGGATGAATGAAGGGAGCACATGCAGAAGGACAGGTTCACCTATAGACAAATAGACGATGAAAGCAAAGAGATGTCCTCGTGAACTGATGATCATGAAAATATTTTTTCGCAGATGGATAGACAAGAAAACATGCAAGATGTGCTCACAAATGGATGGATGGACAAACATGTACCTTTCACGAATAGACGAACCTGTCAAGCTTACCAACATACAAGCAAGGAGAAATGTGTGAATGCAACATAAAGAAAACCAACGACCATCGAAGACTCGCATACTTTGCCATGAGGAGGTGAAGCTGGGACACACCATGAGGCCATCCATCACCCAGAAGCACTGCAGCTCGACATGCACACCAATAACAACATGAATGTACCAGCACTGTCATGTCGAGTCATGTCATCCACATCTCTACTATGGGCCATACTGTCAATCAATGTAATGTAACATGGAAGTCCAAGAGACCCCTTGTTGTATGAAGAGTCATGTAAAGTCGAAAAGTCATGGAAGTCAAACAATCATGAGGGTAATTGAACAATCATAAGGGTCAGTTTCACCCTTGGCTATAAATACCCCCTCATTTGTACATGAAAGGACTTTTCACCTCAGCTCCTCCCACATAGCATTGAGAGTCTGTAATATTTTCTTTGAGGAGTAAGTAGTATAACAATGTGTCTTGGAACTTTCACTTAATTCAGAAGCGTGCTAACCGGGTAACACGTTTTCACACCTGTATTGTAACTGTTGTAAGACTAATCTTGAACACTTGTAATGCATGTTCCTTTAACCTATTTTTAACACTTGAACTCATTCACTTGTTTTAATACATATCTGTTAATGAAAATGTGTTGTATATGCTATTAACGTTGTCTCGCCTGTGTTGGTTACCTCCCTAGATATTAGATAGACTTTTCACATAAAACTTGCTATAACAACCATTGCACTCACACAAACTCATCCATTGAGTGTTGTACATGTTATCTTCCCTTTTGTGTTGTGATTAACTATCCCACTTATGACAAAGACCTTTACACATTGGTACAAAGTGTCAAAAAATGGAAACACTACTTGATGGCGAAGGAGACCATTATCCATACTGACAATCAACCATTGCAGTACTTACAGTCACAGTAAAAGTTGCAGCAATCACGACACTTTAGATGGATGGGTTTTCTACAATAGTTTCATTTGGTTATCAAGTAAAAAAAGGGAATCTACAATAAGGTCGCTGATATGCTTTCTAGGCCTATTGTAAATTCATCTATTATACCCAAGCACAATTTTGTTTTACATGAAAGTTACATTGAGAAATATGCATATGATAATGACTTTCAAGATGTGTGAGAAAGCTTGAGGCAAGGAAACCAAATTTAAGAGTTAGATTACCATTTACATAATAGTTTGTTGTATCGCTTGGGAAAGTTGTGTATTCCACAGGGAGAAAGAAACAATATCATAAGGGAGGCGTGCACTTCATTGATTGTTGGACACTTTGGTGTAGGCAAGATAATAGCAAATCTCCAAAGGTATTTTTATTGGCCACACATGTTTGATAATGTATCTCGTTTCATTAGAGGATGTTCTTTGTGTGCAACAAGTAAGCCTAGAAATAGGAAACTAGGATTGTACACTCCACTTCCAGTACCTTCACGTCCATGGGAGATATCTCAGTGGATTTTGTAGGAGATCTTCCATTGTCAAGGAAAGGTCATGATTACTTGTATGTAGTTGTAGACAGGTTCAGCAAGATGTGTATTCTAACGCCATGTAAAAAATAAATTATATCTCAACAAACAACTCATCTTTTCTTTCAAAAATATTTAGGTTCATTTTGGTCTTCCTACTTCCATTATAAGTGACCGAGATTCTCTATTTGTTGGAAATTTTTGGTCAAATTTGTGGGAAATGATGGACACTAAGTTGAAGAAGAGTACAACCTTTCATCTGCAAATAGATGGACAAACCGAGGTGATCAACAGGACATTCATTCATCTTCTTAGGGGATATTTCAGCAAACATCCCAAGTTGTGGGATGAACAATTGCATTACATACAACATGCATACAACACGGCAAAGCATTCTTCCACAAACACATCACCATTTGAGGCATGTTTTGGGTACTTACCAAAATCGCCATTGGACTTCATATTTGAGAAATATGTTGCCATCAATGGTCATAGTGACATCGATTAGGTAAGGAAGTTAATTGAGTAAATTCAGTTGATACATCACACAGTGCAAGAACAACTTGAAAGGACTCAAAGCATCTACAAGGCAAGGCATGTAAAACACCATGTCGATCATAAATTTCAAGTTGGAGATGAATTTTTGTTATATATTAGAAAAGAGAGACTTCAAGGGGAAGGTAAAAAGATTAAGCTAATCCATTATGGTCCTTTTAAAATTCCGGAAAAGATTGGGAACAATGCATTTAAGCAAATTTGCCTCCTTATATGCAAATATACTATGTTTTTAATGTTTGTAATTTGATATTATTTTAGCCTCCTTTGATTGATGATCAAGGACATCATGTTCAATTGCCATCAATAGATGATTTCTCACTAGAATAGTTTAATGAACTTCAGTGAGATCTCATACTTGGTAGATTAACTAGAACTTCGAAGAGAGGGAATGTCGAATACCTTTGAGTGGGACTGAAGGGACAAAATCCTTCTAAGGCCCAATGGTTGTAGATTGAGAAGGTGAGGGAGTTGTACCCTCACCTACTGAACAATTGATAGTATCTTTTGGAGTCCAAAAGGCTTCCAGTGGGGAGGAATGATCAAGTGCTCAATATTTAGCTCAAAAATAAAAGTTCTCAGAATCGCTCGAATCCTAAACGACCGCATCCATCTCGACAATACAATCCCAACGTAACTCATTTCACTCAAAACTGAGCTCTTATGAGGAACATATCACATTTTGTCCGCTTTTCCAAAGAGAGGAATTTTTGAAAAAAAAGGTACAGTCACTGCACATTCGGCAATCCGTACTTCTGATGTGGTAGGTGACTAGGCAGGGTCAAAGATGGTCAATGTTCAGTAAGGACTCACCAAGTGGCATGTTGTGGTTTGGTAATGGTGTGGTGATCTGGCTTGTTTTCATTGGATGAAGGATGTACCAATGAGGAGGGGACAAGTGGCAAGCCTAGAGGCCGTCACATGTCCCTCCCCAAAGGTCGACATTATCGGCGCACTGCATTAAAATTATGGGCAGGTCGGCAGAGTCGAACCCACAACCTCACCCATATAAACCTCATGCCTAACCGTTCTACCGCAGCTTCAAATCTTAACATTCAATGGTCATGTATTGTATACATTATGTTGACTGTTGGCGGTTGGGGGGAGGAGGGATCCAGCCCCATGGGCCAGCCCCCTCCCATGTGACCATTACCACAGAAGCAATGGCCAACGTAAAACCATAATGGCCAACATAACCGTTGGCATTTACGGCTCATACGTGACCACTACAACATAACCACCAGACCAACATTTACCATAAATACGCAGTATTAGCACTAATCATGTTTAACCGAAATTAATCCAAGTTTATCTGATAGTTGATGTGGAGTTTAGTATGGTGGAAAATTTTGCGGTCCCCCCAAACTTGACGATAACTCTAGATTTAGTGGAGTTAACTAGAGTTCCTCCAGTTTTATTGGAGTTTTACTAGGAGAAATTGATTTTTCCACAACTTTTGCAAAATTTGACCAAACTGGGATCAAGAAAATGCATTCCTAGGTGATTTTGATGTTTTGAGCACATTGAAGTAGGTTTCAGGAGTAGTAGAGCATTGTAAACAACACTTTTTCCATTTTGAGATAATACAGAGGCCCAAGCCATGGAAGATGGACCAAGGAGATGTAGCCCAAGAGGGGTGAACTACTTCATCAAAACACTATGTTAAGTGCTCATTTTGATCGTTTACTGTACATTTGTTTGTTGTTGTTTAGCACTTTACTTTCATGCTATTTTTCTCATGAATTTGACATAAAACTTGACAAAATTTACCTGTTACATTCATAAACACCAGAAAGGAAACCTATGCAAATGAGGCAAATGATGAACAATTGTTTTTAATTCTGAAGTTGAAATTAGCACAGAAAAACTAACACTCAACAACAGATAAAGAGGTTCCGTATGACCATTTCATATGATTGAGTCCTCAAGGGTCTCTGATCATCTTCATGATGATATCAACATGATGTCATCATGCCACGTGGTAGCCCATGAGGGGTGCCATATGTCACCCACATTTGGACTTATCACCAATAAAAAACTTCCAATTGTTCCTACCATGTGGTAACCCTTGGTGGTGCCATGTCATTGTGATGACATCATCTACTAATGTTTCATGTTGAATATGTTTTTGGTGTCATCTCATTTGGGTTATCATGATGCGCCATGTGTCAATGCATAGATAGACCATGGTGGTAGTGGTTGACTATGCAGGTTGGCACATGTCATCATTCTATTGCATCAATGAGACGTGTTCAATACCATGCAACCCTTAACATCATCCACCATCCACTTTCTCATTTGGTTCCTGAAGTCATCCGATCAGTGAAAATGTGCACACTCTTTAATAGGTTAAAGGTCATGCAAGTTATACTGAGATCTGTAGTTGACTTGATCAATGAAGCATGGATGCGCCCAAAAGGTGCAGATTCTTTAACATATCAATAATTTGGGTTTTTGTCCTATAGTTTGGGCCTCCATCTAATGTTTATTTTCAAATGGTCATAACTTCTCATCCAAGAGGAGTTTTTAAGAGCAAGTTATATTTTTGGAATGGTATCAATGAGGCCTACACAATAATTCCATTTATAGGATCATTAGGGGTGCTATACATACATCAAAAACTCAAACAACTTCAATATTCCTTGGACCTCACCTGAAAAGGGTATGCAAGGTGTCCATCTGTCATACTACTTCTTTGAACCCATGAATGATATTGTTGTTGTCTCGAACAACCCTTTGACATCAATGCCACCCTGTTGTCATCAATGACAACATAATGTGCAATAATTGGATGTTAATAAGTTACTAATAACTGTAAAAATTATATATTGGTTACATTTTTATTATTGTGAACCTTTACATTTCCCAAATTTGGTCTGAAAATGGGACTTTATTCATATATAATAAAATGGGTTTATGATTTTATTTCATTATCCAGTATTGTAAAATGTTATATTTCTAAAAAATGTGGATAATCTACATTGCTAATGATAACAAAGGTGTAATCCATTAGATAATGCATTAATGAAATCATTATATCATAATGTTATAATTTAAATATAAAAATCAATATTATTATAAAAAATATTTTATTTTGATATAATTATTTTAAAATTTGTGAAAAAAAAGGTAATTAAAATACATACATATTGGTGCATTGCATTCTTTTGAATTCACTAAATGGCATGTGTATAAAAATAGAAATAGTTGCATGTTAATGATACATATGCACTTCTTAGTAGCAAAGAATGGCAATGACACCTCACATCAAAATGTTTGCAATTTCATGTCACTCTAGTGCACATGGTAATATAGGCACTAGTGTTACTATTTGTAAATTACAAAGCTTAATATGCCCTATGTCATATTTAGGTGTATGAGCACCAGGAATTTTAAAAGAAAAAAATATTGGTCAATGCATAAAGATTGCCCTAGCACTGGTGTGCCATAAAACAAAATGTATGGCCTAGTGCATAACAATTATAGTAGCATGAGTGCATCATTAAGAAAAACAATAGTGACAATGCATACCAATTATATGAACATCCAAGGCTTTTACTTTTCTTTACGCGTCAGACTTTGTTAACTACAAACTCACTAGTGCATGTGGTTAGAATGAGCATGTTGTAGCGGCTACAACCACCCTCCAAAATTTTTCCTTAGCCTGTTTTGGAGCCTCCCTACCAACCTTTCACAACACTTTGTCTTGCTTCATCAAGTACACAAGCTTCATTGTTTTTCATGCACAAAGGCATCCTGTCGATCACAGCTTGATCCACTTCCTTCACAAGTTGTCCACCTGGACTTGGTCTAGCTGCAGGTTGAGCAGCTTCCCCAAGAAAATTGTGTATTTCTGAAGGGAAATTAGCCTTCCCTCCAGAAATTGCTCAATTCTATCTGGCAGCCTGCTGGGCTCTAGAATTGCACTATTCTACCAGCCAACACTTCCAGCAAAAATTGCGCAAATTTCCCAGCATGGCTACTCAACCCAGAATTTTCACAAATCTGGGTAGCAGTCAACTTCTCTGCTCAGAAATTGCACAAACCTCCTGGGAATTCATCCTAGCTCCCATCCGGAAATGCACATTTTTAACAAACAGTTGAGTAGCTACATGAATGAGCAGTCTGGTTGACCAATTCCATCTGGGACCAAGGAAGCTTGACTTGCATGCATGCATGAATCTTTCTTCCTAGAATAGAAAAAGGCAACATGAAAAAGGCATCCCATGATTCAGGGAGCTATTTTTAGTAGCCGGGGGTTACATGGAAAGTTGTTTTAGAAGTTTCCCTCCAAGTGTCGCTTTTTCCTAGATCTGTGGCATGCACGTCATGAGCCCAAAATTATTTATTCAACGCATCAGAGCTCATTCTTTCATATCGATCTTGGAGCTCTAACATCCCACAGCACATCCATGACTCTTCGACACATCCAGCTCAGCTATTCACGGGTAAGTGGCCTCAACTTTTCTTTTTCAGCATTTTTGTCGCTTTTTGTGTATTCACTTGTGTGAGTGTTGTTTGCTTGATTTCTTTGAATGCTTTCTATCATTTACATGTATAATAGCTTTTCCTAGCTCTGTTTCATTTTTCATTTCTATCTCACTATTGTCGCATGCATGAAATTGTTTTGCACGAACGTTCACCGAATCGACGAATCGCTTCACCCACATGCATGTTGATCTGTTTGCTAAATCTTTCATTCATGTTTTGCATGCACTGTTAATCACTTCTTCTATCACTTAGTCTCGCCATGCATTCACTGTCTTATTTGCTTTCAGTTGCCCATCGGCAAGTTCAGAAAACCTTGTCCTAGACTTTGCCTCACTGAGACTGTATTGCACAATATGGGGAAGGAAGGATCTTCCTTCCTCTCCAGAAATGTGAATTTTTAACCAAAATTGGCCTCCATGACTATTTTGCACATTTCTGGAGGACAATGATTGTTGGCCTAGGAAATTACGCAAATTAGTCCCTGGGCCTACAGTCCTTCCAAGCTGGAATTGCACATTGCATAATCCCAGTAGCCAGCAGCCAGTCTAGATTGCACATTCCACAGATCTAGCAGCCAATCCTGCCTCCTAGACAGCCCAGACTTCCTTTTGCATAGTTCTGGCAGCTAGTCACCCAGCCTCCTAGAAGAAATTGCACAATATTGCTCATCAGTTTCCCAGGTATGTGCTGTCTCATTCCCCAGAATTTTCTTTGTTTTCGCTGATAGATTTCTTGCCATGCATGTTCTTGTCTCCAGATCTTTCAGGTGTTCATATGTCTCAATGGCTTCCAAGAGAATAAGATCTCGGGACATTGATGGAAATGCAGCTGGAGTAGCAGCTGAGAAAATTTCCTCTAGTCTGCCGATCTATGAAGATATAAAGTTGTATCTAGACAAGGACATCAAACTGAAGTGGCAAGAAGTCAATGAAACATTTGCAGGCACTTTTGGGGAACACCTCGAAGACCGTTAGGTGTACGTGAACATTCACAAGTCTGGATTGTACTAGATTGCATGCAGATATCCTGTGTTCCCATGCGCGGACATGATACACTGGATCGTCTCTCACACTGATCCCGAGACGATGATCTTGAGCAGTGTCAGTGGGACGAAGCTTTCGACCTTCTAGGAACATGATTATGATGAGATGTATCAAATGTCAAAGCCTGTGACTGTCATGCAGACTCAATTCAACTTACCCAACAAGAGTGCTAACTCCAGAGACATTCTGAAGGATTGGGTAAAGGAGCCAACTCACTTCAGGATGACTCCCAACTATGTCTACAAGACAAAGATACTGAGGAAGATGTACCAATACTTGATCATATTTGCTTGTCGACGATATGGCCAAGAAAACAATGAAACCTTCCCACAAAGTTGGGTGGTTGCATTGGACCAAGTGGCTAAAGAAGGAAAACCATGTAACTAGTCTGACATATTGGCTCATAAGCTGAAGGAGCAAGTAACGAAGGCTCGACAGTCACCTGGAGGTATGCATGCAGAGATTTATGTGTATGCCTACATCCTAGATGCAGTATGTGCTCGACATGAGTTCCTAGGCTTAGAGTGGGCATGGTCAACGGTGGAGACTATTGTGAACACATATTTCAAGTTGTTGTCCAAATGCAGCTTCAAAGGAGTAATCACACAACTCTTCGATCATTTTGTTGTCCCTTTGTACAAGATGATATTCAAACAAGATCCACCTTGCATGTCAAAGGAAGCAATGGAGGCATTGATAGGTATTGCAGATTGGTATGCCTTACCATCCAACACTTTCAATTGAATGTTCAATGTGGAGAAGCCTTCACATGTTCTAACAAAGTCTGCCTTGGATGTACTCGTCATGCAGGGAGTAGCCTATCACATCTCGGTAGGATTGACAGCTAGACTGCAGTGAAAGAAGAAGGCACCTTGGTGCACTCTTCCATTGAGGATTGGGTTATATGAGATCCGAAGTATCAAGCAAGCAGATGTCAAAGTAGAATTAATGAAGAAATGCTCGCTTGACCTCTGAAGCTACAATACGTATGACCCACATTGGATTGTGAAGGATCATTGCACGAGATTTTAGCTCAATTAGATCTACGGGTCATTTCATTGGGCTAAGGAGGATCCATGGAGATATTTCTACAATTTCTCTAGACCCAATGAACCGGTCGGATTCATTTTGGAGTGGTTAGAAAAGCAATGAGAAGCAGCATCACTGAGAGCACCAGTAGTTGTAGTAGTAGCAGTAGTGGCAGCAGAGCCAAGCATACCAGTGCGCAACAAAGGGAAGAGGAAGATTGTCGATCACATGGAGGAGGTGAAAAGCTGCAAGTTTCAAGCATATCCACTTGTAGATAAAGAAACTATGTCTATAGAGGCAAAGAGGCAACAATGTGATAAGGGAATCGTGCCTAGGAAGAAGGATAAGAAGAGAATGGAAGAAGCAGAAAAGGAGTTGCATGATCTGAGAGAGCAACTTCGAAAGGAGAAAGAGCTACATAAATAGGAGAGGGAAGTGTAGCAACAACCGATACAACAGGGGGCGCAACATGTGTAAATAGACGAAGCAATGCCCATACAAGTAGTTGACTCATCTGAACAACTAGCATCAGGCGAACAGGGTGAACCATCGCAGGGGCAATACTTTGCTCATGAGATAGAACATGCACTTCAACAGTTGGATGCAGACATGGAGCAGCAGGAGTTGGAATAGGACATCGACCTCGTGCCTCACCACAAAGAGTCGACTCACCCGCTTCAATGCACCCAGAAGAAGAGAAAGTTTGGGATGACCAAGGAGGCACTAAGATCCTTGGTGATCAGCCGAAAGAAGAGATGCACAACATCTCGTTTGATGAATCCCAACATAGAGTTGTGCCACGAAAAATTTTAGGGGCGAATGTTCGCCCTTTGGTGAAATTAAGGGGTTTTAAATTTTTAGTGGGCGAATATTTTGTATCATAGTACATTTTTACAAATAGCCTCAAATAGCCCACCTTATTTTAAGGGAGAGGGTAAAAAAGGTAAATTTAGCCCTTGAAATTGGGAGTTACAACCTTCCACTCGCCCTAATTTTCAAGAATAGGTTTTATTTAAGTGAATCCTATGGGCCAAATACCATATTTATAAAAGAGGTATGGTAAATTAATAAAAATATAAATAAATGAGAGGTATGGTAAATAAATAAAACATTTTTTATATTTACTCCATAAGTCACTTTATATACATGCAAGGGTGTAAACAAATAAAAATATAAATAAAGTGGAGGTATGGTAAATAAATAAAAATATAAATAAACTAGACGTATGGTAAATAAATAAAACCTCTTTTTATATTTGGTCCATAAACCTCTTTCTATTTATGAAGGCTCAAAAAAGAGGTTTTATTTAAGTGAATCTTATGGGCCAAATACCATATTTGTAAAAGAGGTATGGTAAATTAATAAAAATATAAATAAACGAGAGGTATTTTAAACAAATAAAACAATTTTTTATATTTACTCAATAAGTCACCTTATATTTACGAACACTCAAAAAATGTGTTATATTTAGGTGAAACCTATGGGCAAAATACTATGGGCTAGATTATTATTAATACCATGCAAAAAAACATCATTAACCTTAATAAAAATAAAAATGGCACATGGTATTGAACCATGGTATTCACGTGGAATGTGGCCTATTTAAATGAGGGAATTAAACCAGTATAGATCCATCTTTACTCTGGATCTACTAAGCCCCAAGAGGGATCATATATCGTGATATGCAAACTAGCATAAAGTGAAAAAATATTTGATCCCTCTCAGGGCTTGGTGGATCAAGAGTAAAAATAGATGTTTTAATTTAATGTATGTTAAACATTTTAACTTGGTTAAAATAAAAAATAAAATAAAAATCAATTATTAATTTTTATAAATTACTAATAGTAAATTTTAAGCTCCAGGTTTATGATAACCCATGGTATTGACCCATGGTAATACCATGGTATTCATGTGAGCATAGACTATTTAAAGGGGAAATTCTATCATCTTAGATCCATCTTAATTCTAGGTCTACCAAGTGCTCAGAGGGATAAATATATTTCATCCCCCTAAGAGTGGTAGATGTGGAGTTAAGATGGATATAGGTTGGTTTTTATGATAATGAAGATATTAAACAGACTTAGGAAATTATATTGTAAGAACATCTTAAGGTGAATGGTTAAAGCTACATTTAGTCACTTCACAAAATTTAGTAAAAAATACCAATATCTCCATTAATATTAGTTTTTAACTTTTTCTAATTTAACAAAAAAAATTCAAAACAATGAAACCTTATCACTCTTTCCCCATCACCCTCGCAGAAGATTTCTCACCATTTTTCAAACATTCTCAATATGATATCTTCATGAAAAAGTTTAGGTACTAATGTTGGATTAGTTGTTTGAAAAATAAGCTGGTTTGTACAACCTTTCATCTTCTGTGCTATTCTTAGTTTGTCCTAATGATCTGTAGGGGTTGGAGCCATTGCACCATATTTTCCTAAAAGGTGGAGATTTTTCACAAGGAAATTAATCTACATGTTACAACGCTATTAAAAAATGCGATACCTATGAGGGTAGTGAATTATGCTAATAAACAATTTGGATTGGGAGAGACGTAATTTAATCTTATTATTTAATTGAAGATTTCCAGTTAAAATAATAATAAATCTACATTTATATATTCATATATTGATTGGAAGGATTCTCACAATGGTCACTTCTTTCAATTAGATCCCCTTCAAGCCTTTGGGATACCTAATACTTTCTTGTATAATATAGTTGGGGCTTGCTACTTGTTGGCGTGTTGGGGTAAACAAACTTGATGTGTTTTTTTTTTTTTTATCTCGTAGTTGGAGTCTATGGAATAAGAAAGAAATTTGATAACTTGAAAAAAGTGGTAGCTTGACAAAAGTTGTAGAGAAAATATTAATCTCTCCTCCCTTGACAGAACTCGTTGTCAATATCAACACCTACAAGAACTTTGTTGTGGAATATTATAAAAACTAATAGAAGGATATGAAAGAGTGTATTGTAAGAACCTTGACAAACATGGTCACTGAAACTTGGAACATTGTTTGTAGGAAGAGAAAATGATGTTTCTTTTTTCCAAACATGTATGTTAGTATATTACAGTTTAATGAATATGTTTTCTTATTATCATATATGGTTTCATACTTTAACAAAACATTCGTCAAGACTTCACAATGTTTTATTATTCAGTAAAAGATTTGCCAAGATCTTACAAGATTTTATAATTCAGTGAAAGATTCTCCATCATTGTACAAGATAATATAATCTGGTGAGAGATTCGCCAAAAAAAATATATATACATATTATATTATTGATAAAATCGCCTCCCATTTTTCCTATGTATCATGGGGATTAGCCCATTTATTATACATATAAATTTAGGGTGGTTGTTAAAATTTTCCCTGAGTTGTGCAGTCTCGCAGAGTGTCAACTTTGGAGGATCAGACATCCCCTGCGCAAGTTGAAGAACGCGTGATCTTGACTAATGTGCATCCAACTACTTTGGTTGATGCAACTAGAGTATATGCGAAGCCACTAGCTTAAATGTTCATTTTCTTATAGTTGAGAATGAGCGAATGTCAAAGGAACTATAGGTGGCCAAGCAAGGAGGAGACTTGGTGATAATGTCCACCCGAGCTGAACTAAAGAAGGAAATACTAGATGAAGTATTGTCCCTTGACACAGTTATGCAAGCATTGTACTCCAAGTTTGGTACCGTGCATAAGGCGGTCGTCCATCTCAACAGATGGCAGCAATGATGTGGTAGGAGAGCACGCATCTTGACGAACATACATGCTGCTATTGATGACATGCAAACATGGATGATGAAGTACAAGGGAGCCCCACTTCACTTGCCAAAGATGATAAGGCCAAATGTGATTGAACTAAAACACGTATCCAGAGTCAGATTCGAAACTATGAGGACCTCCCGCAACTCATCACTAGCATACAGGCTTCCCATGCACGGGTATTTAAGGGCATGGATGTTGTGCTGCACACACATGTGATCCCATCACTTAGGACTCTCACCCAGGTGAAGACCAAGAAGCAGGTCTGACTAGAGCTTGACTCGTACTTTGATGAGTTGATGCACATCGACACTAGCCCAGACTTGCCTATCAGTGCAGACATCATGCACAAGTATATTGCTAGTCTAGCCACATTGAAGACAATGATGTGCATTCTTTCAGACGAGTTGGACAGAGGAGCCCAAGTAGTGTACCCAGATGCTATGGAGGTGAAGGTCAAGTTTTAGACAGATGTCACTATGGAACACATGGACACTATTAGAGAATACAGAGCTTGGAATCAATATGTTACTGTTGATCAACATGAGGATGCTGAGAAGTTGGACTTCTATAGTTGTCTAAGTCAGAGTGATGTCTAGTTTGGCTTTCTCGAGCCATTGTATTCATATGGATACATGTGCATTGTAATGTTGAGTCATGTCAAGTGTAAGTGAAGTGTCAATAGTGAATGTAACAGTCATAGAGTAGGTGAATAGTCATGAGGGTAGTTGAACAATCACAAAGGGGAATGTCAAGGGCCACCCCACCCTTTGCTATAAATAGTCCCTCATAACTCGTTGTATAGGCTTTTGGTCAGCCAAGATTTTGATAAGACTATCTTGAAGAAAGCTTGGACAATATTGTAACATGCCTTGGCTTCTCCATTGCACAGAGCTAGTTCATCTCTTTAGAGGAGTAGGTAGATGTGGCTGTAATGCTTCACTGTTGGGGCTAGCAGGTTTACATGGATGTATTGTATGATTTGGACTTACACTTATTTATATAATAAGAGCCAAAACATTTTCATGCATATGTTGTTATTGTAGTTGGACTGCTCCGATTGCTTAGAAATATATGTTGTTTAACTTACGTATTTGTGTATGAACTGCTTCATATGCAATAATATGAATCTTGTTGTAGATGTGCTGTTGGTTTAACCATCACTTTGGATTATCAACTAATCTTCTTTCCATCTTGTGATGCATCTTCTCTTGTGTGTTTCCTTCTCAGCTGAGTACTACTACAGGTTTCTAAGGGGTGCACTCATCTCACCCCCCATGTGTTAGAACCCCTCATTCACCTTCCTTGACTCACTGCAATGGTCACATCCTTGCTACTGATAGAGTTATCTTACTTGCCTCTGTGTGACATCGCGGTCAAGGCATTACCTTACGACCCACTGCTGGGACTCCTACACCAAACGGTCCGAGGTCTAATTAGGAATTCTTACTGGGGAGATCCCCTTGACATGTTGGCAAGTCCAACACTATCAACATTTTGGCACTAGAAGGAGGGCTAGATGACAAGACGTGTCCTCTCATACAGTTTTGAACCTCTGTATACCTTTCATGGATTATTGCACTCTTCTCCCCCGCGATGTTTTTTGTATCGTGAAGATGTCTCCATCATGGGGGAGTTTTTCGATCTCTTGTCCACTTTCACGTATAATGGTGAAGGTGAAGTGGCCTGGCCTGAGTACTTACATGTATTTCTTTCAATGCTTCATGAGGAAGATGGGTGTTTTGACAAACAGGCTAGCTTGTTTCTTGCACACACACTTTGTGAATCTCCATGTAAATGGTTGCTCAGCCTATCAGTTGACAGTGTGCACTCACTTGAGCACTTCTATGATCATATTGAAGACACTTTCTATCATTTTGATCTAGATCATCTTGATTGAAAACTGTTACAGCAAGAGAAGGCTCCACATGAATCAGTTATCATTTTTGGCAGCACTTCCGTGAATTGCAGTTTCAAGCTCCGAGGAGCCAAATGAAATTTGCTTATCTTTAGGAGTGGTTCGAGTATTGCCTTAAGAAATCTGCATGTCCTAAGAAGAAGCTTTAGATCAAGCCTCACTCAACATTATTTACTGATGGAGCTATGCAATCTCATGTGGATGCGGTCACTGTCTCCACTGACTATCCATCTTCCTCTCATTCAATAGCTCCACCACTGCCTAGTGATGTTAAAGATCATGCTCACACAACTGTTCAGTTTTCACATTCTCCCAACATCACTTCACTCAACTTTCATGCAGATTTGGTTGTGAGTCCTTCGAGTTCTCATATGCATTCTGTTCTATGACCTCCGTCTTCACACTCGGTTTTTCCTCTGGATGATGTTGTCTTGTGTTTGTCCATTCTGGACTCTTCACTTGTCCTGAACGAGGAACAACCCATTGACGGAGTTGGTGTTGCACAACCAACATGACCTGTCATTCATGAAGAGTATGAGTGGGAGCTTGAGCATCAACACTCAATGAAGGATGACTCCCTTCCATCCGAGCCCCCTCCTTCTTTCTTGACCTCTTTGGTGAACCTGCGATCCATGATTTTTCATGTGTGTCTTCATCCACATATGCACCCATTTTTTATCACTCGCAGGACTGACTGGATGCTGTTCCATTATTCAACAATGGAGAAGATAAGATATTCATTAAAAATCCACTTGATATTTCATATGTCTTTCCTTGAAACACAGAGGATGAGTTTGTTCACTTTTTATCTACTCCTCTGTTTGATTCATCCGATCATGAGGATGTTGAAGAATTTATTGATTTTTCTGATCACGGCAGTCATGATCCATTTGTTTCTATATTTAATCACGATCATGACTCTATCACAGTTGACCTTTTGAAGCCACTGGTTTATGATGATCTACTTGATGATGAATTTGAAACACCCAAGACTGTCGAGGCACTTCATCCCAAGATGATGGTTATGTCAGGTCCTCACTCTCTTGGGGTTAGTCTCACTTCCAGTCATGAAACTGTTCAATCACCCAAGGCTCCTCATCACTCATTTGTATACATTGAAGATCCATCTCACACAGAGATCACATCTCCTCCACTTGAACCGCAAGATCCCATCGCTCATGCATTGGAGGAATCTTACATTGCCAGCACACGTGCACGACGCAAGTTATATTTGTTTCTTTCGTTTGCTTTCATGTCTCAGTCAAGAGTGTGCTTATGCTTCAAATTTTCACGTAGTGTCACACAACACCATGATAAGTCCACAGACTGTTTGTCATGCACTTGCACTCACTTATGTCATGTGGGCACTGTTAGAAATGAAGTGTGGTTGTCTTCATTTTTATATCTTTCTTTCTTGCTGGTTCACACAACTGGGTTGCTCGTAGACCAAGCCTTCACCAACATGGTCTACCAACGCATAGTGGCTGCATTGGAAATATCACTTCACATGATCAGGCCCATGCACCATTAGTGTAGAAGTAGGAGTAGTGTTTTCTTTCAGTTAGACTGCTTGCATGCTTGTTTTCTTATTCGCTTTGTTTGCTTGTTTGTTTGCTTGCGTGTTTGCTTACTTTATTTTCTTTCACATTTTCTTCTGCCTTTTCTTTTCTTTGATGTTTGTTAGTTCGTTTGTTTCGTTCGTAGGTTAGTTTTGCATGAAAACATGTACGACTCTTGAAACGAGATGGGTGAAGTTTAAGAGGGCTTGTACAACTATCACTGCTTGGTTATCTATCATCTTGCCTCTGTATGAAGAGCTTTTTACTTTCATTCGGTGATACGTCAAAGAAAAATAAGTACTATTCGAAGTGAGCCTTGGTAAAAACACAATGTTTACGTGCTAACTAGTGTCACCTTCTCTAGTCAGTTATTTTTGGGTTAACCCTTGTCAGCTCAGTCAAGTAGAGTAAGGTGAGGGGGAAAACCTTAACAGGAACATCAGAGATACATAAACTAATTCTCTGCTGGAACAACCTCTTTTTCTCTCAATAAGTCAGGATCCCTCTTCCACCTTTGAAATGAATACGTGCTATGCACAATTGAAAAAATGAAAAATGAAAAAATGAAAAGTCAAAAAAATTCAAAATGAAAAAATGAATAAGCCAAAAGAAGAGAAATGATTCCTGCGTAGGGAGGTGATGAAAGTAAATCCATCGGGGTATTGACCAGGATCGCTAGCAGTGGAGCCATTCTTGTGTTCCTATGTGACTCCACCGGGGTACTGTCCAGGCCTGCTGGTAGTGGAGAAACACTAGAGATGAAACTAAGACTCTGACGACTATACTGCTTATGCACCTATATACCCCTCAACCCCAATTGAAACAATTTCCTTGGCTTGGAATGTGTGTGAATCGACCAAGAGCTTGGTAGATGCTACATCTTACAATCAAGCTAGTGTGAAACCAAGATGATCTGAGAACTAAACAATACTTCCGGAGGTGTTAGACTTGTTTTTCATGAAGAAGGTCCATCCAAAGAGTTGGAGTTCTACCAGTGTGTTGCCAAGTGTTGTAGCGGCTACAACCACCCTCCAAAATTTTTCCTTAACCCATTTTAGAGCCTCCCTACCAACCTTTCTCAACACTTTGTCTTGCTTCGTCAAGTACACAAGCTTCAATGTTTTTCATGCACAAAGGGAGTCTGTTGATCACAGCTTGATCCACTTCCTTCAAAGGCTGTCCACCTAGACTTGGTCCAGCTGCAGGCTAAGTAGCTTCCCCAAGAAAATTGTGCATTTAAGGAGAGCAACCAACCTTCCCTCTAGAAATTGTGAATTGTGTCTAACAGCTTGCTACCTCCATAATTGCGCAATTCTGCCAGCCAACACTTCCAGCAGAAATTGTGCCAATTTCCCCAGCAGGGCTGCTCAACCCAGAATTTGCACAAATCTAGGTAGAAGTCAGCTACTCTGCCCAGGAATTTTTTAAACCTCTTGGGTAGTCAGCCTAGCTCCCATCCAAAAATGCACATTTTTCTCAAACAGTTGAGTAGCTGCATGAATAAGCAGTCTGGTTGACCAGTTCCATCCGGGACCAAGGAAACTTGACTTGCATGCATGCATGACTTGTTCTTCCTGGAATAGCAAAAGGAAACATGCAAAAGGAATCCCATGATTTAGGGAGCTATTTTTAGCAGCTAGGGGTTACATGCAAAGTTGTTTTAGAAGTTTCCTCAAAGTGTCACTTTTTCCTAGATTTGTGGCATGCACGTCATGAGCCCAAACTTATTTATTCAAGGCATCATAGCTCATTCTTTCACATAGATCTTGGAGCTCTGACATCCCACAATGCATCCAGGACTCTTTGACACATCCAGCTCAGCTATTCACGGGTAAGTGGCCTCAACTTGTCTTTTTTAGCATTTTTGTCCTTTTTTGTGTATTCACTTGTGTGAGTGTTATTTACTTGATTTATTTAAACGCTTGCTATCATTTACATGTATACTAGCATGTCCTAGCTTTGTTTCAGTTTTCGTTGCTATCTCACTGTTTTCGCATGCATGAAATTGTTTTGCATGAACATTTGCCGAACCGGCGAATTGCTTCACCCACATGCACGTTGATCTGTTTGTTGAATCTTTCATTCATGTTTTGCATGCAATGTTAATCACTTCTTCTATCACTTAGTCTCCCCATGCATTCACTGTCTTATTTTCTTTTAGTTGCCCGTCGGCGAGTTTGGCCAACCTTCGCCCAGACTCTACCTCAGTGAGACTACATTATGTAATCTGGTGAAGGAAGGCTCTACCTTCCTCTCCAGAAATGTACATTTTTTCTTGGCACTGGCCTCTAGGACTATTTTTCACATTTCTGGAGGACAGTGACTGCTTCCCTAGTAAATTACGCAAATCAGTCCCTGGGCCTACAGTCCTTCCCAGCTGGAATTGCGCATTGTGCAATCCCAGCAGCCAATAGCCAGTCTGGATTGCACATTGTGCAGATCCAGGAGGCAGTCCTACCTCCCAGACAACCTAGAATTCCTTTTGCATAGTTCTAGCAGTTAGTCACCCAACCTCCCATAAGAAATTGCGCAATATTTCTCATCAGTTTCCTAGGTATGTGTTGTGTCATTCCCACGAATTTGCTTTGTTTTCACTGATAGATTTCTTGCCATGCATGTTTCTTGTCTCTAGATCTTTTAGGTGTTCATCTGTCTCAATGGATTCCAAGAGAATAGGATCTCAGGACACTGATGGAAATGTAGCTAGAGTAGTAGCTGAGCAAATGTCCTCTAGTCTACCGATCTATGAAGATACAAAGCTATATCTAGACAAGGACATCAAACTGAAGTGGCTAAAGAAGGAAAACCATGTAAATGGTTTGGGATACTGGCTCATCAGCTAAAGGAGCAAGTAACTAAGGCTTGACACTCACCTGGAGGTATGCATGTAGATATTTACGTGTCCGCCTACATCCTAGATGCAGTATATTCCTGACATGAGTTCCCAGGCTTGGAGTGGGCATGGTCACTTGTGGAAACTATTGTGAACACATATTTCAAGTTGTTGTCTGAATGCAACTTCAATGGAGTAATCACATGGTTGTTCGATCATTTTGTCATCCCTTTGTACAAGATGATATTCGAACAAGATCCACCCTGCGTGTCAAAGGAAGCAATGGAGGCATTGATAGGTATTGCAGATTGGTATGCCTCACCATCTGACACTTTCATCCAAATGTTCAGTGTGGAGAAGCCTCCGCATGTTTTGCCAAAGTTTGCCTTGCACGTACTTGTCATGCAAGAAGTAGCCTAGCACATCTCGACAAGATTGACAACTAGACTATAGCGGAAGAAGAAGGCACCTTGGCCCACTCTTCCATTGCGGATTGGGTTATATGAGATCTAGAGTATCAGGAAAGTGGATGTTGAAGCATAATAGATGAAGAAATATCTGTTTGACCTCTGAAGCTACAATCCATATGACCCACGTTGAATTGTGAAGGATCACTCCAGGAGAGTTCAATTCAACTAGATCTACATGGTATTTCATTGGGCTGAGGAGGACCCATGGAGATACTGCTATAGCTTCTCCAAACCCAATGAACCGGTTGGATTCGCTGTGGAGTGGTTAGTGAAGTAGCTTGAAGTAGCATCACGAAGAACAACAGCAGTAGCAGTAGTGGCAGCAAAGCCAAGCATACTAGTGCGCGACAAAGGGAAGTGGAAGATTGTCAATCACATGGAGGAGGAGAAAAGTTGCAGGTTCAAGTAGATCCACTGGTAGAGAAAGTTGTTATGGCTATAGAGGCAAAGAGGCAGTAGCATGATAAGCGAATCATGCGAAGTCAAAAGGATAAGAAGAGAATGGAAGAAGCAGTGAAGGAATTGCATGAGCTAAGAGAGAAACTCCGAAAAGAACAAGAGCTACGCAAATAGGAGACGGAAGTGCAACAACAGCAGATACAGCAGGGGGCGCAACATGTGAAAACAGACTAAGCAACACCCATACAAGTAGTTGATTCATATGAACAGCTGGCATCAGGCAAACAGGGTGAACCATCACAGGGGCAAGACTTTGCTCATGAGATAGAACATGCACTTCAATAGTTGGATGCAAACATGGAGCAGTAGGAGTTGGAATAGGACACTGACATCATGCGTCACCACAAAGAGGTCAACTCACCTACTTCAATGCATCTAGAAGAAGAGAATGTCTTGGATGACCAAGGAGGCACTGAGATCCTTGGTGATTAGCTGGAAGAAGAGATGCACAACATCTTGTTTGATGAATCCCAACATAGAGTTGTGTAGTCTCGCAGAGTGTCAACTCCGTAGGATCAAACATCCCCTGCGCAAGTTGAAGAATGAGTGATTGTGACTGATGTGTGCAAGCATCTAGCTGTTGTGGCTGATGCAACTAGAGTGTATGCCGAAGCCACTAGCTCAAGTGTTCATTTTCTTATAGATGAGAATGAGCGAATGGCGAAGGAACTACAGGTGGCCAAGCAAGGAGGAGACTTGGTGACAATGTCCGCCCGAGCTAAACTGAAGAAGGAAATACTAGATAAAGTATTGTCCCTTGACATAGTTATGTGATTGTTAGGTTCCTATACCAATAGGTTTCATTTTTCATGATTGACATTGGAAGTGCCAAATATGTTCATCTTTTTATACTGCAAAGGTTCCATATTTTGTAAAAGGATTAGAGGAAAGTTAAACAATGTAAAGAGGGTATTCCTTAAAAGAAAAATCAAAGGGCAAGAAAAATCAATTGGTTAGAAAAAATGATAAAAATGAACCCCAAAGAAACACCAGGAAAGTGGCCAGCCAAAATGCCACTGCTAGCTAATTTGCAAGATGGGAAAAATCTTGTTGTTTATCACACTTGCTGGATGGCCCAACAGTTCAATCTGGACCATGCCATGTTTTAAATTGCTTGTTCTATAGCTAGAGAAAGAATATCTATCCAAACAGTTCAAGCTTGGCAGATCACTAGCTAGGTAGAGAAATTAAGGAGCCCAACTGCTTAATCTGGGCCCTTGGAAGAAATAAGGACAGACTTAGATAGGAGGATAGTCAAAAGAAAAGAGGATAATCAGGGCCTGCAAGTCTAAGTGCACCCATTCAAAATGAAGAAAAAATGTTAGGTGTATTAGGCCAGGTAGGTAGTTTGAGGTTGTAGAAGCAAGGTTTTGATCACCTCATGTATTGTCAATCAGAGCTCATCTCATCAATGAAAGAAATGTCAAAGCAGTTGTCTGATGGCAGAACTATGGAAGCATGTCTAACTCCCTTTCACCTCCCCCTCAAAGTTTCTTACTAACACCCCTTAAGGACCTTGGGATCTACCCAATAAGTCCTGCTCTCACTTCATTTTTGTCAAACACTAAGTCAAGTTTTGACTTTCTTCAATGAAAAGAAGCCACATTTCTTGTGTAAAAATCCTCATTCCAAATTCCATCCACTTCTTACATCTAAGTTTTCCTTCATAAACTTAGCTTCATGCCCCTACACTTTCACTTCACAAGGTCATATTAACTTATAACTCTATTATCTAGCTCCCTAGATCACTTCCTTACCCCTATTATACAAAAAACTATATAAAATTCCAAAAATATTACATAACCCACCCCATGGCACTATAGCCACATAATGTAGTCTTGGGAGATATTAGTCCATTTGGGACTAATATAAACCCTTTCGCTTCTTAACCTGGAGTTAAAATAACCCCTGGTTAAATTAACAACCACTACCCACCTCTCCGCTCATTAAACTTTGTTACTATACCCTCCATGTTCATTTTTAAAAGTTTGGTGTTTAAAAGTTTATTAAACATTAAACCCCTCCAGCGCGTATAACGCATATAACTCGCTTTCCAAAGGTTTGAACCCCCCACCACATAAATAAATCAATATAATATATAGCGGGCCCCCGTACATTAACCTGTTGCCAGATTCGTGCCCCGTCGGCCCTCCGATCCGCTCTCCCTAATCTGATGCTCCAGGTTGATATCAGAGCGCCCCCGACGTACGAGAGTTAGTGTTCGATGGAGGGTGATTTTTCCGCTGTACGTGGGGACGCATGGCCCGTTCTGATTGCATCAGGCCCACGCTGACACTTACCACCCCTGTACAGAAGGCGGTCCGATAAAACCACTTACCACCTTCTGTCCGGGCGCCACGTCCCCGTGACGTCACCTCCGCGTCAACCCGCCGCTGCTCCGTGTCACTGCCACTGCATCTGCCTGTGTCCCTACCCTACCATCGTGTCCTGTGCCACGTTGTCATCCCAGTCCACTGCCACGTCACATTGCCATACCCGAGACCTGCCGATGACGTCATGCTGACGTCAACGCAAAAAAAGCGCCAAAATGCTGCAAAAACCCAAATTTGCGTTAAAACTCGTGAAAGTGGCGTTTTTGTTTGTTTTTTATGCAACCAAATAGTGCAAGTTCGTGCATGCAACTTACATCCAAATCACATTCGACGTTCCCGTCAGCCACCTAGGCCTACTCGACCTGCAACCCGACCTCTTTGGCCTCTGCCTGCAGCTATTCACCACAGCAACCTCTCAAAGTAATAGGTATTTACCCGAAAAACACCAGTAACCCTGTTTTTCATGATTTCTCTGCAAAATTTGCCAATACACCTAAAAATTCACCTGGAAGACGTTGACACCCGCGAGATTTTCCTCTTTGCCCCACTATATAATTTGATTTGTTGCCAAAACCCGGCATCTCTGTTCCCTCTGATAAAATTGCCATTTCTAGCTTGAATTCTATCTCCAATTTTCCCACGGAACCACTAAAGACAGTTTGCTAAAGCCCTTTATTTTTCTCCCTTTCAAGTGTACTTATTGCAGAGCCCTCCATACTCTTCATTTCATTAAGTTTTATCCCCAATAACATCTCTGCATAGAACTTAAAACTATGAGTTCCTTGCCCAGAAAGCCTTCATCAGAACTCTCTCCCTTGCTGAAATACAAGCCTAATCCAATTGTAATCACAGTCAAAACATGGAGGCCCCAGTTGCCCTCAATATTGAACCACTAAATGCACCCCATAGACAGTTAGAATGGATTCCACTGGCAGATAGAGACTATGAAATTGCTGATATGGAAGGAGACAAGCCTCATCTTCAGGCTTTCTGTGAGATAAGGAGTAAATTCAGAAACAAAATTGATCCATTGAGGATATGGGAGTCCAACATGCCCATGTACTACTTGCCCTCAGTAAATGTCTTTCCTGACCTCATCCATCAATGTTGTTCCAATTATGATCCTTCTCAAAGGGCAATGATGGGCTCTGCTGGTAAAGTCCTCTTTTACATCTCAGTCTATCAATGAGATGTTGCAATTCAAACCAACTCAGCCTTTGGTCCCCCTTTCCATGAAGAATCTGCTAGATCAAGCCTCAAAGTTTCCCTCTACAGAGATTGACCGAATTGCTAAGTTGTTTATGCCACCAGATTGTTACTCCAGATTCACAATCCCCTATCTCCATGTTGCATTTACCGAGGAGGGAAAAATGCTCATAGATATGATCTCCTACATCCTGGGATTCAGAACAAGTGAAATTGTGGACAACACTGTCTTTTCCTTGATGTCTATCTTCACTCTAGGACAGCCCCCTGCTTTCCAGTATGATTATGCCACCTTCATAGCTGATAAGATTCATGAGCAATTCATGAACCTAGAAAGGGAAAGGGTATTTAAATACACCTCATATATCTATCATTTGTTGCTATATTATTAGTCTGAAAGTTTCCCAGTCATCCTCAAAAAACTGGATGCTAAGGGGGAGAGGAGGTCAGTCATATTTTGGTCATTAGTATTCCATCATGTTATTTACTCCCCATACACATATTGTGAATTCATTGAACTTTTTGTCTATCCAGCTACCTGCTTATTATCAATAGATCCTCCTCCTAGACTCACTGATGAGATGCAAAAGATTCTACAACTTTCCAAAAGCTACAGCATTGGTGACTGGTACTTTTACCAAAACCACACAATAATCAGGGTTTATGGCTGTGAATTAGCCCCCTACCAATTGCCAAAATATGTCCTTATGAGACTCTTTGCCTTAGAATACTTTCGGCAATTTGGTAATGTAGATATGATTCATTTCCATGGCAAAAGCAAAAAGGTACAGTTGAAAGTCAGACATCAATTGGGCCCCTTTATTTTCAATAAGAGAGAAGAAGCATGGAAGGATGCTGACCAGATTTTGGGAGAGAAACTTAAGCTCAAACTAAGTTTCATTTGGTCACCATATGATCCCAATCACTTTATAAGCCTTAGAAGAATCAAATATGGGCTTGCAGGATATGTACATTGCAATATCCCTCAAATTGAACAATATGCCAATCAACAAGAATGGGTAGAAGGCACCCTAGTGGAAGAGCTCACTGAAGAAGAAATAACAGAAAAGCAATCAAGAAACTGGAAAAATATGTTGACTTGGAATCTTTTTTACATGTCCTTTTTATAGCTCCTTGGCACCTTGGAGAAGGCACCTCATCTGCCATGGCCCCCCAGCAACCTGCCCAAGTAAGTGCCCCACCTGCAGCAACAGATAAAGGAAAAGCGGTGCAGCATTCAGAAGAACAAGTGCACAATTTGGGACAGCCAGAAACAATGGCAGATCGACCGGTTTCTACAGATGGACAGAGTCAAGGGCAGGACCCTTTAACTCAAGCAAAAGTGACTGAAATTCCTGTGTTGCAGACTCCTGCCAATGAAGAAAGAGCAAAGAAGAGGGATAGACAGGAAGAAACACCTCCAGGGACATCCACAGAGCAGCAAGGAGAAAAGAGACAAAGGTTAAATCCTTTTTTGGAGGAATAAATGCAAGAGGGGTCCACTGAACAGCAAATTGCCCCAAGCATGGAAACATCGGCCAACTCCTTTCAGCAGGAGCAAGAGAGACAACAGGGGGTGGAGGTAACATCCAGCTAATAAAAAGGGTGTTAACCCTTAGGAATTTTGTGCAGACATTGGAAAGAAAATGCCAAGAGATGCAAGCAGAGGTGGATGAGTTCAGAATAAAGATCACAACATTACAGAGCAGAGGGCTACCTAGCCTAGTAACCAGTGCTGGAAGACTGCTGTCACATGAGCATTATGCCAACAGGGTGAAAAATTATGCTGCCAATCAAATCACAGCTTCCTCAAGCACATCAGAAGAGACAGGGCCTCCATCTGGACAGAGTGTCTTTGATAAATTAGAAAATCTATTCTACATTGCACATGAGATAAACCATCTCTTTGAAGACCAACCAAACTTTTACAGATACACAGAAGCTGATGAAACACTGATAAAGATACAAAGGCATCAGCTACCTACAGAAGATTGGTGGAGAGGAATGATGGAGACGTTGCTTAGGTGATTTTGGTTATCAATTCTTTTTTGTAAACTACAGTTCAACATATACAGATGGCACGGTCCACCTGTCAAAGTATCAAAGCAGCATAAAGCAGAATTGGAATGTTAACTACAGTTCATTAAATGTAAAGTAACCTAGCACCAAGGATGAAGACCAAGACAGTAACAGGCAGCGTACCAGCATCAGAATAGCACACGCAGAATAAATGCGCAGCAGGCAGCCGACTCATTCAGCCCAGAAAGTCAAAATTTTCTGACAAAATAGACAGCTAGCAAGCCAATATTAACTGCAGTGTTTAATTCTTCATTTACTCCCTTGGAAGAGTTGGTGATGTAATTTATTGCATGAAGACTCATCATCTATATATTTTGTATCTTATTTTTGTATATATAGCTCCCCATAGAACGTATTTGGGGTTGATTGGTGATTCTCTCTAAGAGCTATGCTGTAAATTTTCAGACTTTTAATACAAATTGTTGGTGAAGTTGATGCTCTCTATGTTGTCTAGATGTGAAATGAACTGTGTTCTGTTACATAATTCCTGTGTCGTTTAATGGAACAATAAGTTACTCTAAACCGTGTTTTATCTTTCCGTGTTTGCAAATTTCACGTATGTTTCATGATCTTAGTAACAGAGAAGAAAGAAAAGCTCAGGACTTGTTTAAATACACCCTCCGCTCAATCTCTATTTCTAATTGTGTTTTCTTCAGAATTAGTCATAAATATGAATTCTTAATTGCTCATGTTTGAACTGATTCTCTCATTATGGATGCTGTTTAGGAATTCTTAATTGCTCCTAGATAATATTCTCACACTTTCCCTCTATCGGCATAGTGAAAGATCCTTGATTGCCTTTCATTCCCTGATTTCATGCCATCGATTCCCAGATTTAAAGAATTGTTCCATAGATGCATGTCTGGCTCTGTAGCATTACCTTTTCCACAAGAAACACTTACAGCAGTATACCATCATTGACTCCATTTCCCAATAGTCTAGACTATTCTGAAACTGCATCCCAGTTCTGCCTGAAATCATCATCCAACCAAATTCAAAACAAAACTCTGTACATCATAACTAGCCTAAAATTACTCCACAACAAAGCTAAATTATAAAGAGAGAGCCCTCTCTGGTTGCAAGTAGGCTAGGACTTGCAGCTAAAAGATTGGTTAGTGGTTACCTCGGCCGTATTCCCTTAGGAGCCAGGGAACAACCTGAGTGATAACATCATTGGCGACTCCACTGGGGACGAATTTTTCAATTGCTGTCTATTCCTTAAAACTACAGATGAAGCCTGAATGTCAGCCAGGAAGCCTTTGAAATTGTTCTTGCTTTGCATTTACAGGATTAAATAAAAGCTGCTTCAGTCAATCTTCATGCTAGTTTTAAGCTGTAAACAGTTGTTCCAAAATTTAACCATTTTCCTTCTAATTTGAAATATTTCCAGTAAAATACCAAAAACAAATTTGGAAGCTGTCTCCAAAGAAGAAAACGCGTTATACCAGGTCAAATCCTGACCCAGATCCTCCAGCTGTTTTTGACAATCCCAAAGATCCTTAGGAAAAAAGAGGAACAAGAAGATCTTGTTGATTCTGGCCCTGAAGTAGTTCAACAAAGTTATATTCCAACCCCTGCTAAACCTTCAGTCCTTCCTCACATTGCTCCTTCTTCTCCTTCTTCCTCATCCACCTCTCGAAGCACTTTCTCTACACCGCCATCTACTACCCATATTTCTACCACCGTTACTATTGTTTCAGCTGTCCCATTCCTTCCTGTTGTCCCATTTGTCCCTGTAAATATGGCAAATAGATATGCCCCTTTATAGTTAGCTGCAAATCCAGGGGCTATGCCTTAGGATTATCAAAGCAAGATCACTTATTTCGATGGAACAGGTACATATACTTCTCTACAGCATACAAAGAAAATGCAAGACTATTTTGAGAATTATGAGATAGACGATGATGATGTGAGAATGAAATTTTTTGTTCAAAGTTTAACAGGAGAAGTAAGAACTTGGTTTAGAGCACTTGCTGCGAATTCCATAGCCAATCCAGATGCTCTTCGCCATACATTTCTCAACGGATGGGAAAAGAAAAAAGATCCACTGCATATTTTATCTGAGTATGACACTATAAAAAGAGGCCCACAAGAAACTGTCCTAGACTATTGTGCAAGATTCAACAATGTCTACAATGCCATCCCTCAAAACCTTAGACCTCCACCTGATTTAGCCTTAATCAAATTCCCTGATGGATTTGATTCTGACATGGCATATCAACTGAGGGAAAGAGCCCCTCCAACCTTAGCAGACATGCAGAATATAGCTGTTAGTGTAGAGGCAAACCTAATTGCTAAAAGAAATAGGGCAAGAGCTGAAAGAAGAACTACTTTTAAAGAAGAACCTTCAGCATTTGAACAAAAACTGGATGCAATCATCAAAGGTATGGATAGACTTGGGGATAGGGTGGAAACCATCGAAAGAAAGTCATCATGGGAAGGTCAACCAAGTACTGCTAGAAACCCAAACTTTAGAAAGAATCAAAATCCAAATGTTGGAAGGCCTGGTCCCGACCAGAACATCAGACCTCCTTTTCAAGAAAACTATGCCGAAGCTTCAACATCTAGTGAACCAACTGAGGACCCTCACATCAACTTGATGGGTTTGGACAATGAACACCAAGTCTTTTTAACACAAGAAGATCAAGAGGCCCATAATTGCAATCAATTTCAAACCAAATCAACAGAGTCATTTGATTTTAGGGAAGGCTATGATGCAACGGTTTATGAGGTTCACAAACATTACAAATTAAGGAGCAGAACCATAGATGTGCCTGAAACTATCAAACCAAAGGATGCTAAACAGCCAAAGAAAGTAAAAGATAAAGCTGCTCTCACAGAATTCTCTGATAAAACAGACCCAAACCCAAGAGAAGTCACTGTGGAAGACATATCAGATGTACATCGCTTTAAAAATCACCCATGCTCATTCATCCCCTCAAAGGAAAATTCAAACAACACTCCTAAAAATAAGTTCAAAACAGACCTAGTGCAAAACCGTACTCATGATGAAGAAAAGGTCACCGAAAATTCAGCTGAAATGGAAAAATTTGCTACCTATAATACAAAGATTCAGATAGAAAAACCTTTTAACTTGGAAACAGAAATAGGTAAGCTAAAAATAGCTATTCCTCTGTCTGAGTTGGCCAAACATGAAGTGTATAGACAACAAATCAATAGGTCACTCCAAATACCAGACAATAGGGATGCTGTAAATGTTTTAGATGATCAACCTAAATTACTTTCTGGTCCTGAAGTTAATGGAAAGACAACAAATGGAGGAGTTCCACCTTTTTATGTCAGTTTAAACATTCATGAAAAAGTGTTACATAATGCAATGTTTGATTCAGAAGCCTCCCATAACCTAATGCCTAAATCTGTGATGGAAAAACTAGACCTAGATATCATAAGACCATACAAAGATTGTTTCTCATTTGATTCCAGCCAAGTCAGGTGTCTAGGCCTAATTAAAGACCTATGTGTATCCTTAGTCCAATACCCAACCAAAACAATTCTGATGGATGTGGTGGTAGTTGACATTCCACCCAAATACGGTATGCTTTTATCAAGATCATGGGGGGCCAAACTCCAAGGATCCTTGCAATTAGACATGTCCTATGCCACTATCTCAGTCTTTGGGCAACCAAAGAGATTATACCATGAAACACTAATGAAATATGTGGTGAGTAGTCAAGAAAAGCCCCAAAACTTCCCCATCTACTCTATGCATTCTGATATGGACTCATTCATTTTATATAATGCTGATATGTGTTCCACAACCGATGTCAAACTCTTAGAAGCAACACAAACACAAGGCATAGATGAACAATCTAGTGGACAAGAGCAAAAAATCCCTGATATGGTTAATGCAACAAATGGGAAGGACATAACAAGTGACTTACAAGAACCTAATCTGCCCATGGTGCAACTTTCTAAAAATCTCAATACTAATCTTGACCATGAAATCTTATGGTACTTAGAGTTTGATGGCTCAGTAAACAAATTAGGAGCAGGGGCAGGGGTCTGGACACACAACATGCAAAGTGACCATGCTTAAGGTCATGCATATAGATTAAACTTTATATGCACAAACAATATGGCCGAGTATGAAGCCCTTTTGTTGGGACTCAAGCTAATCAAAAACCTGGGTGCAACCAAAGTCTCAATTTTAGGGGATTCAGATCTAATCATACAACAGATGAAGGGAAATTTTGTCACAAATGATCCTAGGTTGAGGGCTTACAGAGGTGCCGCCATTGAAATACTTAACACTTTCTTAGAATTTCAGCTCACCAAAATCTCAAGAAAGCACAATCTAAATGCTCATAGCTTGGCAACTTTTGCTAGCACATGCAAGCTACCATTTGAACCCAACCACAATTTCACTGCTGAAATCAAACATAGGCCTGCAGTCCCTGATAATGTCAAAAATTGGCAGATCTTTGAAAATGACACACAGATAAATAACTTCCTGACTTTGAAGGAAGAATTCTCTAACATCAACATTGATACCAGCACTGTGGATGATCAACAACAGACAAATAGAATTGAACAAAATATATCAGCTGAAACAGCAAGTCTGATTTTGCATCCAACTACTTTTAATGACAAGAATGTACAACAGCTGGAGCAAACAGATTTTGATGAAATAGTTGAGGCAGAAGCTGAAGTAATTGATCTAAAAGACAATTTTCTGCCTGCAGGTTTGACCCCTTTGGAGGATTTATTCGATTCAAATGACATTTCAAGGAAGCCAAAAATACAACCACTGAATGCTGAAATTGAGGATTGTAACATTGGAACCACACAAAATCCCAAAATGGTAAAACTATCCAAAGCATTGCCTGCTGATCAAAAATTGAAATACATTGACTTGTTTAAGGAATTCCAAGATGTGTTTGCTTGGAGTTATGAAGACCTCAAATCTTATGATACCTTAGTCATCCAACATACTATACCCTTGAAAGAGAATCAAAAGCCTTTTAAACAGAAGCTTAGAAGGGTGAACCCTGTTCTCCTTCCCCTCATTGAAAAAGAAGTTAAATGTATGTATGAGGCAGGAATCATTGCTCCAATTAGGTTCTCAGAGTGGATTTCAAATCTAGTGCCTACTAGAAAGAAAACGAGAGAGATTAGATTGTGTGTCGACCTAAGAAACTTAAACAAAGTCTCTCTCAAAGACCATTACCCCTTACCAAAAATGGATCATATCCTACAAAGGGTAGTAGGAGCCTCTAGGATCTCATTGTTAGATGGATTCTCAGGATTCAATCAGATTTTAGTACACCCGGATGATCAAGACAAAACTGCCTTTACAACACCTTGGGGAACCTTCAAATATGTGAAAATTCCTTTTGGGCTTAAAAATGCAGGGGCCACTTTTCAAAGAGCAATGGACATAGCCTTTGCCAAAGAAATCCATGATTTCCTAATAGTCTACCTTGATGATCTTACTGCATTTTCAAAATCAGACCAAGAACACTTAGAACATTTGAGGCAAGTTTTCTTAATTTGCAGAAAATATGGCATATCATTGAATCCAAAGAAATCACTGTTCAGCCTAGAGGAAGGCAAGCTCCTAGGTCGCATCATTTCAAAAGATGGCATTAGGATCGACTCGGACAGAATTCAAGCTATCCTTCAAGTGCCTCATCCAAGAAACATTAAAGAACTACAAGCTTTTCTCGGAAAGATTAATTTCCTAAGAATATTCATTCCTAATTTGGCCGAGCTCATAAGACTGTTAAACAATATGCTGAAGAAAGATTCTAAAGTCAAGTGGACTATGGAAGCCAAACAAGCATTTGAGGACATCAAAAGAGCTTTGACAAATACCCCAGTCCTCACAAGTCCCGGGTTTGATAGAGATTTCATTATCTTTTCCTTTGCATCTGAACATACAATTTCTGCTGTCCTATTGCAAAAAGATGACCAAGGGTGTGAGAAGCCCATTGCCTTTTTCAGCAAAGCTCTTAGAGATGCTCCCTTAAAATATCAGATCATGGAAAAGAAAGCTTACGCCCTGGTAAAGGCCATCAAGGATTTCAGAATTTACATTTTATACTCTCATGTAATTGCCTATGTCCCAAATGCTGTGGTTAAAGACATTTTAACTCAAGAAGGAATTGAAGGCAAAAAGGGCAAATGGATTGCCAATATCTTAGAATATGACATTGAAATCAAGCCTACAAAACTGATAAAAGGACAAGGGCTAGCTAAACTGATGACTAAAACCAATTTCCAAGCCCTTGATATCAATGAACTGGACAACGAAGAGGAGATGGAAAATCCACAGATCAATCAAGCCTTTTTACAATCCCTTTGGTATGCTGACATATGTTTTGTATTGCTAAACCCGCAAGCTCCTCTAGGGTTGTCCAGGACTAAGAAAAGGTTCTTGAAAATGAAAGCATCAAAGTTTTGTATCATAGACAATTTTTTGTTTTGGAAAAATCATGAAGGAATTTTACTTAATTGCCTAACATTGGATGAAACTAACAATGTCCTCAAAGAATTTCATGCAGGTGACTGTGGAGGACACTTATACTGGAAGTCTACAGCTGATAAGATATTAAGGGTTGGATTCTATTGGCCCTCCCTGTTTACTGATGTGAAAAAATTTGTAATGTCTTGCCATAAATGCCAGATCTTTGAAGGCAAGAGAAAGCTGTTACCTTTACCACTCAAACCTATTTCAACTGAAAGACCTTTTCAGCAATGGGGTTTAGACTTCATTGGTGAAATCCACCCTTCATCCTCTGGCCAACATAGGTGGATTTTGACTGCCACAGACTATTTTACCAAATGGATAGAAGCCATCCCTTGTAGGCAAGCCAATGACTCTATTATCATGCAATTCTTAGAAACCAACATCTTGTCCAGATTTGGCTGTCCAGAAAAGATTATTACAAACAATGCTGCTGCTTTCAAATCCAAAAGAATGATCAACTTTTTCCATAAGTACCACATTACCTTAGGCCATTCCACAGCCTATTACCCTCAAGGCAATGGCCTAGTTGAGTCCTCCAACAAAAGCCTCATCAACATCATTAAAAAGGTCTTGGAGGAGAACAAAAAGAATTGGCACAAGAAACTTGTAAATGCACTTTGGGCATATAGATTGACCACCAAAAGATCTATTGGTACAAGTCCATATGAACTTGTATATGGTCTAGAAGTTGTTTTCCCTTCATCTTTGGGAATCCTTGTGATTAAGTTGCTGCAAGAAATACAGGCAGAGCCTAATGATATTCAAAGAAGGATCAACCAAACTATCCACTTGTAGCAAACAAGAGAAGAAGTATATCAGAGAAGTCAGGCTTTACAAGAAAAGCTAAAAAAGATGTTTGAAAAAAGAACAAAAGCTGAAGATTTCTTCATAGGAAATAAAGTGCTAAGATGGGATTCTAGGAGAGAGGACAAAGGGAAACATGGAAAATTTGATTTCCTATGGAAAGGACCTTATGTCATACATGTTGTACAAGGTAACAATACCTATTTCTTGAGGAGTTTGGATGGCACAAATACTGAGGAAGGCCCAGTCAATGAGCAAATGCTCAAGCATTATTTTGATTCCATGTAATCAGCATAACACCACTGTGTATTGTACATAAATATTTGTATTTCCAGCAGTTTTTTTATTTTTACAGCAATTAAATAAGGAACAACATGCAACAGATTTTGAACAAAAATTCAAGGATCTACACCATTTTGGTGTATATTTTGAAATTAACAAAGGAGATCAAGAAGAAGACTTGGGAAGTATACAGATGATGATCAATGCTCAGAGAAACCAGTAAAGACAGAGCTGTAATTTTGCACAGATCCGCTCATAAGGACTGCATACAGGATATAAAGGTTCGGATCAATGATATTCAAGAGAAGGAAATTTCAGGTTACAGCAATAGTTTAAAAACAAGGCAATCTGACCTGCTGTTCTTGGCCTTTCACAAGGAAAGGCCGTCCCCAAGTGGAGCCACTGTTAGGTTCCTATACCAATAGGTTTCATTTTTCATGATTGACAGTGGAAGTGCCAAATATGTTCATCTTTTTATACTACAAAGGTTCCATATTTTGTAAAAGGATTAGAGGAAAGTTAAAGAATGTAAAGAGGGTATGCCCTAAAATAAAAATCAAAGGGCAAGAAAAATCAATTGGTCAGAAAAAATGATAAAAATGAACCCCAACGAAAGACCAGGAAAGTGGCCAGCCAAAATGCCACTGCTAGCTGATTTGCAAGATGGGCAAAGTCTTGTTGTTTATCACACTTGCCGGATGGCCCAACAGTTCAATCTGGACCATGCCATGTTTTAAATTACTTTTTCTAGAACTAGAGAATGAATATCTGTCCAAACAGTTCAATCTTGGCAGATCACTAGCTAGGTAGAGAAATTAAGGAGCCTAACTGCTTAATCTGGGCCCTTGGAAGAAATAAGGGTAGACTTAGATAGGAGGACAGTCAAAAGAAAAGAGGATAATCAGGGCCTGCAAGTCTAAGTGCACCCATTCAAAATGAAGAAAAAATGTTAGGTGTATTAGGCTGGGTAGGTAGTTTGAGGTTGCAGAAGCAAGGTTTTGATCACCTCATGTATTGTCAATCAGAGCTCATCTCATCAATGAAAGAAATGTCAAAGCAGTTGTTTGATGGCAGAACTATGGAAGCATGTCTAACTCCCTTTCACCCCCCCCCCCCCCCCCTCAAAGTTTCTTACTAACACCCCTTAAGGACCTTGGGATCTGCCCAATAAGTCCTGCTCTCACTTCATTTTTGTCAAATACTAAGTCAAGTTTTGACTTTATTCAATGAAAAGAAGCCACATTTCTTGTGTAAAAATCCTCATTCCAAATTCCATCCACTTCTTACATCTAAGTTTTCCTTCATAAACTTAGCTTCGTGCCCCTACACTTTCACTTCACAAGGTCATATTAACTTCTAACTCTATTATCTAGCTCCCTAGATCACTTCCTTACCCCTATTATACAAAAAACTATATAAAATTCCAAAAATATTACATAACCCACCCCATGGCACTATAGCCACATAATGTAGTCTTGGGAGATATTAGTCCATTTGGGACTAATATAAACCCTTCCGCGTCTTAACCTGGAGTTAATGTAACCCCTGGTTAAATTAACAACCGCTGCCCACCTCTCCACTCATTAAACTTTGTTACTATACCCTCCACGTTCATTTTTAAAAGTTTGGTGTTTAAAAGTTTATTAAACATTAAACCCCTCCAGCGCGTATAACGCATATAACCCGCTTTCCAAAGGTTTGAACCCCCCCGCCACATAAATAAATCAATATAATATATAGTGCCCCCCCATACATTAACCTGCCACCAGCTTCGCGTCCCGTCGGCCCTCCGATCCGCTCTCCCAGATCCGACGCTCCAGGTTGATATCGGAGCGCCCCCGATGTATGGGAGTTAGTGTTCGATGGAGGGTGATTTTTCCGCTGTACACGGGGACGCATGGCCCATTCTGATTGCATCGGGCCCACGCTGACACTTACCACCTCTGTACAGAAGGCAGTCCGATAAAACCACTTACCACCTTCTGTTCGGGCGCCACGTCCCCGTGACGTCACCTCCGTGTCAACCCGCTGCTGCTCTGTGTCACCGCCACCACATCTGCCTACGTCCCTACCCTACCACCATGTCCTGTGCCACATCATCGTCCTAGTCAACTACCACGTCACCTTGCCGTACCAGGGTCCCGCCGATGATGTCATGCTGACGTCATCACAAAAAAAGCGCCAAAATGCCGCAAAAACCCAACTTTGTGTTAAAACTCGTGAAAGTGGCATTTTTGTTTGTTTTTTATGCAACCAAACGGTGCAAGTTCGTGCATGCAACTTACGTCCAAATCGCATTCGACGTTCCCGTCAGCCACCCAGGCCTACTCGACTTGCAACCCGACCTCTTCGACCTCCGCCTGCAGCTATTCACCACAGCAACCTCTCAAAGTAAGAGGTATTTACCCGAAAAACACCAGTAACCCTGTTTTTCATGATTTCTCTGCAAAATTTGCCAATACACCTAAAAATTTACCTAGAAGACATTGACACCCGCGAGCTTTTCCTCTTTGCCCCACTATATAACTTGATTTGTGGCCAAAACCCGACATCTCTGTCCCCTCTGATAAAATTTCCATTTCTAGCTTGAATTCCAGCTCCAATTTGCCCACGGAACCACTAAAGACAGTTTGCTAAAGCCCTTTATTTTTCTCCCTTTCCAGTGTACTTATTGCAGAGCCCTACATACTCTTCATTTCATTAAGTTTTACTCCCCAATAAAATCTCTGCATAGAACTTAAAACTATGATTTCCTTGCCTAGAAAGCCTTCATCAGAACTCTGTCCCTTGCTGAAATACAGGCCTAATCCAACTGTAATCACAGTCAAAACATGGAGGCCCCAGTTGCCCTCAATATTGCACCACTAAATGCACCCCATAAACAGTTAGAATGGATTCCACTGGCAGATAGAGAGTATCAAATTGCTGATATGGAAGCAGACAAGCCTCATCTTCAGGCTTTCTGTGAGATAAGGAGTAAATTCAGAAACAAAACTGATCCATTGAGGATATGGGAGTCCAACATGCCCATGTACTACTTGCCCTCAGTAAATGTCTTTCCTGACCTCATCCATCAATGTTGTTCCAATTATGATCCTTCTCAAAGGGTAGTGATGGGCCCTGCTGGTAAAGTCCTCTTTTACATCACTCCTCAGTCTATCAATGAGATGTTGCAATTCAAACCAACTCAGCCTTTGGTCCCCCTTTCCATGAAGAATCTGCTGGATCAAGCCTCAAAGTTGCCTTTTGCAGAGATTGACCGAATTTCTAAGTTGTTTATGCCACCAGACTGTTACTCCATATTCACAATCCCCTATCTCCATGTTGCATTTACTGAGGAGGGAAAAATGCTCATACATATGATCTCCTACATCCTGGGATTCAAAACAAGTGAAATTGTGGACAGCACTGTATTTGCCTTGATGTCTATCTTCACTCCAGGACAGCCCCTTGTTGTCCAATATGATTATGCCACCTTCATAGCTGATAAGATTCATGAGAAATTCATGAACCTAGAAAGGGAAAGGGTATTCAAATACACCTCATATATCTATCATTTGCTGCTATATTATCAGTCTGAAAGTTTCCCAGTCGTCCTCAAAAAATTGGATGCTAGGGGGGAGAGGAGGTCAGTCATATTTTGGTCATCAGTATTCCATCATGTTAGTTACTCCCCATACACATATTGTGAATTCATTGACCTTTTTGTCTATCCAGCTACCTGCTTATTATCAACAGATCCTCCTCCCAGACTCACTGATGAGATGCAAAAGATTCTACAGCTTTCCAAAAGCTACAGCATTGGTGACTGGTACTTTTACCAAAACCACACAATAATCAGGGTTTATGGCTGTGAATTAGCCCCCTACCAACTGCCAAAATATGTCCCTATGAGACTCTTTGCCTTAGAATACTTTCGGCAATTTGGTAATGCAAATATGATTCATTTCCATGGCAAAAGCAAAAAGGCACAGCTGAAAATCAGACATCAATTGGGCCCCTTTATTTTCAATAAGAGAGAAGAAGCATGGAAGGATGCTGACCAGATTTTGGGAGAGAAACTTAAGCTCAAACTAAGTTTCATTTGGTCACCATATGATCCCAATCACTTTATAAGCCTTAGAAGAATCAAATATAAGCTTGCAGGATATGTACATCGCAATATCCCTCAAATTGAACAATATGCCAATCAACAGGAATGGGTAGAAGGCACCCTAGTGGAAGATCTCACTGAAGAAGAAATAATAGAAAAAGCAATCAAGAATTTGGAAAAATCTCTTGACTAGGAATCTTTTGGACAGGTCTTTTTTACAGCTCCTCGGCACCTTGGAGAAGGCACCTCATCTGCCACAGCCCCCCAACAACCTGCCCAAGTAAGTACCCCACCTGCAACAATAGATAAAGGAAAAGCTGTGCAACATTCAGAAGAACAAGTGCACAATTTGGGACAGCCAGAAACAATGGCAGATTGGCTGGTTTCTACAAAAGGACAGAGTCAAGGGCAGGACCCTTTAACTCAAGCAAAAGTGACTAAAATTCCTGTGTTGCAGACTCCTACCAATGAAGAAAGAGCAAAGAAGAGGGATAGACAGGAAGAAACACCTCCAGGGACATCCACAGAGCAGCAAGGAGAAAAGAGACAAAGGTTAAATCCTTTTTCAGAGGAAGAAATGCGAGAGGGGCCCACTGAACAACAAATTCCCCCAAGCATGGAGACATCGGCCAGCTCCTTTCAGCAGGAGCAAGAGAGACAACAGGGGGTGGAGGTAACATCCAACTAATAAAAAGGGTGTTAACCCTTAGGAATTTTGTGCAGACATTGGAAATAAAATGCCAAGAGATGCAAGCAGAGGTGGATGAGTTCAGAATAAAGATCACAGCATTACAGAGCAGAGGGCTACCTAGCCTAGTAACCAGTGCTGGAAGACTGCTGGCACATGAACATTATGCGAACAGGGTGAATAATTATGCTGCCAATCAAATCACAGCTTCCTCAAGCACATCAGAAGAGATAGGGCCTCCATCTGGACAGAGTGTCTTTGATAAATTAGAAAATCTATAATACATTGCACATGAGATAAACCATCTCTTTGAAGACCAGCCAAACTTTTACAGATACACAGAAGCTGATGAAACACTGATAAAGATACAAAGGCATCAGCTACCTACAGAAGATTGGTGGAGAGGAATGATGGAGATGTTGCTCAGGTGATTTTGGTTATCAATTCTTTTTTGTAAACTACAGTTCAGCATATACAGATGGCACGTTCTACCTGACAAAGGATCAAAGCAGCATAAAGCAGAATTGGAATGTTAACTACAGTTCATTAAATGTAAAGTAACCTAGCACCAAGGATGAAGACCAAGACAGCAACAAGCAGCGTACCAGCATCAGAACAGCACACGCAGAATAAATGCGCAGCAGGCAGCCGACTCATTCAGCCCAGAAAGTCAAAATTTTCTGACAAAATAGACAGCTAGCAAGCCAATATTAACTACAGTGTTTAATTCTTCATTTACTCCCTTGGAAGAGTTGGTGATGTAATTTATTGCATGAAGACTCATCATCTAGATATTTTGTATCTTATTTTTGTATATATACCTCCCCATAGAACATATTTGGGGTTGGTTGGTGATTCTCTCTAAGAGCTACGCTGTAAATTTTCAGACTTTTAATACAAATTGCTGGTGAAGTTGATGCTCTCTGTGCTGTCTAGATGTGAAATGAACTGCGTTCTGCTACAGAATTCCTGTGTCGTTTAATGGAACAATAAGTTACTCTAAACCGTGTTTTATCTTTCTGTTTTTGCAAATTTCACATATGTTTCATGATCTTAGTAATAGAGAAGAAAGAATAGCTCAGGACTTGTTTAAATACACCCTTCGCTCAATCTCTGTTTCTAATTGTTTTTTCTTCAGAATTAGTCATAAATATGAATTCTTAATTGCTCATGTTTGAACTAATTCTCTCATTATGGATGTTGTTTAGGAATTCTTAACTGCTCCTAGATAATATTCTCACACTTTCCCTCTATCAGCATAGTGAAAGATCCTTGATTGCCTTTCATTCCCTGATTTCATGCCATCGATTCCCAGATTTGAAGAATTGTTCCATAGATGCCTATTTGGCTCTGTAGCATTACCTTTTCCACAAGAAACACTTACAGCAGTATACCATCATTGACTCCATTTCCCAATAGTCTAGACTATTCTGAAACTGCATCCCAGTTCTGCCTGAAATCATCATCCAACCAAATTCAAAACAAAACTCTGTACATCATAACTAGCCTAAAATTACTCCACAACAAAGCTAAATTATAAAGAGAGAGCCCTCTCTAGTTGCAAGTAGGCTAGGACTTGCAGCTAAAAGATTGGTTAGTGGTTACCTCGGCCGTATTCCCTTAGGAGCCAGGGAACAACCTGAGTGATAACAGTGATCATTGTACTCCAAGTTTGGTATTGTGCATAAGGCAATCATCCATCTCAACGGATGGCAGCAGTGATGTTCTAGGAGAGCACACATCTTGACGAACATACATGATTTTGTTGATGTCATGCAAACATGGACGATGAAGTACAAGGGAGCCCCACTTCACTTGCCAAAGATGATGAGGCCAAATGCGGTTGAGCTGAAAGCACGTATCCAGAGTTAGATCCGAAACTATGAGGACCTCTCGCAACTCATCACGGGCATACATGCTTCCCATGCACGGGTATTCAAGAGTGTGGATGTTGTGGTGCACACACATGATCACTTGCGACTCTCACCCAGGCAAAGACCAAGAAGCAGGTCCAACTAGAGCTTGACTTGTACTTCGACGAGTTGATGCGCATCGCCACCAGCCATCATGAACAAGTATGTTGTTGGTATGACCACATTGAAGACAATGATGCACATGCTTTCAACCGAGTTGGATAGAGGAGCCCGAGCAGTGTACCCAGATGCTTTGGAGAAGAAGGTCAGGTTTCAGATGGATGTCACCGCAGAACACATAGACACTATCAGAGATTATAGAGCTTGGCATCAATATGTTACTGTTGATCAACATGAGTATGTTGAGCAGTTGGACTTCTATAGTTTTCTAAGTCAGAGTGATGTCTAGTTTGGCTTGCTCGAGCCATTGTGTTCACATGGGTACATGTGCATTGTAATGTTGAGTCATTTCAAGTGTAAGTCAGGTGTCAATAGTGAATGTAACAGTCATAGAGTAGGTGAAGAGTCATGTGGGTAGTTGAATAGTTAAAAAGGGGAATGTCAAGGGCCACCCCACCCTTTGCTATAAATAGTCCCTCATAACTCATTGTATAGGCTTTTGGTTAGCCAAGCTTCTGATAAGACTATCTTGAAGAAAGCTTGGATAGTATTGTAGCATGCTTTGGATTCTCCATTGCACAGAGCTAGTTCATCTCTTTGGAGGAGCAGGAAGATGTCGCTGTAATGCTTCATTGTTGGGGCTAGCAGGTTTACATGGATGTATTGTATGATTGAGACTTACACTTCTTTATATAATAAGAGCCAACACATTTTCATGCATATGTTGTTATTATAGTTTGATTGCTCTTGTTTCTTATCATTATATGTTGTTTAACTTGCGTATTTGTGTATGAATTTCTTTGAAATCAATTATATGAATCTTGTTACAGATGTGATGTTGGTTTAACAATCACTTTCGATTGTCAACTGATCTGCTTTCCAGCTTGTGATGCATCTTCGCTCATGTGTTCCCTTCTCAGCTGAGTACTAATATAGGTTGCTAAGGGGCACACTCATCTCACCCCCCATGTGTTAGAACCTCTCATTCACCTTCCTTGACTCACTCCGACAGTCACACCCTTGATACTGATAGAGTTATCTTACTCGCCTCTATGCGACATCGTGGTCAAGGCATTACCTTACGACCCACTGCTAGGAATCCTACACCAAACGGTTAGAGGTCTAATTGGGACTTCTTACCGGGGAGATCCCCTTGACATGTTGGCAGGTCCAGCATCGTCAACAGAGCACTGAGAAACAAATCTTACCATAAAACCTCAACTCGCCCAATTTTTTTTAAATTTATTTATAGAAAACATGTGATAAAACCTCTGCTAAAACCCAGGGGTGGAAGGAGTGAGTGGGGGAATCTATTACCTAAGAGGAAAATGAGAAATAACTTACTCTTAAGGTTTGGGAATAATTTTAAATAATCAAGCATACTCTTATAGTTTATTCTAAGGTATTCTCCAAGATTTATCTCAAAAGGTTTCTAAGATAATCGTAGTAGGGGACTCCTCCCCTCTCATTTCTTATTTGCAATAGGACAACTCCCTTTAAAACTTGAAACTAAAGAATCTTTTGCAAAGAATTAGAGGCTTGCTTCATAAGTTTGAACACTATGAAGCCTTCCATATTTTAAGGAAAAATACTTCGAAGGTAGATATACTAGAAAACCTTGGAACCAAATTAGGCAAGGGGGGAATATTGAAAAACAATATAACACATAAATACCTGATTGCATAATAACAAGGAAATTGACCCCTTCTACCATCTCTAAGTGTGATTTGATGCTAGAAAACAAATTTTACAAGTTAGAAATGACATGCTTGTTGGGGGACATGTGGCCAAGTACCTATGATGAAAACCCAACAACTCAAAGAACTCAAACCTTTCCAAGTCTTTGCACTCCCTATCCAAAACGATTGCATAGAGGACAATATGGCATTGTGATCAATTAAAGGCTTGAGTAGGACAAAGGTACAAATTTGGAGAGAAGTAATAAGATGGAGAATATAGTTTTAACTAACATGTCTAAGATTGGGACTTCCCCAAGCATAAGGAAGATAGAGTTAGGGTGTAAAACGATGTCAATCTTATTCAAATTCTTTGTAGGTCTACTCCATCAACATCTTCCATAGATGGTATCATTCAAATCCTCTGGAAATTTATTGTCACAATGGATATATCTCATTGGATTGTATTTAATTTATTGGCAGCCGACGATGGAGAGCAAGAAGTGAATGTTTAATTATAATCCCCTTAAGTTTTGTTTTTATTCCATCTCGTCGAGCCTCTTGAGGGTTCAATTCTTTCTTTAATATTCCTTGTTTCCAATGTTGGAGTAGGTTGGCAGTTTCAAGCAAAACGACAGGGGAAAATTTTGAGAGTCCTATGGTTTAATAGGGAAGTCTATTGTAGAGATGTAGGGGGATGAGGAAGAATCCATTCTCACACTACAAATATGCCACAACTAACTAGATTCTTTTGTTACAGTAGTCTTGGAGCATCATATAAACTAGAAATCTTAGATGGAAGAATCAAAGACATAATTGGATATATAAGAAACAAAATGGAAGAAATAACTCTGCATATTGTCAAAAAAGATTTTAACTCCCCCCTTTTAGCTAGCTCAGTCAACATGGAGACCTAAGAGCTCCTGGAACTAAATAAGTCAATAGAAGAGAAAAATGGACAAGAGAAAGTATGATTCAAATGCGACAGATCTCAAATGTAAATCAATACCATATGAAGTGTAATTTTTTTCTTTTTGATAGGAATTTTTTGGAGAGTCTATACTTATGGATATGTAGATAACTTAAAATTGTATAGAACAAATGTAAAATTGTGTTTCTCATGGTCCATATTAAGCCCAAACACTCTACGTTGAAGGGCCATCTTTGCTTCATGAGGCTCTACAAATGTACTACTGCATGTCTCATCCAAATTATTAATACAATTTTGTTTTAGTTATGGTTAAAAAATGAAATTGAAAACTTCGTTAAAACCTTTATTAAGGAATGAAGTTTCATATGCTTTGTTGCCAACTTCCTTGAATATCGTTGGGCAAGTGAGATAATGGGAATATGCCCGAGGTTTATTTCCCTAAATTAAACTAAAATGAAACAAATGAAAATAAGACAATATAAATATTCATGTACATTATGTAAAGTAAGTAAATTGAAATTTAGGCAAACTGACAAGAAACTAATGAAATTACAAGTAGATTTTTTATGATGATACCCTGTTAGCCATATGACCACACATGTACCTCTTGAAATCTGACATAGTGTTGATGGTGCTGGAAGCTGCCAATAGGGAAGGGGGTCTCCTTGATGTGAAGTCCCAATTTGACCCAACACCATTTGGAGTAGGAGCCCCAATCAGAATACAACCACAACTAACTCTTGGACTTACACTTGCATATTTTATTTCAAATACAATAATAAAAAACCCATATAGGAAAAAAATGGGTAGAGGATAATAAGACAAGCCTAATAGGAAAAAACACATTAAGCTTGAGTTTGAGGAAACTTTAGCTAAACAACTTCAAATTATAATTTTGTGGTTACATAGTGATGCCAAGCTTTGTATTATGCGATGGTTTCCCTAAACTTTGCAGGATAGTTAGGCTAGTAGCGGACTCTAGCTCCCATAACATCTGGGTGGATGGTTTTGGAGTCAGCTTGTATTTCTTTCTGCAATAAGAACATCATAGTGTTGATCTTAGCAAGATCAACTATATACTTCTGCATGTTGTGTCTATTTGTTATGAAACCAGCTCAAGAAAAGATAGAGAAGATAGATCAAAACCTTAGAATTCAGCCTCTTCGAGGGGGAAACCTCCTTTACATTACATAAATGAACAATTCTTGGATGATTCAAATGACAAAACCTCCTTTCTATATAGGAGTCTAAGGAGTCACAATATAACCCAGCCAACCTAACAATAATAATATAAAGCCACAAAAATAACAATAGAGGAATTCTATGGGGCATAGTAATAACAATATGGGGACAATAGGGGCACAACAATATTAATAAGGGATACAACTACAATATTAATGGGGTAATCACTAGTATTATAGGGACCCAACATTGCCCTCTCCTTCAAAAAAGTGTTGTCCTCAATGCTTGAGTAGTTCTAGATGCTTCTGTATAAAATTCTCATCCTCCCATGTGGAATCTTCAGCGGATAAGTTCTTCCACTTGATAAGATACTCCGAAATTGATCGATTTCGTAACTGTTGAGTTCTTGTTTCTGTGACTTCTTCTGGTTCCAATATAATTTTTCCTTCCTCGTCAAGTTCTGGCAATATTGTTTGAACTGGGAGCTTGTCGCCTATAACCTTCTTTAAACATGAAACATGGAAAATTGGGTGCAATCGAGAAGCTGCATGAAGCTCCAATTTGTATGCCATAGTACCAATCTTTTGCAACACCTTGTATGTACCATAATACTTTGGTGATAATTTATTATCCTTCTTAGCTTGCTTGAGGGACATTTTCTTATATGGTTGTAGCTGTAGGAATACCCAATCAACTACATCAAAAATTCTTTTGCTGCAATGTTGATCTGCCTGTTGTTTCATTCTATTCTGTGCCAACACGAGGTTATCCTTTAAGAGTTGGAGGACTTGTTGTTGATGTTCGATGTGATGTTCCACTGCTTGAACCTTAGAATTTTCTCTTAAATATGATGTGATGGATGGTGGCTAATATCCATAAAGTGCCATAAATGGGGTCATTTTTGTTGCTGTATGGAAGGAAGTGTTATACCACCATTCAGCCAGAGGTAACCATTTGACCCATTGTGTCTGTTTATCAGATACAAAGCAATGAAGATATCCTTCCAAACATTTGTTTACTATCTCAGTTTGCCCATCAGATTGAGGATGATAAGATGAGCTATGAGCTAACTGAGTACCAAGACAAGAAAATAATTCTGTCCAAAAATTTCCAGTGAAAATGGGATCTCTGTCACTTACAATAATCTTTGGGTTTCCATGTAGCTTTTGAATTGTTTCCATAAATGCAGTAGAAACTGTACTAGCTTTAAATGGATGTGATAATGCACAAAAGTGTGCATACTTGGTAAGTATGTCACCTACCACCATGATGACACTCTTTCCCTCAGACTTGGGTAAACCTGTGATAAAATCCATTGAAACCTCCTCCCAAAGTTGGCTTGGAATGGATAAAGGTTGTAATAGACCCGATGTCTTAATTGTTTCAACTTTATTTTGTTGGCAAACCAAACATTCCGCCACAAACTTTTGAATATCTGATTTAAGGCCCTCCCAAAAAAAATCCTTCTTAACCCTGTGGTAAGTTTTTAAAAATCCTAAGTGCCCTCCTAAGGGAGAAGTGTGCAATTCCATAAGAATCTTTTTTTTTAGCTGGGAATTCTTACAGAGGTATAAGCAATCTTTGTACCATAATGAATCATTTTGCCAGCTAAATGTATCAGACATACTGGATTCTTGTTGTAACTTTCGAATAAGTGCCCACACTTCTTCGTCATTCTTCCATTCCTCCCTTGCTTCGTTTATCCAATCTGATTGGATAATAGAAATGCAGCACAACATGCTTCCACATCCTCATCCTTTCTTGAGAGTGCATCTGCCACCACATTTTGCTTCCCTTTTTGGTAGATGATTTCAAAGTCATAACCCAATATCTTTGTGACCCACTTTTGCTGCTCTTCAGAGGATAATCTTTGTTCTAAAATGTATTTAAGGCTATCATGATCTTTTTTTACCTTGAAGTGTCTTCTCATTAGGTAGGGTCGCCATTTCTTAAGTGCATGGAGTATTTCCAACATTTCCTTCTCATAAATAGCTTTGTGTAAAAACTTTCCCTTGATTGGACGACTTTCAAAAGCAATGGGTCTTTCATCTTGCATTAAAACATCACCAATTCCATTTCCTGAAGCATCACATTCCACAATAAAGGTTTTTGTGAAGTCTGGTGTAGCTAAGACCGGTGCTTGGCACGTTGCCTCTTTAAGATTCTCGAAGGCCTTTGTTGCTTCTGGAGTCCATGAAAATGCATCTTTCTTCAATAATGTTGTTAGAGGTGCTGCTATTCTCCCATAATCCTTAACAAACTTGCGATAATACCCTGTCAACTCGAGAAATCCTCGTAGATGCTTTATGGATGTGGGGATTTTCCATTCCTTAATGGCTTTAATTTTGCTAGGGTCTACCTTAACTCCTTCATGAGATACAATATGACCCAGATATTCCACCTCTTGTACTCCAAAGAAATATTTGGATCTTTTTGCATATAATTGTTTCTCCTCCAATAGTTGTAGCACCCTATCAACATGTTCAACATGATCCTTCCAAGACTTGTTGTAGATTAGTATATCATCAAAAAATACTAACACAAATTTTCTAAGGAATGGTTTGAAAATGGAATTCATCAAACCTTGAAATGTTGAAGGTGCATTGGTAAGGCCAAAAGGCATGACCAAAAATTCATAATGACCCTCATGACTTCTAAATGTTGTTTTCAGAATGTCTTCAGTCTTCATTCTGATTTGATGATATCCTGAACAAAGATCCAACTTGGTGAAGTAAATTGATCCATGCAATTCATCCAGTAATTCATCAATGACAGGAATGGGAGACTTATCTTTAATAGTGAGCTTGTTGAGCTCCCTATAATCCGGACACATGCACCATGATCCATCCTTCTTGTGCATCAATACTACTGGAGCAGACAAAGAACATTGAATCGATTGAATTATACTAGCCTCTAGCATTTCTGCAACCATACGTTCAATTTCACTCTTTTGGGCATAGGGATATCTGTACGGCCTGATGTTTGGAGGAAAACTTCTTGGAATCAGATGAATAGCATGATCATGATCAAAAATAGGTGGGAGACCTTTGGGAGTCTCAAATACCTTGGAATGATTGTCCAAGACTTTTTGGAGATCTGGATAAATAGATGATTCCAATGTGGAAACATCTAGCGAACATAATTGTGCAATTACACCTCTTTGTTCCTTTTTTAGAAGCTTTGTCATATCGTTAGAGTTGATTATCTTTCCTGGTTTCCCTACAATACCCCTTAATTCGACTTCCTTTCCTTCCATAGAAAATTTCATGAAAAGTTCTTGAAAATTAAAAGCTATTGTACCCAAGGATTGTAGCCATTGGACTCCTAGTACAATATCAACACCTCCCATTGGAATGGAAAGCATTGGGCTAGTCAATACATATTCTCCCATGGATAGCTTGATATTATGGCACTTTCTAGAGCAATTTATTGTTCCTCCATTTGCAACCATCACTTAACACTCTGGTGCTGGATATAAGAAGCAATTCAATTCTTTTGCTACCTTACAATGAATAAAATTGTGGGTACTTCTTGAATCAATCAACACTATTACCTTTTTCTTCTTGATTTGTCCTTCTATCTTGATGGTTTGAGGAGTGGTAATTCCCACCAATGCATTACAAGATATGGTCGGATTCATTTCTTTTTTATCTAGGCTTTGTTCCTGGAGTATATCCTCTTATTTTGACATTTCTTGCTCCTTTTCTTCTTCCTCTTCAAAATCTATGTAGAATAATTTCTTCTCAACACACTTATGACCTTTAGTGTATTTTCTATCACAACTATAAAAAATCCCTTTTGCTCTTTTTTCTTCCAATTGTTGTGGTGTCAACCTTCTAGGTTGTGGAAGACTAGGGGCAACAAAACTTCCATATTTATAGTTGTGAGTGGTATGCTTCCCGGTTGCCATAATTTTGCTTTCCATTTTTCTTGCTAACCTGAATGCCTTCTCTAATGAATCAGGTTCCCAAAGGTGAACATCATGTTGGATATTATCCTTTAAAGTCCCTATGAACACATCAATCCTATGCTCCTCTGGAATATATTTTTTACTCTTATGTTCAATTTTTGGAACTCCTCAATGTGCTCCATTATTGAACTCTTTTGTTTGAGACTTATCAATTGGCTAAAAAAAGTGTTGTATTTTGTATCCTCATAATGTGTTGTCAATTCTTCCGTAAAAATTGCCCAAGTGATAATTTGTTTACGAGAGAAAAGCCATTGATACCATACAAACTGATTTGGTTCCAAATATAAAGTTGCAATACGTACCTCTTGTGTGTTTTGTACATTATTGAGATCAAAAAATTGCTCCATCTGTAATATCCATGTTGCGGGTTCCTTGCCATCAAAATTCCTTATATCGATTTTTGGAATATGGTGGGTCTTTGATCCCACATTAGAGTCTACGGAATCATGATTAACATTTCTTTTGTTCTCATCATGAGTTTCCTTTACTACCCTTTCACCATTAGTGACCATTTCTTGTAGCAACTTATTCATATTTATCTTCAATTCTTCCATCTTATCATCCATGCCATCAATTTTAGCGTCCATGCCATTCATCTTAGCTTCCATGCCATCCATCTTAGCTTTTACGCCTCTCTTTATACAATCCATCTTAGCTTCTACACCTTTCTTTAAACCATCCATCTTAGCTTCTACATCCTTCCTTAAACCATCCATCTTAGATTCTGTTTCCTTTTGTGCAAGTGACACTTGTTGCACTTGGTCTCGTAATTTTGATATATCATGTTGCATTTCTTCCTCTTCTTCATGAGTCATGCTAGAGCTTTCAGGTTTCTTACTAGGTGTTTGTATTTTTTTTCCTCGGGGCATCAATTACCGATTCAAACTAATTTTTCAAACCAAGCTTATGCAAAAATTTAAAAAAAAACTACACACCTTTTTTCACTTTGTAGAAGCTTGATATTGAATCTGATGTATCTATGCAATTTTGGATCATCCATTTCTGAAATTGTGATCTATAGTAGCCCTCTGTGTCCTCTTTCCAATGCCACCAGTCTGATCCAAATTGGATTCTCCAAGGAAGAGTTATGCACAATCTCCCAAGATGACCTGATTATAGACTAGTTCAGTAGAGCGAAATTGTATGACATGCCACGAGTCACTGTTTCAACCTCTGGCTCTGAAAAATATACACAAGAAACTGCAGTCCATCCTCTTTCTGTAACTTCTTACAAAATTTCAATCCGATGCTTAGAGAGAAAGTTATGATGATTTTCCCCAAGTCACCTATTTGGAATGTAATTCAGGAGTTTGCAAAAAGACCAACTTCCTCAGATCATATCTCCACAAATGTAGCGCGAAAAGCCCTGAAATTTGGACCCGAGATTCAGCGTGATTTTTTCTCAAATGGGTCTTTTTTAGCTTCTGAAACAACGCAGAAAAAAAGTTATAGCGAAAATTCCATGATGACCTATTTGGAGCAGCGAAACCCTAGAATACAAAGCTCTGAAACCAAATGTTATGAAACCATCTCAAGAAAAGATAGAAAAGATAGATCAACGCCTTATAATTCGGCCTCTTCGAGGGGGAAACCTCCTTTACATTACATAAATGAAAAATTCTTGGATGATTCAAATGACAAAACCTCTTTTCTATATATAGGAGTCTAAGGAGTCACAATATAACCCAGCCAACCTAACAATAATAATATAAAGCCACAAAAATAACAATAGAGGAATTCTATGGGGCACAGTAATAACAATATGGGGACAATAGGGGCACAACAATATTAATAAGGGATACAACTACAATAGTAATGGGGTAATCACTAGTATTATAGGGACCCAACACTATTAAACTCTAGGTCTTCTTTGGTAGTGAGATACTTTAAATGGTTCAAGTATTTCGTCGACCTCATGTTTGAAAATGTTTCTACAAATGGACCTACTGAGGGGATATTGTCACTGTTTAAACTAATGAATCCAAATTTTTATACAGTTCTGCATAAGAAACTAAAATGTTGGCCAAGAAGGTGTTGAGTTGTTTGTTTATTTGTATAATAATTTTGACCTCAGCCTACTCCAACTTTTCTTCCTTCCTTGTCTTCCTGACCAATTCTGCTGGTGTGCTCTTATACTTAGTTCCCCACTCATGGATCGTGATTAAGGTTGCATGAATGAATTTTAGATATTTCACATCTTCCACAACTTCTTTTGCATATCATGTAAGGGAACTATTTCCTTATGACAAGAAACCAACTCCCCATAAAGATGCCTCATAGTGTCTCCCAAAGCCTGAACCTTGCCATAAATAATTGCTTGAATTTCCTGCAAGTAAGCATGTGCAAAATATAACTTTTGATTCTTTGCTTGAGCTATTCTATTTTTTTCTTTGTAACTTCGAGATTCTTTTCCATTTGTTTGTTTTCCACCATAATGAAATATGAATTTTCTTTTGGGGCTTGTACAAAGGCTAGATTAGTTGCAGCAATGGTATGAGGATTCATCCTAGTGTCAATGATGACGACCCTCTCTATGTAAATGAAAGAAATATGTGCTAGATCATCGTGCTACAAACATCCATGATCAGATCATCATCTAGAGGAGATATTTATTCTTCATCATTTGATGCTTTCCCATCTATAAGGGGAGGTGGATCTTGACATATGACCTATTTTGTATTAGGCATGCGGTAAACATCCTAGTTCCACTCTCCTTGTTCTATTTACATGTCCTAGGCTACTATCTTCTCCTTTATCTATTGAACAAGCTCTTGATCCTACTTCTTATTTTCTTCTTATTTAAATTATTTCTACCTTTCTTCTTCTTCCTACTTCAGTTTGACTTCTTCTTAATTCTTCCTTCTTAACTCTTCTCATGCTTTTCCCTTTCTTGATTCTCCTTCTTCTTCCATTCTTCCTCCTATTTCCTCTCTACTTCCCACTACTTAATTTTCCTTTATATTGCAAAATATGCTTTTAGAATGGCTGGATTTGCTTTGAATTTGTGGCTTTTCTCCTCCGTTGGGCTATGGGAAACCTTATTTTTATACTTATTTCTTACTATAGAGTGCTCTTTCAGCTGCTTTTCTTCCAGGGTGACACTTTGTTCCAGAATTCCATTGGAAGGGCCTTCCTGATCTCTTGGTGCCCATGACTTAGATGTGTTATATCGATTCTTCATCTTTTAGACTTCCTCAAACCTAGCAAAGGAGCCACACGGCCAGAAAAAATGCAACTTGGCATATTGCTTCTTGAAAATTCCTTTAGGATCATACTAATGATAACCTATTGTATCGAACCTGAAGTCTTCTAATTCCTTTGTTTCAATTTTTGTGGCCTTCAAGTTCTTGATTTTGTAATTTCCCACCTACAAGGGAAGAGCAGGCCAAGGTGCCTTCTTCTTCCTCTATAGTACTATAGTTAGACCCGTGATAATATTATATGCTACCTCTTGCGTGACTACTTTGTTGGTGGCATACCTGGACAAGAGATGAGATGGTTTATGGCAGCCAAACACTCTGAGGTAAGTTCCATCTGGTGAAACAAACCAATCTACAACTTCTAATACTGCACTCATTGCCTCACGTGACATGAAAGGGCCTTACTCTTCAAAGATCACCTGTTATAGGACCCTGAAGAAATGATCAACCAAATTTTCAAAGACTCTCCTGTAGCTACATTCTACTAAAAACTTGAAATAAATGTGGATATGAGGCTCATTAGGTGTCCATTTCCAATCCATGCCAGGGAAAGCATTGTGAGCACATATACCATCGAATAGGTAGGAAAACATGTAGAATTGTTGTTTCTTTCCTTTTGGTGTATTCTTTTCCTTATTCACATTTATCTTCAGTTATTGAGACATCAAATCAGACCAGATGAATATCTTCCCTTGTGAGACCATTTGATATAGCATGTACACCCATCCTTTAGGGAAGGATTCAATATTCTTGAGTCAATAGACTCGACAAAACAATACTATCAAGAACTAGAACACCTTTTTCAGTGATCTAGTCTTGTAATTATTGTTTGGTGTCTAGCGAAACTTTGACGATTCCTTCATCCACATCCTGACCACTTCCTTAGTATTGAGATATCACATTGCTACATAGAAGTGAGAGTCCATATATTTCTTAGGCTTTGGAAAGTGGTAGGCTAGGTGGATGTCATGTTCTTGGTAGGAGGAAAGAAATTTCCCACTAGCACATTTAAAGACATTCTCTTGGTATTTAAACCTTGTAGAATTCATTTGATAATATATGCATGTGGTAAGACTGGGAACCTGCAAGCAACCATGTGAAGCCCTGACCATTGGATATTGATGTAGACCTGCCTATCCTCCAGAGTTGCATTGAATTTTGTGGTAGTGAATGCATCCTTAAAAGTATTGCATGTAATATCAGAGTCCTTCTTAATGTATAACCGTGTATGAAAAATAATGGGCACTAATGTCGAATGAATTTCAACAACTTCCTCAATACTTCTCTCTGTAGCCTCCTTTAATGTTGATCTCTTGTGAGGCATGATGCTATATGTTGATGAAAGAGAAGTGTGCTCAATATTGTTTTGAAGGAAAATCTCCTCTGCAAACAGAGGTGATCCCTCTAGCCCAATGGGTGGGTCTAGCAACAAACCAAACAATCTAATACACACTTTCCTAGCTTATTCTTGACAAATGCAGTAATAAGGAGGAACCTACCTCATCCTGATGCTAATCACTCGATACTTAGAGATGGCTTTGAATATTTCGCTCCGGGCATCGCTCCTAAGTTGTTCTTCACGTCTAGAAACCTGCAAGGAAGATAAAAGTACTATGCAATATACGAGATTATATATAACATACATCAAGCATAAATTACTTAATAGATCAAGGAACATTAAGCTAATCACATAAATATTTACACAATTATGGAAATTGAACATTAGATGTATATACTAAGAAATAAAACGGAAGCATACAACCTATGCCTTGATGTTGGAGCCTTCCTTTGGGTGGATGTTCAAGTTTAAGAAAATACTCCTCAAGCACTCCTTCTGCAAGCTAGAATGGCTAGCATGTAAGCATAATCTCAGCATATGTGTGGTGAAGTAAAATTATAAGTGTGGACACAAACAAATTCCTCTAGCCTAATAATGGGTCTAGCCACAACAGGTACATTGTATGGAAGATTTCCTTGGGTTAGAATCAATCAAGAGGGCCTACCTCTTGGCCACTTATCCTGCTTGATGGTGTCCTCACTTTCTCGCTCCAACAATCTCTCGCTTCCTTAAAGTTCTTGAAACAAGTAAACGACAACAACACACAAGCATAATAATAGACAAATTGCAATTCAACCTACTTAATGAGTCAAGAAGCATCAAGACACAAATATGTAATATTACAAAACATGTTGGAAATCAATCGATAGTTTCATATATTAATATCAAAGAGAGATTACAACCATTCGTTTTGACGTCGCATTCTTCCTCTAACAAGACTAGGTTCCCACACACTTCTGCTAGCATTCCATGATGGCTTCAAAAAATAATAGTTTAAAGGCTCTTCCCTTTAGATTTCACTCCAAACCAAACACACTTCTCCCTCACACAACTAGATGGCTACAACTAGTAATAGTTTGCTTGTCTAATCAAAATAGTATACTCACACTCAGCCAACACTCTCACTAGCTTGTGCTTGGGAAGAAGGGAGGTTTATATAGGAAATATGGATGGGAGATGGATCCTCTTCTCATGGGAGAAGAACTTATCCCTTGAGGTAGTTCCATAATTATAGGGGAAAGGAGCCCAAACTATCATCCTCGACCCCATCCGGCTAAACCATTTACCAAACTTCTGTTACGAAGCTTCTAGAGCTGGAAGCTTCGACTCTAATTTAAAAAACTTTCCATAACAGGGTCGGGGCAACTGGAACACAGCTCAGTCGCACCGATCGGCACAGGGGAAACTAGGCAAGATAGAAGTTTCAGGGGAAATGGCACAAAAGGGAATTGATCTACTCATGAAGAGGGACATAATGGGAGTTTCTTCATGAAGGAAAAGAATGTGGGGTTCATTGTAGAGGTCCTCCAGGATCAAGGAACAGGGAGTATAGGGAAAATAACAAAAGTTGTGTAACAAATGCCCCCTAAAGCGTGAAGGCTGAGCAGGAGTGAGGGATGAAATGCTTTATAAATTAGTGCGGGGAACCGGTCTGCCATCAAAAAACCTGCAAGCAAGTACAGATACATATACATAAATTGAGATCTCTGTCAAATGATACATGAATCGTGGTATGGGCGCAGCCATCCAGAGAATGATCGTGTAAATGGATCCAGGTATGGGTGCAACCATCTGTCAAAGAGGATCATAATGAAACCAAGGTATGGTCGCAACCATCCAATAATGAGAAGTATCACATATGATAACTCATGGTTTGGTCACAACCAACCATCTAAAAGAGACATGCATATCATCATAACCATGTCACATGACTTTGCAACCTAGACTCTTTGTGATATGATTGTAGGGTCTTGCACTCCAACACGACTCGATCAAAGTACAAATTCTAGCATGCGAATAGATGTGTGACGTCAAACATGATAGAAAGTCGCTTGATTACCAGTCAATGATGTAAACTGTTAACAAGTGTGAGAGAAACCACTAATAATGAAAATGGCCCTCAAGGTACTATCGGCACAATTCACGGAATTTTAATACAGGAACTGAAGTCGAACACCCGTGAAACCACTCGATTGAAAGCCAATGATGTGAACTAGTCATTGAGTGCGAAGAACTTGCCATTAAGACATGCAAACTCTAAGGTACTAGAAGGGAGTCTCTCGGTCAACTTCCCCGATAATGGGTTGAAGTCAACGAAAAGCGACCGTGTCGAAGGAGGGCCATAATGAATCCCACATCATCGACATGAGAACAAAGGATGCAAAATGATTTTTGGATGATACAGAGAAACAAAGGTAAGTGTAACAGTAGAAGGGCAACTCTTGAACATATCAGCAACACAACTAGAAGTTTGGCAGCTTTTGGATCCATAGGGTTGGTGGTCATGATGACATGGCAGAGATCAAATGGAAGGAAAAATTGAACAACCCAAACCCAGGAAGGTCAACGATACTAAGGAGGATGTCCCAACCTGACATAAAGCAAAGAGTGTCATGTTCAAGAGTATGCTGCTGACACGACTTGATAGATTTCCAAATTTTCCCCCACCATTTTTGGCGAGTACCCCAATTATTTTTTAATCATAAGCTTGAACGAGATAGCATATGCTTACACTGTAAGTTCAATGAGCCTTAGGAAGGAGAAGATCGTGTTCATCATGGCAATGAATCCGATGTCATTTAATAGTTTAATGAGTCTGACAAAAGTGTAACTCAGTATATTTTCTTGTTTAGAGAGTTTGAAAAAGACATGTAAAAGAAAACTCCGCATGTCCCTTTTCGTACATTTGTGTCTCTCGAGCCTGAAAAGGTAGAAAACAATACTTGAGAGAACCGCTTGACCATTTTAGTCAAGGAGTACCTTTTTCATAAATAGTGCCTCCCAGCCTGAAAAAGGGGTAAACTTATACTAGGTGCACGACGTTTCACGTCCATTAACGAGTTCGAAACGACAAGGGCTCGGCCATATTTTCGCTTTTAAAGGGTCGGAAAAGAGCGGAAATTGGACCCCCCATTTTTTTTCTCTTTAACAAGTCAAAAAAGGAAAGATACTCGGAAATCTTTTCATATGAGTTTAACGAGTCGAGAAAAGAGCTGCAATGTGACTCATCACCGTTGTCAAACATCCATCACCTATTGCTGCACAAGTAAGGCAAAGTGTATTATCAAGTCCTTGAGGAAAAATAGGTAAAAAATATTTACAAAACCTGATATTTTCATGAATAAAAAGGGGAAAAGTAAATATATTTTCACCGTTTACCATTTTACCTTTGAAGTGAATAATTTTTAACCACTTTTTCCCTAGTTTTTCCAGAGCAGATTACGGGAGATCCGAGAGGTCAATCGACGAGCCGTCAGTTCCAGGTAATAGCTGAAGCCCTGAGCTCCATTTTCATGCTATTCATTTATGTTTTTAGCCATTTTAAAAGATTCTAAGGAAGGTTTTTGATAATTTGTTTCACCCTCGGTCGATGTGATTTCCGGGCACGGGATCGTGCTGGCCAAGGGTTATTTGCATGACCATCTGCGCTGACTGGTGCAACTGTTTCTAAAACAGGCATGTCAGCATCGTGGATAGGGAAAAATCCTCTTTTCTAAAAAACTGACCGTTAAAATCTTGTATCTTATGTGCCAAAATTGATGATTGACTCAAATAAATGGCTTTTGCAGGAAAGAAATTGTCAAAAATGGTGGATTGGAAGGAAAGAGAACACGAAGATGTTTAACACCTAGACATTGAATGATCCAAATTGCCTGGAGGCTTTGAGGGCTTGCGAGCTCCTCAAATTCTTCCTTACACCAGGGATGTGGGCCCAAACTGAGCTGCTTCGATACTTGATAAGCCTTTGGGACATCAATCGTGAGATTTTTGTCATTAGGGACTAGGAGCTAGAGTTGACAACTTCAGATATCTACTTCATCACTGGACTGTCTCATAGAGATGAGCCAGTGAAGTTGTATGGGTCACGTCTGATCAGGGCAAGCATATCTTCCCTGCTTTCTGAATATTGTCCTAAGGCCCTGAAATCCAAGAGTGGGACGATAGAGATTTCCAGTGTGTGGGATTTGACACTGAGGTTGCTTTTGTTAACTATCAATAGAGTGGAGGGGTCCTAGGCAGAACATGAGACTAACAAATCGAAGTTCCTTTATGCTATTGACTGCACAACTCCTACGATCTTCAACTAGGCAGAGGCCATGAAGATGAACATCAAGCACCAACTGTCCAAGGCCAAGGCAGGGAATCTAAAGCAATTTGGCTTCAGATCAGTACTTGTGACCTTTTTCCTGGAACGAGTGCCACTGTTCCAATATCTTTTGATTGAGGTTGATCCTCCCATGCCACGCAATCCATGGATGGTCCGCTAGAGTTGTTTAATGACTAGGATCACTAGGAGTCAGCATATGTCATACCGACCGACGTTCTTCTCATGGCTACGACGATTGAAGATTGTCGTGGAGGACTGGCCATACAGTGGCACTGATTTCCATGGATACCTAGATATTCCCTTACTAGATGGAGAGGACTTTGATGACGAAGATACAAATCAATTTTTATTGATTTTGATGTTTTTTAATTGTTTTGATATATGCATGCTTATAACATTTCTTTTGTCTATGCAGATGTTGGACCATAGTGGCCAGCGAGGATGTCCCCGATAGCCAGGTGCATCCCCCATCCTATTGATGTTGTCACCCCTTATCATGAAGGGAGCGATAATGAGGAGGAGATCGCAAGGAACCTCAAGGGGTTGACTCATGGTATCCCGAAGTATATTTGGATAGGAGACATGCCTCGGCGGTACTAGAGGCACACAGTGGGAGTCTCAGATTGGATCCACCGATTGCTGAGTCATGTCACACGAGCTATCTCGTGCTATCATGACCACCATGTTGAGTAGTTCCTAGGTCCAGTACTTACATATTTTTTTAGGCTTGCGTGCCACGGATGTACGAGGCCTACGAGCCGGCGATGTTATTGTAGGCACACATATTATTTTTTGGGTTCTGATGTATCAAACATTCCCACACATGTATATATGTAGTATTTTCCTATCTATTATGGTACAAATGGTTTGTCTTATCTCTTACATGCTTTGTAAATGTCTATCCAACACGTAATTAGCTAATGCATCTGTTAATGTATTCATGCATCTAGGAATATGATGATATGAAATATAATCAAAATGTCTTTCCAATAGACGGATACAGAGATACATTCATAATATTTGAGGGTTCCTAGCAGAATATTTCTTGTTGAGTTGAAGGACGACAAGCTGTGAATCCAAGTTGACAACCAATTCCCTGATGACCAGGGTGATGGCTTCTGATAACAGTTTGATGACCGCACTGTATTCAACAATGTTGTTGGTTGTATGACCTAGGTAGATACCTTGAAGGTCAATCAACTCACCGTTAGGGTTGTAGATAGCCCATGCCAAGATGATAGGTTCCGGGTACTTCGGTAAGAACCATTAGCGAAACCAATGTGAGGAGTTGCAAACATCTGCAAAGCAATAAAAGCATGGTAAACAGGAAAGTTGTTTGAAAACTATCACACAAAACCATGCTGTACAAAAATGAATCACACACTAATGTACATTAGTAACCATGCAAGATGACCTAAGCATAGTACTTTTTGAGGTAAAGCCCGTTTCGGGGCTTATCAAGAGGATTTTCTTTGTAATCAATAAGCTCATAGGTTCCTTTCTGCAAAACACATTTTACAATATAGGGCCCATGCCACATAGGTTCGAACTTTCCTACCCCCAGCTTATCGTTAGCTTGGTCATATAGCAGGACCAAATCACCCTCAAAGAAAGCGCGAGGGGAGACCAACAGATAGAAATGGGATTTGACTCGTTTCTTTTGTGCTTCGATGACCAAGGCAGCGATACGACGAGTCTTGTCTAGTCACTCTAAATATAAGAGGCATTCCTCTTGAGGTGATGTTTCGGGGGGGAGCTCAACATCTAACTTGAGTGAAGGAATTTCACATTTGATCGGAAATGTTGCTTCCAGACCATAGAGCAGCTGAAATGGTATGAAACCAGTTGCGTCTTTGGTTGAAGTTCCGTAGGCCCATGGAGCTAAAAAAATCATGAGATGCCAATTTGACTTGTGCATCCAAATAGTACGTTGAAGCATGGTGACCAAAACCTTGTTCATGAATTCAACCTGGCCATTGGCCTGAGGGTAATATGTGGTCAAGCCATCATGGCACAAGCCCAATGCAAATGTTAGTTCTGTCATCATGTAATCTCTGAAATGGGAGCCATGGTCTATGACAATGGCTTGGATTACGCCAAACCTAGAAATAACATGGTTGAAAAGGAATTGAGCTGTTGTCTTACCATCTGCCGAATATATAGGCATCACTTTGGCCCATTTGGTGAAATAATCCACAACATGATAATATAGCCATGCCCCTCAGTCGAATGGGGGTTACATATCATATAATCAATGCCCCATTTGGAAAAGGGACCAACAGTAATGATGGGGTGTAGGTGAGTGGGTGGGCGTGCATCTTGCACTGGTAAATTTGGCATTCGTGACACTTACGGACAGCAAGAATGCAGTCTTGGAAGATAGAAGACCAAAAATAACTAGCGTGAAGGATTTTATGGGCCGTAGCATAACCAAACATATGACCACCACATGCCCTAGAGTGGCAATCATTGAGAGCTATTTCATCTTCCTCGATCGTGAGGCATTGATGAAGAACAAAATCAACGCTAACATGGTATAAAGTATCACCAATAATACGGTAGGGTTGGGAATGATGCTGAATCCTTCAACGATCATCCTTGGTCAACAGAGACCGGAACATGGAGGTTTGGAGATACATGATGATATCACTGTACCATGGATCAAGTGTGCTAATCAGGAAAAGGGTCTCATCTAGAAGTTGTGCATCTACACCAGTAGGGAGAGCTTTGGAGGGAAGGGAATAAATCAATTTAGCGAAAACAAGTGACTTCTTAGATTTAGTAGTAGTGAAGACCAAATTGAATTCATGCAGGATAGCGATCCATTTAGAATACTTTCCACCTAGCAACTAACGAGTCAGGATATAGGTCATAGGGTTGCATTCAAAAATCACTATAGTCGTACGTAAAATAATATAGTGCCAAAAACGTTGAATAGCTTGAACGGTAGCCAAATCCAACTTCTTGACATGTGCATAACGTGTTTCATTGTTGAGGAGATTCCAACTAAGGTAGTAGATCACATGTTCGTCGCATTCCTCATCATCTTGAACCAACACCATATCAATGGTGCTAGGGGCTGCGGCTAGGTAAAGGAAGTAATCTCGATAATAGTCTGGTGGATGCAACAGAGGAGAATTTATGAGGACGACCTTAAGATCATCAAAATATTTTTGAGCCACCTTGTCCCATGCAAAGGGCGTTCCTTGTTTGAGCAACCGGGTAAATCCTGTAGCTATCTCGACATAGTTGGGTATAAAATGACGGAGAAAATTGGCCTTTCCTTGCAAGCTTCAGAGTTGGTGTAGTGAAGATGGAGGGGATAAATTTACAATGGCCTCAACTTTTAGTAGATCCAAGTGAATTTCATCCTTGGAAACGATGAAACCAAGGAGTCGTCCCGATTCCATGCATAAAACACATTTGTGAGGATATAGGTCATAGGGTTGAATTCATAAATCATTGTAGTCATATGTAAAATAATATAGTGCTGAAAATGTTGAACAGCCTGAACGGCAGCCAAAGCCAACTTCTCGACATGTGCATAATGCGTTTCAGTGTAAAGGAGATTCTGATTAAGTTAGTAGATCACATGTTCGTCACATTCGTCATCATCCTAAACCAACACCATAGCAATGGTGCTAGGGGTTGCGGCTAGGTAAAGGAAGTAATCTCAATAATAGTCCGGTGGATGCAACAAAGGAGAATTTATGAAGACGACCTCATAGTTGGTGTAGTGAAGATGGAGGGGGTAAATTTACAATGGCCTCAATTTTATCGGGTCCAAGTGAATTCCGTCCTTGGAAACGATGAAGCTGAGGAGTCATCTTGATTCCACGCAGAAAACACATTTGTGAGGATATAGGTCATAGGGTTGCATTCAGAAATCACTGTAGTCGTATGTAAAATAATATAGTGCCGAAAACATTGAATAGCCTGAACGGCAGCCAAAGCCAACTTCTCGACATGTGCATAACGCATTTCAGTGTCGAGGAGATTCCGACTAAGGTAGTAGATCACATGTTAGTTGCATTTGTCATCGTCTTGAACCAACACATAGCAATGGTGCTAGGATATACGGCTAGGTAAAGGAAATAATCTCGATAATAGTCCAGTGGATGCAACAGAGGAGCATTTATGAGGACGACCTTAAGATCATCAAAATATTTTTGAGCCATCTCATCCCATGCAAAGGGCATTCCTTGTTTGAGCAACCGGGTAAATCTTGTAGCTATCCCGACATAGTTGGGTATAAAACGACGAAGAAAATTGGCCTTTCCTTGCAGGCTTCAGAGTTGGTGTAGTGAATATGGAGGGGGTAAATTTACAATTGCCTCAACTTTTAGCGGATCCAAGCGAATTTCGTCCTTGGAAATGATGAAGTTGAGGAGTCGTCCCGATTCCATGTAGAAAAATCTATTGAATATGGTCTAGGTGATCTCAGTGCTTACGAGAATGGGTAGGAAGGTCATCCAAGTAAGGTTGGACATTGTTTTGAATATCATGAGACACACAGGACATTTCTCGTTGGAATGTGGCTCCAGCATTTTTGAGGTCGAAAGGGAGCTTCTTGTATGCGAACGTACCCCATGGGTAGATAAAGTTTGTCTTCTCTTGGTCGGACGATGCAATATTGATCTGGTTATATAACCAGAAAAATCATCCATAAAGGAAAAGATCATGCTCCCAGCACATTCATCAATGGTTTGATCAATGAAGGGAGTAGGATAGTTGTCTTTCGGATAGGTGTGATTAAGATCTCGATAATCCATGCAAACACGGATCATGCCTTGTTTTTTAGTCACCGGGACAATATTGGACACCCAATCTATAAGGGGGATGGGATAGATGAACCCAGCTTTGAGAAGCTTTTCAACTTCACCCTTAATAGCAGCGGCCTTCCTGGGGTGCATCGGGTGAAGCCGTTGGCGAATGGGCTTCGTGTGCGGATACATTGGTATTTCATGCACCACAATGCTAAGATCGATGCTAGGAATTTCTTTGTAAGACCATGCAAACACATCATGGAATTCCTGAAATAGACAAGTATATGTCTTGATCTCATCCGGAGAACAAGATACCCCAATATGAACATGTTCAATGACACCGGGTTTGATAGAAATGTCAATCGATATCGTTTGGGTAATATTACCCAAATTTCCTTCTGACCATACTTCATGAGTAACAATCGGTGGCAGAAATGGAGAAGAGGACTCTTTGAAAGTGGTAGACATGACCTCCGGGCGAGGCAGGAATGAGGAGTGATGATGGGTATTGCTCCATGGAAGTTCCTCGAGAGACATGACTTCCATGATTCCTTCATCTGTAAGGAAGGTCTCGGCTAAGGGATCAAATCATTCCAAAGTGCCAAGCTAGGGTGATTGAGAATACATATCGAGAGAGGTCTTCAACATATGAGAATCAGGGGATGTAGATTTTGAAGCCGAAACAATTTCCACGTAATTGACTTCGGCGGGACTAAGCGGCATGACCTTGCCCCAAGAATCAACAAGATTTGGTGCAGGTATGACCCAAGGATCATATTTGACCAAGATCATGTTGACAGAGGCAACATGAGGAGGTAGGAGTGGAAAAATTCCCATTAACACAGAATCTTTGAAGAGACCTTCCCCCACACTCTCATAGGGAGCACCAGAGTGCTTGACGTACGCAACGTTTCCATCCGAGGAGGAAGAAGCAAAGAAAGACAGTTGATTGACGATGACAATCTTCCCTTGATGGAGAAATTGAATCACATGAAATAAAGAGCAGGCCACGACATGTATGGCATGAGTCCAACTTCGGCCGAGTAGAAGATTATAATTGAGATTAGCGTCAAAAATCTCTACTTCGACTTGCAATGTCTTGCCTTCCAGGGTGATGGCAAGGTTAGGTAAGACACCGAAGGGTCATGAATCATGCCCATCGAAAGCTTCCAAAGTATTCAGAGACTGGTTTAGTGCAAGGGAACCAATAGCCTTCCAACATGCAGTTGTGTTGATGCCTCAAAAATCGTTGCATTAACATCGGGGAAAACCACCCGGTCTAGACCTTAAAAGAAGCTCCTTTTCCATTTGGTGTGGTGGCTCTGACTGGACATAATGGGACCAGTTTCCCAATGATTTATAAATGGTATGGATAAGTGATTGATTTTCTAATATCTAATGGTAATGATGGATGGTTTATTCTAAAATGCAATAACATAAATAACTAATCTATCCCGAGAAATCTTTTCCTTAGTGCAATTTCTGATGATTCTTATTGACAAGTAGGCATATAGATGACTCTGCTTATAAACAAAAATATTCATTCATATGATAATTACTTTGTTCAAGTAGTTGAAGAAAGTAATAATTAAAACATTATTACATTAATCTTGATATATCATTGACATATATATGTATGAAAAATAACAACTCTTAAACATTCAACAGTAATAAGCCAAAGAATTGCTGTGAAAGCATATACATACATCAATAATAGAAAAATGAAGAAATGTTGATTCACATAAAAGCATGAAGCAAAAACATAAATAATAGTACCATATGTGTTTGAATCTCCTCCGATATGAATTGCATTCAAATCTCGCCTTTCAACTTGGAAATTCTTTTCCAAGAAGCAATAGTGCATATCACATAAAAGTATTTTTCATCAAAATTGAGAATTTAAGTCCAGTTTTCGTAAAAATAAATATATTGGAATTACAGTAGTGCAACTTCCAATTCAAGTCTTAATACAAAAATTTGAGGACCCTTTCTAAAAACATGAAAGGGTTTATTAATACTATCTAAACTAACAAACTATGAATTAAAAATGTTATGCGCTAGTATTAACCCTATCATAGAAATTGTGATAATCTTCTCAAAATAGGCATGCTGTAGTCGGTTAGAGTGGTTCACTGTTTTAGCTGACTATCTTGTGTTCTGAGTTGGAAAATGGCAAGCATCGGTTGCAGTTCTAGCGGATGACTCATGCTCGAATGTAGCTGGGCAGTGTATATGGCATCAGTTATTTCGGGAATCATATAACTGATTGCATCAGTGAGGCATTTCATCATTGTTCGCTGACTGTATGGTTTAACAAGGAAAAACCAAAATGTCTCCCATGTCAAAGTTTGAATGCCTTCGATTAATCTTTCCCTCTGTTCCAGCTTCTATTTCCATGTCTGTTCTAATTCTTTCACTGATGGAAGTTTCCCTGGAGAACACTCTGAAATTAAATTTGACAAATAAAGTGTATTATTAATCAATTCAACTAGATTATTTGTTGTCGATCTGCGTCTTGATGTCGCCCTTTCTGTTTTTTAAGTTGAGATTGTCATTCAAGGAATAAGATTTCTTTACGCAATTCCATAATTTGGGGTAGATTTGCAACTTTTCTTTGTTTGCTTTCTTGCCAAGAAAGAAACTCTATTAATATTTCATCTACTTGCTCCAATTTCTATCTCGCATCAACTGACTTATCAATCATAGATGAAGAAATTTCACATAGGGGAAGAATGAGAGAGATATTATGACATAATAAACTTGACTGATTAGACAATTCTTTGGTAATTTGGAGAGCTTCCGATTTGAATTCTCCCACTTGGGGATATCCTTTGAATCTTTCCATTTGCAGTGATAGTTGAGCGATCTGTTCTTCTTTTGATTTGCTCAACTGCTCATTTAATAATCACAGCTTGCTCAATGCTTGTGATAGTTCTTGTTGCTTCTGAATTGCATGTTGATCAATTCTTTGTTTTTCTTTGAGCAATTGATTATTTGACTATCTTTGGGCTGCTAACTATTGTTCTAATTGCTCTATATTCTGTTGCTTTTCTTGTACCTATGTTTCCAGCAAAACAATCGCTTGGTCCTTTTTTTTAAGCAAGTTGATTACCTCTCATGCCTTGTCCATTGTAGCTGCTGTGTATGCTCCAACATACTGAGAAAGTTTAGTGAGATCTTCAGAAGGGTTGACTTCCTCTCTCCATACCACATTTGTTATCTCCATTTGTGAAGATAAAAGAGGAGATTGATCAATTTTCCTCTTTTTCCTTTGTCTCTTGATTACAACCCTATGCTTAGGGCTGTAGAAAACATCCAAGGGTGGTATTTCTTCTATATGTAAGACAATTTCATCAGTTGGATTTTCTGGAATTATTTCTACATCCTTTTGAGTTATGGGTGGGCCATTAGTTCCCTCAATCGGAACTATATTGAGTGTTGATTTTTGATCAATTGTCACCTCGGGTGTGGTGAACCCTAGTTGACTTTCTGTATTACTGATGATAGAATCAAATTGTTGCCATTCTTTGAGCAGTTTGGGATTAACATAAAGGCTTGTGTCAACGAGTTCATTGCCTGTTCCTTGTCCTTGCTCCTTCTTTGGCAATTTTTCCTTTTCGGGGATTTTCTCCACTACAGGAGTCTTATCGTCTGCTTTCTGTTCAGTTTGACTTGGTGGCTAAACTGTAGGGTTTGTAGCTAATAGGTCCAAAGACAGAGTTTGCAACCTTTGGGCTCTGAGCCTATTGAACGTTTCTAACCCTTCTTCTCCATATTTGATTCTAGTCAATCCTTTAACCTAAAAAAATATTTCGACTGAAGCAAATAAATCATCAAAGACATCTGCTTCATGATCAAATTTGGCAAGTTTAGCTCGAGCGGTGACATTATGAGCAACCTTATTTGGGTCATATTACCTGTTAGGAAAGGTGGCAAGATTCAACATCTGAATCTTTTCTGCCTCTTTTTCTGCATGCTTGTAGTCATGTAAGGTGAAAATGCCACATCGTAGGGGGAATATAGGCCACATCTGTTTCTTAGAATCCCTAAGGGTTCTTGATGTCCCTTCAACAGTTATCTGATATGCCAATTCCCGTGCTAACAATTTATCAGGCACATACAGAGGGAGAACATGAGGTTTAGTGAGACTGTTGAAAAGCCTTACATAGGTAAATTTCTCTTCTCCGAACCAGCTGCCTACTACAGTTAGATCAGTTGCTGCATCCTGGGATATCCTTAGAGAAGACTTATTGAAAATAGAATAATATACAGGGGAAACAAAACCATTGCAAATTCTGTACAGGTGATTTTTATAGTGTGCCTTCCACAACTGCTTATGATAAATATGAATCGGTTTTGGATCTTGGGAAGTCTGCTTCCATCCGAGTATTGAGAATTTAGAATTAAAACAAATAATGTCCATAATATATGCACTGTAGTAGAAAGGGGGAATGATCTGGGAGGTTGTAAATGCATTCCTTCTGTATTCTAATATCTCTATGGCTAATCTATCTGCTTCCATTAGTGGGACCATATCTATAGAAAATTTGGCAGAATCGTGTTGTCCCCACAGTCTACACATCATAGCCCCAACATAGTAATAAGGAGAAGCTAGTGAGTCGATAGAATACATACCTGATGACTTGTGCTTGTGCTTCTCTGGGAAATGCCTCCATTGTTTGATCGGGTCCGACTCCAAGTTGTTTTCCTTTGCAAATGCTTCTAGGAATGACTTGTTGTAACACTTCTCGAGCTCTAGTATATGGTACATTTGCCTGAGATCTTCAGGCTTGAATGAGTCGAATATCCTTCCATCTGCTGTGGAAAATGTTCTATCTGAAGTTGGGATTTTCTCAACCACCCTTCTAACCACATCAGTGTATGGCAAGGCTTTAGCCCGTGCTGCTATCTTGTGAAGATAAGAACAAGCCAATTCTTTGAGAGTCTCCTCTGACTTGTTGGTTGAATCGGCTGTGGTTTCCTTTGCTAATTCTTCAGGCTCCTCTGCTGCTACCAAATTATAAATGCTTTCCCAACTAGTATTTCCAATATTAAGACATGTTGTATCTGATATTAGTCCTTTTTTGCTCGATCCTATTTCCTTGGTTGCAGGAGTTGTTGTGGGCTTCTTAGATTTCTTCCCCATTTTCTTTGGATTTACGGATTCTGAGAGACTCTGCACAAGAAATTGCAAACCGTAACACAAAGATTTTCGCCACTTCAAGCTAATATGACAATGAACAGAATTACGGTGATTGACATACGATAAATCAAATACAGTTAAGGATTTACCACGAATGAAATCTTTTTGAAGGATTTATTCTTAACTATCAAATTTAATAGTCGTTTGGACAGCCAATCGTGGTGAATTAATTATCATAAATACCCATCTCGTTGATCATATACAGAATGATTATTTCAGGCGTGTTTCAGATTTCCTCGATTGGTGATCGGTGATAAATGACAAATCACTTTGGGGAGTTTCAAAGGGAGAGGTTTTAGCATTGGCAATGAATATCTCTGATTGTCGAAAAGCGATATAATAATGGAGCGGAGTATTATGCATGTGTATGTTTACCTTTTGAGATGCACACCCAATTGATTGATCGGAAATCGGGTTTTGGCTTATGCTTTATCCCTTTGTCATTCACCGATTTCCGATTGCGATATCGGATCGGAGGATCGGATGAGGTCTTTCGTGTGAGTACCTTTGGTATTTGATTTCTCTAATTTCTGATTGCAATATTGGATAGGAGGATTGGATAAGGTCTTATTTGTGTATGTACCTTTGATATCTCCAATACCCGATTGCCGATTTCCTTTATCGGATCAGAGGATTTGTTGAGGCCCTTTGTGAGTATGTCGCTTTGTCATTGTGATATGTGATCTTCGATCGCTTTATCGCAATGTATAATTATTAATAAATGTTTTTTAAAGGAACATTTTGGATTTTTGAAAAGGTTTTATGAAATGAATCATTTACATCGGGCCTTTTAATAGAGATTTTTCTTGTAATGAGGTCAACACCATTTTATTCATTAATTCACAAATCTAACTAAGTTTATTTAAAGAGGGAATTTTGTGTATAAATTTTTTAGAAATGGGGGGTTGTTGTACAGCACAACAATTGACAATTCACTGGGAGAAACAGTTACCTCTGAGAAAATAATATAATATTCTAACTTGTTAATATGAAAATCTTAATGGATAGAGAAATTCTAATAGAACTAGGTAATCATAAACTCTAAATATAATGAAAACTATCTTTGCTATTTCTTTCTCATATAAAAACTAAATACATTCTAAGTTTAAGAAAACCTTAATTGGTTGATGATGATAAAACAAGAGACTTCTCCAACTTAGCTTGTATAGTGACTCTGTCACAAGTAGAGCCACTGCTGCCAGCAAACGTCTATAGTCTTGGCAGGGTTACCTTTTAACCATTTAATCGTTCATTGTCCCATCCATTTCAGAGTATAATTTAAAAGAATGAATCCAAAAGATATGTTTCCACATTTTTTGTATTACATTTTCCTTTTTCTTTATTTCTTTATTTTTAAAGATAAAAAGCCATTGTCCTAGTTTGGTGGTCAGCTCTTGACAATGCCATTCACTGCTTGTAATTTAACTGAACAAGTTGGCTCGTGATGACACCCCTTGTATTATAATTATAAGCCGTTACCCTATTTTGGTATGCAGTGTTGGTAATGTCAGTTGTACTAGTCCCTTATGATCATGGTAAGCAGACTTATGATAAGACCTCTTATCTTTTATATCAAATATATTTTAAAATTACACTCTGAGAAATTATAGACTTTGATGGATGGGATGAATAATTTTCTCCTTAATAGAACATGGATGATAGTTTTGAGAGTTGAAGATGCTAAGATTGGATTAGTCTTTGCTTTATATTGATAACCTTTTTTAGGCTTCTAGAACTTACAATGATTTACAATATTTTCAAGTTTTGAGAAGATTTCACAGAAATAAAATGGGTTTTCAGAGTTTATTTATACCTAATTTCCTAGAACTTCCCTTTTCCTTCAAGGCTTCCATCTATCAAAAGTAAATATTAAGACTGTTTTCTTTTAAGTAACCTTTTGAAAATAGTAAAGACCAATAGAAGGCTATTTACAACCTTATTTTCTAAGAAATAAAATGAACTAATTATTCACACAAATATAGCTGAAAATTGAATATTTACAAAGTGAGAAGGGGTTACCTCCTCAATTGAAGAATTTTTTCAAAATAAGCCCATTGACAGGAAGAGAGTATCTCTTTCTTGATAGATCTTGCAATATGAATGTTGATGGGCCTATCTTCTTGCTGATTTGAAATGGTCCGAGCCACATTTTCTGAAATTTAGTGTGTTTTCCTTTATCTTCGTGGGCTTTGTCCCATTTCAAAACTAGATCACCAACTTGTAAATGTTTTGAGCCACTTGAAGTTGTATCAAAAGAAGACTTAATAATTTGTTGATGCTTGGCATGTGTAATTCGGGCTTTCTCCATTTCTTCTTCTAGTTCCAGAATCTGATTATGTCTTAATTGAATAGAAGATGAGGGGTTTTCTTCAATAAGCTACACTAAGGCTAGTGATGGAAGTACTAAATTTGTTGGTATGACAACCTCCTTTCCATACACTAGATTAAATGGAGAAGTGCCTATTGAGGCCTTCTGTGTTATACGGTCTGCCAATAATGCAAATATCAAAGACTTGTGCCAATTTTTATGATGCTGATCAATAGTTCTTTTAATGATTTTGATAAGATTTTTATTGGTGGATTCTGCTAAACCATTACCCTGAGGGTAGTATTTTGCATAATATTTCAATTTTAATCCTCCTTCGATAGCAAATTCAAGTACAAAATTACCAGAGAAATAAGACGCATTATCAAAAATAAGAGCATTTGGGACACCAAACCTGGTAATGATGAACTGATCTATGAATTCAATGATCGCCTCAGAGTTTGTTGTCTTCAAAGGAATTGCTTCTACCCACTTAGTAAAATAATCAGTAGCTATAAGGATATACATGTGCTATTTGGAATAATGTGGAATAATTTCTCCAATTATATCCAATCCCCATTGTTCGAAAGGTTGTTCAATATTGATTGGTTGCAAAGGAAAAGTTGGCTTTCTTTGCCTTCCACTAGTAGTTTGACATGTTCTGCATTTCCTTACATATTCATGAGTATCTCTAAATAAGGTAGGCCAATAATACCTAGCATGAATAATTTTGTGGGCTGTTGTGTTAGCTCCAAAATGTCCTCCTGCCGGACCATCATGTAATTCCTGCAAGACCCTTTGCGCTTCAGGTTTTTCTAAGCATCTTAACAAAATTGAATCATAATTTTGTTTAAACAACATGTCATCAATAATCATGAAGTTTTTTGATTTTAGTCTAATGGCACGTTTATTTTTATAGGAAATATTAGAAGGAGCATATCCATTTTTCAAATAGAATATCAAATCTACATATTGGGATTCAGGATTAATGGTACTTAATTCATTGATTTCTTGGATATTGTTTGTACCTTCATGTTCCTGAATATTAGAAGCTCCTATTAACAACCTGCAAAAACCTTGGCCTTTGACAATATTTTCTGGTCTAATGTCTAAATCATATTCTTGTAATGTTGTAACCCAGTTTGCCCTTTTTTCTCCCAATTCTCTTTGAACTAGTAGCTGTGTTACTGCTGAAAAAGGGACTATAACGTTGGTGTGAGCCTTTAAGAGAAAGGACCTGAAGTGTTTAATGGCTTTGTATACAGTAAAGGCTTGTTTCTCAACTTCAAAGTAGTTAAGTTCAGCACCTTGAAGATTTGAACTATAAAATGAAATTGGTGCTTCTAAGTTTTGATCATTGATTTGTGTCAGCATTGCTGCGTAAGATGAATCAGATGCAAGAGTATATAAAATGAAATGATTTGAAAAATTGGGAGTGCTTAAAGTAGGAGCATTTATGATTGACTGCTTGATTGAATTAAATGTCTCTCTTTCTATATGCCCCCATTTAAACATTGAGTTTTTCTTGATCATGGTTTGTAATGGTAAAACAATCTGTGAAAAATCTGGAACAAATCTTTTACAAAATTAATTTGACCTAAAAATGATTGCATTGATTTTTTATTATGTGGAAATGGAATATCAAAAATCTCTTTGATTCTCTCTAGATCAATATAAAGACCATCTTTTGAAACAATGAATCCCAAGAGTTTACCTTGGTCAAGAGAAAAAAATGGTTTCTTAGGATTGAGTGAAATGCCATACCTTTTACAGCGTTCAAAGATTTGTTTCAAATCATGTAAATGACTTGATCTTTTCTTAGAAAAGACAGTAATGTCATCCAAATAGACAACTACTGATTTGTTGATTAGACCCTTGAATGCTATGTCCATTGCTCTTTGGAACGTAGCTCCAGCATTGATTAATCCGAAAGGCATTTCTTTATAGGCATAAGTTCCCCACTTAGTTCGGAAAGTAGTCTTAAGTTTGTCATTGGGGTGCACTAAAATTTGGTTATACCCTGAAAAACCATCTAAGAAAAACATCAGTTCAGAATCAGCCACTGAATGGAGAGTTTTCTTCATTGTTGGTAGAGGAAAATTATCCTTTTGACTTGCTTTGTTAAGATTTCTGAAATCAATACAAATTCTAATGTCACCATTTTTCTTTCTTACTGGCACCAAGTTGGACACCCAATTTGAATGTTTAACAAGAAAAATTATCTTAGCTTTCAAGAGTTTGTTTAACTCGGCTTTTATTTGACTTTCGAGGTTGGGATGAATTTTCCTTAATTTCTGTTGTATTGGCTTTTCTTCAGATATCATTGGAATTGTATGTTGTATGATAGAAGTATCATATGTTTTCAAGTCATCATAATTCCAAGAAAAGACATTTTTATACTTATTCAATAATCTGATAAATGCAATTCTTTCTTCTGAAGTAAGTCCTAATCCCAAATTTGTGGCTTTTCCTCTGTACCAAGGTTTATTAATTAAAATCTCAAAGTAGAACTTTGGAGCTTTGAATTAGTAACATGTTTAAACCTATCTTTGATGTCATAAAGATCTTCAAGTTTGACCACTGGTTTTAGTATTGAATTTTCTTCAAACTTTTCCTTCATTTGAAGATCATTCTCACTTTCATCAATAATTTGATCATCATAGGACTTATGAGAAGTTAAGAAATTAAAATGTCGTCATCGTGATTGAATACTCGCCAGTTGGTGACATTATCGGGAATTGATGGTATAAAAATTAACTCTACTGAAAATCTATTGGGACTGTAATCTTCAGATGGAAGGAGCTTAGAAGCAACATTGGCTAGCAAATCCGCTGCTGCATTTTGAGATCTAGGAATGGAAGAAATATTGAATGCTAGAAAATAAGATACAAGGTTTTGTACCAATTATTGATAATGTTTAAGGTGACTAGAAAGACAATGTATAGTATTTCTGACTTGTTTTATAACAATTTCAGAATCACCAAACACTTTCAAATATTGTACCTTAAGACCGATTGCTTTATAAAGTCCTTGAATCAAGGCTTCGTATTTAGCAATATTTTTTGTGCATTCAAATTCTAGTCTACATGATAGCATGGTTTTTTCTTCCTCAGGACTAACTAAAATACATCCTGCCCCTATATCGTCATTAGATTTAGACCCATCAAAATATAATGGCCAAAATAAGAGTTTATCTACATTTTTATTTACAATTTCCTCAGCAATTTTAACACACCTTGATGTATCTGTTTGGGAAAAATTTCAATTTGAGATGTGAAATTATTAACTGAGAAAGGTGATGATTGAGCAGTAAAATTTCCAAAGAATGATTCAGATGAGTAGTTACCAAGAATGTTATTGTTAAATGCTATAAGCTGGTTCTCTTGTTCAAACTCAGTCACAGTATGAGTCATATGCTTCTCCTGATCAATCTTAATCTGATTTGGTTTTCCTTTATATGGCAGCCACATGTGAGACCAATCGGTAGAAATATAACCATGAAGTTTCTCGAACCAGTCTCTACTTAAAATCAAACCCTAGAACTCAGGAATATCAACAATTAATATGTCAATTCTCTGAATCACTCTTGGATCAGTTGATAACCTGATGGTAACTGAGTTGATTTCTCCTAATACTTGGACCTTAGTTCTATCCAACTAGACAATATGCACAACAGACTTTTGGGGTTCAATATCCAGTTTAGAACAAACCGAGGCCAACATTATATTCGATGAAGCCCCTAAGTCTATTAAGAAATTGTGCAGATTTCTATTATAAATCTCATAGGTCAAGAAAAAAGGAGGAGTATGGGAATTTGATCTATCTCCGATTAGAACAGTATCAGTGGCTTCCACTCTACCAGGTGGTGGTTTACCTGTCTCATTAGCAGCTTTGGATATTACAGCATTTGGAAGAGGAGAAGAAGGTACTGCATCTAATTCCTTGAGCAACAATTTTTGTTGATGTTTGAGTTTACTAAGCTCAAACATAATGATATTTGCCTTTGTTTTCTTCGTGTCTTCAATGATGTTGTAATCCATAGAGTCCACAACTACTAATGTTTTAGATGTTGAAGGTGGATTGGAAGCTAATGGCTAATTTTGAGTAGGTGTCACTGTAGAATTCTTTGTGGGATCCTTTTCTTTAGTAGTAGTACATGTGTTCTTTTTCTTCTGAGTTGTTTGAACAGGTTCTGGAGTGCCTTTACTCTTGGTACTTACTGGGAAAGCTTCTTGTTCATTTTCCGTATCAGAATTAGGCAAAATGAAGTCCCACATCCCATGACATTCTACTGTTACCTCTTCTTCAATTTCTTCAGATGATAAGATTGTATCTTCTTCTTCATCGTCCTCGGGGTCTGAATCTACATTGGATATAGCATTAGGGGGTTTTGAATCTGGCTTCTTAAAGTTTCTAAATGGCTTTTTAGTTGAAGTCTCAGCTACTTGTTTCATGATTTCTATCATTTCATTTGACATAGTCTTTAGAACTTTTTGGAGACCTTCCATATCATATGGATCCTTAGCCATTTTCTTCTTTGAATCACCTTTGAAGGAGACTTTTTTAGATTTTCTATCTTCAAGAGCAGCTTTCTTTTCTAAAGCGATGATACGTTTTTTAAAAGCAATTACCTCTTTCATATTTTCTTCTAGGGTAGGTTTTCCAGCTCTATCTATAAAGATAGCTATGTTTGAAGGTAAAGTTGTTATATACCATTCACTTCTAACTTGTTCAGTAGGTTTAGAGGCAGTAGGAATCTTATTTAAGAGTTTATTAAATCGTGAATTAAACTCTTTAATAGGCTCTCTAGACTCTGTTCTAAGATTTGAAAGATCATTGATTAACGTTGCTATAGATCTGTCATCACCGTATTTAGTCAAGAACTATTCTTGAAAAATATTCTAGCTAGCTATGGATCCTGATGGTAGAGAAAAGTACCAAGACCCAGCTGATCCTTGTAAGGTATAAGGGAAAATTTTGACAACCACATCTTCCTCGGTAACTCCTTTTAAGTTGACTGATAACATAAAATTATTTATATGTTCATCTGCCTGTACGTCTGCATCTGGATTGAATTTTGGCAACCATTTTTCAGGATGAGCTGGCAATGGGTTTGAGGGTGCATGCATGGCGACTGTACCAAGACTGCTCCATGGGTTTTGTGCCATTGTTGAACTACTAGTAGATGACAGCACAAATGAAGTTTGAGATGGCTGCGAAACAATTGTTGAAGTTACAGTTCCCTGTTGAATGACAATCTAGAGTGGAGGAATGGATGGTTGACTTTGCAATGGAGAAGATGAAATGGATGATGATGATGAGAAAGTTTCAATATCAGATCCTTCAGTAGTCTTCCTTGCTCTTTTCCATTTAGGCAAAGGTAACTTAGTAGGTTCAATACCAAGCTTTTCACTCTGAAGTCTAGTGAGGGGGTGAGAAGGAACAAATTGCAAAGTCACACTGCCTTGTGATGACTCAGATTTCTGAGGTAATATCGAGAATCCTTGAAGTTTCTGGATTAGAGATTGCACTTCAAGAGATTCTAGAGTTGATTTATCTGAGATGTTTTGGGATTGAGCAGTGGTGGTTGTTTCCTCAACTTCTCGCTTGAACACTAGAGTTTTAGCATGCAAGGGAGAAGTTGGAGGTGAGGTGGAGGGAGATTTACTCTTAGAATAGATTGTAGATTTGGATTTTCTTACCATTCACAGTTCATGCCCTCCTTCTAGTGCCAAAAATGTTGATGCCTCGAAAATCAGTGCATTAACATCGGAAAAAACCACCCAGTCCAGACCTTAAAAGCAACTCCTTTTCCGTTTGGTGTGGTGGCTCCAACTGGATGTAATGGGACCAGTTTCCCAATGATTTATAAGTGGGATGGATAAGTGATTGATTTTCTAATATCTAATGGTAATTAAGGATGGCTTATTCTAAAATGCAATAACACAAATAACTAATCTATCCCGAGAAGTCTTTTCCTTAGTGCAATTTCTAATGATTCTTATTGACAAGTAGGCATATAGATGACTCTGTTTATAAACAAAAATATTCATTCATATGATAATTACTTTGTTCAATTAGTTGAACAAAGTAATAATTAAAACATTATTACACTAATCTTGATATATCATTGACATATATATGTATGAAAAATAACAACTCTTAAACATTCAATAGTGATAAGCCAAAGAATTGTTGTGAAAGCATATACATACATTAATAATAGCAAAATGAAGAAATGTTGATTCACATAAAAGCATGATGCAAAAACATAAATAATAGTACCATATGTGTTTGAATCTCCTCCGATATAAATTGCATTCAAATCCTGCCTTTCAACTTGGAAATTCTTTTACAAGAAGCAATAGTGCATATCACATAAAAGTATTCTTCATCAAAACTCAGAATTCAGGTCTAGGTTTCATAAAAATAAATATATTGGAAGTACAGTAGTGCAACTTCCAATCCAAGTCTTAATACAAAAATTTGAGGACCCTTTCTAAAAACATGAAAGGGTCTATTAATACTATCTAAACTAACAAACTATGAAATAAAAATGCTATGTGCCGGTATTAACCCTATCACAGAAATTGTGATAATCTTCTCAAAATAGGCATGTTGTAGTCGGTTAGAGTGGTTCACTGTTTTGGCTGGCTATCTTATTTTCTGAGCTGGCAAATGGCAAACATCAGTTGCAGTTCTGGCGAATGACTCATGCTTGAATGTAGTTGGGCAATGTATGTGGCATCAGTAATTTTGGGAATCATATAACTGATTGCATCGATGAAGCATTTCATTGTTGTTCGCTAAATGTGTGGTTTAACAAGGAAAAATCAAAAGGTCTCCTATGTTAAAGTTTGAATGCCTTTGATTAATCTTTCCCTCTGTTCCAGCTCCTGTTTCCATGTCTGTTCTAATGCTTTCATTGATGGAAGTTTCCCTGGAGAACACTCTAAAATTAACTTTGACAAATAAAGAGTATCATTAATCAATTCAACCAGATTATTTGTTTCCAATCTGCATCTTGATGTCGCCCTTTCTTCTTTCATAAGTTGAGATTTCCATCCAAGGAATAAGATTTCTTTATGCGATTCCAGAATTTGGGGTAGATTTACAGCTTTTCCTTCTTTGGTTTCTTGAAAAGAAAGAAACTCTGTTAATATTTCATCTACTTGCTCCAATTTCTACGCATCAACTGACTTATCAATCATAGATTACGAAATTTCACATAGGGGAAGAATGAGAGAGATATTATGACATAATAAACCCAACTGATTAGACAATGCTTTGGTAATTTGGAGAGCTTCTGATTTGAATTCTCCCACTTGGGGATATCCTTTGAATCTTTCCATTTGCAGTGATAGTTGAGCGATTTGTTCTTCTTTTGATTTGCTCAACTATTCATTTAATAATCGCAGCTTGCTCAATGCTTGTGATAGTTCTTTTTGCTTCTGAATTGCATGTTGATCAATTCTTTGTTTTTCTTTGATCAATTGCTCATTCAATTGATCATTTGATTGTCTCTCGGCTACTAACTGTTGTTCTAATTTCTCTATCTTCTGCTGCTTTTCTTGTACCTGTGTTTCCAATAAAACAATCGCTTGGTCCTTTTCTTTAAGCAAGTTGCTTACCTCTCATGCCTTGTCTGTTGTAGCTGTTATGTATGCTCTAGCATACTGAGAGAGTTTAGTGAGATCTTCAGAAGGGTTGACTTCCTCTCTGCATACCACGTTTCTTATCTTCACTTGTGAAGTTAAAAGAGGAGATTGATCAATTTTCCTCTTTTTCCTTTGTCTCTTGATTACAACCCTATGCTTAGGGCTGTAGAAGACATCCAAGGGTGGTATTTCTTCTATATGTAAAACAATTTCATCAGTTGGATTTTCTAGAATTATTTATACATCTTTTTGAGTTATGGGTGGGCCATTAGTTCCCTCAGTTGGAACTGTATTGAGTGTTGATTTCTGACCAGTTGTCACCTCGGGTGTGCTGAATCCTAGTTGAATTTCTGTATTACTAATGATAGAATCAAATTGCTGCCATTCTTTGAGCAGTTTGGGATTAACATAAAGGCTTGTGTCAACGAGTTCACTGCCATTTCCTTGTCCTTGCTCCTGCTCTGGCAATTTTTCTTTTTCGGGGATTTTCTCCACTACAGGAGTCTTATCGGCTGCTTTCTGTTTAGTTTGACTTGGTGGCTGAACTGTAGGGGTTGTATCTAATAGGTCCAAAGGTAGAGTTTGCAACCTCTGGGCTCTGAGCCTATTGAACGTTTCTAACCCTTCTTCTTCGTATTTGATTCTAGCAAATTCTTTAACCTGAAAAAATATTTCGGCTGAAGCAAATAAATCATCAAAGACATTTGCTTTATGATCGAATTTTGCAAGTTTAGCTTGAGTGGTGACATTATGAGAAACCTTATTTGGGTCATATTTCCTGTTAGGAATGGTGGCAAGATTCAACATCTGAATCTTTTTTGCCTTTTTTCTGCATGCTTGTAGTCACGTAAGGTGAAAATGCCACATCATGGGGAGAATATAGGCCACCTATGCTTCTTAGAATCCCTAAGGGTTCTTGATGTCCCTTCAATAGTTATTTGATATGCCAATTCCCGTGCTAACAATTTATCAGGCACATACAGAGGGAGAACATGAGGTTTAGTGAGACTGGCAAAAAGCTTTACATAGGTAAATTTCTCTTCTCCGAACCAGCTGCCTACTGCTGTCAGATTAGTTGCTACATCTTGGGATATCCTTGGAGCAAACTTATTGAAAATAGAATAATATACAGGTGAAACAAAACCATTGCAAATTCTGTACAGGTGATTTTTATAGTGTGCCTTCCACAACTGTTTGTGATAAATATGAATCGGGTTTGGATCTTGGGAAGTCCACTTCCATTCGAGTATCGAGAATTCAGAATTAAAAAAAATAATGTCCATAATATATGCACTGTAGTAGAAAGGGGGAATGATCCGGGAAGTTGTAAATGCATTCCTTCTATATTCTAATATCTCTATGGCTAATCTATTAGACAAAATATTTGCCCAATCCATAACATAACCATTAATTGCTGCTTCCATTAATGGGACCATCTCTATAGAAAATTTGGTAGAATCATGTTGTCCCCACAGTCTACACATCATAGCCCCAGCATAACAATAAGGAGAAGCTAGTGAGTCGACAGAATACATACCCGATGACTCGTGCTTGTGCTTCTCCGGGAAATGCCTCCATTGTTTGATCGAGTCCGACTCCAAGTTGTTTTCCTTTGCAAATGCTTCTAGGAATGCCTTGTTGTAACGCTTCTCTAGCTCCGTAGATGATACATTTTCATGAGATATTTAGGCTTGAATGAGCCGAATATCCTTCCATTTGTTGTGGAAAATGATCTATCTGAAGTTTGGATTTTCTCAACCACCCATCTAACCACATCAGTGTATGGCAAGACTTTAGCCCACGCTGTTATCCTGTGAAGATAAGAACAAGCCAATTCTTTGAGAGTCCCCTCTGACTTGTTGGTTTTATCGGCTATGGCTTCCTTTGATAATTCTTCGGGCTCCTCTGCTTCTATCAAATTATAAATGCTTTCCCAACTAGTGTTTCCAAGACCGAGACATCTTTTATATGATATTAGTCCTTTCTTGCTCGGTTCTGTTTCCATGGTTGCAGGAGTTACTGTGGGCTTCTTTGATTTCTTCCCCATTTTCTCTAGATTTACGGATTCTGAGAGACTCTGCACAGGCAATTGCAAACCGTAACACAGATATTTTCACTGTTGCAAGCTAATATGACAATGAACAGAATTACGATGATTGACATACGATAAATCAAATACAGTTAAGGATTTACCACGAGTGAAATCTTTTTGAAGGATTTATTCTTAAATGTCAAATTTAATAGCCGTTCAGACAGCCAATTGTGGTGAATTAATTATCATAAATACCCATCTCGTCGATTGTATACAGAATGATTATTTCAGTCGTGTTTCAGATTTCCTCGATCGGCGATCAGTGATAAATCGCAAGTCGCTTTCGGGAGTTTCAAAGGGAAAGGTTTTAGCATTGGCAATGAATATCTCCGATTTCTGAAAAGCGATATAATAATGGAGAACAATATTATGCATGCGTATGTTTACCATTTCAGATGCGCCCAATTGATTGATCGGAAATTGGGGTTTGGCTTATGCTTTATCCCTGTGTCATTCGCCGATTGCCGATTGCGATATCGGATCGGAGGATTGGATGAGGTCTTTCATGTGAGTACCTTTGGTATTTGATTTCTCCAATTGCCGATTACGATATCGGATAGGAGGATTGGATAAGGTCTTATTTGTGTATGTACCTTTGATATCTCCAATACCCAATTGTCGATTTCCTTTATCGGATCGGAGGATTTGTTGAGGCCCTTTTTGAGTATGTCCCTTTGTCATTGCGATATGCGTTCTCCAATCACTTTATCGCAATGTAGAATTATTAATAATGTTTTTTAAAGGAACATTTTGGATTTTTGAAAAGGCTTTATGAAATGAATCATTTACATCGGGCCTTTTAATAGAGATTTTTCTTGCAATGAGGTTAACACCATTTTATTCATTAATTCACAAATCTAACTAAGTTTATTTATAAAGGGACCCATTTCTTATTAAAAATTTTGTGTATAATTTTTTTAGAAATGGGGGGTTGTTGTACAGCACAACAAGTTGACATGATGCAGGTGGAAGCACCTTCATCTATGATAGTGCAGTGGATGGTCTTCTCATTAATGATTACCTGGATAAGAAAGGCAATCTGATGAGGGAGTCGTAGAACATGGTTCTCCAGATCGAAATAGATCAAATTGGAATCGGTGGGATCGATGCCCCTGATAGCTAATAGCAAAGATTTCCGCTGTGATGGGCAGCTTTGGAGTAACTCAAGAGCTGACATGGCTGAAAATGCATGGACCAAATCCTCAATAATATTATAGTCTTGAGCAGCTTGGGAATTGGGATTATACGAGGATTTCCGCAGCACACCTCGAGAGGGTGGCTGCGTAGCGGACTCAAGGTTAGGGCGCTCGATTTGCAGAGGGCCAGAACTCAGGGTGGAAGAAGAAGAAGAAACTTCTTTTTCTTTCCCCAGCTGCCAAAGCTGGAGTTTGATAATATTTTGATTGGGTAGCCACATTAATGAGCATACTCATCATGAACACTTGAGATCTAGAGGAAGTAGATCGGGGATGGTTTACCATCTGAGTCTGTTGAGACAGAAATGGCTCTTTAAGGACAACAGGGGTCAGGGAAAATTTTAAGAACCCCCCCTAAATTTATAAATATAATAAATGGGCGAATCTCCATGGTATATAGGAAAAATGGAAGGCGGTTTTATCAATAATATAATATGTATATATAATTTTTTGGCTAATCTCTCACCAGGCATGGCGAATATTTTACTCAATTATAAAATCTTGTAAGATCTTGGCGAGTCTTTCACTAAATAATAAAACTTTGTAATGTCCTAGTGAATCTTAGCATAGGCTACATGCTGGTTTAATTCCCCCATTTAAATAGGCTACATTCCAGGTGAATACCATGGGTCAGTACCATGTGCCATTTTGGTGAATACCATGGGTCAATACCATGTGCCATTTTTATTTTTATTAATTCTAATATTAGGGTTAATAATGGTTTTTATCATGGTATTAATAACAATCTAGTCCATGGTATTTGTCCCATAGTATTTTGGCCATAGGTTTCACCTAAATATAACCAATTTTTTGAGTGTTCGTAAATATAAGGTGACTTATGGAGTAAATATAAAAAAATGTTTTGTTTTTTTACCATACCTCTCGTTTATTTATATTTTTATTAATTTACCATACCTCTTTTACAAATATGGTATTTGGCCCATAGGATTCACTTAAATAAAACTTCTTTCTTGAGCCTTCATAAATAGAACGAGGGTTATGGACTAAATATAAAAATAGGTTTTATTTATTTACGATACGTCTAGTTTATTTATATTTTTATTTATTTACCATACCATTTGAGTAAGTATAAAAAGACGTTTTATTTATTTACCATACTTCCACTTTACTTATATTTTTATTTGTTTACACTGTTACATGTATATAAGGTGACTTATGGAGTAAATATAAAAAATGTTTTATTTATTTACCATACCTCTCATTTATTTATATTTTTAATAATTTACCATACCTCTTTTATCAATATGGTAATTGGCCCATAGGATTCACTTAAATAAAACCTATTCTTGAAAATAACCTATTCTTGAAAATGGGCGAATGGATTCACTTAAATAAAACCTATTCTTGAAAATAACCTATTCTTGAAAATGGGCGAATGGATTCACTTAAATAAAACCTATTCTTGAAAATGGGCGAACGGAAGGTTGTAAGTCCTAATTTCAAGGGCTAAATTTACCTTTTTTACCCTCTCCCTTAAAATAAGGTGGGATATTTGAGGTGATTTGTAAAAATTTACTATGATACAAAATATTCGCCCACTAAAAATTTAAAACCCCTTAATTTCGCCAAAGGGCGAACATTCGCCCCTAAAATTATCCTTGACAGGGGTCCTTTTGAGCAAGCGACTAACTTCGGATCATCATGGATAGTCATTAGTATAGTGATCCTCCTCGCAAATGAGGCAAGGGTACTTAGGTTTCCATTGTGAAGATTCGCCAGCAGACAATTTGGGAGGACCTTGTTTTGGGGTGTCGGCTTTAGCTTTTCCTTTGCCTTTCTTTTTCCCTTTCGAGGATTTGTCCACTGTGGTAGACTGGATAGCATGGACCTTTGAGGTTTTACCATGGCCTGGAGGATTTTGAGATGAACTATTAGGAGTAGTATTCGAGACCGACTTCTGTATGGAAGAAGTTTTAGCAGGGGGCTGGGATACTGAACTAATAACTCCATCAACGGGAGGAACAATTGGTGACTTTGATGCTGTGGGATCAGATGATGGACGCGAATCATTATGTAACAATTCGTATAAGGTGTCAGGCTAAGAGTAAAATAGATCCAAGTACTGGGCACAGACGATGGCTTTTTCTTCAGTGACACATACACCCATAGCTATATCACAAGAAATTGGGGCTACAAATGATTTGGTAAACCATTAGTGAGCAACTGATTAGTTATCTTGAACTTGATCAGGTGACGTCTACATCTCCATTCATGGATATGATCAGAGATGTGCGTTGCAGTGTCTTGCTTAAGCGATGTGCGCAAATAGGTGCCAGTTTCATAACGAATCAGCAGCTGAAAATGCATGAGAAAAGACATGGTTAATGAATTGAAGTCATGGAAAGTAATTCGAGGTAGCTCGATGTACCATTTCGTTGTGGCACCTATGAGGGTTCATTGGAAAAGACAAAGACGAATGGAATCGTCCACGTATGAGTTCGATGAGCACCAGAGGTGATATGTCATCACATGGTCTTGAGGATCTTCTTTAGCATTTCCATCAAACTTTGGGAAATCACTTGGTATCTTAGACGGCACCAGAGGCCAGTACAATGAATGAAGAATCATATCATTCGTAAGACACGATACATTTGGAAACTTGACTGTAGCCAAGAAAGGTAATTGAGTGTTAAAAAGCATGGGAGGTCGATAGGCGGGCCCATAAGGAGGACCCATCCCTGCTGGTAAGGATTTTGACCCCATAGTGGGAGATTTTGGCCATATGGCATCTGAGCCTGCCCCCATTACGGGTTACCTTGACCATAGGGATGATTAGGACCCTGAATACCTTGAAACTGTCCATGAACAGGTTGCTGGTAGGAAACGTATGGGTTAAAAGGCTACTGAGACTGTTGACCTTGGACATATGGGTATGAGACCTGTTGTCCTGGAAAAAAAGGCTATTGGGCCTATTGTCCCTGAACAAGAGGGTTTTGGGCCTGCAGTCCTTGGGCATAAGATTGATACACTTGTTGTCCTTGGACGTAGGGGTTTTGTACCTAGTGCCCTTGGTTGACAAGATTTTGAACCTATTGACCCTGGACAAGAGGATTCTGCACCTGCTGCTGCAGGATTTGACCTTGACCCTGTCCTTGCAAGGTTTGACCTTATTGATATGTATACAAGGGTTGCTGCTACCCGGGTTGGTTTTGCTGTTACAAGGGTTGACCTTGTGGTTGCAAAATTTTTCCCTGGGGCTGCAGAGGTTGGCCTTGTGAGGGTATGGATTGAGAGGTATGCATAGCATACTGCATCTGCTGTTGCACGGAAAACCCTTGCTGCAACAAAGGTTTCCCTTGCGGTAAAAAAGGCTACCCTGGTTGGTGCAAAGGATGTCCTTTCTATTGCAAGGGTACTTGAACAGTGCCCGGGAAATTACTGAACTAAATCTGGCAGTTGCTAGGCTGGATGTACTACCCAGGTTGGAGGGTGTAAGGTTGATTAACCAATCCTTGAGAACCATATGGAACATAAGGATTTTGGTATTGGACTTGGACCCCATAGGGTTGTTGATACTAAACATTGCTTGATCCAGACAGACCACCAAGATTTTGAACCTGTTGGTACTGGACATTGCTTGATCCAGTGGGGTCAACAGGGTTATAAATAATACCAAAAGAGGGTTGGTTTATACCAAGCATGTGAGCTTGTGAGATGCTCACATTAGTGTCACCTGACACCATAGAGACATTCAAGTTCTGCCCCCAGGTGGTGGCACAACATGGCCACTAACTAACGGGACAGAAGAACTGATGGAAACAAACTTTGAAACTACCGGTTGTGACTGACGTGTAACTAGGATCGATGATACAAGAGTGTTCGGGATGGTGGGTTGCACCGGGACTGAAGTAACAATTGGTTGGGACGTCGTGCTCGTGAAGAATTGGCATGATGTAGGCCTGACGCCTTATGCCCAAACAGAATTATGGTAGAGTGATGAGGCATTAGGTGTGCCTGAAACTAAGTGTCCCAAAGATACATAATAGGGTGGAAAATTGGAGGGAATACCTTCTGAATAAGGGAATCCCTCGAGAGGAAACTGCAGTTGTAATTATTCTCCCTCAACAGTGTGTGGAGCAAAAACTTTGGACTCATCCGGAGAAGTGACTGGAGCATCGCCTTCGGGTTCCATGTTTGAAAACAAACGATGATGAATGGTCGAACGTGTATTGGGGGATAGTTCCAAAGGAACACACGGTTGGTCGTATGGACTGTAAGGACACTGTGCTAATATCTCAACAACGTCACATAGAGGGTTTGGAGGATAGATAACCAGTCCAAGTTGACCGTTAGTGGTCGGCGATTTCTCTAGAGTTCAAATGGGATTATCCTGAGATTCTAGGCCAAGATCAGCAGATGACCCTGAATCGAAAGTAGGCGGAGGACGAGATGACAATGGTTGAACACTCAAAACAATTGCAAGTTCAACATTTTGGTCCTCAAGTGACTTTGATAACTCAAGAAATGGCTCCTTAGACAATCTTTCAGATGGAGGAGAGGAAGAGGAATTGGGTGAACCAGATGGTTCAGCCACGATGACCTTGTCTTAGTTGACAGAACAAGTAACTTCAACACTTTAAAATATCCTTTTAAGGGAACTCAAAATTGGTCAAAAAGACTAACAGGATGTTTTGGATCATGGGCAATCAATTATTAAGATGCATAAAAGATTGATGTTCTTTCATTTTTAAAGAGTCGAGAAAGAAACAAAGATGACTCTATCACTTTCGATTGGAAACGAGCTCGAAAGGACAAGTGCTCGAATTATATTTTAAGTTTAATGAATCAAAAAGATAAAATGACTACTCTAGATGATCTAGTAAACAGGATTACCAGGCAGCCGTGAACTGCAAAATACCTCCTGGCGAACCAAGAAATATGAGCAGGCAATCTCCCCGAATGTTGTGTTCGGTGTATCACACTCACATGGTGGCTGACTCGGCTTCCTAAGGATAAAATGATTGTAGCCTAGTGGGGTCTCCCGTTATATACTCGACGGTACGGGGAGCACAAATCCATGATAGCATTGTCTAATGTTGAAGCTAACGACAACTGCTAGGTTTACAGACGTCGGAACACGTCTCTAGCCTAGACCTTCTAGATATGATTGTTAATGTCAAATGTGCCTTAGGTTAATTGAATTCCTTTTAGAGTTGATCTTGAGTTAAGTTTCAGTTTTTAGGTCTTAGTGATGCTGCTCGAAAAACCTAAAATGCAACTAACTGAGATAAGACCCTTTCAATTCGATGAAATGCCTACACTAGAGAGGGTAGAAACTACTCAATCAAATGCAAATAATCAAGCAACTGAAAATGAAATGATCTTTCACTACTTCACTTTTTCAAAAAATAAACTAATGAAAAATTCATTCCAATTCCTAACTTCATGACAAGCACTTATCTATTAGTCCTTTCAAAATGAAAAAATTTCTCTTCCTATTCCAAATGTTGATGCAATTCTAGTTTTTAAGAGATTCAAATTATAAGGTTGCAACAAGCTAGAATTTCATATTTTCTCACGAAACAATGAAATAAACTTTTTGCATACAATCTTTCAATGAATTCTTTTTCAAGACTATGAGCTCTTCAAGAAGATGCAAACATGAAAATAGAATTTCATTCAGATTAATGAAACACCGACTTTACCAAACACAAGATTGACAATGTAATCTATGTTAGAAAAAGACATTCAAACTAGTAAACGAAACTTTTTCAATCTTGTGCAAAAATAGGTCAAAGTTGTAAGAGGGACCAAAAAACAAATGCAAGTAAACACACCCCCAACTAGACTTGATGAGTCCACAATTTGTTGAATGGATGACTAGCTAGATGTCCTAGTGTCGCTAGCCATTCAATGGCTCGATCAATCAAACAGCAAGATGACAAGCCAACAAGAAAGCAAAACAAAATGAAAAGTAGCTTCCTAATCAGGGAGAAAATAGTCAAAAGGGCTCACGAAGTCAAAAACACAAGAGCAGAACACACTGGCAAAGATTGGATTCTAGCCCTAATCTTCACTTACAGGGATCGACGTGACTGCCTAACTAGCAACAAGTACCATACACTGGTCGACGCAACTGTTCCTTTGCAATTCACGCTGGTCGACGTGACTATCAGCCAATTAAATGCGTTGTCTGAGGGAACTATGGAAAAAATTAATCAAAACAGGGACCAGATCTGGTACTATGAATTTTAAACTTAGTCTAGTGAGTAGGAGAAAAGAAACAAAATCAAAGGGAAAATGTGAAACTAGAAAAATTCTCACAAAATCATGAAATCCAAAACAAACAAAAGATGGGATGTCCCTAATGGAGTCACCAATTCGTGGTGAAGTAAAATTATAAGTGTGGACACGAATGAATACCTCTAGCCTGATAATGCGTCTAGCCACAACAGGTACATTCTATGGAATATTTCCTTAGGTTAGAATCAATCAAGAGGGCCTACCTCTTGGTCGCTTATCCTACTTGATGTTGTCCTCACTTGCTCGCTCCAGTAATCTCTCGCTTCCTTCTTCAAGTTCCTGAAACAAGTAAACAACAACAACACACAAACATAATAATAGACAAATTGCAATTCAACCTACTTAATGAGTCAAGAAGCATCAAGACATGAATATGTAATATTACAAAACATGTAGGACATAAATCGGTAGTTGCATATATTAATATCAAAGAGAGGTTACAACCATTCGTCTTGACGTCACAGTCTTCCTCTAACAAGACCAGGTTCCCACACACTTCTAATAGCATTCCATGATGGCTTCAAACAACAATAGTTTAAAGGCTCTTCCCTTTAGACTTCACTCCAAACCAAACGAACTTCTCCCTCACACAACTAGATGGCTACAACTAGTAATAGCTTGCTTGTCTAATCAAAATAGTATACTCACACTCAACCAACACTCTCACTAGCTTGTGCTTGGGAAGAAGGGAGGTTTATATAGGAAATATGGATGGGATATGGATCCTCTTCTCATGGGAGAAGGACTTATCCCTTGAGGTAGTTCCATCATTATAGGGGAAAGGGGCCCAAACTATCATCTTCGACCCCATCCAGCCAAACCATTTACCAGACTTCTGTTATGAAGCTTCTAGAGTTGGAAGCTTCGGCTCTAATTTAAAAAAATTTCCCTAATAGGACCGATGTGACTAGAACACAGCCCAGTCACACCGATCGGTGTAGGGAATAGTGCTAATCTCTACACATCGGCGCAGGGGAGACAAAGTTCATTAGCGTCGACCTTGTAAAATAGGCAAAACAAAAGTTTTATGGGAAATGGTGCAAAAGGGAATTGATTTGCTCATAAAGAGCGACATAATGGGAGTTTCTTCATGAACGGAAAGCATGCGGGGTTCACTATAGAGGTCCTCCAGGATCAAGGAACGGGGAGTACAAATAAAGTGACAAAATGTTATGTAACAGTATGGATGCAACAATCAATGACCAACCATTTGAGAATGGAAGGGGGTGAATTATAGGAAGGGAGAGAGAAATAGGGAGGAAGGTCCACATCTCAAGGGGAAATCCCATGATGATAAGATCAAGAGGCCCAAATGAGAGAGCTCGAACATATCAACAATAACCAATATCCAGTTCGTTGTTCCTGAAGGTTCTAGTGAGCGAAACTTCTCCTCTAGTTTGGGAAATCCTGCCAGAAGGATTTTAGTGCGAGTTTTCCTATGAAAATCCACGCTATCAGTGTGAGTGTATAACTGAGCAACCTACATCAGCATAGATAGGTAGTGGAGCAAAACACATTGATGCCAAAAATCAGGTTTCTAGGAAACTTTCTCTAGAATGATTTTAGGGAAATTTTCCTTTGATTCTTCAGGGAGGTTTTTTTCTGTATATCATGATGGATATGCTACATAGTAGTCAATGTTTTGGCACTCTGGGATATGGAACAGTAAGTGAATAGGAGATATAACAAAATATTGTGTAACAAATGTGCCCTAAAGCATGAAGGAAGAACAATGAGTGATGGTTGAGATGCTTTATTAGTCAGTGCAAGGATGATTACAACACTGTCAGGAGACCTGCAAATCAAGAATATACATATACATATATGAAATATCTGATGATCATGCCTAACAATACAAGAATAAGCATTTAATAATACATGAATCTGCAGTATGGATGCAACTATCGATATAAAAGGGATCATGTGCAAAGATCCTCGGTATGGTCACAGTGTACAATCATGAATTACTCATAACTCCACGCAACCTAGATTCTATCAGAAAAATATCCAGGGGCTTGCACTCCATCTTGACCCAATCAATGTACGAATTCTAACATGTGAATAGATGTGTCGAAGTCAAACATGATAGAAAACCACCTAATCATCGATCAATGATGTAAATCGTTAACAAGCACAAGAGAAACCACCAATAATGACAATGGCTCTCAAGGTACAATCAGCATAATCCATGAATGTGAATAATGGAACTGAAGTCAAACACCCATGAAATCATCTAATCGAAGGTCAATGATGTAAACCTGTCGTCGAATGTGAAGAACTTGCCATTGAGGCATGCAAGCTCTAAGGTACTGGAAGTGAGTTCCTAGATCATCTTCCTAGATAATGATCTGCAGTTGATGGGAAGCGATCTGTCAAAGGAGGGCCATAATGAATCCCACATCATTGACATGAAAAAAAGGATGTAGTAGAGTAAATAAGTATGATTCAGGATCTTGGCAAAAAGTCAGACAATGTACAAGCAGTAAATAACTATAGATAGGACTTCTCTTGAACATATCGATGATATGACTCCAGAATTTGGTAGCATTTGATTCAACATAGTGTTGAAGAGGTATAATTAGATGAGAGGAAAAATCGATTTCCCAAACCTAGGAAAGAAAGTGACGAAGTGAGGATATTCTAAACCCGGCACGAGTAATAGATGAGTGTCATGTTCAAGAGTAACATGCTTCCTTTACATGATCCTAGAGATGAACACTTCCACTTTTTCCCCCACCATTTCTAGCAAGTAACCCATATATTTTTTATCACAATCTTGAAGGGGATAACATATGCTTTCCATATAAGTTCACCCTTCGGATGAATCCATCTTAGAAATTTTTACGAGTGCTAGGAAGGAGGAATTCAGTCTTGTCATGGTGACAAGTCTTGCGTCGTTTAAGTTTTACGAGTCCAGTAGAGGTGAAACTCGTCATCGTTTTCATGTTTAGAGATTTTGAAAAAGAAGTGAAAAAAAACTCCAAAGGTCCCTTTTTGTAAATCGTTTGTTGAGCCTGAAAAGGTAGAAAACAATATTCAAGAGAACCTCTTAGCCATGTTTGACTAAGGTATTCCTTTTTTAGTACAATAGTCTATCTTAGTCCGGAAATGGGTTAAACTTATACTGTGTAGATGTCATTTCATTTACTTCTACGAGTTTGAAATGACAAGTACTCGACAATCTTTTCATTTTTCGAGAGTCAGAGAAGAGATTAAAGATGACTTCGCATGGAAGAATGAGTGGTATAAAAGGATAGAAATTAGTTTCGGTCATGATGGATCTGCTCAAAACATGTAAAGGTCAAGAGGTTGGCTAATAAGACCACTCATCATAGATGTTCCTCAGGAAAAGGTAAAACAACCAAGTGAAAGCGTATGATTGGCCAAAGAGATGGTGACGATGGAATGAAAATACCAAGGCTCATCTAGCGAAAAATTGGCTGATAAAAAAACAAATCATGATAGGTAAAGTGGGAATGGTTTCGTTTTTACACAAGCTTGAAACATGAGAAACTATGCTTGAGTATACTTGAAGATGGTTTCATTTTTTCACAAGATTGAAACATGGTAAAAAACTGTGCTTGGATTCGGTTTCATTTTTGCAAAAGCTTGAAACAAAGATAATCTATGCTTGAGATAATTTTTCATGCCCCCAACATAATGACTAAAATCGAGATACATGCCCCCCAAGCTTCATTTCATTAGCCTAAGTAGACTACTGGTTACTAACATGTGGATGGAATGAAGGTTTACTTATGAGATCAAGTGAAAGTCTCGATTGGGATTTTATGATATCTAAGCAAAGACTCGAATTGAAAGGGGATTCGTTTCATTTTTTAATGAGCTTGACATAAGAAAAGAGCCATGCTCACAGGAAATTATTTCATTTTTTAATGAGGTTGACATAGTAAAGAACTATCCTCATGGCCCTTGTTTCATTTTTTAATGGGCTTGACACAAGACAAGGAACTCTGCTCCAAAAACTTCATCACAGATGAAAAGAGGCCATGGCTTCCAAGAGGTTCTCATCATATGGGAGAAAAAAACTCTAGAAGGAATACATGTTCAGGGATCTAGTTGAAAATTTGGGCTCCAATGCCCCTAGTACATGGCATACTACATCACCTACTAGATCATTAGTAGATGTGGGCATGGAATAGGTAGCCATGTAATTAACTTGTGGCAAGGGTGATACCGCTTGCATATAAGAACCATTTAGGGATGATGGTTGATTGGGAGTTGATTCAGGACCAACGCACATAAGTTTATCAATGAACACAATGCTTCCTTCATGTGGGAAACACATCACTCGAAAGAGGGAAGAGACAAGATCTCCCATGATGTAAACATAGTCATGACCAAGGAGTAGATTAAAAGATAAGGAGCCTTGGAAAACCATCATGTCTATATAGACAATCTTTCCAACCAAAGCAATAGGTAACTTAGGAAGGATCCCTAACAGTTGACTAGTTCCTCTGTTAAAATCTAATAGATTATGGGTGACGTGGACAAGATGAAGAGAACCTAAATCTTTTTAAGAAGTTGAGGACATAGTGCTAGCAGATGCGCCCTCATTAATGACTATGCTCGGTACGTCCATATCATAATATTGTTTTGTAATCTGGAAATGCACATAAGACGAAAGACGATATCCTGTCAGTCGACTCCAATCAAAAGAAGTGACTAAACTACTCGAAGGGAGTGTCGTAGGAACATGAGAGATTCCCTCTTGCTTTATGGGAACAAGAGAATTTCTCTCATGCACCTCAGGAACAGGAGGATTTCCCTCCAGTTTATTCAAAACTGAAGAAACGAGAAGAACCTAAGCAATACGAGGTTCACTCTCTATCGGAAAGGTACAATTAACTGAAGTTGGATTCAATTCTACTGTTTTCTCAACCAATGGTTGATCGAGAATGGACTCACGAGACTTACTTTCAAAGAGAGCGGGGTTGACCAAAGATAGATTTTGATCAATCACAGGATCAATTAATGGAGGATCAGGGGAAATATTTCGATAACTAGTCAGAAGACGAGGCTAGGAAGCTGTAAAGTTTTCCAAATCTTTGGAAGCCTCATCCAGAATAGGACAAAGGTGAATCAGATGATTACCTTCACACAACTTATAGGGAAATTTGACTTATCACTTTTTCCCATGAGCTTTACTGTTACTAGTTGAGGGTCTGTCACTAGCATGAACTCCATAGGCTGATGACAAAGTTCGATGTGAACCTGTGGACCACACATCTAAGACCTTGGGAATACCTGGACAATTCTGAAGAAGGTGGTCACCCTTACATAACACGCAAGGAAATTTTACTTTCCGGGTGATCCAAGATCTTTTACTTATCGGTGCATCATAATTACATGTAACATAGCTTATTAACTAGGGAACTAAAAAGAACATAAAGCAATGAATAAAAAACAAGATAAGCATGAAACCATGAAACAAAGAGTTGATTATGGAGTTCTTCCAATTTGGACTACATCTCCGGGCCTTGCTCAATAATGGGGATGCCTTCATTCATTAAGTGGCATAAAAAGAGATAAAGTACAAGCAACATTCATTTACAATCCTTATACCTCCAAGCTAGAATATGGATGAAGAATGGAGAGCCCAACTTCAAAAACATACAATACCACTAAAATCCTGGTGAAAAATCATGCAAAATCACTTATCTGAATACCCAATTCAAAGAAATGAATCTTCTGCACCCTCTCGGAACCTCTCTGCTACTCAAGGTGAGGTTCCAACCTGCTGCCAGGTTGGTTTACTACTGTACGCACTGACTTCTGAACTACTGTGCTAGTCTCCCCATTTTCCTGTGATGATAGTCTAATATATATACTTTGTGGCGCACTCCTCAATTCCCAAGTAGTTCCAAATAGATGACAAGTATTGGTAGGCGGGTTTGTTTCGGGCAGAGATTTTGAGGTCCTACATAGTATGCGGCAACAAACCTTTCAAACATGGAAAAAACTTCTTTAACCACACATTTAACTCGACATCTTTTAATATCGGCATACATACCCAAACCTTTACAAAAAGCACCCTGTGATAATAGCGGACCCGACGGGCTATTAACATAGTACATAATATATCGGGTCTCGAAGCCTCATCACAAATCGTAATCAATGGGAATTGAGATTGGTACTCCATAGGACTACTCCCCTTTACGAACTGAGATTGCGATATATCGCATCGCAACCTGACTCTTCTGGGGCCGATTCCTCAATTCTTCCTCCTTGCGATCTGCTATTACGATGTATCACATCACAACCTGTCTTGCTCCAGGACCGATTCTTTAACTTCGACATCCTCCAATCTACGATTGCAATATCGCAAATCGTAACTCGGTAGTGCTGGGGCCGATTTTATTGAGCCACGACCTCTTCCTTTTGCGATCTATGATATGCGGGACCAATGACGGCCTGCCACTTGGTGCTTCCCAATTCGCTGAGCGTTTTTCCACGTCACTTCCCCTTGCCACCTGTATAAGTCAAACTTGATCTTTGACTTGCTCTAACTTCTTCACATGAACTTGGATTTGAGTGTCATTCACACCGTTGGAATTAGGATGATGATCACTTCAATCTGATGTTAAGTTTGTCCAGATTTTGCCACTTTGAGTTTTGAGCCTTCTTACCATGCCACTGGTACTTTTTAGAGATCAATTGGATCAATCCTCCACACTAAGAGCTTTTGGACTGCTAAAATCCTTTTCAGTCAATTAGAAAGTGAGGAAATTTCTCCCTCACTTTTTTCTTTCTCCATCCACCGAGCTTTACTTAGATGCATTCCTTTGAATCCCACAGGAATGTACTCCTCCAAATGCATTAACACATCCATCACACTTCTTGTGTCCTTTCCAATCCGCACTTTCAACCACCTACACACAAAATTGGTACATCCTTTGCAATCATATAAAAATCATAAATGACTCAAACAACCCCTCACTTTCCAAGAGTTTATAACACACACTCTTTGGTCAAGGATTACATAAAAACCAATACCTCAACTACTCATAATAAAATGCCACAAATATCATCGTTGCATTTTGAAGAGATGGAAAACACATCATCACTTTTTACATTTACTTGCAATGTATGATTTGCAAATTGTGGCCTTAACAAGCTACTGTATAAAAAACCATCTTTTACTTAATAAAGTAAATGGGTCATCTTCTTGTACCAAATTTTCTTGTGGAATATCCTCAATGACTCGATCCTTCATGGGTGCATTTTGGGTCTAAAGTGTCTGGCATGGAGGTTTCTGATGTTCATCATTGTTACAATGATTCTTCCTCTTCCAAACTTTCTAGATTGTCTTGGAATTCTTTCTTCTGATGTGCCTCTGACAAGTGTTCATGGATCCCTCACTGTTACTGGAATGTGATGAGGTGTCCTCATCATATGTCATTGGTGGGTCGCTGGCTATTTTGGAGCATTCCCTAAATACCTTTCTCACATACCCGAGTCCTGCATGACAAGGAAATTCCTCTACTTTGATGGGGTTCATGATGCCTTTTCCATTAATGTCGAGGCCCTACCCTTGATACCCCATTTTCTTCAATAGTTTGGATCTGATACCTATAGTATGTTTTTCAAAAGCATTGAAATCATCATCAGGAAAGGTACTTGAAATCGAAGAATCACTTTTTACCTCAAGGTGGTTATGCTGCCATTTTTCCAAGGCTTTGTCCTTAGCTTGCAACTGGTGTAGCAACCTTTATTTCTCCCTTTTTTCTTCCTGTAGGAGTCCCCTTAGCTCAACTTTCTCTGCTTGAATGCTTTGGTTGATGTCCTCAAGTTCCTAGATGCCACATTGGGTGTCCTTTTCATATTTGGCACAATATCTATTGAAACTCTTGTTTCATCGCCCGAATTGGAACCCAAATCAACAGGTCCATCTGCTGCGAACCAAAGAGTTGCAATCTTCCTTTCGTCACCGAAATCTAACCCCAGGTCAATTGGTCTACTTTGTGCAAATCCTACAGCTATGACCTTCTCATCTTCGTTTGATTCAAACTCTTGATCTTGTTGCATGGTGGTAACTGTCTTCTGCTTCTCTTTCCTGTCGTTCCTCTTAGCTCTCAGCTTAGGGTGCAGTTTTTCAGCAATTTTCTTCGTCGTGTCCCTCCTTCTCACACAGTGTACAAGAGGTATTTTCTCCTCTTCTCTTTGTTGTTGCGGCTCTTTTTGTTTGGTCATTTTGTTCATGTGTCCCATTTGCTTTTAAGATGCATGACCTTCACACTGGCCTCATCGATAGTAGTAGGCTTAAACAATAATAATGAATGCCTTATGTAACTATGTAAAGAACTGATATACTTGGTTACAATCTCTAGTGAATCTAATGGAATGATCAAATTCAATGCTTGTTTTCTAAATTCCTCAGTGAATTTTCGCACATTTTGACCCCTACCTTGCCTTAGGTGTTTCCATTCCATAGATTCTTTTTGTTTATATCCCAAAGGGTAAAACTGATTCTTCAATGCAGAAACAAAATTTGACCATAAGGAGAGAAGGTTACCCACATTTTTATTGCCTTGTAATATGCTATCCCACCAAATGAGAGTGGTGCCACTCAGTTGAAGGGATGCCAACTGGATCTTTGCCTCACCTTCCTTGATCTATTGAATCTAGAAGTAGACCTCAATCTGCATAAACCAATTGTTGATATTTTTTTCATTACATTCTCCAGCATACATAGGCAAGTCAAACTTTACATCTAGTTTAAGGAATGGTTTCTTAGATGTATGTCTATGATGTCTGTGAGAATGATGAGAATAAGAAGTTGAACTGTCACTAGAAGATGGAGAGGGAGGGGGATCTTCTCCACCATCTCCATGAGGTGTCGATCCTTGTTCATCTGCATCCTTCTTCTCATGCTGGAGGGTCTTCTCGTACTCGGAAAATAGTTTTTCTACTTGCTTTGCCATATTGTAGAATACTTTGTGGTAATTTTTTTCCTCTTCCCAATGAGCTTCTTCACTAGCCATGTCTCTTCTCCGTTGTGCACACCCTACTTAAGGATCAAAGGGCTTAAGATTTCCTTCACCTTTTCATAGCTTGTTCTGGGTTAGCATATACTCATGCAATTCGCATCAACAAAGACCTGCTCTGATACCAAACTTGATCCAAGATATTTTGCTTATAGATGCATGAGAATTACATGTAACAAAGCTTATTAACCAGGGAACTTAAAAGCACATAAAACAATGTGGACATAACAAGATAGGCATAAAACCATGACAAAAAGATTTGGTTACAGAGTTCGTCCAATTTGGACTACATCTCCAGGCTCTGATCAATAGTGGGGATGCCTTCATTCATTAAATGGCATAAAAAGAGATAAATTACAAGCAACATTCATTTACAATCCTTATACCTCCAAGCTAGAAGATGGACGAAGAAGGGAGAGCGCAACTTTGGAAACAGACAATACCACTGAAATCCTGGTGAACAATTGTGCAGAATTGCCTATCCGAACACCCAATTCGGAGAAATGAATCTTTTGCACCCTCTTAGAACCTCCCTGCTGCTCAAGGTAAGGTTTTGGCCTGCTGCCAGGTCTGGTTACTTTTTTACGCATTGATTTCTGAACAACTGTGCCACACTCCCCCTTTTCCTGTGTTGATAGTCCAATATATATACTTGGTGGCTAACTCATCAATTCCCAGGCAGTTCTAAACAGATGACAAGTATTAGCATGCGGGTTTGTTTCAGATAGAGAATCTCGGGTCCTACATAGTATGTGGCAACAAACCTTTCAAACATGGAAAAAAATTCTTTAACTGCACATTTAATCCAGTGGATTTTAGTATCGGAGTTTCCCATCGGTGTACATACCCAAGCCTTTACAACAAGTGCCCTACGATAACAGTGGACCCAGCGGGCTATTAACACAGTACATAATATATCGGGTCCCAAAGCCTCATCACAAATCACAATCAGTGGGAACCGAGGTTGGGAATCCATACGATTGCTCCCCTTTGCGAGTTGTGTTTGTGATATATCGCATCACAACCTGACTCTAGCGGGGCTGATTCCTCAACTCTTCCCTCCTTCTGATCTGCGATTATGATGTATCGCATCACAACTTGGCTTGCTATGGGACCGATTCTTTAACTTTGATCGCCTCCGATCTATGATTGTGATATCGCAAATCGCAACTTAGTAGTGCTAGGGCCGATTTTCTTAAGCCGCGACCTCTTCCTTTTGTGATTTGTGATATGTGGGACCAATGGCAACCTGCCACTTGGTGCTTCCCCATTCGCTGAGAGTTTTTCCACGTGACTTCCTCCTGCCACCTGTCCAAGTCAAATTTGATCTTTGACTTGTTCTAACTTCTTCATATGAACTCATATTTGAGTGTTGTTCACATCGTTGGAATCAGGAAAACGAGAACTTCGATATGATGTTAAATTTGTTTAGATTCTTCCACTTTGAGTTTTGATCCTTCTTACCATGCCACTACTACTTTTTAGAGATCCACCTGGATCACCCAAGCTGGTTGGAAGATTTTTCTACATCAGTTTCATCCATAGCAATGGCTACTTGGTTTCCCCCTTTCTTATTTGACTTCTTCTTCATCATCCTCTTCTTCTTCTTCTTAGCTTCCTGGTTACTAGTATCCAGCCTTTCACCAGGTGAAGAGGAAGAATGGGGTGAAGAAATAGGTGAAGAAGGTTAGGGATCAACTTTAGGATCAACATGAGGTTGATGTTTTTTAGGTGGAGGAGAACTTGGTTGAAAAGTAGTTTGGACACTTGGAATCACCGAGGCTGAAAATAACCAAACTGGTAGACCAATGGTCAATCTAGGAAGGGACAATGTTTCCATATAGGGATCACCAACATTTAAAAAAGAAGGAAAAGGACTATGATTCCTATCAGATGGGTTTCCTTGGTTCGTGGAATCAGGAAGTGTTTCCATCAGTATCAACCTAAGATCTACTAAGGAGTATTTCCACAGGAATGATGTTGTTCTGCAGTGATTTTAGAAATTAACAAAACAAAATAAAAGAGGGATAAGCTAAGCAAGAGGGCTTACCAAGTATTCGTGAATCATTATATACACCTTAGTTGAAACCAAGGACTTAACGTATGACAACTGATCTCCCCGAATGTTGTGTTCGGTGTATCATGCCTACAAGGTAGCTGACTCGGTTACCTGTGGCTAAAGGATAGCAACCTAGTGGGGTCTCCCAATATACACGACGGTACGAGGAACACAAGTCCATGTTAGCGATGTCTAATGCATAACTATTCAGTGAGAGTGTTCCCATATACTTGCCATACTGGAGTGCCTTCAATATAACCGAGAGTACTGGAGAACCTCTGATATACTTCCATGTTGGAATGAGATTTCACCCCTAGGGTACAATGTAGGTAGTTAACAACAACTACTAGGTTTATAGATGCCAAAACAAGTCTCTAACCTAGACCTATAAATGTTTGTGTTAAGTTCCAAATGATCCTTAGTTTAATTGAGGTAAATTTTAAGTTAATCTTCAATTAAGTCTCAGTTTTAAGGCTCAAAACGATGTCACTTGAACACCTAAGATGCAATTATATGAGAAAAAAAACTTTTCATTTCAATGAAGGCTAGGCTAATCAAGGGAAGACATTTCAATCAATAATGCATCAAACAAAATGCATCAAGCAAAATGCCTTTCACTAACTTTCAATTTCTTCTTCCAAATTCAATGCGAAAAGTAAAAATGATTTTCACTTTTCACTATCCTAAATGCAACTTTTTCGAAAGAAAAATGATTTTTATTTACTAAGATGCACTTATATGAATTATGATTTTCTTTTCATTTTGAATGATTTGATGCACCTAATACAGTCTTTAGATTTGAATCATCGAATGATGAATCTCAAAAAATAACTTTTCAATGTAACTAATCTAATACATTTTCACGAAAAGTAAATTTTGAAAGACAAGTGAAAACAAATGCAAAATGATTTTTTCAATGATTTCCACAAAAAACAACACTCAATCTATCAGCAAAACCAACATCTCAATGACACCAACAAGAAGCAAGAGACAACCAATCGACCTATAAACCGTAAAATCAGTCGAATTGCACTCAAACACTTGAAATTTCAAAGAAGTGAGGATTTGATAATAAAATAAGGTAATCAATCAAAACATCAACAAAAACTAGTCATACAAGACAAAACAAGATCTCAGGGGTGTAGACACACTGGGGTTTGTCAAAGAAACCCTATATCTTTTCATATCTCAGGGATCAACGCAATTTTTAATGCCAAATAGGCACTGGAAAGGGGATAAGTGAGACTATTTTAAGAAAAAATGTGCTGGCAACGTGACTTTCAAATCCATGACACGCTGGTCCAGGAAAAAAGAAAAATAAAAATAATTTCACAAACTCTCCCAGACTGATCACTTGAAGACAATAACCAATGATTGTACAATCTATATCAACCCTGTTATCCCCTACAATTTCCTAGGTTGAGGAGGAGATCGAAAGAGGTAACCTTGAACCACTTTCGGTTCAGTAGCTAGCCCTACTGAACCAGAGAGGGATCTCTGTAAGCATTTGTCAATGAATAACTAGAAAGAAATAGGTTTTGGGCTAGATATACAAGTCTTATTTGAGTATTTGTGAATTTAGGGTTTTTGGTTTGCTGGACTAGAGATTAGAGTAGATAATTAGGTCAAGGCTTCAAGTATGCAGTCACAAGTATAAAAATGAGCTAGATATCAGTGTGTTATGTTTAACTTAAAATGTTGTCAATGTAGTATAGGTCTGAGAGTTTAAGAAAACATAATGAGCATGTAAAAGCATGAATTCATTAGTTTTAGAAGAAAATAAATACAAGCATGATTTCCAGATAAACAGAGCTTAAATCTAATATTTATGTCTATATAACTGCAAGGAAATTCATAGGAATAAGATAAAGCATGAAAAGGGAGATGATTTATCCATTAGGAATTGATAGGAAAAGAAAACAACACCATAGACTTACTAAACAAGAATTCCTGAAATATAGCTGCAATTGCTCCTATATTCGTTGTAAGAGAACATAAGGTACAAGATTCTCCACGAAATTCCAGCCCCTCTCTCTGAATTAGAAATGATACATATATACTCAATCAAACAACTTCCCCACCTTTAGGAGTCGAATTCCTAGGTGGTGGAACTGTTTCCAAGATTCTCTCAACCAACGGGTGAGAGTGAGAAGGTCAAATACAAACTCTTCTCTTAGACTTCATTTTGAATTTTGATTCCTTAATGAGGCTTAATTAACCATAAAAACAACCTATCGCATCTATTTATTCATGATTACATCATCTAACCTCAAACTACTACAATTACATCATGATTTTTGACTTTGACCAAGTCAAACTGAAAAACTAGGAAATTACACAGTGAAATTCTAAATAAAAACTCAGAAATTTGCAGAAGCATAGTGCCAACTTTGAGCCCACTTTTATGTCCTTTACTGAAGTCAAAATTGAGATATGAGAGAATGGTAAACTATCCTTTCCCGTCTAGTTTCCATAACACCTTGAATTTTTTAAAATAACCCTTGGGAAGGCCTTCAAAAACGCATTCTCCCAAGGTGTCTCCATAAGTGCAACGCCTATCAAAAAGAGTAGCAGAATGATGATTTTTTACCCCTTTTTCTCAAAATTTGAGCCCTCTATGAGAAATCTGATGAAATGGGTTTTTAGATGAGGTAATTAGCTTTCCAAAAATGTAAGCCACTTTTCATTTGGATCCCTAAGGAAAAAGCGAAGCACCAAGGCGTTGCTCTTCTGTGACTAGCTCAATTTCTGCTTGGCACTTCCGTGATTAGCTCAATTTCTGAATTTGGCACCAAAATAGTCAACAAACCAAAAAAACTCAGAAAACCTTCAAAATTGGTCATGAGATGAAAAATGAGGTATGTCAAGCCCTCATGGATGCTTCATCAAGCATCTCCATGTTATCCCTCTCATTTTTGTCCTTTAGGCATTCCTTTAGCTTATTTTTCAACTGCTTGATCTTGATGTTACATATCATGTTTCTAGTTTGATAATGATGTGGCATGTGCCTTAATAGCTAATTATCCCTGTTGGATTTGTCAAGAAGCTTTTCTAAGTGGTCATTGACCTTAATCAACCAATACTCTCTATCCTCATTAATATCCAAGGAAATTATGTCTTCCCTATCTAGGTCTTCATCTAGCAGATTGTGTCTTTTCTCCTCCTTCAATGCCTTTTTGAGTCCCTTGGTCCTTGGCTTGTTTTTCCTGACCTTTTTTTTTTTTTTTTTTTTTCAGTTTCCTCATGTTCACTAGGCTTCAACACTGCTTTTCCTTTGCCTGCTTGATGCAACAATTTAGTTTGCTCTTTCTCCATGATGAGTTGTCTAGCCTTAAGCTGATTGTTTTCTTGTTCAAGGAAGAAGATACCAAACCTTGCTCTTGCCATATTTTCCATGAGTTCTCTAATCTGAGAATATTTCTCTTTGATAATATGTTGCATGTTTTAAGGTTCATTTGCTACTTCCAAGTCCACCAATTCAAAAGCATGCTCAATTAGGTCTTCATCTTGTACATTTGATCCATGTTTTGCTGATGTAGAAGGCTTGGCCCTTTTCTCAACTTGAGAAGTAAACACAAGCCTTTTTCCTCTTTGATACATTCTAGTCACCTCAGGTCTAGGTGCCTTGGGAACCTCCACTAACTTGCTTGACGATCCTACCTCCACCTGTTGTGTTGATATGTTTTGATGATGAACTGAAAAAGTAGTTTCATGCCATTGCAAAGTTGTTTCTATGAATGAATCCCATGTCATGTTCTTCTCTGCTAGCTGATGGAGAACTACAATCTTTATCAAGCTATGATGAAAAAGACTAGGGTAGTGTTCTTTGTCTTTCACCTGTACCTTCTTAGACATTTTAGCAAGGCTTCTACATAGATAATTACACATGTTGAGAGGTTTTTGAGCTGTAAAGTGCATTAGAAGCCTGATGTGATATGCATACAATCTAGAAAACCTTCCCTCACAGGTAGAAAATTTCATTACAGTTTTCATCAATGGTGCATACTTCTCCAACAGGTACCTAAATGGGATGATGTGTGTATGGGTCTCTCTGTAGGGTGATTTCAAGAAAGACCTATAATGTTCAAGGTCCAAGCTCATACCTTTAAACCAATACTCTCCATGATCAGGTATCCCTGTAGCAAGTGAAATGGCAGCCACTAAAAATGTAAACTCAACCCCTAATATGATGGCTCTTTCCCCTTTCAGATGGGTGGCAATCCAATCAGTTAGCTATTCATGGAAACCTACTTCACATACCCTTTTACAAAACCCTAGACAACTGACATCTTCAAAAAACTGCTTGATGAATGGTGATGAGTTGATTTCATTGTAGTTGGTACATTCATATTTAAGGATTTTGCCTCCTTTATGGTGTTTTCTCCTTTCTGATGGTGAAGAATATCCCTCCATTATGATAGAAACCCTAGATAACAGGAAAATGGAAAAATAATGAGGAATGAGTGAAATTATGAAATGAGGAAGTTGGGGAAAGGAAATAATGGTAGGAAAATTTGAGGAGGTGAATAGGGGCTACAAGAAACTTATAAAGTTTAAATGGAGTGAAATGAGGGGAAGAAATTATTAGGAGAAATTGAGAAACAGGGTTGTTAGGAAATCTACCCAAAATGCTAGGTATGAGCTAGGGTTTATATAAGGGTGAGGTAATCTAAGGATTGATAAGTTATTTAGTGAATCAAAAGGTGCTTTAAACATGTAAAGAGGTATGAGGTGGAAAATTTACATGTTTTAATGTCAAAACTAACCAAATTCGTCAGTTACTCTAGTGCTTGTAGCATGAAAACTTCACCTAAACCCTAGGTGAAGAGAACTTGTATTTGCATTCATCTTTCCAAAGGAAAAAGGTGAACAAAAGAATGATACTTACTTGTGAACAAGCTTAGAGTAGAAAGAAGTAGGAATGCAAGCTCAAAATTGAAATTTGGGTGAGTTTGGATGAGTTTCAGGCTGCTCTAGTATAAGCGCAGTGTAGTGTCCAGAAGCACAGCGCCACCTTCAAAAGCGCAACACAATCTCTACAAGCGCAATGACAAGAGATTTTGTCCAATTTGCCTAGGAAACCCATTTTTTTCACCAATGGAGGGGAGAGATCGATGAAAAAAGGAGGTTAAGAGGAAAATGAAAGAAGTTTGGGACTTTTTGGGCTTTTATAGGAAAAAAATGATTCTCTTTTGAATAAAAATGGGCCCCACATACCTTTCCAAAACATGATTTACAACTTTTAAAATGGGCCACTTTGAAAAGTTTGAAACATGAGCCATTGAGCTTCTTTTTGTCTTTTTTGAACAATGAGAATTGTTCTTTTGGAACCTTGAGATTTCAACCATGAAGAACTTATGAAAATTCATAAAAACTTGTGTAAAGAGCTGCTTATCACAACTCATCTAATGCTGGATTTATGCATGGAATGAGGATGGACCTTGAAACCCTAATGACCTAATGAAGATATCAGACTGAGTGAAATGGTAATGATGATGACTGATATGATGAAAACACCCTCTTTATTATGATTCCTTCATCTGAGTGAAGTAGGCGACTAACATGTGAGATTATTTACAAGAATGGAGACATTCCTAGACAAACTACCCAGTGACCAAATTTTACTCTGAAAGCTAGTGCCATGATAAAATTTGACCTTGAGACCCCTAACAGACTTGGTAAAATAATATTTCATCACTGGTGATAGGTAGACAATATTGAAACTTACAAACCCAAACTAATCGAGAACACAATGGTCGGCCAAACTGATCAAGAGATCAGTTGAGAAAGGAGGATGAACATGCTATAGATTCCCCAGCTGAGTCACCATTTTTTTGTGAAGGAAAATCCACTCTATGGACATAGGCGATCGCTCTAGCCCAATGAGTGGGTCTAGCAACAAACCAAACAATCTAATACACACTTTCCTATCTTATGCTTGATAAATGCAGTAAGAAGGAGGAACCTACCTCGTTTTGATGCTAATCGCTCGATCCTTATAAATGGCTTTTAATATTTTTCTCTAGGCCTCACTCTTAAGTTTTTCTTCACGTTTAGAAACCTGCAAGGAAGATCAAATTAATATGCAAGATACGTGAGTATATATAACATACATAAAGCATAAACTTCTTAACATATCAAGGAACATTAGGCTAATCACATAAATATTTACACAATTATGGAAAGTGAACGTCAGATGTATATATTAAGGAACTAAAAGGGAAGCATACAACCTATTCCTTGATGTTGGAGCCTTCCTTTGGGTGGATGTCCAAGTCCAAGAAAAGACTCTTCAATTACTCCTCCAAGCTAGAATGGGTAGCATGTAAGCATAATCTCAACATAGGGATGAAACAATAAATGACCAACCATTTGGGAATGGAAGGGGGTGAATTTATAGGAAGGGAGAGGGAGTTAGGGATCCACAAAAGAGGGAGGAAGGTCCACATCTCAAGGGGAAATCCCATGATGATAAGATCAAGAGGCCCAAATGAGAGAGCTCGACCATTTCAACAACAACCAATATGATGGTCGTTGTTCCCGGAGGTTCTAGTGAGAAAAGCTTCTCCTCCATTTTGGGAAAGCCTGTCAGAAGGAGTTCAGCGTGAGCTTTCCTATGAAAACCTGCACTGGCAGCACGAGTGTATAACTAAGCAACCTTCCATCAGCACAGGCAGGCAGTGGAGAAAAATGCGCTAATGCCAAAAATTAGGTTTTTAGGTAACTTTCTCCAGAATGATTTTAGGGCAGTTTTCCTTTGATTCTTCAGGGAGGTTTTGGTCTATATATCATGATGGATATGCTACACAGTAGTCAATGTTTTAGCACTCTGGGATATGGCACAGGAAGTGAACAATAGATATGACAAAATAATGTGTAACAAATACCTGTAGTACCTATCGCAAGATACCTATAGTACACAATGTTGGGTTGCAAGAGGGCAGGATCAGCTTTGGAATTGAGTAATGTGCATTGAGAGAGGGGGATTACCCATTTTTAGTTGATAGAGGGATGGCTTGAGGCTTGGTATTGCACAATGTGTAGTTGGGGAAGCCAATGATTGCACATTGTGTAGTCACAATTGGAAATGGATAAGATTGAGTCTTGGAATTGCGGAATGCGCAGTAGGGGAAGGTAGAAACTCATGAATAATTGCGCAGTCCTTCCCGGGAGAGAGGAAAACTCCTAGATCTTACGCTGAGGAAGGAGTAAGTTTAGATCAACCTTAATATAAGTTAGATAAATTACCATTATTGACTAGAAAATATCATATGAAGGAAATATCATTCATGCATAAAAAGACCCAACAACAGTAACTGTTGGTAGGCAAAATGGCTTGGGAGGGAAGCAACACTTGTAAAAGTTGAATCACAAACTAAAACAACACGTGTACAAGGTAAATATAGCATAAATTCCAATATCTACAATAATAAACATGAAAAGCGACACTTGCAAACATAAAAATGACAAAAGGGACGAAAAAAGCAGTATAAAGTAACACTTTAGAAACTTACCTGGAAAAGTGATGCAAACCAAATCTGAAGCTCCTTAAAATCATGGGGAAGGCTAGAGCTCCAATTTTGAGTATGAAAATGGGCTCTACAAGCCTCTATTATACATATTTATCCCCCATGGGATTATGTTAGGGTTTATGACGCTCATACCTAAAATCAAGGAGAAAGCGACACTTTTCCTTAGATAAGAAGTAGAAACTTTGTGTCACTCATCCATAGGTGATTTCACATTCCCCGCTCCCTATGGATGCACAATTTCTTACTCTATGGGTACTATGCATCCTACTATTAGAAGGTATTGTGCAATTCCCAGTGACAAGGGAGTGCGCAGTTCACTGGCTCAATGGATTACGTAGTTCTGACTCTTAATGGAAAATTGTGTGGTTTACTTTCCCAATGACTTCCTGTATGAGGATTGTGTAGTCTAGCTCCTCAACGGATTGCACAATCTCTAGTAGTAGAGGATTGTGTAGCTCTCATAGGCAATACCAAAAATCAATGCTAGATCATGATAAGAGTGTAATTGTGTTCAAGAAAGAGTTCACTTGTCATCGGAAGTTGTACCACTGTTGGCGAAAAGATTTAGTTAAGACCCTACATGAGTGAAGCATGCAAGATTAAGTGATTACTACACTAGAAAACAAATAGGAACACTTGACAACTGTGAAATATAATTTCTTATAAACAGAAGGTAGGCTCCAAAATTAAAGTGTAGGAAAAATTTTAGAGGGGGGTTGTTGTAACACCCTCCTGCGACATCTACCCAAGTAACCGGCCAACCAGGGTAAACATGTGACGAGAGGTTACCATGATATGATTCAACCTCGTCGATGACCGTAAGGAAATGGAATCGATAGAAACACATCAACCATACCTTCGACATCAGCAACAACACTCCCAAGAGGCATCCCAACCACTCAGACATCCTACCCCTGGGTCCCACTAACTTTTTTGACCTCTAGACACTCTCATGCTATGGGCCTTCGAGCGTCCAAGGACCTCTGGATGCTCTCACAAGCCTGCATGCCTACATCCAGGGACTTTTCCCAGTAGACTTTTTGCAGCGTCTGCGGAATTTAAGGCATTTTCTAGCCCAAAATTCTAGCCACTGCCCAAAACTTGTTGTAACTTTCAGAATCCATCAAAGACACGATGATAAGACATATAAACCAAAATCAAACTCAGGGCTAGGTCTGACCATCCCCAACTAGGACTGACATTCTGTCAAAAACTTGGCACCAATGCAATCTATAGGTCTAGGATACAAGAAAAAGCATGAATGACTGTAAAATCTTATGGAACATGACAAGAAGGATCACCAGCTTCTCCCTTGAACTTTTATAACATAAATTAGGTCTTGCATCCATCAATTTAACCATTACAATTAAATACATGAAGTAACCATGAAATGAACTTGTCAATTAACCATGCTTATAACCAACATAAAACCATGGAAATAAGAGTGAGATAACAACCATTAAATCCACATATAAACAAGTAAAAAAACAAGAGAACTTAGCTTTTATTAACCATAGGAAAATCAGACCAGGTTCGAGACTTCCACGTACCACCCAACCATAGACATGGCTGAACCAAATCTTTCTTTCATCCAATCACCCCCGTGCCATATTCCAAGAATGAATGCGGGATCTCATGGATAAACCAATCCAAAACAACCAGGGGAATCTAGAGGTAAAACCACCTCCACCCTCAACAAATCGCGATCACACCAAAACCGGTTCTCTGATCACAAAACTGAATCGAGCTTGGAATGCTATCCAGAAGCGATCACTATCCTTGACGAATTTTTCTAATCCAATCCCGGATCACTAGGCCCTAAATCGAGACTCCTCCCTCATGATTTACTATGTATCCTTCCAAAACTAGTTAATGGATTCCAGAGCCTTTGGGAATGAACCTTGAGACCACCTGTTAACACTCTTTATTTCTTAATAATGTGAAAGAGATGAAAAGGTAACCACGAAAACACTTTCAAGTCTAGAAGTTAGCCCTCCTAAACTTAGAGAAGGATCTCTCTTTCAGATTTAACGTTGTTGATTTTAGAATTTTAGGTTAGATGTGAAGTTCAGGGTTTGGTTTTTGAGATGGTTTAGTTGGATCATAAGGGGAAAACCATTGGGCAATGGAGTCAATTAATTTTCCATTTTATCAATTACAGTAGTGACAGATAAGTTTAACAGGGCAAGGTAGGCTGACTTATTAGATCTTAAGAGCTTTGTGAGATGGAAAAGATGGAAAGTTTAAGGATCCATTAAACATAGAGAAATTAAGAATTCTAGTTCTTAATTTCAGTGGAAAACATTAACTTTGTTCAGAAGCCAGAATTGAGTGTCCTGAAACAAATTCCCATTCTTTTTTTCTTTGAACAAAATGAATAAGAGAAACATATGAATTGAAAAATAAGAACACATTAACAAGAGAACATAACTTCACCAATAAGTTTGACATGGGAATCCTGAAAAATATTTATGTATTACTGAAAATTGGTCCACATGAGCATAGTGAACAACTTTATATCATAAGTTATTTCTTCATACAAGTCCCAACCCATTCTAAGTCTTATTACAACATATTTATAGACTTTCTGCTAAAATAATATCAGATTCCCAAAAAAAGAACTGATTACAAAATATTCCCTAACAACTTATGGAAACATCTAAATAATAAACTAAAAATAACATAATATCTCCAAATTATCTGTTGGAAATATTGAACTATTCATTAAACTCCGGAATTAGTTTCATGAATGCTGGAAATCTGCAAAATGGTCCTCAATTTACTGATCTTGTCTTAGAGTGATATTCATGACCTTGAAATATGAAAAAAGGTTGAAACTATCTTCACAAAATCTGCTAACTACCTTCTTAAATCTGATTTCTTTGCCTTTGAGTTCTATTTCTATCTTTTTTTTCCTTTTCATCATCTTTTGAATACTTTATTTTGTCACAAAATATTTGGAAAAAGAAAAAATAATATATTTTAAATAATATTTCCAAATATTTTGATGAAATTCATGATTCATATTTTAAATTATTTATTTGAATGATTTATAAAACCATCCTGTTTATCCATGTGCTGTTTCCAAAATCCATGGCTTGTTTTCTAAATCCATGGCTTGTTTTCTCTTCCCATGGATTTTGAAACCCATGTGTTGTTTTTCCATGGCTAGTAAAGTATTTTTATTTTTCCTTTTACCCCTGTAGAATATTTGGATGGATTTCCAAAACCATGTGTTGGTTTTACTTCTCATGGATTACCAAAACCACGTGTTGTTTCTATTGGCCTTCCTTTTTCTTTCACCTGCAACTGTAAATTAAAAAAATCACATATACTTGTAAAATTTATTTCTGTACCTGTAAACTTTATTTCCCTTGTACCTATAAATTATTTTTACATCTATAAGTCTTGTTTTAATTATCCTCTTATCCGTAAAACTCATTTACACAAGTATCATCTGCCATCCATAAAAATATTTCATAAATGTATGAAAAATTTCTTTATATACTTTCCATCCAACATTCTAAGTCTTGTTTTACTTATCCTCCAATCCGTAAAAACAACTTTCACGAGTATCATCTCCCATCCATAAAAATATTTCATAAATGTATGAAACATTTCTTTATATACTTTCCAGCCTTTCACCTCAGTCACATTTGACTCATCCTCCATTAGTCAACATATTTCATAACATATGAAATTTCCCTTTATATAATTTTCAGCCACAATTTAAATTATTTCCACATTATTTTAAATGTATAGGAAAAATGGTTTTTCTGGAGGGGGTAGGTAGTAAATGGTTTTTAGGATGGGGGTGCAGAGTGAAGCAAGAGCTTGCAACTGTAAAAGGCATTGAATTCCAGACTACCCCTTGGTTAAATGGGGGTCCGGAATTAATCAATAACCATTGATTTGACTTTGCACATATATTGATGCATGAAAGGGTAGGGTGATTTAATATTTAAGTGCAGGGTGGGCATAGGCTTTGAATTTTGTATTTTTTTATTTTGGATGGCCTATGATAAATAAATTTGATGCATATAGTTTATATATTTTATTATTTTTGAATTAATTTTGATAACTCAAATAAATAATTTCACACAAGCATTTTTCTTTGTTTTGTATTTTTGAGGAGTAGACTTCAACTTGCCCTATCTTTTGATCCGGAAGTTGGTTTGAAGCACCGGATATACTCTGGAAAGATTCTTCTGAGACTTTACCATGAAAACACTTGCAACATGATCTAAACTAGAATTTATATGCAAAAAAAACTCCCAAACATGCATACTTTGTCTTGGGCACCAAACTTCTAAAAATAAATGGCTCCTTGGGCAAGAAACATTTAGCTTATGACACCTAGTGATTCATAGGCTAAACTTTATTAGCAGATTCCCAAAATAGATAAATACGCAAACAAATTACCTATATTATAGGACCCTAAAACTGGATATAATGGGGATGTCATCCTCCCAGTGAGGTGCCAAAGAACACCATAGACTACGAACTTGATCCATTGGGCTGAACCCAAGCCCGCAACATTCTCTACCATAACATGACTGCAACTTAAAACCAATTGATAATCTATTCTAATCCTCAAACTATATCAAATCCATTCTTTAAACTGAAATCTAAACTGTATACTAAAAACTAAAAACTCGACTACAGATTGAAACTGAAAATAATGCTCAAAGCGGGAGCATCTAGAAGGATCTACGCAAACTGCATATCCAAACTGGCTGAATTCAAGCAAGTGTTGGGAAAGCAAGCGAGGTGAAAGCAAGCTTGGCACAAGGGAGTGAGAAAGTAGTAGAGATGGAATAGACTCTGGACCTCGGAGTAATACCCTTACCAGAAGGATCAGTCCACATGGAATTAGAGGAAGACCATGCCGTGTTGAGCACAATCAAAGACATTGGGGTGTCACGCTACCACTTCAAACTCTCCATGCACTGCATCAGGGGGTATCAGACGAAATTAGGATCAGAGAGCAGCACGCGCTTACAATGATTAGTGAATTCAAAGTAAACAATGAGTAGATGTTCGCAGAGAAATCTTAGGCTTTGAAAGAAAAGGAAGAGTTGCAAGCACAAAGTCAAAGCCTAGAGACAACAATCACACAGGCATGCCATTCAATTCCAGAGTTAAACATTCTAGAGGATGCCACAACTACAACAAAAATCAGGAAATTTCCTGTTGTGGTCCACGCATCCAAGGATGAGATAGGTAAAGTCACGTTTGACTTTTAGATGAATATTTCAAAGCTTCAACTGAAGTTACAACCAACCACTCTACCAAAGGTCTGGGAGCAACATAGAGCAGCTATCAGGGAAAGCATGGGCACTCTGGATACAATAATCACAGGGTTCATGTTGATATTTGAACAAGCTATTGAGTTATGAATGAATTTGCAGGAGCACCCAAACCTGCAGAATCTTAACACAGATATTCAGGAGACACAACGCAGGTTTGATGAAGTCAGGGCGACTGCGAGCACTTTGGCGTGAGTCCAACACCTCGCGCAATTGCAGGAAGGCAAGCAGCTGCAATCATAGATTGAAGAGCTACAGAGGAAGTAGGCTCTTCTCAAGGCCAGACTACAACCATGGACAGAGGAATCCTATCATCTTACTCTATCACTTCAGGAAAGGATAAAGACACTGCAACAGACATAGAGAATGATGTGCCTAGTAGTAGAAGGCTCGATGACAGAAAAGTTGGTAGAGGAAGTGCAATAGGCCATGGTACAAAGTTCTGTTGATGTAGCAGCATTGCAGGTCGAGTTCAGTGACCTCTGCAACAAGATCAATGTGCCAGTAGAGTGACTTGAGGGCGAGTCACCATATTTTTGTTGGGGCCTTGTCAGGATAGGGTCCCTAGGTTCAATTTTGGGTTAGTTTAACCAATTTTTGAGAAAGATTTTGTAAAAGAATGTAAAGTCTCCGCAAAATGTGGAAGCAGAGTGTGCAACTAAGTAGGAGTCAAAAGGGCCTTAGCCCCTTGTTTGGGTAAGTGATAGGTCGGTTTTTGAGACTCACCCATGGTCCGCAGACCATGTTATTATATTGAAAAAGATATATATAGTTGAGTCATAGCGAGTCTAAGTATCAATATAAGATAGAAGATTATTGTATTAGGCAAGTGCTAAGGAAGGAAAGCTATGTTTGCTGTACTTAGGCAAAAGGGGAAGGCTCCTGTAGCTGAGTGCGCAGAGACCTTGGTAAGTCTGCAGCTGAGTGCACAGAGACCTTGGTTTGGGTGTGCAGGGTGGAAGAGTCTGTAAAGTCAAACGCTGAATATAATAAAGACTAATTTTGGAATGATTATCTTGCTTCTATGTTTTATTCTCATTTCTATTTAAGTTATGCATTATGGCTAATGATATATTTTCTGTGGAATGAAGTATAATTGTTGAGCGAACCTATTGAATATTTAATATCTATTTATGAACTAAGTGATAATTTGTTTTCACGAATATAAAGGATAGCTTTGTTATGATTTCTGTTGAATTGGGTAGATCTGCGCAAAGGCATATCTAGGGTTACTATTTAGTGCGCGAAAGTGGACAGTTTGCTTCTTTTAGGTCTATAAAGTCTTATCGCAGACCTTCGCAAAGGTCTAGAAGCCGTTTTCTTAGAGTTTCATTAGCGGACCATAGGAAGACCTAGATCTGCGCGAAGGAAGATTTGAGCTACAAGGGCTTAATATCACTTATCACATGGTCTTTGGATGCAAAAACCTAGTTCTGGCATTTGTTGATACTACTTCGAGTGAGACTGCAGCCTGCGCTATGCAGGTTGTTTCTGAAAGGGCCAACAATTAGAGTTTTGTTGGTTGGCGCAAATAAATCTGAACCTGAGTCAGGCCCCCTTAAGCTAAAAAAAATCTAGGGATACTAGATCCGTCCATAGGAGCATACCTACATTCTATTCTTGAACTCATCTTGAAAACAAGCAACAATAATTGATGAAATTACAGACCTTCACATAGTGGAGTCACCATGAGTGTTATACAATCTAGATTTTTTGACAATGGAGTCGCTATGAAAGCTTTTATCTCTGGATTCTTGCACATGGAGCCACCGGGTGAAATATTCATCCTTTCTGTGTCTGACTGTTGTCCACCATCAACAGTCAAATATGAACTTAATAGTATTTTTTAGGGAAAATGAAACCATTCGTCCCCAGTATGGTCTCCAGAATGTTAGCACTCTGTATTTCTTAAGGCTATGAAAGAAATGAAAAGGTAACCACAAAACCACTTTCAAGTCTAGAAGATAGCCTTCCTAAACTTAGAGAGGGATCTCTCTTTCAGATTTAACTTTGTTGATTTTAGAATTTTTGGCTAGATGTGAAGTTCAGGGTTTGGTTTTTGAGATGGTTTGGTTGGAACAGAAGGGGAAACCCATTAGGAAATGGAGTCAATTAAGTTTCAAGTTGATCAATCACAACAGTGATAGATAAGTTTAACAGGGAAAGGTAGGCATACTTATTAGATCTTAAGAATTTTGTGAGATGGAAAAGATGCAAAGTTTAAGGATCCATTAAACATAGAGCAATTAAGAATTCTAGTGTTAAATTTAAGTTGAAAACATTAACTTTGTTCAGAAGCCATAATTGAGTGTACTGGAACAAATTCAGATTCTTATTTTTGTTTGAACAAAATGAATAAGAGAAACATATGAATTGACAAAGAAGAACACATTAACAAGAGAAGATAACTTCACCAATAAGTCTGACACATGAATCCTGAAAAAGATTTATGTATTATTGAAAATTGGTCCACTTGAGCATAATGAACAACTTTACATCAGAAGTCTATTTCTTCATACAAGTCCCAACCTATTCTAAGTTGTATTGCAACATATTTATAGACTTTTTGCTAAACTAATATCAAATTCCCAAAAAAGGAATTGATTACAAAATATTCTCTAACAACTTCTCGAAAAATCTAAATAATAAACTAAAAATAACATAACATCTCCAAATTATCTACTGGAAATATTGAATTGTTAATTAAACTTTGGGATTGGTTTTCTGAATGCTAGAAATATGCAAAATGATCCTCAAGTTGCTGATCTTCTGCTGCTAGGTGTCTTAGGGAAAAAAAAAAGAGAAGAAGAAGAAGAAGAAGTTGAACTGTCTTCACAAAATCATCTAACTGCCCTCTTAAATTTGATTGCTCTGCCTTTGAGTTCTATTTCTGTCATCTTTGCTTTTCATCATCTTTTGAATACTTTATTTTGTCACAAAATATCTGGAATATATATATATATATATATATATATATATATATATATATATATATATATATAATATTTCCAAATATTTTGATGAAATTCATAATTCAAATTTCAAAATATTTATTTGAATGATTTATAAAACCATTTCGTTTTCAAATCCATGTGTTGTTTCCAAAATCCATGGCTTGTTTTCTCTTCCCATGGATTTTGAAACCCATGTGTTGTTTTTCCATGGCTAGTAAAATATTTTTATTTTTCATTTTACCCTTGTAGAATATTTGTATGGATTTCCAAAACGTGTGTTGTTTTTACTTCTCATGGATTACCAAAACCATGTGTTGTTTCTACTGGCTTTCCTTTTGCTTTCACTTGCAACTCTAATTTTAAATTCATATGTAAACTTTATTTTCTTTGTAGCTGTAAATTCTTTTTACATCTGTAAGTCTTGTTTTACTTATCCTCTTATCCGTGAAACTCATTTACATGTAAAATTATTTCATAAATTTATGACCTATAAATTTCCTTTCACCTCAGTCACATTTCATTCATTCGTAAACATATTTCATAACATATGAAATTTCTCTTTATATACTTTCTTGCCACAATTTAAATGTATTTCTGCCATAATTCAAATGTATAGGAAAAATCATTTTTCCTAGGGGGTAGGTAGTAAATGGTTTTTAGGACGGGGTGCGTATTCAAATGTATAGGAAAAATCAACTGTAAAAGGCAAGAGTAGGGTGATTTAATATGTGAGTGCGGGGTGGGCCATAAGATTTGACTTTGAGTGCGGGGTTGGCATATGATAAATAAATGTGATGCATATAGTTTATAGAATTTATTATTGAATTAATTTTGATAACTCAAATAAATAATTTCACACAAGCATTTTTCTTTGTTTTCTGGTTTTGAGGAGTAAGACTTCAACTTGCCCTATCTTTTGATCCAGAAGTCGGTTTGAAGCACCGGATATACTTTTGGAAAGCTTCTTCTGAGCACTTTACCATGAAAGCACCTGCAACATGATATGAATGATACTTTATATGTAAAAAATCTCCCAAACATCCATATGTTGTCTTGGGCACTAGGCTTCAAAAACTAAATGTCTCCTTGGACAAGAAACCTTTAGGCTATGACACCTAGTGATTCATAGGCTAAACTTTACCAACAAATTCCCAAAATTGATAACTATATAAACATATTACCTATATTATAGCACCCTAACAGTGGCTCCAATGGGGATGGCATCCTCCTAGTGAGGTGCCAAAGAACCCCATAGACTACTAGCCTAATCCATGAAACCACTGCAATTGAAAACCAATTGATAATTTGTTCTAATCCTCAAATTGAATCAAATCCATTCTTTAAACTGAAATTTGAAATGTATATTGAAAGCTCTACTACAAATTGAAATTGAAAATAATGCTCAAAAAGTGGAGCTTATTCATCACACCTACTCACTCTAATTTGCCGAAATGACTGCAATATCAAGTAATAACAAATTCCAATGCAACTAATCAAGAAAATGGATACTTAATTGAATTCTGCTCATACTTCTCATGGGAAGGTAGAAAATATATGAAACTAGCAACCCAAATAGCCACTGAAACTGTTGACCATAATTTAGAAACATAAGAACAACAATTTTACTTGATGGCCACAATAGATTGGCCAAAGGATTTTCAAAAACATGGAAAGTTACATTTTGATGATTTGCAAAAGGACTTCTTTCTAAGGGAAAGGAAGTAATTTTTTCATCAATCTTACTATCTTCATTTGAAATAACCAATTCATCCACAACAACAACATCCATAGGTTGTGGGACAACCTGTTCTTCTTCAACAAAATCTTCATTATCTGAAACTGGAGGTATATTGTCAATTAAGGTAGCCACATCTTGAATAAAAAAAAGGTCTACACCCACGGGGTCTAAAAAAAGCTTCTCTTCAAAAATGTATGCATTAAGTTTAAAGGAACAAACTTGATGTATATTATTGCTGAAAAGAATGGATGGATCATGGCTTTCTTGAGTTTCTATGCTAGAAAACTAAGAATTCTGATTTTAAGAAATTTTTTCTTGAATTAAAAACTCAGGAGAAGAAGGGAATGCGAGGCAACTAGAATGATCATTTTTATTTATGAAAATATGAGAAGATAGCTGCAAACTATCATCTGTAAGCTTTGTTTCTTCATTACAGCCGGGCTACTTTTTCTCTTGTTCTTCTGAAATATATAGAGGCTATGAAATGTCATCAAGAAGTTCATGTGAAATTAAGTCATTGAAATGCAAGTTTGCTTCATTTTCAATCATAGGAGAAATAAATACTTGCTGAAAAAATTCTTAAGTGTCATAGCAGCCATCTTCTTCAAATTCTTCATGGTTGAAAGGTCTCTCATGAATAGCCTCTATAATCTCATAATCCATAAATTGATCATCTTCATAGTAACCTACCAAGTATTGAATAAAACTTTCAAAATGATCACGACAGTTTTGAACTAGCAATAAAGACGGATAATCTTATTGTATTTCTAAAAAATATAGTATGAAAATGATTTAAAGATCATATACTAGAAGCTAGAAAATTTTCATACCAAGACCTGGTATTTCCTTCCAAAGTAAGCATGGACATCTTCATAAGACAATCTTCATGCCATTAAACTTGAAGCCTCTGTAAATGCATATGGAATTTGATAAGATGTAAAGCAACATTATTACGTTTATCATCTTTGAACTCTGGCAAATATTATTTCCAATATATGCAAGGCATGCGATGCAGAAAGCCAGGGATAATAGATCCGTCCATAAGAGCATACTTATGTTCTATTCTTGAACTCATATTGAAAACAATCAACAATAATTGATGAAATTATAGACCTTCACATAGTGGAGTCGCGATGAGTGTTCTACAATCTCGAGTATGGTCTCCAGAATGTTAGCAATCTATATTTCTTAAGACTGTGAAAGAAATGCAAAGGTAACCGCAAAAATACTTTCAAGTCTAGAATTTATCCCTCCTAAACTTAGAGAGGGGTCTCTTTTTCAGATTTAACTTTGTTGATTTTAGAATTTTAGGCTAGATGTGAAATTCAGGGTTTAGACCTTATTAGACTTATTAGATCTTAAGAGTTTTGTGAGATGGAAAAGATGGAAATTTTAAGGATCCATTAAACATAGAGAAATTAACAATTTGTTGACGGTGCTGGACCCGCCAACATGTCCAGGGATCTCCTTGGTAACAAGTCCCAATCAGACCTCAAACCGTTTGGTGTAGGAGTCCCAGCAGTGGGTTGCACAGTAATGTCTTGACCGCAGTTTTGTATAGAGGCAAGTAAGATGTCCCTGTTGGTAGTAAGGGCGTGACAGCTGCGACGAGTCAAGGAAGGTGCATGAGAGGTTCTAACACACAGAGAGTGAGGTGAGTGCGCCCCTTGGAAACCTGTAATAGTACTCAGCTTGGAAGGGAACACATGAGAAAATATGCATCACCAGTTGGAAAGAAAGATAGCAAGCAATCCAAAGTGATGGTTAAACCAATAGCACATCTGCAACAAGATTTATACAACTGCATACAAAATAGTTCATATACAAATGCATAATTTAAATAACATACATTGCTACAACAACCAAAATAGTCCAACTACAATAAAAACATATGCATCAAAATGTGTTGGCTCTGTTATATTAAGAAGTGTAAGTTCTAGTCATACAATACATCCATGTCCAACCACTAGTTCCAATAGTGGAATGTTACAGCCACAACTGCCTGCTCCTCCAAAGAGATATACTAGATTTGCGCAGTGGAGAAACCAAGGCGCATTACAATATTGTCCAAGCTTTCTCTAAGATAATCCTATCAAAGCTTGGCTGACCAAAAGATCCTATACAAAGAGTTATGAGGGATTATTTATAGCAAAGGGTGGGATGGCCCTTGACATTCCCCTTTGTGATAGTTTGTCTACCCTCATGACTCTTCATCTACTCTATGACTGTTACATCCAACTATGGACACTTGAACTTACACTTGACAAGATGTTACATACAACCTGCACATGTACCCATGTTAGAAAAAATGGCTTCAGCAAGCCATGCAAGACATCACTAACACTTGGACCATTGTGGTGAGACAAACTCTTTGACATCCTTATGATGATTGATGATGGTGAACTGATGCCAAGCTTGTTCATCCATGATGGTGTCCGTGCGCTCAATGGTGACATCTTGCTGAAGCGAACTCTTACCTCTGTTGCATCCGGATACACTGATATGGCTCCTCTATCCAACTCATCTAATATCATGTGCATGGTCATCCTGGGCCTGACCGAACTGACAACATGTTGATGCATAGTGTCTGCGTTGATCTCCCAAGCATGTGCTAGTGGTCGTGTGCATCAACTTGTAAAAATACATGTTTAGCTCCAGTTGGACTTACTTCTTGTCTTTGCCTAGGTGAGGGTGGGATAGCATGCGTGTGCACAATGACATGCATGCTGTTGAATTCCCTTGCATGCGATCAACAACACTACTCACCTCTTCTACTCCATGCCAGCTGCTGGGATGGATACATAACTTGTACGAGCGCAGTTTCATCTGTTTGTGCATGTTGCGCCCCCTGTTGTACCTATTCATGCTGCAACTCATTCTCTTGTCTGTGCAGCTCCTGTTCTTCATTGAGTTTCTGCTTCAGCGCATGCAACTCTTTCTCTGTTCCTTTCTCTACCTTCACGCAATATTCATGTCACATCATCACCTCATAGCCTCAACCTCCAAAGCTACTTTCGTCATGAGTGGATTTGCTTTGAATTTACAGCTTTGCTCCACCTCCATGTTTTCAACAAACTTCCTCGTGCATTCGTCGCTTGTAGGTTTGTTGCCTTCTACTGCTGCTAATGGTGCTACTCATTGTGATGTCATTATCATTCAAATTGCTATCCTTATCCATGAACAACTTGATGTCTTCATAGATAGGAAAGTTCATAGACACTTGATCGACTGCATCCCCAATTGTGCTCTCAACGATGTACTTTGACTCTGCTCTCCTGAAGACCATCGTACTTGTGCTGCTGAGAATCAGTCAAACACTTGTGATGCCTGGAGACATAGCAACACCCATGGAAAGAAATTTGTCAATCGAAAACCAAAACAAAATTGAGGACTGACTTGCAACATACCTGTGTGATTGATCATGAAGGTTGCTCAATTTCCACGGGGAGGTCAGGAGACTGACCGCCAAAACTACGCAAGGCACATTTCGGGTTATTAGAAGGTTCACTGACTGCTGGAATTGTGCAATGCATAGTTAGCCTGCCCTACTGAGGACTGAAACTGAGTAATGCACAATTTCAGTCAACGTTGACATGCAACCAGAAAACTGCACTACGCAGTTTCTGGGGTGTGGTGAAGTAAAATTCTAAGTGCGGACACAGACAATTCCTCTAGCCCAAGAGCGGGTCTAGCCACAAACAAGACATTCTATGGAAGATTTCCTTAGGTTATAACCAATTAAGAGGGCCTATCTCTTAGTACACTTATCTTGTTTGGTGACGACCTTTTTTCCTCGTTCCAGCTATCTCTTGTTTCCTTCTTCAAGCAAACAAGTAAACAATAGCAAACAAGACAAATTGTATTCAACCCACTTCACAAGTCAAGAAAAATCAAGCCATAAACATGTGAGATGACATATTATGTAGGAAATCAATCAATAGTTGCATATATATCAAATCAAGAAGAGATTACAACCGTTGTCTTGACGTTGTTGTTCTCCTCCGACAAATTTGCGTCCCACACACTTCTGTTAGCATTCCATGATGGTCTTAACAATGGTAGTTTTAAGGCTCTTCCCTTCAATCTTCACACTAAACCAAATTCACACTTCTCCCTCACACATAACTAGAGAGCTACAACTATGAATAACTTTTTGATTACTCCATAATCAAAACTTTAACTAGAGCCTAATTAGATCTAGCTTGTGCTTGGGAAAAAGGGAGGTTTATATGGCATGGATGGAAGAGAGATGGTTCCTCTTCTCATGGGAGAAGGACTTATCTCTTGAGGTAGTTCCATCCTAATAGGGGAAAAGAGCCCAAACTAACCTCCTCGACTCCATTCGGCCCAACCATTTACCAGACTTCCATTACAAAGCTTCTAGAGCTGGAAGCTTCAGATCCTTATTTAAAAAATTTCCAAAAGAGGATCAACATGACTGGAACAAGGCTCAGTCGCTTCGGTCAGCTCTAGGGATAGTTTTAATCCCTGCATATCGGCACGAGGAGGACATGGGTCATTAACAGAGTCTTGTAAACTGGGAAAAACATAATATTTTTGGGAAATGATGCAAAGGGGAATTGTTCTGCTCATGAAGAGGGAGACAATGGGAGTTTCTTCATGAAGGGGAAGCATGTAGGGTTCACTGTAGAGGTCCTCCAGGATCATGGAATGGGAAGTACAGGGACAGTGACAAAATTCTATGTAACAGATGCCCCTAAAGAGTGAAGGTCGAACTAGAGTGAGGGGTGAAATGCTTTATGAATCAGTGCGGGGAACCGGAGTCTGTCGTCGGAAAACCTACAAGAAAATACATGTACATATACATTACTGAAAACTCTGTCAAATGATACATGAATCGTGGTATGGATGCATCCATCTAGAAAGTGATGATGTAAATGGATCCAGGCATGGGCTCAACCGTCTGATAAAGTGGATCACATCGAAACCAAGGTATGGTTGCAACCATCCAATAATGAGAAGGATCACATATGAAAACGCATGGTATGGTCGTAGCCACCGATCTGAAAGACACATGTATATCATCATAATCATGTCACACCGCCTGACAACCTGGACTTGTGTACGCTGAGTCCAGGGTCTTGTGCTCCAACATGACCTGATCAAAGCACAAATTCTAACATGTGAATAGATGTGTTGATGTCGAACATGCTAGAAAATTGTTTGATTACTAGCCGATGGTGTAAATTGTTAACAAGTGCGAGAGAAACCATCAATAATGACAATGGTCCTCAAGGTACTATCAACACAATTCACGGAATGTGAATAAAGGAACTAAAGTCAAACACCTGTAAAATCACTCGGTCGAAAGCCAATGTTGTGAACTCGTCATCGAGTGCGAAGAACTTGCCATTAGAGCATGCAAGCTCTAAGGTACTGGAAGGGAGTCTCTCGGTCAACTTCCGGGATAATGAGCTGAAGTTGACAGGAAGCAACTGTGTCGAAGGAGGGCCATAATGTATCCCACATCATCGACATGAGACAAAGGGATGAAAAATGATTTTGGATGATACAGAGAATCAAAGGTAAGTGTAACTGGAGAAGGACAACTCTTGAACATATCAGCGACACAATTGGAAGTTTGGAAGCTTTTGGATCCATAGGATCAGTGGTCATGATGACATGGCAGAGATCAAATGGAAAGCAAAAATGAACAACCCAACCCAAGAAGGTCAATGATGAAAAGGAGGATATCCCAACCCGACATGAAGTAGAAAGTGCCATGTTCAAGAGTGAGCTACCAACATGACTGATTGAATTTCCAAATTTTACCCCACCATTTCTAGCAATTACCCCAATTATTTTTTAACCATAAGCTTGAAGGGGATAGCATATGATTTCACTGTAAGTTCATCCTTCGGATGAATCTGACCTAGTAAGTTTGACGAGCCCTAGGAAGGAGAAGCTCATGTTCGTCATGGTGACGAATCCAATGTTGTTGTATGTTTTAACGAGTCCAACAAAGGTGCAACTTGGTGTCTTTTTCATGTTTATAGAGTTTGAAAAAGACACGGAAAAGAAAACTCCACATAGTCCCTTTTCATACATTTGTGTCTCTCGAGCCTGAAAAAGTAGAAAACGATACTTGAGAGAACCGCTTGACCATTTCAGTCAAGGAGTACCTTTTTCATAAATAGTGTTTCCCTGCCCAAAAAAGGGGTAAACATATACTAGGCACACAATGTTTCGCATCCGTTAATGAGTTCAAAACAACAAGAGATCAACAATATTTTCATGTCTAAAGGGTCGGAAAAGAGATCGAAAGTGGACCCCCCATTTTATTCTCTTTTACGAGTCAAAAGGGAAAAATACTCGGCAATATTTTCATTCGAGTTTTACGAGTCAAGAAAAGAGCTGAAACGTGACTCGATACCATCATCAAACATCCATCACCTGTCGCTGCACAAAAGGTAAAATGAATTATCCAATTCTTGAGGAAAAATAGGTCACAAGTACTTAAAAACCCTAATATTTCATGAAAAATTGAATAAAAGGAGGGAAAATAAATATTTTTTACCATTTACCATTTTACCTTGTTGTAAAAAAATTTTACCCACTTTTGCCCTAATTTTTCTGGAGAAGATTGTGGGAGATCCGGGAGGTCATTCGCTGAGATGTCAGTTACAGGTAAGAGCCAAGTCCTTAAGCTCCATTTCCATACTTTTATGTTTTTATCCAGTTTTTGGATTTCTGAGGGAGGTTTTCACAAAAAAAATCACCCTCGATCGGCACGATTTCTGGGTCTGGAATCGTGCCAGCCGAGGGTTACTAAAATGACCAACTGCATCGTCAATGCAACTTTTTTTAAAACAGGTGCGCCAGCACCATGAACAAAGAAAAAACCATTTTTTCTCTTAAATCCACCATTTGAATCCAAATTTTAGTTGCCAAAAATGATTATTGACTTGAATACATGGTTTTTGCAGGAATGAATCATCGAAAATGGTAGACTGGAAAGAACGTGAGCATGAAGATGTGGACACCCAAGTAATGTATGATCTGAACTACTTGGGTGCCTTAAGGAATTGTGGGCTCCTCAATTTCTTTCTCACACTATGGATGCGGGCTCAACCTAAGCTTCTTCGATACCTGATTAGTCTCTGGGACATAAATCAAGAAATTTTTATCATTGGTGACCAAGGGTTGGAGTTAGAAACTTCAGACATCTATTTCATCATAGGACTATCTCAGAGAGGGGAACCAGTCAACCTATATGGGTCATGGCTGATTGAGGCAAGAATATCCATGTTACTTGTCGAACATTGCCTAGAAGTCCTCAAACCCAAGAGTGGAAAGATTGATATTTCCATTGTGCGAGATCTTACAATGAGAGTGCTATTGTTGACCATCAATAGAGTGGTTGGGTCCCACGCAGAACACGAAACCAACAAGTAGAAATTTTTATATGATATCGATTGTACATCACCGATGATCTTCAATTAAGCAGAAGCCATGAAGATCAACATGAAACTGCAGCTGTCAAAAGCTAAGGCGGGGAATCTGAAGCAATTTTGCTTCGGATCTGTGCTAGTGACCTTCTTCTTGGAGCGGGTTCCACTGTTCCAGTACCAGCTGACTAAGGTAGATCCGATGATGCCACAAGACCCATAGATGGTCCATTGGAGTCGTTTGATGCGTAGGATCACCGGGGGACAACATATGTCCTACAAGCCCACCTTCTTCTCATGGCTATGATGACATCTGATCGTAGTGGAGGATTGGCCTTATAGCAATACCGAATTCTGCGGAGACCCAGATATGCTACTTCCAAGTGGGGAGGATTTCGACGATGAAGGTAAAAAATCATTTTTTTATTTTTTGATTTTTAATTTTTTTTATATATGTGTGTTTATAAAATTTTGTTTTATCAATGCAGATGTTGGACCATAGCATCCTACTGGGATGTCCCTAATAGCTAGGCACATCTCTTGCCAGTTTGATGTCACTCCTTATCAGGAAGCAACAACGAGGAGGATATCGCAAGGAACCTTGAGGGGTTGACTCGTGGTATCCCAGAGCATGCTCAGGTGGGAGACATCCCATGCCAGTAACAAAGGCATACGGTGGGGGTATCGAATCAGATCCTGCAATTACTGACTCGTGTAGCACGAGCAGTTTCATGTTACCATGATCACCATGTTGATTAGTTCCTAGGTCCAGCATTTACATTTTTGAGGCCTGCGTGCCACAGATATATGAGGCCTGCGAGCCGCGGATGTTATTTGAACACACATATTATTTTTTGGGGTTTTGATGTATCAAACATTATCGCCATATATATATATATATATATATATATATATATATATATATATATATATATATATATATATATATATATATATGTTGTATTTTCTTGCTTACTATGGTACAAATGATTTGTTTTGGTTTTTCACATGTTTCGTAAATGTCTATCCAACACATAATTAGCTAATGCATCTGTCAATGTATTCATGCATCTGGGAATATTATGATATGTAATGTAATCAAAATTTCTTTCTAATAGACAAATACGTAGATACATTCTCAATATCTAAGGGTTTCTAATAGAAAATTGCCCATTGAGTTGAAGGACAACAAGCTGTGAATCCAAGTTGACAACCAATTCTCGAATGTCAAGAGCAATGGCCTCTGACAACAATTTGATAATTGTGTTGTATTCAACAATGTTATTAGTTGTGCGACCTAAATAGATACCTTCAATATCAATCAACTCACCATGAGGGTCTTAAATGGCCCATGTCATGGAGGATAGATTCTAGGTACTATGGCAAGCACCATCAGCGAAGCCGATTTGAGGAGTCACAGACATCTACAAAGCAAGGAAAAACATAATAAACAAGAAATTTGTTTGAAAACTAACACACCAAACCACACTGCACAAAAATGAATGACACATTAATGTACCCAAGTAACCATGCAAGATGACCTAAGCATAGTAATTTTTGAGATAAATCCCATTTCGGGGCTTGTCTAGAAGATTGCCTTCATAATAAATTAACCCATAGGTCCCTTTTTCCAGTACTCATTTAACAATGTAGGGCCCATGCCACATGGTTTCAAACTTGCCTACCCCTAGCTTATCATTAGCTTGATCATATAGTAAAACCAAGTCACCCTCAGAAAACACGCGAGGGGAATCGACTGATCAAAATGGGACTTGACTCACTTCTTTTGTGCTCCGATGACCAAAGAAGCAAGACGACAAGTCTCATCCAGCAGTTCTAAATACAAGAGGCTTTCTTCTTGAGGTGAGGTTTCGGGGAGAAGTACAACAGCTAGCTTGAGTGAAGGAATTTCACACTCAATTGGTAACGTTGCTTCCAAATCGTAGACTCGTTGGAATGATGTGAAACCAGTTGCATCCTTGGTTGAGGTTTTGTAAGCCCATAGAGCTGAAAAGAGCATCAGATGCCAATTTGACTTATGCATCCCAATAGTACGCTGAAGCATTGTAACCAAAACTTTGTTCATGGCTTCAACTTGACCATTAGCTTAAGGGTAATACGACATTGAGCCATTGTGGTGGAAACCCAACGTAGAGGTTAGCTCAGCCATCATGTAATCTCGGAAATGGGAGCCATGGTTGGTGACAATGGCTTGAGGTATGCTGAATTGGGAAATAACATGATTGAATAGAAATTTAGTCGTCGTTTTACCGTCTACAGAGTATGTAGGCATCACTTCGGCCCATTTTGTGAAATAATCCACAACAATGATAATATAACCATGCCCCCCAGCCGAATGAGGGTTACATGTCATATAGTCAATGCCCCATTTGGAAAAAGGACCAACGATAATGACGGGGTGTAGGTGAGCGGGTGGGGCACACATATTGCACTGGTAAATTTGGCATTCATGACACTTGCAAACGACAAGGATGCAATCCTTAAAGATGTATGGCCAGAAATAACTAGCACGAAGGATTTTTTGAGTAGTATCATAGCCAAACATATGACCACCACATACCCCAGAATGGCAGTCATTGAGAAATCTCTCAACCCCCTCGAGATTAAGACATCGACAAAGAACTGAATCACCACCGACACAGTATAAAGTATCTCCAATAATGCGGTAGGTTTGGGAGTGATGTCGAATGTGTCAGCGATCATCCTTAGTCAATGTGGACCAGAATGTGGACGTATGGAGATACACGATGATATCACCATACCACATGTCAAGGGTGCTTATCAGGAAAAGAGTCTCATCCGGGAGTTGCTCATCTACACCAGCAGGGAGAGACATAGAAGGAAGGGAGCAAATCAACTTGGCAAAAACCAGTGATTTCTTATATTTGGCAGTAGTAAACACCAAATAAAATTATTGAAGGATGACAATCCATTTAGAATACTTGCCCCCAGCAACTAACGAGTCAGGATGTAGATCATGGGGTTGCATTCATAAATCACAGTAGTAGTGTGTAAGAGAATGTAGTGCCGAAAGCGCTGAACAACCTAGACGACAACCAAAGCCAACTTCTTGACATGGGCACAACACGTTTCGATGTCGAGGAGATTGCGACTGAGGTAGTAAATAACATTTTCATTGCCTTCATCATCATCTTGTACCAACACCATAATAATGGTACTAGAGGTTGCAGCTAGATAAAGGAAGTAATCACGATGATAATACGGGGGATGCAACAAAGGAGAATTTATGAGGACAACCTTAAGGTCATCGAAAGAATTTTGGGCAATCTCATCCCAAACAAAGGGCGTTCCTTGCTTGAGAAACCGGGTAAATCCTGAAGCTAGCTCAGCATAATTGGGTACAAAATGACGAAGGAAATTTTCTTTTCCCTGCAGGCTCTGTAGTTGGTGCAATGAAGATGGAGGGGGTAAATTAAAAATGGCCTTGACCCTAATCGGATCAATGCAAATGCCTTCCTTAGAGACAATAAAGCTGAGGAGTCGTCTAGATCGACATAAAAACCACATTTATGAGGATTCAACTGAATGTTGTAGTGTCTGCAGCAAAGAAAAATCTAACGAAGATGATCAAGGTGATCATGGCGCCTACGAGAATGAGCAGAAAGGTCATCCAAGTAAGGCTGAATGATGTTTTGAATGTCATGAAACGCATAGGACATTGCCCTCTGAAATGTAGCCCAAACATTTTTTAGGCCAAGAGGGAGCATTTTATACGCGAAATTACCCCACAGACAGATAAAAGTCATATTTTCTTGATTGGCCAACGTAATGTTAATCTAGTTGTAACCAGAAAAACCATCCATAAAGCAAAAAATTTCACTCCCAGCTCATTCATCAATGATCTGATCAATGAAGGGAGTGGGATAGTTATCCTTAGGACAAGTACGTTTGAGATCACGGTAATCAACGCAAATGGGGATCATGCCTTGTTTCTTTGCCATTGGTACAATATTTAACACCTAATCTGTGAGAGGGATCAGATAAATGAATCCAGCTTTGAGAATTTTTTCAACTTCACCCTTGATAGCTGCTACTTTCCTAGGGTGCACTGGGCGGAGTCATTGGTGAATGGGCTTCGCATGAGGATAAGTCGGTATTTTGTGCACGACGATGCTAGGATCAATGCTAGGCATTTCCTCATATGACCACGCAAACACATCATAGAATTCTTGGAACAGACGAGTATAGATCTTGATCTCATCTAGAGAACAAGTTACCCCGATATGGACATTTTCAACGACACCAGGCTTGACAAAAATATCGATTGACATCATTCAGGTAATATTACCCAAATTTCCTTCAGACCATACTTCATGAGTCATGATCAGTACGTGGAGCGGTAGGGAAGGAAACTGAGAAGAGAACTCATCGAGACAAGTAGACATGACCGTCAGGCTAAGAAAGAATGAGGAACGATGATGAGTATCATTCCAAGGTGGTTCCTCTAGAGACATTACTTCCATGATACTCTCGTCAGCAAGAAAAGTCTTAGCTAAGGGATCAGGAGATTTCGAAGCACCAAGACACTGGGACTAACAATACGTATCGAGAGACGTCCTCGAAACAAGAAAATATGAGGATACATAACTTGAGGCCGAAACAATTTCCACATAATTTATTTCGGCAGGACTAAGTGGCATAACCTCGCCTCGGGTATCAACAAGAGTCAGTGAAGGTATGACCCAAGGATCATCTTTGACCGAGATCATGTTGGCAGAGGCAACATGAGGAGGTGGGAGCAGAAAAATTCCCATCAAGGCAGAATCTTTAAAAAGTCTCTCCCCCACACTCTCATAAGGAGCACCGGTGTGCTTGACATACAAAACATTGCCATCTGATGAGGAAGAGGCAAAGAAAGACAATTGGTTGACTGTGATGATATTCCCTTGATGGGGAAAATGAATCATGCAAAACATGGAGGAGGCTACAACATGCATGGCATGGGTCTAGCTTCGTTCGAGTAGAAGATTATAATTGAGATTAGCGTCAACAATTTCCACCTCAACGTGTATTGTCTTGCCCTCCAAAGTAATGGCAAGGTTGGGTAAGACACCGAATGGTCGCGAATTGCGCCCGTCGAAAGCTTCCAACGTGTTATGGGATTGGTTCAAAGTAGGACAACCAATTTCCTTCTAGCAAGCGACTAACATGATGCAGGTAGAAGCACCTTCATTGATGATGGTATTATGAATGGTTTTCTCATTGATAATTTCCTGAATGAGAAATGCAATCTGATGAGGTAGTCGTAGAACGTGGTTCTCTAGATCAAAACATATCAAATTAGAATCAGTAGGATCAATAACTCCAATAGCCGACAGTAATGATTTCCACTAAGATGGACAACTTTGGAGTACCTCGAGAGCAGACATAGTTGATGGTGCTTGAGCTAAATCCTCAAAAATATTATAGTGCTAAGCGGCTTTGTTATAGACATTTTTGTGCCTCACAGCTATAAGCATGAAATGTCCATAATTCAAGGGATCCAAAGTCCCTAAAGATGTTGTTACAGCTCCTAAAGGAACAAGGTCAACAAATGACAGCTTCTCCCAGAAGTTCTCCACCAGAAACCACTCAGAAACAGTCAATTCAGGATCAATTCAGAGGCTCCACTAGCTGCTTGCGTTGAAATGCAGAGGCTACACTGGCTAGGTGCACTGCAACACAGGTGGAAGCACTACCAGGGTGCGCTGAGCGGGAAATGACAAATGGCAAGCTCATTCAACGGGGTGGAAAGACCATGGAAGCTTCCAGAATCTTCTCCAATGACACTTGCCTCAATGAATTCGACTAGTGATGAGTAAGAGGCTCTCAACCTCCAAGTGGAAGCAAGAACTGACAGAGAGAAGCCACAAGTCAAAACATAAGCTGACTCATCCTCTCTGCTTACATCTATATATGGATCTCTCACCCAGAGGTTCAGGAGGCTGGAATTTTGTACTTTGCAGAGAATTGTTGTTGGTTTGAGATTGAGATTGGTACATTGGGTGATTTATGCTTTGTTGGAGGAGAGGAAGGGATTCCTTTGCTGGGAGGTAGATGCTGGATCAGAACTCACTTGGTTGTATCTCCTCTTGGACTTTCTTATTCTATCAATAAACTACTTGAGTTTCTCCTACATGTTGTGTACCAATGATGTTTTGTTATGCTTACATGTTTAGCTTAATCTGATCTTGAGCTTTTTATGAATGTATATCTGTATCTTTGTGTAGTTTCTCTCTCTTGTGATCTTGCAGGAATTCGGTGAAGCTGGGCCAGTGAAGGAGCAAGAAGCTGGGAGCTACTGAAGAGAGGAGTGATTTGGATCAACAAACTAGCGGAAGACACAGGTTAGTTACATCCTTTCTCCTCATTTACATTTCATAAAGAAGAAATACTCAAATAAGTTTCCTTGTTTGTTGCTAAGGCACTATCACACCTTAGAGTGGGATAGGGGCATTCCGAATGGATACTTTTCCCAACAACAGGCTTGAGCGTTGGGATTGTACGAGGACTTCCTTAGTACACTTTGAGAAGGAGTTCGAATGGTGAAATCGGGGTTAGAGCGCTCGATATGAATAGGGCCAAAACTCGAGCGGGCAGAAGAAGAAGGGGTGGCCTCTTTCTCTTTCTCGACTGTCAAAGTAGGAGTTTGATAATATGTTGATATAGTAGCCACATTAATAGGCATGCTCATCATGAACACTTGTGATCCTGAGGAAGCAGACAATTGAGGTTGGTCTGCCATTTGAGTCTGCTAAGACAGAAACGTCTCTTTCAAGACAGCTGGGGTCCCTTTGAGAAAATGACTAACTTTGGACACTCGGGGCAATCCTTAGTATAGTGATCCTCCTCACAAATGAGGCATGGATACTTAGGCTTCCGTTGTGAAGAATCACCAGCAGACGACTTAGGAGGACCTTGTTTTGGGGCATCAACTTTACCCTTGCATTTTCCTTTCTTCTTACCTTTCGAGGATTTGTCCACTGTGGTATACTGTATAGCGTGGATCTCTGAGGTTTTACCAGGGCCAAGTGGATTCTAGGAGGGACTATTGGAAGCATTGTTTGAGACCAATTGTTGTTTGGAAGAAGATTTCATAGGGGTCTGAGACACTGAACCAATTACTCCATCAACAGGAGGTGTAGCCTCTGACTTCCATGTCGTTAGATCGGATGATGGCCCCAGAGCATCGGGTAATAAATAATACAAAGTACCAGACTAAGAATAAACAAGGTCTAAGTACTAGTCACAAGCAATGGCTTGTCCTTTGGTAATGCATCCACCCATAGCTATATCGCGAGCAATTGGAGTGATAAATGACTTGGTAAACCATTCGGTTAGCAACTGATCTGAAATCTCGAATTTTATCAGGCGATGTCTACGTCTCCACTCATGGATGTGATTGGAGATGTGCATCATAGTATCTTGCTTGGGTGATGTAAGAAAATAGGTGCCAGTTTCATAGCGAAGAGTTGAAGCCATGGTAAGTAGTTCGAGGGAGCTCGATGTACCACTTGGCTGCAGCACTTGTAAGGGTTTGTTGGAAAAGACAGAGATGAATAGAATCATCAACGTAGGAATTCGAAGAGCACCAAAGGTGATATGTCATCACATGGGCTTGAGGATCTTATTTTGTTTTCCCATCGAATTTTGAACAATCACTCGGGATCTTGGATGGGACCGGAGGCCAGTATGGCGAATGAAGAATTGGATCATTCATGAGTCGAGACACATATAGCAACTCTAGTGTAGCCAAGAACAACAATTGAGTATTGAAAGGCATTGGAGGTCGATAAGTAGGTCCAACCGAAGGAGCCCATCCCTACTGGTAAGGATTTTGTCCCCATAATGGAGGGTTTTGGCCATATGGCATTTGATTTTTCCCCCATTGTAGGTTACCTTGGCTGTAGGGAGGATTTTGACCTTGAAAGCCTTGAAACTATATGGCCATAGGTTGCTGATAATCAACATACAGGTTGAAATGTTGTTGAGCCTATTGACCTTGGACATATGGATATTTCACCTGTTGTCCCTGAACATATGGGTTTTGAACCTACTACCCCTGAACAAGAGGATTTTGGACCTGCTATCCTTGGACATAAGGATTCTGCACTTGTTGTCCTTGGACATAGGGATTTTGGACCTGCTTCCCTTGGACAAAAGGATTCAGAACCTATTGTCCTTAGACATTAGAATTCTAGGCCTGTTGCTATAGGACTTGATCCTGACCTTGTCCCTGCAAGGGTTGACCCTGTTGATATGTATATAAGGGTTGCTGATGCCCAGGTTGGCTCTGCTGCTGCAAGGGTTGACCTTGTGGCTGCAAAGGCTATCCCTGCGGCTACAAAGGCTGGCCTTGTGAAGACATAGGTTAGGAGGTTTGTGGAGCATACTGCATCTGTGGTTGCATGGTTTACTGCAACTATTGTGAGGGTTTCCCCTACGATTGTTGCAATTGTCCTTGTTGCGGCATCATCTGCCATTGTTGCTGCGCGGATGGCCCTTACTGCAACAAAGGTTGCCCTTGTTTCTATAGAGGTTGTCCTTGCTATTGCAAGGGTACTAGAACATTTCCCAGATTAAGACCTTGGAAATTTTCGAACTGTATCTGATCGTAGCCACCAGGAAAAGTGGATGGACCAGGCTCAACATACTGTCCAGGCTGAAGGACGTAAGGTAGATTGACCATTCCTTGGGAACCATATGCAACATAAGGAGCTTGGTACTGAACCTGAGCCTCATAGGGTTGCTGATACTGGAATCGCTTGATCGAGACAGACCAACGGGATTTTGGACCTGTTGGTACTAGACATTACTCGATCCAGCAGGACCAGCAGGGTTTTGAATAACACCAGAAGAAGGTTGGTTCATCCCAACCATGTGAGCTTGAAATCATAGAAACACTCAAATTCTTCCCCCTAGGCGGTGGTACAACTTGTCTAGTTACGGGAGGGGTCGAATAACTGACAACAACATGCCTCGAGACCATCGGTTGAACTAGTTGGGTGACTTGGACGAACGAGACAAGATGGTTTGGAATGGTGGGTTGCACTGGGACTGAGGTAACTACAGAAAGCATCGCCTGTTGGGAGGTCAAGTTTTGAATGAACGGACCTGTAGTATGCATGGCGCTAGACACCCAAACATGGTTGTGATAAAGTTATGAGGCACTAGGTGTACCTGAGACCAACTATGCTAAAGTCACATAATTAGGTGGAAAATTTGGATACACACTGATGGGAATGCTCCCTGTGTAGGGGAAACCTTCAGGAGGAAATTGATGTTCTTCCTCTTTGATAGCGTGTGGAGTAGAAATTTCCGATTGATCTGGAGAGGTAGTTGGAGCTTCGCCTTCAAGTCCCATAGCTGGGCACAAGCGACAACGAATGAATAAAGATGTATGAGGGGATAATTCCAAAGGAACACCCAGCTGATCATATAGACTATACGGACACTGTGATAATATTAGAACAAAGTTGAACAAAGGATTCAGAGGATATATAACTAGTCCAAGCTAACCTTCAGTAGTCGGCGCACTCTCAGGAGTCTGGACGGGATTTTCCAGAGATTCTAGGCCAATATTAGATGGTGACTCAATATCTGAAGTAGGTGGAGGATGAGAAGACAAAGGTTGAATACTCAGAACGATTCCGAGTTCAACACCTTGGTCCTCGAGTGACTCTGGTAGTTCAGGAAAAGGCTCCTTAGACAATCTTTTAGATGGAGGAGAGGAAGAGGAACTAGGTGAACCAGATGGTTCAGGCATGATGAGCTTGTCTTAGTTAATAGGAAAAGAGAGATAAATTTCAAGGCTTTAAAAAGTACTTTAAGGAAAACTTTTGATTTGGTCTTAGAAAAAGACGAACAGGATATTATAAGATCATGGGCAATACTTTTATAAGACGCATAAATAAACTAGCGCTCTTTCATGTTTTAAGAGTCGAGAAAGAAGAAAAGATGAATTTATCACTTTCAATTGGAAACGAGATCGAAAGGAAAAGTGCTTGAATGATCTTTTAAGTTTAACGAGTCAAAAAGATCAAATGACTACTCTGGATGATCGAGGTAAAAAGGATTACCAGGCAATCGTGAACTGTAGAATACCTCCCAGTAAACCAAGAAGTATGGGCATGCAATCTCCCTGAATGCTATGTTTGGTGTATCACGTTTGCAAGGCGGAAAACTTGGCTTCCTATGGATAAAGGATTGCAGCCTAGAGGGGTCTCCATGTATATACTCGATGGTATAGGGAGCACAAGTCCGTACTAGTGCTATCTAGTGTTGAAGCTAATGACAACTGCTAGTTTTAAAGATGTCGGAACATGTCTCTAGCCTAGGCCTCGTAGATGTGATCGTTAGGTTTCAAATGCGTCTTAGATTAATTGAGTTCATTTTAAAGTTTATCTTGAATTATGTCTCGGTTTTCAGGCCTTAGCGATGTGACTCGAAAAGTCCTAAATGCAGCTAAATGAGACAAGACCCTTTCAATTCGATGAATTGTCTACACTAGAGAGGGTAGAAAACACAATAAAATGCAAACAACCAAGCAACTGAAAGAAAAATGATTTTTCACTACTTCACTTTTTGAAAAAATAAACTAATGAAAAATTCATTCCAATTCCTAGTTTCCTAACAAGTACACTCCAAATAGTCCTTTCAAAAATAAAGAGAATTCTTTTTCCTTTTCAAATGAAAATGCAACCGTAATCTTCGATGATGCTAGCCAATGTAACATATAGATGCAACAAACTAGAAGTATGTACTTTTCATGAAATGAAAAAATGAATCTCATAAAACACTTCAATGAAAAAATTTCGAGACAATCGATTCTCAAGAAAATGAAAAACACAAAAAGAGAATATCTTTCAAACTAATGACGCAATGAATCTACCAAAAAAAAGACAAACAATGTGATCTATGCTGGAAAAGAGATGTTTAGACAAGCAAACGAAACTTTTCAAACTTGTGTAATGGAGACCCAAAGCAATAAGAGGACTATAAATGAAATGCAAGGAGTAAATGCACCAACAACTTGACTCGTTAAGTTCACAAGCAGCTGAATGGATGACAACCTAGATGCCCTAGGGCCACAAACCATCTAAGGACCCAAGAAATCAAGCAAAAAGAAGGCAAGTCAACAAGAAAATAAACCAAGTGAAATGCAACTTTGCAGTCAGGGAGAAGACAACCTAAACAACTTATAAGATAGAAATCAAGAGAGAAAGACACACTGGCCAAGATCTAGGGTGAACCCTAATCTTCACTTACAGGCATCGGTGCGACTTCGTAACTGACAACAAGAGCGAGAAGGGGGTTGGCATGACTATTTCTGAGCATATCGCGTTGATCGGCATGAATTTCAGCGAAATAAGCGTGCTAAGTGAGGATGCAAAGAAAAAAATAAAAATTTTCAAAAGTTGAGACCAGACTTGCTACTGTGAATTTCAAAACCAAAGAAATAAACAAATAAAATTAGACATAACTAAAAGGAAACGACGAAACTAGAAAAGTTCACACAAAACCATGAAATTCCAAGCAAGCAAACAGAAGGAACGGTTTCCCAGTGGAGTCGCCAATTTGTGGTGAAGTAAAATTCTAAGTGCGGACACAGATAATTCCTCTAGCCTGAGAGTGGGTCTAGCCACAAACAAGACATTCTATGGAAGATTTCCTTAGGTTAGAACCAATTAAGAGGGGCTACCTCTTAGTACGCTTATCCCGTTTTGTGATGACCTTGTTTCCTCACTCCAACTATCTCTCATTTCCTTCTTCGAGCACCTAAAACAAGTAAACAACAACAACAAGACAAATTGTATTCAACCTACTTAACAAGTCAAGAAACATTAATCCATAAACATGTGAGATGAAATATTATCTAGGAAAGTAATCGATAGTTGCATATATATTAAATCAAGCAGTGATTACAACCATTGTCTTGACATTGTTGTTCTCCTCCAACAAATATGGGTTCCCACACACTTACGTTAGCATTCCATGATGGCTTCAACAATGGTAGTTTTAAGGATATTCCCTTTAGTATTCACACTAAACCAAATTCACACTTCTCCCTCACACGCAACTAGAGAGTTACAACTATGAATAACTTGCTGATGAATCCATAATCAAAACTTTAACCAGAGCCTATATAGAACTAGCTTGTGCTTGGGAAAAAGGGAGGTTTATATAGCATGGATGGAAGGGAGATGGTTCCTCTTCTCATGGGAGAAGGTCTTATCTCTTGAGGTAGTTCCATCCTAATAGGGGAAAGGATCCCAAACTGACCTCCTCGACTCCATGCGGCCCAACCATTTACTAGACTTTCGTTATGAAGCTTCTAGAGCTGGAAGCTTCGGCTCCTTATTTAAAAAACTTTCCAAAAGAGGATCGACGTGACTGGAACAAGGCTCAGTCACTTCGGTCAGCTCTAGGGACACTTGTAATCCCTACATATCGGCACGAGGAGGACACAGGTCATTAGCACCATCTTGTAAATTGGGAAAAACAAAAGATTTTGGGGAAATGATGCAAAGGGGAATTTTTCTACTCACGAAGAGGGACACAATGAGAGTTTCTTCATGAAGGGGAAGCATGCAGGGTTCACTGTAGAGGTCCTCCAGGATCATGGAACGGGGAGTATAGGGACAGTGAATTTTTTTGTGTAACATGGGGCCAATAGGACACTGCCTCCAAGAATTGCGTAATGCAAGCCTGGAGGTTAGTGTTGGGTTAGGCTTGCACAAATTTTGGAGCGAAGGCAAAGACTTCACTTTCGGAAATGTGTAGTGCTAGCCGGGCAAGGCATAGTTTGGGAAAAGGCAGCCCAATCTAGATGACAGGTGACTGAAAACATGAGAAGTCTGAATGCATGGTGAGATGAGTGAAAACAAGGGTGAATGATCATGCATGAAAACAACAAGTGTAGGATTCAAAAAATGGGAAAGCATGCAATGTGTGAAGTGAGCCTCTACGATGACGACCGTTCGTGCAAAACAGTGTCATGCATGCAACAAAAATGAGATGCGAGTGAAAAATAAAACGGTGCTTCTACAAGCTAACATACATCAAAACGACATCAAGCGCTCACTGAAATCAAGCAGAAAACAATCACACAAATTGAAACAAAAAAAGTGACAGAAATGCAATGTAAGACATGAAAGGCGAGCTTACCCCAATATAGCTAAGTTGAATGTGCCGATGACTCCTAGATGCAATGTGGGATGTTAGAGCTATAAGTTCGATGTGAGGAATCAGCTAAGTAGAGTCCGGTTGATGAATTTTGATAGACTCGGGGTTGTGACATGCATGAAACAAATATTAGAAAAGCAACACTTGGTGGGAGGTTTCAGAAATGATCCTTGCATGTAACGTCCAGCTGGTAAAAATAGATCCTTGAAACAAGGGATTCCTTTTCATGCTACCTTGGGAGAAGCAGTCCATGCATGCAAATCAATTGCTCGATCCCAAAGGGAACTTGTCAACTTGAAGGCACATGCATCAGTTTGCTTAGCTGAGGGGAAAAAATTCGCATTTCTGGGAGGGAGCTGGGCTGGCTTCCTAGAGGGATTGCGTAATTTCTGGGTAGAGCAGTTGAGTGCTGCCAAGAATTACACAATTTTTGGGCTGAGCATTCCTGCTGGGAGGAATTGTGCAATTTTTCCACTGAACAGTGACAGGAAAATTTGTGCAATTCTGGAGCCCAACAGGCTGCCAGACATAATTGCACAATTTCTAAAGGGAAGGTTGGTTTCCCTCCAGAATTGCGTAATTTCTTTAGGGATCTTCTCAGCCTGCAACTGGACTAAGTCCAAAGAAACAACCTGCGAGGGGGATGCAACAAGCTTTGATGGACTGATTGTCTTTCTGCAAGAAAATCACTAAAGCTTATGTACTTGACAAGGCAAGACATGTTGTCGTGAAAGGTTGGTAGGGAGGCTCAAAAATGAAGCTAAGGAAAATTTTTGGAGGGTGGTTATAGCCACTACAACACTTGGTGACACACTGGTAGAACTCCAGCTCTCTTAATGGGCTTTGTTAGTGAAAATCAAGTCTAACACCTCCGGAAGTATTGTTCAGTTCTCAGTTCGTCTTGGTTTCTACACTACTTAATTGTAAGATGTAGCATATTCCAAGATATTGGTTGATTGACACAAATTCCAATCCAAGTCAACACAGTTGTTTCAATTGGGGTTGAGGGGTATATTGGTGCACAAGCAGTATAGTCATCAAAGTCTTAGTTTCATCTCTGGTGTTGCTCCGCTGCCAATAGGCCTCAACAGTACCTCGACAGAGTCATGCAGGAACAAAGCATCGCTCTGCTGCCGGCGAGCCTAGTGAGTACCCCAGCGGAGTTACTTGCATCACCTCTCTGCGCAGGAAGCCTTTCTCTTCTTTCACCTTATTCATTTTTCATTTTTTGAAATCTTTCACTTTTCATTTTTTCATTTTTCATAACTATGCATAGCATTTATTCATTTTAGAGATGGAAGAGGGATCCCAATTTATTGAGAGTAGAAGAGGTTGTTCCTTCAGAGAAGTAGTTTATTAGATACCTCTAACCTGCTTGTTAAGGTTTTCCCCCTCACCTTACTCTACTTTACTGAGCTACCAAGGGTTGACCCAAAAACAATCGACTAGAGTAAGTGACACTAGTTAGCATGCAAACCTTGTGTTTTCACCAAGGTTCACTTCGAACATTACGTATTTTCCATCGATGTATCATGGACTAAAAGTAACAAGTTCTTCATACAGAGGCAGGATGACAGATAACCAAGTAGTGATAGTTGCACAAGGCCTATTGTACTTTCCCCAGCTTGTTTCAAGAGTCATGCATGGTTTCATGTGAAACTAACCTACGAACAATAAAAAGAAAACAAACCAAAAGCAAAGTAAGGAGCAGAAGCAAACACAGAAGTAAAGTGAGTAAGCAAACAAACATGCAAACAAACAAACACACAAAGAAAGAAGTAAACATGCATGCAAGCAAACAACTCAAAAAGAAAACACTACTCCTACTCCTAAAATAACAGTGCATGGGCCTGATGACGTGAAGTGATACTTCCAATGCAACCACTGGTGCACTAGTTGACCCATGTTCGTGAAGGCATGGTTCGCGAACAACACAACTGTGAAAACTAGAATACATGAAGGATATAACAATGAAGACAGACACACTCCAAGCTTACAAGCGTCCATAGAACAAAAATGAGTGAAAGAGAATGACATGCAGTCTGTGGACATACCATGATGTTGTGTGACACTACGTGCAGATGTTAAGCACATGAACACTCTTGACTGTGACATGCAAGCACACATGAGGAAGGTAAACCACTTGCATTGTGTAAGTGTGCTTGTTGAGTAATATTCCTCCAATGAATGAGCAATGGAATCATGTAGTTCGAGTGGAGGAAGTGAAATATGAGTGTTAAATTGATCTTCAATGCATATAGATGAGTGATGAGGAGTCTTTCATGTTTGAACAATTTCCTGATCAGAAGTGAAGCCAGCCTTAGGACAACTAGAGCCTGACATAACCATCAACTCAGGCTGAAGTGCCTCGACAATCTACATGGTTTTGACTTCATTGACAAATGGATCATCGTAGACCATTTACTTAGATGGATTAACAATGAGTGAATCAACATCATGATTGGATGATGAGGTAAAGAGATCATGACAACCAAGATCAGAAAACTTAGGATGTTGATCGGCATCCTCATGATTTGATGAATTGCATAGAGGGATAGATGAGAAGCAAGAATGTTCATCCTCTACATTTTCAAAAAATATAGATGAAAAATTAAGTGGTTGTTCAAAGAATGATTGGTCCTCTCTGTTTTCAGATGATGGACTGACATCCGGTGTGTCCTACGAATGATCAACAATGGGTGCTTTCATGGGTGGAGATACACATGAAAAATCTAGGATGGTAGGATCAGCAAGGAGGTCAGGAAAAAATGGAGGAGGTACGGACACACAGGGATGGTCCTCTACTGCTGGTGGATGTTCAAGCTCCTATTCATACTCTTCGTGAATGATAGTGCATGTTGGTTATGCAACACCAACTCCCTTGATAGATTGATCCTCGTTCAAAATGGGTGTAGAGTCTGGAATGGAAGAACACAAGATAGTGCAATCTAGAGGATGACCAGAATACGAGGACAGAGGTTGAGGTACGAAATACATGTGATAACCCATGGGATTCCCAAACAAGATTATGCGAACATAGGAAGGAGCGATGTCGGGAGGATGTGACGGTTGAACAGATGTGTGTTCATTCTCTCCCACATCACTCTGCAATGGTGGAGTTGTTTGATGAGGGGACGACAGACAGTCACTTGTGACAATGACTATGTCCATCTGTGATTTCGCAACTCCATCATGAAAGTATGTTGAGTGAGGTTTGAGCTTGAACTTCTACTTGGGATTGACAGATTGGATAAGGAAATATTCAAATCTGTCCATGAGATATTGGAATTTCATATGAATTTTCGAGGCTTCAAATATGAATAGACGAAAGCACTCTGAAAACTCCACAAGTGATTCGTGTGAGGCCTTCTGTTGTTTTAACAATTTTTTTATCAAGTACTTGAGGATCAAAATGGTGGAAAACAGATTCGATTAGGTCGCTGAACTACTTGAATGAGTGCATGGAATTATGAGGTAGTGTGCCACACCATTGTGATGGGTGGTCGCGAAGTGTGTGTGCGAGCAGCAAATAGACCTTTGTTTCATTAAAATCTTCCATGCCATCCATGAGAGCATGGAAGTCATCTAAGTGCTCAGGCTAGGCCACTTCACCTTCACCATCATACGTGATTTGTGACAAGCGATCCTAGAACTCCCTCTCGATGTGAAAGATATGTTCGTTGGACAGACATGTTAGAGGGAGAACTAACAAACTCCATGATAGATGTTTGAAAATTCAAAACATATTATGAGGGCTCAGCTTGTCATCTGGCCCTCCTTCTAGCACCATAAATGTTGACGGTGCTGGACCCACCAACATGTCAAGGGACCTCCTCGGTAAGAAGTCCCAATTAGACCTCAAACGGTTTGGTGTAGGAGTCCCAGCAATGGGTCGTATGGTAATGTCTTGACTGCAGTTTTGCATAGAGGCAAGTAAGATGCCCCTATTGGTAGAAAGGGTGTGACAACTGCAACGAGTCAAGGAAGGTGCATGATGTAGGAGCATTCAACTCAACATCATTATTGTATTCTAGTAGACATAGGGGCTCTTGTGTTTCGAGGAAGTTGGTTTTCTAAGTATTGAATTAATGTAACTATTTAATGTTTTGAGTGATTTTAATGAGAACAGTAATTAATTGAATATTGTGAGGCATAATTGTAAATGTTCTCGAATGTAGGAGAACATGAGAGACTTAGGATAGTTGAGAGAACTGAGGGATTTGAGAATTGATTGTAAAATCCAAATTAGCAGGTAGTTCATGATTTTGTGGATTTGAGAGAATCCTTAGGGATAAAAAAGAGATTTTAGGATTTTGTTGAGAAGATTATGGATCTAAACCAGGAATTGGTTTTAGAATTCCTTTTTTTATAAATGTAAGCTTTAAAAGCATAGACAGGGGTAGACAAAGACAAAGAGAGAGAGTTAGACATTTAGCTAGTGTTTGTAAGCCTACGGGAAGATAATGAATAGAGGCCATTAAACTAGAAGATCAGGCCGAGGAGAGACAAAGAGTCTCATTATGTGATTGTTTATATATATATATATATATATATATATATATATGCACAGAGATTCAAATTCCACTTTGTATAAGTGTGTTATCGAATATTGAATGATGAATGAATGAATTATCATATTTTGTGAACAGATAGTTGTAGGCAGAGTTCGACATTTACACAAAGAGGAACATGACGAGGAGGATCATAATGGATCGTTGAATCCATTAGATGGATCAAAGCCAAAGCTCAGGAGGAATTGCGCAGTAAAATAGTAGAAAGGTCGAAACCTTGAAGAAACTAGAACCACAAAAACACTGTAGAGATAGCGTAAAATCATAAGAAAACAAAATAGCAGAGGAGTAAAGTATCGTTGAACAGCAACCGTTAGATCTAACAGATCAACCACCATGATTAAATCGCAAGGGTAAAACAATTGGGATCGCATCACAATCTTTCAAAGGGAGGAAGTGATTGCGACATGCGATGCATAGACAGACCCAAAATCTTATTGAATGTGACCTAGAACCCATCGATTCCGAAATACATATCGGATCAGAGTTTTAAAGTGGAAGATTCAAGTGCAAGGACGGTGCAATAGCGATAGCCGATAGTGATAAGTGTTGATCGGAGATTGGGCAGATCAACGATTGGAGGCATCGGAGATCAGAGATCGGAGGAGGAGTAGCGCAACGGAAAAGCTTTGGAGTCGATGGACTTGACGATAATTATATATGTGGGTCTACAATATTTGAAGTCCGGTTATGTGGTTCGGAGTGGAATTACAATGTAATTCCTTTGTATTCTATTAAAGTGTTGTGTGAGTCTTTTAAGACTTAAGCATTATTTAAATTCTCCCGATAGTTGCATATTAGAGTCGGAGGGGTGATAAGAGCATATATGTAGTGTGACCGCAAAGAACCCGATATTGTGATAGTGATAAAGGTAATATCTGTAAATGTGCAGAGACCAAGGATTGGTGGAAAAGGTATGTTATGTATGTTACTAGTGCATTTCTATTATAATAGAAATAAGGCGCGATAAGAAGGTTTTATGAGTTAATAATATATAACCAATGTTAAAGAGTGGGAAGAGTTATATGAGAGGTCATAGGATTTACAAAGGAATATGAGGGGTGCTTGAGTCTTGATGAAAAAGTTAACGAGGGTTTAGACTTTGGGTTGGTCTATTAATATGTTTCCACATGAATTACAATGAAAGGGGCCTTAACCATCACCATTAATGAAAACTTGACCAAGTGGTCATATAAATTCCTGGCCAGAAAATGGTTTATGCATACTATGGGTAAAGTAGGGGTAACCCTGTGTCATTTAGTATAAGAGTTGAACAAGAAATTATGTGTGAAAGTTTATTTGGAAGAATTTAGAACAAAGATATGTGGAAAGATGTGTATGTAGGCAAGGGAGATCAGATTCTAATCTGACAACAAAGCAACCAAAGTAAAGCTGGGATATTGGTAAGAGGAACACTAATCTTGATATTTCTGCATTTTGATAGAATGTTCAGATTTTGAGAAAGTAGAGCAAATGATTTATGCCAATGAATCTGTATAGTTGGAATTTTGAAATGTTTGAAATTGAAATTGGAGAAGAACCTTTAAGTTATTAGAGGCAGGTGAGTAAGAATTAAGAATAGACTGCAGAAGCATAAAGAATCCACAACGATGTTTTGAAGAATGGAGATTCACTCGAATGTGAAGAGTGGATGGAGACTGCTTACGAAACCATGCAGGTATTGTTTTATTTATCTCTGATTTGAGTTTTGCTAGATAAAGAAATAGATTGAAGATTGATAGTTGTAGCTAATGAAGTATCTCAGCAAAAGAATATCAAGTCTTAAGAAGCAGTAATGGAAGAAAACTCAGTAAAGGAGAAATTTTTGCCGATAGTTAAAGCTTTGAAAAGATAAAGCTGAAAGATTGAAATAAAGAATCAGATTCTAAATCTGATTGACAATGGCTGAATATTGAAAATTTGTGCACTGGAAGCATAAATATCTGCTGAAATAGATTCGCAGGAGTGGTGAGATCCTAAAGGTAGGTGAAAGTATGAAAATTTTTCTAATGATTAGTAGATATTGAATGAATGATATTTAGAGAAGGATTATAATAGTTAAACTGTAAGAGGGATGTTTGTAAGTTCTTGAAGTAATAGAGTTTGAAGATACAGCTGAAGACTAGTAGAAAGAACAGTCCATTCAAAAGTGTAGGTGAATGGGAGGACAAGATCAGACAGAGATCTTAAAGGTGAGGTGATATGTTCTTATTTTAATTTGAATTGAGGATTGGAGAGTTGTGGTTTTTATATTGATGCACAGGTAGCAACAGAGGAAGGTGAGAAGATTGCAACAACCTAGAGTGAGGAGTGCTCAATTGGTCCAAAGGAAAGAACTAGAGAAATGCCAATAGACTAAGCTCAGAGGAGAGAAGCATAGTGAGTCATATGTAGCAATAATGAGACTTGTTATTACAAAGGTATTGTTGCAGCGCACAAAGACAATTCCACAAAAGATGTGGGTAGAATTGCTAAGAGGTAAAGGAAGCTGGTAAGAGTTTCTAACTGAAAGAAGAATGTGGCAAAACCTTGAACAATTCCAACAGATATTGGATAAAGAGGACAGTTGTGTTCTTAAGAGGTGTAGATGAATTAAAGCCTAGAAGGAGCAGAGAGGAGTGCTGAAAGGAGGTTCCAAAGATAGAGAACCAATTGCTTGCCAAAAGACCAAGTACAGATGAGAGCTTGGTGAGGTAAGTGGTAGCAGGACATACTTGTTTTTGTAGAGGCTTTAGTGCAGCTCATAGTGAGTGAGTGAGAACTCATAGAGATGGAGAGGATGATGACTAGTGACATTCATAAAAAAGTTTCTGAAAGAAACCACAGCCAAGGACAGAAGAAAGGAGATTCCAAGGCAAATGGCATACAAAGACAATTAAGTAAAGAAGAATATGAGAGGGAGAAGGCTGAGATAGCAGTTCATCTTGAAGTATTAATGGAAATGTTGTAGTGAATTGAGATGGACCATAAATATGGTTATGTCATGAGAAAGAAAGTGAAGTGGCAGAGGCTACAAGAGAAGAGGAATCAACAAGTGAATATGCAGTTAATAAAGGAGATAAGGGAACTTTAATAGATTATAGAGAAGCTCGAAATAGTTGAGCTACAACAAAAGGAAGATGTTGAAGAAGGTGTTGAAGTTTTGATATGTGAACCTGAACGTGGACCATTAATTTTTGAAAGTGATGAAGAGCCAGAGGAGTTGGATCATATGAATGATTCAAAGCAGCCAGAAGACTTGATGATTGAATTTTCAAATGAGACCGAAAGGTATTGTATTTTTAAAATTAATGATTTGTGTATGATTGTAGGTTTAGAAGATAGGCAGTCCTTTAAATTTATCAAAAACATGAAATAATACCTTCCAGGAGATGAAAGTTTTGAAGCACAATATGACAAGGAGACTGGAAAAGAATGAGTTCACTACAGTGGACAAGTGCTGAAAGACATCATTGAAACAAATGATGAGAAGGAGAGACTAGCTGACAGTCTCAAGAGTTCTTTGAGTTGGAATCAACATACTGATGTGCTGATAGAAAAAGAGAGATCCGAGAAGCATACAAAAGTGTTTCCAAAGGAAGAAGAGGTACAAAAGCCTTATATTTTGTACAATAATGATTGTCTTATAATTGAAGATTTTGTTGCCAAAACTGGAACATATTTGGCACAAGTGGACAACCAAATGAAAGAAGAAGAGGAAGGACATCTACTGAAGGATGTTAAGAAAGATTTAGCAGAGGAAGAAGGACCATGTGATGACGGGTCAATAACAAATGAAGAAATAGGAGACTGTGTAAAATTTCTAAAGTTTACTCCAAGTAAAATCATTGAGTTATATAGAGAATTATACTTTCAAAGGAGGAAGTTAGAAGAGTAGAGGATAAGTGTTCAGGATAAATTGCTGAAGAAGGATGACAAAGAAGTTGTCATAAATAATAATCAAGAAGAAGTTGACAAGTGCAGAAAACAGAAGCAAAAAATTGTTCAGAAAGCCAATATAGCAGCAGCTAAAAAGGTGCAAGATAACAATAAAGAAGAGGGTAAGGATGAAAAGGAGGTGATCAGAATAAGTGAAGAACAAGAAAAAAGGAGAGTTCATCAATCAAGAGATGAAAACAATCAGCAAACCGAGGATATACTGGATAGAGAAATTGAACTGATAAGAAGATTACTGATGAAAGTATCTTAAAAGAAGATAACATCAAGAAAGGAAAGGAGTGACAACAAGAGGAAGACAACCGTACACCATGAGAGCATGGCAAGTGGAGCATTATAGCATAAGGTATGGAGACCTAGATAACAACAACAGACAACAACAGTAATAGAACAATGGACAAGCAAAGACAGATTACAAAATAAAGTCTGGGATCGAGGAGGAATCAATTATCCAGACTTATGACCAGGTGGTCAGAAATTTTATTACTTTGGGAGTTTGATGCAGGAGCCTTCAGCTCAACATCATTATTGTATTCTAGTAGACATAGGGGTTCTTATGTTTCAAGAAAGGTGGTTTTCTAAGTATTGAATTAATGTAATTATTTAATGTTTTGCGTGATTTTAATGAGAATAGGAATTAATTGAATATTGTGAGGCATAAGTGTAAATGTTCTCGAATGTAGGAGAACATGAGAGACTTAGGATAGTTGAGAGAATTGAGGGATTTGAGAATTCATTGTAAAATCCAGATTAGGAGGTAGTTCATGATTTTGTGGATTTGAGAGAATCCTTAGGGATGAAAAAGAGATTTTAGGATTTTGTTGAGAAGCTTATGGATCTAAACTAGGAATTGGTTTTAGAATTCCTTTTTGTATAAATGTAAGCCTAAAGGGCATAGAAAGTGGTAGACAGAGAGAAAGAGAGAGACAGTTAGACATTTAGCTAGTGTTTGTAAGCCTACGGGCAGATAATGAACATAGGCCATTAAATTAGAAGATCAGACCAAGGAGAGACAAAGAGTCTCATTATGTGATTGTTTGTTGATATATATATATATATATATATATATATATATATATATATATATATATATATATATATATATATATATATATATATATATATATATAGATATATATAGATATATATGCATAGAGATTCAAATTCTAATTTGTATAAGTGTGTTATCAAATAGCGAATGATGAATGAATGAATTATCATATTCTGTGTAATAGAGAGTTGCAGGCAGAGTTCGATGATTACACAGAGAGGAACATGATGAGGAGGATCATAATGGATCGTTGAAACCATTAGACGGATCAAAGCCAAAGCTCAGGAGGAATTGTGCAGTAAAACAGTAGAAAGTTCGAAACCTTGAAGAAACTGGAACCACAGAAACGCTAAAGAGATAGCATAAAATCATAAGAAAACATAATAGCGGAGGAGTAAAGTATCATTGGAAAACAACCGTTAGATCTAATAGATCAATGGCCGAGATTAAATCGCAAGGGTAAAACAATCAAGATCGCATCGCAATCTTTCAAAGGGAGGAAGCGATTGCAACATGCGATGCATAGCCAGACCCAAAATCTTATCGAATGTGACCTAGAACCCATCGAGTCCGAAATACACATCGGATCGGAGTTTTAAAGTGGAAGAGTCAAGTGCAAGGACGATGCAATAGCGATAGCTAACAGTGATAAGCGTTGATCAGAGAGCGAGAAAATCGGCTATCGAAGGCATTAGAGATCGAAGATTGGAGGAGGAGTAGCGCAACAAAAAAGCTTCTGAGTCGACGAACACGACGATAATTATATATGTGGGTCTACAATATTTGAATTCCAGTTATGGGTTCGGAGTGGAATTACAATGTAATTCCTTTGTATTCCGTTAAAGTGTTGTGTGAGTCTTTTAAGGCTTAAGCATTATTTAAATGCTCCCGATAGTCGCATATCGGAGTTGGAGGGGTGATAAGAGCATATATGTAGTGTGACCATAGAGAACCCAATATTGCGATAGCGATAAAGGTAATCTTGGTAAATGTGCAGAGACCGAGGATTGGCGGAAAAGGTATGTTATGCATGTTACTAACACATTTCTATTATAAAGCATTAAAATAGAAATAAGGTGTGATAAGAAGGTTTTATGAGTTAATCATATATAACCAATGTTAAAGAGTGGGAAGAGTTATATGTGCAGTCATAGGATTTACAAAGGCTTATGAGGGGTGCTCAAGTCCCAAAGAAAACGTTAACGAGGGTTTAGACTTTGGGTTAGTCTATTAATATGTTTCTGCTTGAATTCTAATGAAAGGGACCTTAACCATCACCATTAATGAAAACTTGACTGATTGGTCATATAAATTCCTAGGCAGAAAATGGTTTATGCATATTGTGGGTAAAGCAGGGGTAACCCTGCTTCAGTGCATGAGAGGTTCTAACACACAGAGAGTGAGGTGAGTGCACCCCTTTGAAACCTGTAATAGTACTCGGCTTGGAAGGGAACACACGAGAAAATATGCATCACCAGCTGGAAAGCAAGATAGCGAGCAATCAAAATTGATGGTTAAGCCAACAAAACATTAGCAAACAACCTTTATACAATTGCCTACAAAATAGTTCATACACAAATGCATAAGTTAAATAACATACATTGCTACAGCAACCAGAATAATCCAACTAAAATAACAACATATGCATGAAAATGTGTTGGCTCTGTTATATTAAGAAGTGTAAGTTTCAATCATATAATACATCCATGTCCAACCACTAGTTCCAATAGTGGAACGTTACAGCCACAACTACCTGCTCCTCCAAAGAGATATACTAGCTTTGTGTAGTGGAGAAGACAAGGTGTGTTACAATACTATCCAATCTTTCTCTAAGATACTCCTATTGAAGCTTAGCTGACCAAAAAATCTTGTACAAAGAGTTATGAGGGACTATTTATAGCAAAGGGTGGGGTGGCCCTTGACATTCCCATTTGTGACAGTTCATCTACCCTCATGACTGTTCATCTACTCTATGACTATTACATCCAACTATCGACACTTGAACTTACACTTGACAAGACGTTACATACAATCTTCACATGTATCCATGTGAGACAAAATGGCTTGGGAAAGCCATGCAAGACATCACTAACACTCAGACCATTGTGGTGAGACTAGCTCTTTGACATCCTTGTGATGGTCGATGGTGGTGAACTAATGCCAAGCTTGTTCATCCATGATGGTGTTTGTGCGCTCAATGGTGACATCTTGCTGAAGAGAACTCTTTCGTCTATTGCATCTGGGTACACTGATATGGCTCCTCTATCCAACTCCTATGATAGCATGCACATGGCCATCCTAGGTGCAACCGGAATGGAAACATGTTGAGGCATAGTGTATTCATTGATCTCCCAAGCATTTTTTGGTGGTTGTGCACATCAATTTGTCAAAATACATGTTCAACTCCAGTTGGACTTGCTTCTTGTCTTTGCCTAGGTGAGTGTGCCAAATGGGTGGGATCACATGTGTCTGCATAATGACATGCATGTTGTTGAATTCCCTTGCATGCAATAAAAAACATTTCTTACCTCATTTGCTCCATGCCAGCTACTGGGATGAATCCATAACTTGTACAGGCACAGTTTCATCTGTCTTTGCATGTTGCGCCCCCTGTTGTACATGTTCCTACTACAAATCATTCTCTCATCTGTGTAGCTCCTGTTCTTCCTTGAGTTGCTACTTCAGTGCATGAAACTCCTTCTTTGTTCCTTTCTCTACCTTCGTACGATCTTCATGTCGTGCCGTCACCTCATAGCCTCAACCTCCAAAGTTGCTTTCATCATGAGTGGATCGGCTTTGAACTTGCAGCTTTGCTTTGACTCTATGTTGTCAACAAACTTCCTCGTGCATTCGTCGCATGCAGGTGTGATTCCTTCTCCTATTGTTGATGGTGCTACTTACTATGATGCCATTGTCATTCACATTACTATCCTTGTCCATGAACAACTTGATGTCTTCATAGATAGGCAAGTTCATGGACACTTGATCGACTGCATCCCCAGTTGTGCTATTAACGATGTTCTTTGACTCTGCTCTCTTAAAGGCCATTGTACTTGTGCTGCTGAGAGACAAACGAACACCTGTGATGCCTAGAGACATAGAAACACTCATGGCAAGCAATCTGTCAGTTGGAAACCAAAACAAACTTGAGTACTGACTTGCAACATACCTGCGTGATTGATCGTGAAGGTTGCACAATTTCCGCTGGGAGGTCGGAGACCAACTGCCAAATTGCGCAAGGCATAGTTCGGGATGTCAAGAGGCTGATTGACTACTGGAACTTTGTAATGCACAATCCATCCTAGCCTGTTGAGGACTGAAACTACACAATGCCCAATTTCAGTCAGTAGTGACATGCAACCAGCAAACTACATTGTGCAGTTTCTGGGGCCAACAAGACACTCCCTCCAAGAATTTCATAATGCAAGCCTGGAGGTCAATGTTGGGATATGATTGCACAAATTTTGGTGGGAAGGCAAAGCCTTCGCTTCCGAAAATGCGTAGTGCTAGCCGGGAAAGGCACAGTCCGAGCCAAGACAGCCTAGTCTGGCTGACGGGTGACTAAAAACATGAGAAGTTTGAATGCATGGTGATATGAGTGCAAACAAGAGTGAATGATCATACATGAAAATAGCAAGTGCAGGATTCAGAAAATGGGAAAGCATGCATGTATGTGAAGCGAGTCACTGCAACGGTGATCATTCGTGCAAAACAGTGGCATGCATGCGACAGTAGTGAGATGCGAGTGAAAACTGAAATTATGCTTATACAAGCTAACATACATCAAAATGACAGCAAGCATTCACTGAAATCAAGCAGACAACACTCACACAAAAAGCGACAGAAATGCAATGCAAGACATGAAAGGCGGGCTTACCCCAAGACAATTGAGTTGAATGTGCCGAAGAATCTTAGTTGCAATGTGGGATGTCAAAGCTGCAAGGTCGACGTGAGGAATGAGCCTGGTAGTGTCTGGTTGATGAGTTTCAATAGACTCGAGTTTGTGACGCGCATTCCACAAATCTAGGAAAAGCGACACTTGGCGGGAGGTTTCTAAAATGATCCTTACATGTAACCTCCAACTGCTAAAAATAGATCCCTGAAACAAGGGTTGCCTTTGCATGCTGCCTTGGGAGAAGCAGTGCATGCATGCAAATCAATTTTGCTCGGTCCCGAAGGGAACCGGTCAACCTGAAGGCACATGCATCGGTCAGCTTAGCTGAGGGGGAAAAATGCACATTTTTGGGAGGGAGTGGCCTAGTTTCCCAGAGGGATTGCGCAATTTCTAGGCAGAGCAACTGACTGTTGCCTAGAATTGCTCAAATTTTGGGCTAAGAAGTCCTTTTTGGGAGAAATTGCACAATTTTTCTAGTGAACAGTGACAGGTACATTTTCGCAATTCTAGAGCCCAGTAGGCTACTAGACAAAATTGCACAATTTCTAGAGGGAAGGTTGGTTGCCCTCCAGAATTACACAATTTCTTGAGGGAGATGCTCAACCTATAGCTAGACCAAGTTCGGAGAAACATCCTATGAGGGGGATGAAACAAACCTTGATGGATAGGTTGTCATTCTGCAAGAAAATCACTAAAGCTTGTGTACTTGACAAGGCAAGCCATGTTGTTATGAAAGGTTTGTAGGGAGGCTCCAAAACGAAGCTAAGGAAAAATTTTGGAGGGTGGTTGTATCTGCTACAACAGAATTCAAGTGTTTAATTTTAGTTGAAAACATTAACTTTGTTCAGAAGCCATATTTGAGTGTACTGAAACAAATTCAGATTCTTATTTTTCTTTGAACAAAATGAATAAGAGAAACATATGAATTGAAAAAGAAGAACACATTAAAAAGAGAAGATAACTTCACCAATAAGTCTGACACAGGAATCTTGAAAAAGTTTTCTGTATTACTGAAAATTGGTCCACTTGAGCATAGTGAACAACTTTACATCAAAAGTCTATTTCTTCATTCAAGTCCCAACCCATTCTAAGTCTTATTACAACATATTTATAGAATTTCTGCTAAGTTAATATCAGATTCCCAAAAAAAGACCTGATTACAAAATATTCTCTAACAACTTCTGGAAAAATCTAAATAATAAACTAAAAATAACATAATATCTCCAAATTATCTATTGGAAATATTGAACTGTTCATTAAAATCTGGAATTGGTTTTCTGAATGTTGTAAATCTGCAAATTGGTCCTCAATCTCCTGATCTTCTGCTGCTAGGTGTCTTAGACTAATCTTCATGCCCTTGAAATATGAAAAAAGGTTGAAACTGTCTTCACAAAATCAGCTAATTTCCCTCTTAATCTGATTGCTCTGCCTTTGAGTTCTATTTCTATCATTTTTATTTTTATCATCCTTTGAATACTTTATTTTGTCACAAAGATATTTGGAAGAAGAAAAAATAATTTATTTCAAATAATAATTCCAAATATTTTTATGAAATTCATAATTCAAATTTCAAAGTATATATTTGAATGATTTATAAAACCATCTTGTCTTCAAACCCATGAGTTGTTTCCAAAATCCATGGCTTGTTTTCTAAATCCATGGCTTGTTTTCTCTTCCCATGGATTTTGAAACCATGTGTTGTTTTTATTTCTCATGGATTACCAAAACCATGTGTTGTTGCTTTCCTTTTTCTTTCACCTGCAACGCATCCATAAAAATATTTCATATATGTATGAAACATTTCTTTATATACTTTCTAGCCAAAACTTTATTTCACATGTAACTTCATTTACTTGCACCTGTAAATTTATGACCTATAAATTTCATTTCACCTCAGTCACATTTGACTCATCCTCCATTCGTAAACATATTTCATAAGATATGAAATTTCCCTTTATATACTTTCCTGCCACAATTTAAATGTATTTCTACCATAATTTAAATGTATAGGAAAAATGGTTTTTGCGGAGGGGGTAGGTAGTAAATGGTTTTTAGGAAGGGGTGTGTGGAGTGCAGCAAGAGCTGACCACTGTAAAAGTCAGTAAATTTGAAAACAAATTTTCGGACCCCCCTAGTTAGGGTCCAGAATTAACCAATAACCATTGATTTGACTTCGCACATATCTCAATGTAGGGTGAAATAATATTTAAGTTCGGAGTGGGCCATAGGTTTTGACTTTTGGATATGTTGTTGGAAAGCTACTTCTAAGAACTTCACCATGAAAACTCCTGCAACATGATCTAAACCAGACTTTATATGCAAAAAATCTCCCAAAAATCCATACTTTGTGATTCATATGCTAAAATTTAGAAGCAGATTCCCAAAATAGATAACTGCACAAACAAATTGCCTATATTATAGGGCCTTAGCACCACCTCTGCCTTGGATTCTAAAATCCATCTGGTAAATCGAAAGCTCAAAACCGAGATAAACATCCCAAGACACCATGGCATTCAGAAAAGGAAGGCTAGGTTGAAAACCACTATCATAACTTGGCAAAACCATGCCACCGACAAAAAGAGAACCATACACCAACATGCAAAGCCATGCATGTCAAAACCAGCTAGGAAATCACACATGCAATATGTTACCTGCAAGTATTCCGGCTGAGGGCTGCTTGATCCTTCTTTTCCTTCCTTGAACCTAGCTTCCCTTCCTTCCCATTGACTTGCTTTTCTTTCCTTTCTCCAAAGCTAGAGTCCTCCAAGAAAACTCTAAGTGTCCAAGAGTGAGAGAGAGAGAGAGAGAGAGAGAGAGAGAGAGAGAGAGAGAATAATGAGAGAGCTCCAAAAATTAACTGACAGAAGTTACCAGCTGATCCTCAGAAGCCTTTTTATTAATGAGGCCTCTATTTTCTTCATTTTCCATTATTTTCCTTCATTTTACTCCTCACATGAAACCTGTGACCTTTCACCCTAGTTTTCTCCTAATTACATTTATTTTCATAAATAAATGTGCCAAAAATGCCTTATTTCCTTTTAATGCCTTTGCCTTTTCCAGTCTCCTTAGCCATAATAAACTAAAATGAACACCCATACTAGGATGTCTTGCCCAACATTCAACTTGGAATAAGTGTCTGTTACTCATGGTCTTATTTTTCCTTTATTAAATTTTATTAAATGGAATTTTCACCAGGGTTGTCACAGTTGTAGCAGCTACAACACTTGGAGACACATTGATAGGACTCCAACTTCTCTCTATGGGTCTAACTCTATGAACCAGGTCTATCTCTTCAAGAAGTATTGTTCATTTTGTCAATCACCATAGATTCCTTACTTAACTCGACTTAAAGATATAATTTCTTTCATTCTTTTCATCGACGACACACTAACAAAAGAAAGTCAAGCTTTGGTTGTTTCGATTAGGGGTGAGAATAAAGATATGCAAGTGGAAAGGATTGTTAGAGTCTTAGTTTTCATCTCTAGTGTTGCTCCACTACCAGCAGGTTTGGACAATACCCTGACGGGGTCACTACAGGAACACAAAAATTGCTTCACTGCCAACGAATCGGAAAAGTACCCCGATGAGGTTTCTTGCTTCACCTCACTACGCAGGAAGCCTTTCTCCTCTTTCACCCTTTATTTATTTTATTTATAGAAATATGCTTCGACACTTATTATTTCATTAGGGTGAAAGAGGGATCCTGACATATTAGGAGCATAGGAGTTTGTCCCTTCAGAGAAGGATATATATACACATTTGAAATACATTCCACTTTTTAAAGTTTCATCGTCACCTTTCTCTACTCGACCAAGTTGACAAGTTAACTGATAAAACATAAAATTTGATTAAATAAGAAGATCTTATTTATAGATTTGAGCATCACAGATGCACAAATTTTCTCTTCAAGAAATAACATATTTTGTGTCTAAGCATCATATAATAAAATCTACAAGGCCCATACAAATAACCAAGCATTAATAGTTGTACAATGTCCTTTCAAACTTTTCCATGCTTATTCAGAACCAAACACGACTTTCATACAATGCTTATTATGAAGAAAGAAAAGAAAAGTGCGAGATGAAAAGAAAGGAAATGATAAAATAAACTATCCTAAACTAAACCTACTCCTAGGCTAACAAAAGATAGGTCAGGCTTATGTGAAGCGAAATTTCCAATGCAATCAAAGAAGAATCTCTTGACCTAGACTAGCAAGGGGATTAGAAACGAGAAAGGTTATCAAGAAAAACGTAAGACAAGAAACATAAATTGCGACATGCTCCAAAATTCGAAGGCACAAAACATGAATCATAAAGTATGATAAAAATGGATTTACTAAACACTTTTCTAACGTAACATACACATCGCAATGAACTCTCATACCAAATCCTACATTCTAACTTTCAATCTTGGAAAACATGCAGAAAGTTAAGAACCTATTCTTAGCAAAGGGACTTTCTAAGTAGGATTCCTCCAACCATTCAACAATAGGATCATGGTAAATAGGTGAAGAATATTAAAGCTGAAGAATAAGTTCATTTCCAACACTTCTAATCAAATCATGAGGGTTCTCCCAAGGATGAGTGCCAATCTGATCATGCTTGGAACATCCATCAAGATCGCAAGATGCTGACATAACCATTAGCATCGGCTGAAGTGTCCCGTAAGATTGGCATGGTTGTTAACTATCAGAGGGTAGATCATCAAAAACTGGTGGATTAGAATAATCTATAGTTAAAAGCACATAATCATTATTAGATGAGTAAATGAATATCTTAAGACATCCATGATCAGAGTTTTATTTTTCATCCAAGAAAAAGGATTCCTCATGATCTGATGAATCATAGAGAGGGATTGATTGAAAACATGAAGTTACATCCTTTGTTTCTTCATATTTATTGAATGAGGGGTGAGATAGATTATAAAGAGTGGATTCTTTCTCACCTTCTTTCAATCCAAAATCAACATTCCACCATCCCCGAATGCAATCAGATTCAATACCATTGAAAACCAAATCATCCAAAGATGTGTCAGGTGTGATAGAATGAATGAATATGTTATGACAATGGGTGAAAGGAGAAGAAATGAAAAGATTATGTGAAATATCATCTTTAATCGCAAATCCTTGTTGAGAATTAAAATCCCACACATAGTCAGTGTGAAGGATATCGCAAGTTTCTTGGTCTCCATTGACTCCATTTGGGACTTGATCCTCTTGAAAATTAGAAGAATTTGTTGTAGTAGGTTGATGAGATAGCTTGGGATCAAGAGGATCATAGGGAATAACCTATGGATGATAAGAGATGTGTCAAGAAGAAACAATGCCATTGATTAGATCAAATTAAAAATAGAGACTTTAGTTTAAATATTGAATATGAGGGGAAGGAGAAGATGGTGATGGATCAATGAATTGATTATTAGGTTCTCCAACCTCGACTTGGGTGCATGGAGCTTACTGATTTGATGAAGAATTGAAAGAAGACGAAAAGTCACATGGAACAACGATCTCTTCTTTTGAAGTTTTGAGAGCTCCATAACCAAGAAATGTTGGGATACTTACAAAGGATTCAGATTAGGATGGATTCAAACAAACATGAACATGATACTCAAATTTCTCTTTCATAAAATTCCAATCTATGTCATCCTTAGAAAACTCATATCAAAAGTGAACGAATCGATCATGAAAATCATCAATAGATTCATCAGGTTTCTTTCTAAGATGAATAATTTTCTTATGCACACTTTCATAATTGTATATGTCAAAGGCTTGATGAAGCTCCTTGACAAGATGTTGGAAGGAATTAATAGAGGCAGTCAAAAATGTATAACACCATTTTTTGATGTGTGCTTCGAATGTGAGAAAAAAAAACCTACAAGCAATATGCTCACAATTAATTTCATGAGAGTTGAAAAATTCAAGAAAGTAGAGGGTGTGTTGAAGAATGGTTGTTCCACCCTCACCATCAAATTTCAGATTCAACAAGTCATGAATTATCCCTTAGGTCACTTTTAGATTTTCACGTCTAGAAAAATATGTTAGGGTTAAGATATGGGAAGAATCCATTTATGACAACAACAAAAAAACAAATAGACTTCACGGACTCAACTTATCATCTGGTCCTCCTTTTGGTGTCAAAAAACTCGTTGACGGTGTTGGAAGCCGCCAACAGGGAAGGGGTCTCCCCAATGTGAATTCCCAATTAGACCCCACACTATTTGGAGTAGGAGCACCAATTGGAATAGGACTGGTTGCCAAAAGTGATGATTTTAAATATGTGCCTTGGTTGCAATGAACACATAGAATGATATATACATGGCTTTGGTGATAGCAAGTATATGAGATTTGTGAAGTATCAAATGTAATGCATGAATGGTTCCATCACATTGAAGGGAAATAAGTGATCACTTAGAAGCAATTAATAGTACTAACTTAGAATAGAGGTGTGAGCAATACAAAAGAATCATTAGTTAGCCTGTAAAATAGTTCACAATACTAACATCGATAATAATAACATAAACAACGCACATTCAACAAGATATATACTAAATCAAACAAATTAGTTCATATTCATTAGCATAAATGAAACAACATACATCGCAAATATATAAATAATAGTATTAATACATCCACGACATATGCATGAAGACGTGTAATCTCTGAGCTTCTTATTATAAATTAAAAGTTCCAAGCATACAATTACATTGATAAGACACTAGCCCCAATAGTGGAACATGAAGCCAACACTTGTTTCTCCAGAGAATGGTATTCCTCCTATGCTAGACTAGAGAAGCCAAGGCTCCAAATCAAAACTTCCAAGCCCTTTGCTTGAGTTATGAGGGTATATTTATAACAAATAAGAAAACCCTTCATCTCCCTTTGTGACCTTTGAGCTACCCTCATGACTCTTTTACTTATTTTGTGTTTTCTCTAACTAATTACCTTTCATATTCCACAACTAACTCTTGGACTTCCACTTGCATATTTTATTTCAAATACAATAATACAAAACCCATGTAGGACAAAAATGGGTAGAGCCTAATAAGACAAGACTAATAGGACAAAACACATTAAGCTTGATTTTGAGGAAAATATAGCTCAATAACTTCAACTTGTAATTTTTTGGTTGCATATTGATGTCAAGCTTTGTATTGTGCAATGGTATCCTCAAACTTTGTAGGACTGTTAGTATGGTAGTGGGATCTAGCCTCCATAGCATCTGGGTAGATGTTTTTGGAGCCAATATGTATTTCTTTTTGCAATAAGAAAAACATAGTGTTGATCTTAGTAGGACGACATATATACTTCCACATGTTGTGTCTGTTAATCACCAGGTCTTCTTTGGTAGTGAGCTTCTTCAACTGGTTCAAGTATTCCTCAACCTCCTACCTGATGACGTTTATGCCCTTTTTTTATGCAAATGGAACTACTGAGGGGATATTTAGTGTTTGAAACAAGGAATCCAAACTATTATACACTCATGAAAAAGAAACTAAAATGTTGGCCAAGAAGGTGTCCAGTTGTTTGTTGCTTTGTATAAGAATTATGACCTCAACCTTCTCCAACTTTTCATCCTTCCTTGTCTTCTTGACCAATTCTATTGGTGTGCCACTATACTTTGTTCCCCACTCATGGATCATGATTATGGCTGCGTGAATGACTTTTATAGCTTTCACATCTTCCCGGGAGTTCTTTTGCATATCATGAAAGGGAATTACTTCCATATGCAAAGTGACCAACTCCTCATAAAGATGTCTCATAGTGTCTCCCAATGCCTGAACCTCACCATAAATAGCTACTTGAATTTCTTGTAAGTAAGCATATGCAAAATAAAACTTCTAATTCTCTTCTTGGAGTTGTTCTATTTGTTGCTTTGCAACTTCCAAATTCTTTTCCATATGTTTGTTTTCCTCCATAATGAAACTTGTATTTTCTTTTGAGAATCCTACAAATGCTAGGTTAGCTACAACAATGGTTTGAGTATTCCTTCTAGTGTCAGTGATGGTGACCCTATTTGACTAAATGAAAGAAATATGTGCCAGATCATCAAGGAAATGTTTCTTCCTTTCCTGTACAATTTTTTTATGAAGCTCATTAAAGGTCATGATACAAAAATCCATTATTGACTCATCATCTAGAGGAGATATTTCTTCTTCGTCGTTCAGGGCTTTCCTATCTATAAGGGGAGGTGGATCCTGAATGAAGATCTGTTTTGTATTAGGCACGAGTTCAACATCCTGTTTCCACTCTCCTTATTCTATCTCCATGTCTTGGGATACTATCTTCTCCTATATCTCATGAACAAGCTCTTGATCCTACTTCTACTTACTTTCTTCTTCTTCAAGTTGTTTCTACCTTTCTTCTTTTGCCCGCTTCAGTTTGACTTCTTCTTCTTTCTTCCTTCTCAAATATTATTATGCATGCATCTCCTCCTATTCCTTCCTTTCTTGATCCTCCTCCTTCTTCCATTCTTCCTCATTTTTCCTCTCTACTTCCTTATCTTTTTTGTTGCCAAAGCCGATTTTGGAATGGTTGGATCTCCTTTGAATTTGTGGCTTTTCTCCTATGCTAGTTTATGGGAAACCTTCCTTTTATACTTAATTCTCACTGGAGAGTGCTCTTCTAGATGCTTTTCTTCCCCGTGAAACTTTGTTCTAGAATTACATTAGAAGGGCTTGCTTGATCGCCTAGTGCCTATGACTGAGATGCGTTATAGCTCTTCATCTTTTCTTCCTCTAATTTGGAAAAGGACCCATATGGCCAGACAAAATGAAACTTGGAACAATTATTCTTGGAAATTCCTCTGGAATCATACTGATGATAACCTATCGTACCAAACCTGAAGTCTTTCAATTCCTTTGATTCAGTTTCTATGACCTTCAAGTTCTTGATCTTGTAAGATCCTACCTACAAGGGAAGAGCAGGCCAAGGTGCCTTCTTATTCCTCTACAATACTGCAGTTAGACATATGACAAGATGATATGCTGCCTCTTGCATGACTACTTTGTCAATGGCATACCTCGGCAAGACATGAGATGGTTTCTAGTTGTCAAACATTGAGGTAAGTGCCATCTGGTGAGGCAAACCAATCTGCAACTTCTGATACTGCACTCATTTCCTAATGTGACATGCAAGGGGATTCCTCTTCAAAGATCATATGGTATAGGACCCTGAAGAAATGATCAACCAACTTTTCAAAGGCTCCCATTTAGCTACACTCTGCTAACAACTTGCAATAAATGTGGATAGGAGGCTCACTAGGTATCCATTTCCAATCCATGTCAGGAAAGAATTGCAAGCACATATACTGTCTAGTAGGTAGGAAGACATGTAGAATTGTTTTTACTTGCCTTTGGGTGGATTGTTTTCGTTATTCACATTGATCTTCAGCTATCGGGACACTAGATTGGACCAGTTGAATATCTTCCCTTGTGAGACAATCTGATAGAGCACTTACACCCATCCTTCAGGGAAGGATTCAAGATTATTGAGTCCATAGACTTGGCATCACAATACTATCAAGTAATGAAACACCTTTCTAGGTGATTTGGTCTTGTAAGTATTGTTTGGTGTTTGGAGAAACTTTGATAGTTCCTTCACCCACATATTAACCACTTCCTTAGTTTTGAGATATCTTGTTGCTGCATAGAAATGAGTGTCAATATATTGCTCAAGATTTTCCAAGTGGTAGGCTAGGTGGATTTCATGTGCTTTGTAGGAGGAAAGTTGCTACCCACTAGTGTTTTTTAAATACATGATCTTGGTGTTTAAACCTTGCAATATACATTTGATAATATATGCGCATGGTAATATTGGGAACTTGCAAGAAACCCTGTGAATCCCTAACTGTTGGATTTTGATGTAGACATATCTATCCTCTAGGTCTGATTTAAATTTTGTGGCAGTGAATGCATCCTTGATAGCATGCCATGTAATATCAGAGTCCTTCTCAATGTATAATTGTGTATCTGAAAGAATGGGCACTGATGTTGAAGGAATTTCAACAAATTCCTCAATAATTCTATTTGTAGCCTCCTTTAATGTTGATCTTTTAGGAGGTATGGTGTTATCTAATGATTAAAGATAAGTGTTCTTAATACTTGCAATACTTGTGGCAAGATATGCACTCATGGCAATAACAAGTTAGGTTTAAACTAAATAGTTCAATAATTAGTCTAAAAGTAGTAACACGCCGACTTAGGAGAGAGATTATGTAATGTTAGGTTGTAAGAGGGTAGGTTGAGCTCTATAGGAGGAGGATTACATATTTTTAGTTTGCAAAGGGATGGCTTGAGGCTTGGGATTGCGCAATGCGCAGTCTCAGCTGGCATAAGAGATAGAGAATTGCACAATGTGCAGTCTAAGAGGCCAAGGCTTGGAAGTTGAGGGTTGGACTTGCGTAATGTGCAAGTGGGGAAGCCATTTATTTCATGTTATGTATTCATAATTAGCAAGGGACAAGCTTGAGTCTTGGAATTTTGCAATGTGTAGTACGGGGAGGCAACAACTCATGAAGAGTTGCAGAATATTTCCCGGGAGAAAGGAAAACTTTTGTATCTGAAGCTGAGGAAGAAGTGTAAATCAACCTTAAGATAATTTAAATCAATCACTGTTATCGACCAAAAAATACCATACGAAGGAAAGAAAATGCATGCATAAAAAGACCCAGCAACAGTAACTAGTGGTAGGAAAAATGGCTTGGGAGGGATGTGACACTTGTAAAAACTAAACGACAGACTAAAACAACACTTGTACAAGGTAAATATAGCATAAATGCTAGTAAATACAAGAATAAATGGGAAATGCATCACGGGAAATCACAAAAACTACAAAGTGATAGAAAAAGCAATAAAAAGTGACACTTTAGAAACATACCCAAAAAATCAATGCAAACCAAATATTAAGGTCCTTGATCTCGTGGGGAAGGCTAGAGCTCTAATTTTGAGTATGTAAATAGGCTATACAAGCCTCTATTATATATATTTATCCCCCACAAGATTATGTTAGGGTTTATGACACTCATGCCTAAAATCAAGGATGACACTTGTCCTTAGATCAGAAATAGAAACTTTGTTCCACTTGTCCATAAGTGATTGCGCACTCCCCACGCACTATGGATGCATAATTTATTACTTCGGGGGGACTGTGTAGTCTACTTTTAGAAGGGATTGTGAAATTCAAAGTGATAAGGGATTGCACAGTTCACTGGCTCAGTGGATTTCGCAATTCTATCTCTCAGTGGAAAATTGGGCAGTTACTTGCCCAATGACTACTTGTATGACAAGATTGTGCAGTTCATATCCTCAAGGGATTGTTCAGTCTCTAGTGACAAACTATTACGCAACTTCCATAGGTAGGATCAATAATCAATGCTAGACCGGGACAAGAGATTACTTGTGTTCAAGAAATAGTTCACTTGTCGTCGGAAGTTGTGCAGCTGCTGGTGAAAAGATTCAGTTAAGATCCTACACAAGTGTTGCATGCAAGAATAAGTGATTACGATACTAGACAACCAATAGGAACACTTGACAACCATGAAAGACAAGTTCTTATAAATAGAAGGTAGGCTCCAAAATCGAAGCGTAGGAAAATTTTTGGAGGGGGTTTGTGGCAACCACAACACATATATTAACTGATAATTTCAACCACTAATGTCAGAAAATTTTTCTCATAAAAATTAATAATATAAAGTAAATTTTTTGGAGAAATTTTCCAAGAAGATATGGGTTGTCAACTATTGGTTTTATTAATAAAAATATGAGTACTGCATACTATTTTGGTTTATTCCTATGTGAATCTAGACCATAAATCAATTCTAAAATGTCTAAGATATAAAAAGACTCCTACATAAACACTCGAAATGCCAAAAATTAAGATAAAGTGTTGAGGAACTTGGACTCTTTCGATAATATTGTCTCAACAATATGTTCTGAAAAAAGTGCACCATTTGGCACCAATATAATAACTATCAAACCTTCTTGCAACACAAAATAATACAAAAAATAGATGGCAACCTTAATCAAAGGATCGGAAATGGATGAGATCGCTTTCTTCTTGTCACTCCTTGAAGGATTTATGTTGGCACCAAAATAGGTAAGCTCTCATACTATAGAATAAATTTATCAAAGGAAAAATGACAAGTTTAAAACTTATGCATACCTCTCCTCACTAGTATTTTCCATCCTCTCTTTCGTGCCTTCTGTTTGATTTTATATTCTCCTTGGTTAGTTGGAGGGAAAATTTGTTTTATAGCTAATGTTTGTATTATGTTAAACTCTTTTTCTTTTTAATTCATGAGAAGGCATTTAGAAGCACTCTTTTTAATTAATTAAATTTATATTAGTAGGTGGGGTCCTCTATTATGTGCATGAAATATTTATGTTAATCTTGTAACTCCCATGTAACAAACATATATACATATTACATCATCAAGAATACCATCGCCATAGAAATCATGCATACAAAGGATCCCAATATCCATCATCATATGTAGCCAAGCATTTGAAACAACCTTATGTCCACCATCAAAAATAATGTCATCAAAATATGTACCATAGTCAAAAAATAAAATGTTGTCCCAAAAACATGGTAATGTTGTAATATGAAATATGTCCAAAGTAAAATAAAGTAAAAACACATTATACCAAAGAAATAGTTCATATAATCTTGGGAGGTCTCCTAAGGCCAACCATGTAGAATGGTATTTTCTCCTCCTCCTTTTCTCTTTGTACCTTTGGATGCATGTCTTGGAAAGATATCTCGCTCCTCCCCCCTCTTTCATCTTTGGGAATGTTAGTATGTGTATGTGATGAAGTGGCCTTTGAGGGAGAATGCACAAGCATGGATGATATATGAAAATTTCCCAATGCAATATGAGAAAGGGAATTAGAGGACTGTTGAGGATGGAAAGAAATGGCATGAGATAATGTAGAAGGTACCTGAGGAGAAATGATAATAGGATGAATTGAATGAGGAGAAATAGTAGGAAAATATGAAAATTGGATGCGGACCTAATATGGTTGGTTTCCTAACCATGATTATGTACTGGCTACTGCTGCAATACATGAGGTTCTAGGATTTTTATGGTGCAATGATGTGGAAAAGGTGCATTTTGTGAGACATGTGGAGTAGGAGGAGGGGGAGGAGGACCTTCGAGGTATAAGTGACATGTCTGAATCAACTAATTTAAATCCTTGGAATCCACATAAAAGTGTATGGAAAACATGACTTTCTTGTTCATGTTTTCTTTCCATGAAACATTTGTTTTCTAGCTTGCCCCCTTCAATTACCATGAGAACCTCTACTAAAGAAACTCAAAGTATAGTATGATAAATAAAATATGTCATGCAACCATTAATTTCCTAATCATGAATGGATAATCGACAAAATAAAGGACTTTGTTTAAAATAATGTCTCAAACAAATGTTTGGGTGTTTGCATACGCACGCAAGGGAAAATATATAACGAGGGAGAGAAGTGTTTATTCATGCAACGAGAGAAAGTTTTATGAAAAATATGTTGACATAATGAATATGAAGGGAGAAATAAAATATTTTTGTGCCCACTTGAACTATTTGTCAAAACATCGTGAGACTGTGTGAAAAAAGACAATCAATCCTGAAATGTTTCCCATTGTTTACATTGCAAATCAAAACATGGATGATGCTTATATAAAACATAATGTGCGACAGATAAAATATTTGTAGCTGAGCAACAAACCAGAAAATATTTTGAGCTTTTCTTTTTGCTTCATAATTGGGCCAATCGATGTTAACATGGACGAGCATATATATATATATATATATATATATACATTGGGAAAATACGATGAACTGGCATATGATTTGGGTGAAATGAGCTCTATATTTTCTTTCCCAAAAATGTTTTCAAGCTATACATAAACTTCATAAACTACCCAACAAAGGAAAAGACTTCACTTTAAACGTGATTTAGAAAATGAGGAGGTAGGAGACCATGTCTTTGAACTCTAAGTTTATTGAGCACATGAATATTACACGGAGTTGTGATGAGGAGTTGAGTGAATACTCTATATAAGTTAGATAAACTTCTAATAAGAAGATGCCAAAAGAGCATGAATTTACATGACATTTTGCCAAAGTTTTATCAAGAAAATTGAAAATGTAAGCCAAACAAAAGAGCGCAAATCAAATATAACTTTATGTCATTTATGTAATAAAAAACATGATCATAAATATTTTCGAATTGGAAATGCAGGTTGGGAGGCCGCATAACACAACATAAATAACAAAATAAAAATGATTGTCTCACCCCGATTTTCATGCAAAGTAAATGATTATCATGGGGTGAAACATGGATACTAGGGGTAGCTCACATTATCTCATAGGCTCATCATGTAAACCAAATAAAGCATACAACGAAAAACCCTTCATTGTATTAATCGATGGGTTGGCCATTGTTCATAGTAGCATGGCATGCCCTAGTTGTATAAGACAATACTATATATGTATATATATATAAATTGGCATTGTAAATGAATCATTATGTGCCCAACATTAGGGGACTAAGTGCGACCTAACCAAAGCATGGAGTGTTGGCCTCTCCCTATTCCCTTATTATGGTTAAAGTGGCATACATCACGTGAAAGTAAAATACATAATATGACAAACCCATTGCAATGAAGCATTGTAAAGTGGATTTACACAATATATAGGCTGACATAGTATAATGTAAGATATAAGTTGAGATTGCATGATGAAGTCTTAATATATTTTTGTGTTGGATGCAAAATAAGAGGTTGTAAACCCATCATTGTGAGACCATAATATGAGTTGGGAGGTGGGATTTGTTTATGAAACTTACCCTATTTTGATTCTCATGGTTGGGGCTTAATATATAAACACAAGTCAAAGGAAAAACTCATGAGGTGATAAACATTTTTTGAGTTTGCATGAGGAGCTCCTAAGGTAGCAGAGTGCACGATGGTGGCTCAAGTCACGAAATGGAGGCATCGTGTTATGTATATAGTGGCATATATAATAAAAGGGTTGATTACCCATATTTATAAAACGAAATGCAAGCCAAGTAGTTGCCCACACCCATAGAGTTCTCCTTATGTCAAGTTGTGGCCAAGGGCCTTTAGTAGATGAAAATTGGAATGCAAGGTTGTTGCACCATTGCCTTTGTTGAGAGGTATAACTCCCTTCTTTTTAAAGCAATAAAAAACATGAAATCATGCTTTGTGAGGGATTCAGGGCTAGGGGGGTCAACTGAAAAATGAAATAGAGGCATCCAGGCTTGCCTATCTATGCAAGAAGGTGGGTAAATGATTTACACACTGGAAAACATTGCTTGGAGGTAAAACCACTTAGTTTGTTGCATGCACAACAATAGGAAAACACGAGTTATGGAAAAGGAAGCCATGGAGTGGGGTTAACTCCTGACACCATTTTCACCGACCAAACAAACCCAACATTTTTAAGTAAAAACCATTAACTAGTGAGAATTGAGACCAAATTCTTCTTGTACATGTGGCCAATACACTTTATCTGTTGTACTGTTGGTTGCCAGTGGTTCCTCTCAACGATTGTGAGAGCTAAGCCAGGATTCCAATGAGTTCCAAAGATCAATTTATTCCTTAAGATAAATGCATACACTGACTACTCTAGTTAGATGTAAATTATGACATGCTCCTTGGGTTGTGACATAAAAAAACACACATCTAGTCTCATAATTTCAGCCAACACTCAAATCCTTCACTATATGACCCACGTAAACTTACAACGGGGATGAAAGACTTCACAAATCTTATTTGATGTTCATGCCACAAACTTTACCAACTAAATTGATATTTATGCAATGGTTATGGTGGTGTGACTGCCACCATTTAATCAATCTTGTAGGTGTGGGGGCGTATTATATTCTATAACCACAGTCTTATATATGTGTTGTGTATGCGTAGATCGTAGCATAGTTTGTGTTTTAGCATGTATATTTTCAGAGTTAACAATATGATAATGAGAAATTTTGGAATACTATATGATCTCGCTAAGGTGTCCAATGTTTCAGGTAAACACTTCATCCATCTTCAAGGATAGAAAGCTCAGATTGATGATACAAAGAGTGCCAGAATAAAAATAAATAGAGAAAGGATATGATTGCTAGAGAAGGTAATGGGAAAGGGGATGAGAATGTTGATGATTTAATATTTATTAATTTTGGAAGGGTTAAGGTTAAATTAGAATAAATAAAATTATTTAAAAGAGTTTGGGAAATTGAAAGGGTTAAGGTGAAAATGGATGGAAAGATTAAATTAATGAGAATAAAAATAATAAAATAATAAATTTTGGTCAAGATAATATTAATACTAAAGATACAAGGGTTAATTATTCATATCAAAATAATAAATAGTTTTAAAATAATATTAAATTATTGGGGTGGCAGGAGGGGAAGGGATTCTCATTAATCCTGAAGGAATCATATAAGATAGATATGCTTGGGGGTTGGGAAAGAATACAAACAATCAAGTCGAGGCTTATGGCTTGTTTCTTGGTCTCACCTTGGCTCAGGAAAAAGGAATCATGGATATGAATATTCTAGGGGACTCCCTTCTGATCATAAAGCATATGAACCACAAATCGGCAGGTAAGAACAATAAGTTGAATCAAATCCTCAGGAGAGTCCAAGGAATGCTTCCTCACTTTAGACAATTAAATTTTTTCCACATCCTAAGAGGGAAAAATAAAGAAGTTGACATGCAAGCCAACTTGCCATGCAAGTTGAAAGAAGAAAGAAATGAAGTGAACGGGATAGTGGGTCATTTTCCTTTCCCCTTTTTTCTTATATGAAAATCAAATGCTTGAGAGTTATTTTTTATTCCTACTTTAAAAATCGAAATAATCAGTTGGAAATGAGGGAGTTCAAGTGGTTTATAACTCCTATCATACCCCACATTGCTCTCTCTTGGCTCCCCCTTGGCACCTCCCTCTACCTTCACTCTTATCTCATCACCCTCCCTCCCCTCTTCCACTTCCTCTGCCACATCACCTGCCTCTCTTGGTTGCCTCAACCACCTTGGCTCCTCATTCCTCTTCACCCCCCTGCCTACCCTCCCCTCCCCTGTCATATCTTCCCTCTCATCTCATGCCCCACCTCCCTGCCCCGTGGAGACTCTCCTCAATGTTACATGCTCTATCCATTGTCGCGTGCTTGCTGTCCTCAGAAGATGGCAACACTTGGAGTTGCTTTGTGCTCAAGTGTGGGAGATATGGTACTCACTTCTTAGATCAGGATCTGTAGTAGCTACATCAAGGTGATAACAAGTGAATTTTCTTAGAATGAGACTAGCATTTAATCCATCCGAGATGGTTCATACAGTTCAAATGGGGGACAATGAATTCAGACAAGCTGCAAGTCGTTTCAACACTTAGGAACATTATGGAGGATCATTGGGATGCAAGAGGTAAGTGCACAGTCCCTCATTTCTGCATTTGGATAATTCCCAATAATTTATATTTAAGGAGGAATAATGGTTCGAACATTTACCAAAAGAGTGGGTTTGTCTCTGTCCTGGCAGTAATAAGCTGAAGGAGCCTATGGCAGGGTCTAGGAATTCTGGGGATCTAGGGGTTTGTCATGGCTATTGGATTAGAGGGTAGAAAATCTCAGGTGTGTAAGATAGAGTTTGCAGAGGGGGGCTTCAGAACGTTTGATAAGAGAAAGGTGTTTGAGAGGCTCTATGTTTATCCTCTGTGTGTGGTCTTTTTTGGGCTCTGTGTTTATACTAGTTGTGGCCTTTTCTGGGAAATTAAGAGGCTCTGGGTTTATCCTATATGTGTTTATCCTTTCAGGAAATTGAGAGGCTATGTCTTCATTGGGATCTGTGTTCATCTATGTTGTATTCACTGGGAAGTTGAGAGGCTTGGTGATTATCCTTTTTGTTCGGGTAATCATGACTGTTAACATGGAGGCAATGAGACAATACCATGAGGTGGTCTCGACTTTTGGTTCCTAGGGCCGTCGCTGCCCTCATTCTGGTAGAATGATGGGGTGCTCGGTGAAGGATCAAGGGAGGTGTACTCTGCAGACAGAATTCCCAGCTTCATATTGTGGTAGTTGTGTCAAGGAACATGTTGAATTTGGGAAGGGGTTGGCGGTGATGAAAATATGTCTCCATCAGTAGCAAAAGGAGGCATACGAGATGTAGGAGAGGCAAATAGAAAAGAACCTGAAGATTTGTTAATTACAGGATGAAGTGGATACTCTGAGAATTAAAATTGAAGAACTCCAACTCAAGATGGAAGAAAAGAATGCTCGGTCTAATGATGACACTACTAGAATTGATCTCAATTATCCAATTGCAATGGAGGATTAGCAAGTCCCCTGTGTTTTTGCTTTTTGATGTCAAAACATAAATGTATTTTGTTGTTGAAATAGTATTGTAGGGTATATAGCGGTAATCAGGTAGATAGGTGGAATTTTGTAATTTTGGCAAAGAAATGGTTTGGATGAACAATCTGAAATTATTGCTGCCCATGGATGCCATTGTAAACAATCTATAATTCTCCAGGTTTTTGGTTGCGTACGGGTGCAGATTAATATAATCTATCTACTCTTTACTGTTTAAAAAAATATTAAAGTATTATCAAATTAGTTTAAATTAGAATTAGATTAAAAAAGTATAAAATAAAATTAGGATTAAAGAATTACTATGAAGAATAATATAAGAATAGAATTTAGTTATGATTAGAGAAGAATTAAAATTGATTTTTTTAATTAGGGTGATTAATAATAAATAAGAAGGAGGTTAAGGGGAACAAAAATGATTGAATTAGAATATAATATATTAAAAAGGGCTAAGGTCAAAGAAAATATAATAAATGAAATGAAGGATCAAAATTAGTAAGAATAAAAAAATAATATAATAAATTTTGAATTTTGGAAAAAATGATCTTAATACTAAAGAGGTAATAGAGGGCAATGTGGTTTAGTATTCTTCAGCATAAGTCGCCACAGGGTTGTAGTTAAGGTTTCACTAGTGGGTATTTACTTAATACTTTTGGAGATCGTCGTTGCACACTAATCCACCATCATTTTTTCTGGTTATTTTTTATTACAAACTCCTCACCTATTTGAACCAGGGTTGTGACTGATTACCAATTACTGAGATATTTGAGGGTTGACTATAGTTAGAAAATGACCGACCTCTTTCGGTCTCTACAAGTTTCTCAAAGCTACCCAGTGCTTGTGGGTTGGTGCTAAGATGGATGAGGATATTGTGGATTATTCAGTAGACCTATATGAAAAGGTTCCCATCTAGAAGGAGTCACCACATCAGATCCAAAGCATGGAGTAGCTTTTTCCACCTGGCCCTTCGAACGTGGGATTTTATTCATCTTTCCCAAATATTGGGGTTAATCTTCAGCCACACATCTCCCTAGGTTCTCCATCAAAGGGTATCACTTATGATTTTTATAGTGGAGTAGAGCTACTGGTGACTTAAGAGTATGCATCATTGGAGACTAGGGATTTGGGGGTCAGCATCGTTGAAATTTCCTTGGAGGCTCTTAGTTTCGCGGACAATTATTTTTTCGCTAATATTCCATGTGGCTTCTCATCAAATTCAGGGACTATTACACGTTTGTAATAATTTTCGGGGCTCTCATCAGTTGAGTCAGTCACTTCTCATGGTATCCATGAGGCTGAAGTAGTTGCGGTTGGATAGAAGGGTGTGGAGATTGCACCTGAGGTTACAGTACCTATACACAGCTTAGGGTTTCTTGGGTAGATAGATGTATTTGTGGGTACCGGATGTGTGGTTATTGTTGGAAGATATAGGGGTTTTCATAATGGTGCATTGGTGGGATTACCTCCCTTAGCTATTGGGTCCTCCTCCCATTGACCTAGAGATTAAGGTAGCACAAAGAAGAAGGGTAAGAAATCCAAATGCACAAAGGTAAAAGATCAGGATATGGTTTTTATATTAGGGGATGGTATTCAGTTTTACAATATCATGGACATTGCGGATGAGGTTCTAGTGGGGATGGGTCAAGGAAGGTACTATTCCTCTATGCGGCTAAGAAAATGGGCATAGGAGGTATGGGTCCAAGCTATGGATGTTATTCCTGAAGTGTATACCATGTCAAGGGGCTAGTTTTCTTTCAAATTCTACAAGTCGGAATAGATAAGTTAGGCTTTATCTAGATATTGGAACATAGAAATGGTTCATCTTCATCTAAAGGAATGGGTGCCTCTTTTTAACCCAGAGAGGGAGCTAATTGGGAGCAACAAAAATTTGGGTGAGGTTGTCGGGATTACCATTACACCTATGGACATAAGATATATTTTTTTGTATAGGGGATGGCCTGGGGAAATTTCTGGATTATGATAAATGGTCCCTCAAGAGTGGAAAAATGGCTTATGTTAGGATTTTGGTTCACCTGGACACGAGAGAAGGATAGGTGGAAAATTTGGTTCTACATTATAAAGGAATTGTCCATTTACAGAAGCTTGATTATGAAGGTATACCATTTCGGTGCCGTTGATGTCATGAGGTCAATCATGTTTATAAATATTTCCCTCTTCTTTAGAAATGAAATAATGAATTCAGGGTGGAGGAGGATGTCATCTACAAAGGACTCGATAATGCGGAGCATACTAGGTTTACTCCACCTCATATGTCTGACAACCATTCGCGAGTTATCACTAGGAACTGTCCTCCATGTAATAGCCCTAGGTTAAAAATCCATGTAATAAAGTTAATAAAGGAAAAATATGACCAAGGTCATGAGACATGTATTCCAAGTTGAATTTTGGGAAAAACATTCTAGTGGGTCTTCATTTGGTTTATTATGGCTAAGGGGAAATTGATAAAGGCATTGGCAAAGGATTTGAAAAGGCAAGAGAAATTATTTGGCATTTATTTATGAAAAAATAATGGAAATTAGGAGAAAAGGAAGGTGAAAGGTCATAGGTTGCATGTGAGGAGGAAAATGAAGGGAAAATAATGGAAATTGAAGAAAATAGAAGCCTCATTGATAAAATGGCTTATGAGGATCAGTTCACAACCTTTTGTTGGTTCAGTTTTGGTGCTCTCTCTCTATTCTCTCTCACTCTCACACTTAGAGCATTCTATCATTGGAGAAAGGAAGGCAAAGAAAGGACAAGAAAGAAAAGAGGAGAAAAGATCAAGCAAGGAAGAGTTGGATCAAGTGGCTACAACGAGATTACTTGCAGGTATCAAGTTGCATGTTAGGATATTCTGACACAGAGGAAATAATTAAGTATAACTTGGTCTAGTGTATAGTTAGGTAAAATGTGTTTCTTTAGTATGTACTTTTTGTAACCTACAATCTGATGGTCACGAGATGTTCTAGACATGAAGTGATCTAACGGATCATTCTCTCCTCGGTATTATCGACAATTGATCTATAGCTTAACACATGATTGGTCCATGATCTATATTTAAAGAGCATGGAGGGTGATTTGTTAGGTGATTGTTCATGAGAGAAGCTTATAATGTAAATTTTCTTCTTTTACATTAATAAATAGCCTGAAGTGGGCGTGTTGACTCAAGCCATGGATTGTTTCCCTCTTTGAGGGTTTTAACCATGTCAAGAATACTGGTGTACTAATCTGTGATCTATTTGTGAGTGGTGTCCTTTGGTGTTCTATCTAAGGATCTTACCCTATATGATTTCCTTACAAGTTTTGGCATGCATGGTATATGCATGTGTTTATTTAGTTCTCTTGTTGTCATTGGCATGGTTTTTTCCAAGTTTGATAGTGATTTTCATAATTGCCTTACCATTTCTAGATAGTCGTGGTGTGATGGGGTTCTTTTACGTGGTTAATCTGGATTTTTAGATGGTTTCGAAACTGAATGGAGTGGTCTCAGGAAAATTCCCAAATGCCTATGAATCCCTTGACTGGTAAATGGTGATATACACCGTAACTCCAGAGGGTGGAGTTGGGAAAATTCCTCATGGTTTAGGTGGAGAGATCTTGAGGAATCCATGCTTGTTTAGGGCCTACTGATCCCTTGACCAATAAATGGCAGGATTGTGGTAAATCCAGGTAGTGTATGTTTATTGTTTGGGCCTAGGAATCCCTTGACTGGTATATGCCGAGATACAGGGTAAATCTTGGTTGTATATATGAGGGTTTTGCACCTAATTATCCCTTTATCAGTAATGGCAACATACACGATAAATCCTGAGGAATCCCTGGGTTTTTTGTTGTCAGTCCCACATTCATGCTTGGAATATGGCACAAGGGTGATTGGCTAAAAGAAATATTTGGTTACGCCTAATTTATGGTTGGGTGGTATGTGTAGGTCCTTGACATGGTTGAATTTTGCATATTTTTGTAAGAGCTCTTTTCCTCTTGTATTTCATAAGTATTTATACTTGCTATTATGTGGCTTTAATGATTATTCTATCATTGTTATTATTCTGGTTATATGTTGGTTATAAGAATGGTTTTATGACATATCTTAGTCATGGCTCTCATCATGTTTTTATTAGTAAATGAATGGATAATGAATGTATGTCCTAATAGATGATAATGCATCTATGGTGAGAAGGCATCAGACCTTCTCGACAATTTTTGGATAAGTATCAGATCCCTATGTTTAGATGTGTATTTATGACCTATAGATTACATGTTCATGATGTGTTTCATAGAATGTATGTCATGGTTAGGCCTTTTTAGGTCAAGTCCTTGTCTAAGTTTTGTATGGAAGGCTTTGTCTTCGTGTCATTCATTTTTTTGGAAAATTTCATCAACTTCTAGGCAGTGACCTAGAGTCTATCCCTTAAAAGGTGGCACAAATTTTGTGGTAGCAGGTATAGAACTATGAAATTGAGATTGCACTCGCTCCCTTGCAATATTATTCATGCCACTGGAGGCTTTCAATCACATGCATGCAGGCTTGTACATATTGCTAGGAGTTCAGGTCAGTGAAAAAAAAAGTTAGCTCAGGGTTTGGACACCTGGAAGGGTGGTTTAGCCCTTGGGGGTCTTGTAGAACCTGAGGGAAGTCAGTAAGGTTGCTGATTCCACTTCCTTAAGGTGATCTAAGAGGTTGAATCATATCATAGTAACTCTTTGTCACATGTTTAACTCGGTAGGCTAGTTAACTTGGGTAAATGTGGGAGGCAGGTGTTACATATTTGTATCAGAGCATGGTTCAACCCTTGGACCGGATGGGCAGAACGTGGATTGTCATGCATGCATGAAGGTTGTATATGTGATTGTTATGTATGCATGGTGGTAGTGATTGTCATAATTGCATTTTCATTTGGAATTTGATGATGATATTCTTGGAATGTGGTTGTCATGAATGCATTTTGGTTGAATATGCATTTATTGGGTATGTCTATTGTCTATGTGGATGTATGCATGCATTTTCATAGTTATAATTATAATGCATGAGGTCATAGTATGCAATTGGTATTGTCATGCATGGTAACTGGATAATGTTGGAGATGATGTTCATATATTGTTATGATGATGATTATACATCTATCATGCTAATATGGTTGTTCTTGTAGATGAGATATCCTCCCCTAAACTATACTGAGGTATACTGATTATGGTTATATTTTGGTTTAGCTGACATGATATATGTTGGGACAGGGTCCCCTGTGGTGAATTTTGGGGCAAAAACCCAAGTTGTGGGGCATAAAGCCCAAGTTTTTGTGATGTAAACTTTAAAGTCTCCGCAAGTTATGGTCACAAAGTGCGTAGATAATAAGTGTCTAAAGGGATTTTCCCTTATTTTATGTAAGTTGTGTCGGCTTGTATAGACCTACCCATGATCTGCGAACCATGGGATTGTATAAAAGGGAGAGCCTTAGAGAGTCTAAGGCAATGGAGTGAAGTTCATAGTTGATGTAATGGGTCATTAAAAGTGAATAGTGAGAGTCTTAGAGTAGAAGAGAGGCTCTACAATTGTGTGCACAAAGGCCTAGAGTAGAGTCCACAATTGTGTGCGGAGACCCCTGCAGTTGAGTGTGCGGGGTAGTTTTGAGTCTGTAATAAAATCTAAAGTATCAATAAAGAGACTATTCTGGAAATATTTGTGTTTTATCCATTTATTTTTGTTATGAATGAATGCGTTTATGTTATGATGAATATTGGGTTTATGATTAAATACTGTATTGATATGAAATTCTGCATGGTTTGCATTGTTATATGAATGCAAGTAATAATATTTTTTTATGCGAAGAATATCTTAAATGCATGCTAAAGATATTAGAAACTTAAGTCGATCTGGGTAATAACAGACTTAGGAGTGATTACAGAGGCATGTAAGTGGTTGGTTCGCCTATTTAGGGTCTGTGAAAGACAGTCGTAGACCTTCACAAAGGTCTACAGGCTAGTAAAAGGAAGTTATATTGATAAGCCTCAAGGTTTTATTGATCTGCGCAAAGATAGGTTTAGGGCATAAAATGACATCACAACCATCTCTGGGTGTAGAAACTTAGTTCCAACATCCCCCATACTGCTTCGGGTGAGACTTTATTCCACGCTCCATGGATTGATGCTGAAAGGGCCAGTATTGTAGGGATTTGCTTGGCAAACTTAACTCTGAACCTGGGTCAGGACCCACTAAGCCAACAATTGGTTACGTTGTCGGGACCAAGATCTGCATAAAGAGATGTGTGATGTCGCATCACTGTGTTTTGTTATTCAACAACCCCCCATTTGTTAATAGTAGTAGTCAATATTACATTAATAAATGGGGACCGTTTAAAAAATATTTCCAAAAATAAGTTTAGCATTTAGGCATTTTCTTTATTAATTTTTGGAATAAAACAAGATATCAATCAAACACCTTTTCAAAAAACTATTAAATGTCTCCCTTTCCCACATATCGCACGATCAAGCGTGATTGAAAGCCTTGCTAATCCACCAAATCTAGCGAAAAGCGACAAAAAGAGGACTCCACACTTTAATACTTTGAAACTATACGTTTCTTATATAAACAAAGTCCTATGACATTTTATTAAAACTAAAGCCGGCATCGCATATCACTATTCTTAGAAGGAGAACCTTAATGAGTTACCTTAAAAATGTGCGAGATGAAAAATTGCGATAACAGTAGTTCCCTTAGCACATCGCATTTCAGACATTTAAAGCAACACCATAAAACTTAACATCCTTTGAAATTGCGAAATGCGATTGAAACCTGGACCCACTCCTCTATACGTCACAGACAAGTATTAGGTTCGCTGCTTAATAAAAAGTGCTTTACACAGCAAAACCTGACAAATGGGTTATGTCCTGGAAACAGTAGTAAGCGGCCCTCATCTCACATATTGCAGAAACAATAAGGAAAGCATACATACATAACACGATAATGCAATCTGCGAGATCACTTCGCAAATCGAAAAATATACATTTTCGCTATTTAAAGGCTCGTCACCCTCGAAGCTTTCTTCCTAACTTATGATGCAGACATTAATGAGCATTAAAGCTAAGAGATAACGAACCATTAGTAGGAATTTAGTAAAAGTTAATGGCATTTATGTGTGAAAAGTCATCCAAGGTGATATGATATCTTCTCATTTGCGTTCAAATAAAACTCCTTTCTTATCACCTTTTCAAGTTATCTGTATTATCCCAGCTTACGTTCATTCTTATCTCTGTATATCCGATAGCTATTGTTTTTCTCCATTTTCAGGGAAAATCCACAGAAGGAGTCTTTGGGAGCGATGGAAAAGAAGGGCAAGGCAATTGCATCTGAGAAATCAGAAATGACTCCTTTATTCACAGATACTACATGCAGCAGAGAAGGAGGGACCTCTACGTGGGAAACCATGTATGATTTATTAGAAGAAGAGCAACCAAGACCTCTAGAAACAAAGGTCACAACTGATGGTCATACTTCCTCAGATGCCACCATTTTTGAGACGGCATGCTCATTTCTGCATCACATAGCCACGTGCCCAAAAATAATCCCTTACATAGATATGGTCAAGTGGATTATTGATTAGGTCGATATCTCAGATAGAGAATTTAAGAATAGAAGCCAAGAGGTTATGGGATCTTTTTCGCCAGACAACCTACGACTTATGTACCACCTACCAGAGCCACAAGCCATCTACAACAAACAGTTCCTTGAGAAGTTTTCTAGAGAAAACGAGGACCCAACAAATCTCACCCGGACCTGGTCGAATAATGAGGGAAAGATCAAAAAGGACAAAGCGGGTATGTACTCTACTGCATCTATTTCTCCTCCCCATAGTTTTGCAGCAACCATGCTATGTACGATGTTTAGAAAGCTCGATAGCACTAAATTTTCCCCAAAATGGCTGCCATTAATAAATGCAATCGTAAACACAACCATAATGAATTGGGCCCAAATTTTGTCTGATAATTTAGCAAAGGCGATAATCGATTATAGGAGGAAAAGGAGTGTCTCAACGAGGATTTACCCTCCATTTTTTATGAGTGCCTATGTGATGGATGCAGTTTGATTTGGTTCAAAATTTCCTATCATGGGATGGAAGTGGACCGTGAAAGATCCAATTCCCATTCATATATATCATAAAGACATGTGGGAGTCTCAGTTTCACCCGCATTTTTACAAAAATTGTAATGGGGTCATGCTGCCTATCCACAAACAGGTTTACAACCGAGACGCCCCTATATTTTATAAGGAAGCTGAGGTAGATATCCTCCCAGTGGCCATATGGTTTAGGGAGGAAACATTCACATATATCAGGGTTTTTGGGAGAATCACCTCACCTCATGTCCTCCCATACTATGTTCCAGACAAATTGATGGCTAGAGACATAGCCTATCAAATAGCTAGTGAGGGTGGGCTAAGCAAAGGATTAAAGGAAGCGAAAAAAGTCCATTTTGCCTACATTTCCATTACAATATGGAGCATTTTCACTGCATGATTTGGGCCATGTATTCAAAGAGGCAGCGATCATGCAATCTCTGAAATCACCTAAATTCCCAAGTTGCCAGTATGACCCAAATGCCACTGCCAAAGACTTCATTACCATGGTAAAAGTGAAGGTATTCAGTCACGAGGAAGATGCATTTGATGACATCTCCTATAGAAAGAGACATTAACAGAAGTGAAGCACATGTCATCACTACTTTTTGACCAAGAAGAGCTTGAAGTCTTTCATCAATACAAAGAAAGGAGATTTTTAAAGATCCCGTTGGACCAATTATTGATTGAACCAATAAGGGAGCCAACTCCTAGCGTAAGCCTAGAAGGAAGTTCTAGAGGAAATTCTAAAGATGATTCCCAAGTAGAATCCTAAGAGAATTCTACCAGGGAGTCAGATAAATCAGAGCAATAGTCATAGAATGGGGGAAGCAAAAGCAAGGAGTCAGAAAACGATACAGCCCAATCTACAGAAAAGATAGCTGAGCAAACCTCAATTAGAAAATAGGTTGAAATTCATTCCACCTCCACCCAGTCAACAAAACCCCCAGTGATTTACTTAGAGAAAGAATGGGAGTATTTTAATACAAATCTCCATACAGAGAAATAAGCACCCGAGCCACAGACTCCACAACACAAAACAACTCAAGAAATTACAGTAGAGAAAATTGTAAGTACTCAAGAGGTAGAGCACATTCCTGCCACTCCTACCTCTAGAATTATTTTGAGAATTGAGGAGATTCCTCCTTTAGATGTTTTCTATAACCCAACCCACAAATTTGTTGTCAAAAGACAAAGAAAAAAGAGGAAGTTGGATGCTACAGCTGTTACTACTCCTAATAATGAATCAATGGATATTGTTTGGAAATACTCACCCATCAACCCATCTGATAACCTTACTAGACTGTCTTAGTTTGCAGGAGCCTACGCTACAACGAATATTGACAAAGAAACAGAAGTACATATGTTTCTCAGAGAAAAGGAAAATAAAATTATGTTTTTGGAACAACAGTTAGAGAAAGAAAAATCTAACCAACAAGCAGAATTACAAATAGCTAAGCTCCACCAAGAATTCGAGCATATGCAAATAAAACATCAAGCTAGTTTAGCAGAAAAGGAAGCGCAGATACAAGCATTAACAAATAAGTATAAGGAAAACTCAAATATTGATCAGTTTATAATCGAAGCGCTCATCCTAAACTCCCAACTAATGCATCAAAAAGAAATTATATGCCATAAGGTCTTGTAGTTGACTCCTTATTGCGAGACTAGTGACAAATTAACGAGTCAAGTCATTGACATGAGACTTGAATATGATGAATTATTGAAAAGAGTTTCTGACTTCATCACCTGGCAAAATTTAGAGGATGGAAGGATGGCCGATTTGCCTATACTGGAGGAGTCACACAAAGAAATTTTATTTGTAGATTGGGATTCTCAAATTAGGCAAGCAGAAAAGGCAACAGTGGTCGTAGTAGCAACAACGAACTGTGTTATTGAAAACATCAACGAAAATCTACATAGCACAAACCTAGTGGCAGAGTCTGTACCAAATTTTCTTTTGAATGTCAAACAGCTCAAACAACAATGGAGGTAGGCAACAGGAGAAAAAGAGGAAGCAATTAGGCAAATGACTAGGTTAAACTGGGAAGCGTATTGGCAATATTTAGTTAAACCTTACAGCCAGTGGATGACCCTGCGATGCCTAACCTCTTCCACGCAGAAAATGGTGCCAGCACTGACCGATGCCATGTTCACTGGGTAGTTGAAATCTGTGATCAACCGACCGACACAGCTCAAACTCATGTTGGACATCTGCGATCTCAAAGGTCGAACACAGAGTTAGTCACCATATTTTAATTTCCATTTTTGTTTTGTTTTGCACAATTTGAGGAAGGTTGTTTAAACCTTCTCAACTATTTTTGTAATAATCTATTATTAGGATTTATAGTTTAGTATTTAAACCCCTCTCATGCATTTAGAAAGTGGTCCATAAATTTTATCAGCAACAATCTTCAAAACATGAACTTCTGTCCCTTTGAAGAAGTAATGGTGAAATGAATGGAACGGGATTTATTTTTATCTTATCTGGCATCTTCTACTAAAATTGCCCTTTTGTACTCGTAGATGGTGTTGGATTGATTGGAAGTAGGTCGATATTGCTGAAACACATGAGCATAACTTATTACAAATGGTACTTTTATCTCGTGATTTTGTTTTGTTTATGTATTAAGTAGTATTTTTTCTTCAAATTGTTTATGTATTAAATTTTAAAGCCTGGGTAGCATTATTGCACTTTTGTATGGTGATGACCTAAATTTTATGTTGAATATATGAATAATTTCTTATGCGATATATCTTTCACAATTGTTTCGGCTAACTATTTATCCGAAATGATTAATGTTAAAATGATTTCACTTCCTATTACAGTTGAATGATCTTTATTACCAATTGCTTTAGGACATTATTGTAGATCACATGTTTCAATTTTATTCCCGGGTATAGTCATAGCTAGATAGTGTTTAAATTAGGATATATGCATGTGATTACTAGTTTAGATTAGATTACTTTTATCTTAAAATTTTTTCCATACTATCATATATCACCCCATCAGCACTATCATAATTTATATTGGGAAACTGGTCCCATTACCTCCAGTCGAAGCCACTACACCAAACGGAAAAGGAGCTGCCAACCAAGGTCCAGACCGGGTGGTTTTCTCCCAATGTTTTAAGCAACGATTTTCGAGGCTTCAACGCACCAGAATCCAACTAAGAAGGAAATTGAGGACTGATTGGATAGAAAGATCCACAAATTTGCGGCGCAAGAAAACAAGAATCCGCGATTGACGGCTAGGGAAGGTGGAGGCTTGACGGTCCAATAGTGGGGACCCCAGAGTTAGTGTGAATATTGGAAGCCTCTGAAGATAAGATTGCACACACTGTCGATCACTAGCTTGATTGTATCCTCGAAGGGTTTGTGACAAAGTTCGTGGTCGATACCTCAGTTAGCTATAGTGAAGAAGAGCGATGCTTCTTCAAGGGACCGTGAGGTAAGTATTTGAGACCTCTGAATACTTGGATTAAAATGCTCTTGTGTGAAAAGTAGGTCATACAATTACCTTGATGTTTGGAGCTACGCGAAGTGGAAAGTTATTCAGGGATAGAAAGGGAATAGGACCTGAATATAACTTGTTGATTGAGCCTCCTTTGAGTGACGATGAAGAAGTAGCACAAGCTTCTCCACAGAGCATTGTCCAGTTAATAAGGTGAGGGTTATCATGAATACCCCATCCACCCACACCACCTCCATATTCACCTCCACCACACACACCTTCGCTCACACCGCCACCACCTCCACCACCATTCACTATGGCGAATTCAGTAAAATTGCCCGTTTTCAAGGGCTTGGGGAATGAGGACCCAGACCAGTTTTGGTTCATTGCGAAGGCTGTGTGGGAAGCCCAGGGCATTACAGATGATTAGATAAAGAAAGAAACATTGGTTACTTCTTTATAGGAGCGTGTGCTAACGTGGTACATTAAGTACTACACTGATAATCGACAGTTGTGTTGGCAGACATTCAGACTATGCTGAATAAGGAATTCAGTAGGCCCAAATCTGAAGCGCAATCGATCATTGGATTCAAGGAGATCATGATGAAGCCTAGAGAGACACCCTGGGAGTTGGATTAGAGATTGAAGTGCAAGATCCGTGAAGCTAACATGAATCTTATGAATGGGAAGCACCGCAAATGGTTTGTGGCTTCGCTCCTACCTCATCTAAGGGTTGCTTTATCACAGCAAAAGATTGGGACTTAGACGGAGGCCCTGAATATTGTGATGGGATTGCATGAGACACGAATTCAAGATGTTTCTTTGGGAGCTCAAAAGATTCACGTGGAGTTGCAGAACCATTTCTTAGAATTCGAAAGTCTGAAGAAGGATAGAGTGACTCGGCTAGAGGTTCATGAAGAAGTTTGTTGTTTGAAATGTAAGATTCAGGGGCATGATAAAGATCATTGCCCTGTATCCATGAATTATGTTACAGGATGAGGAATGATGCCTCTGAGGTCGAAAGCTCAAGCTGGGCCAAGTATAGGGCCCGCACTGTGGTGTGCTGTAAGTCAGGTAGCTGGAAAACATGCGACAGATAATTGCCACTTCCTGCAGAAATTTGTACAGACACCACAACAGTTCTTCTACAACTTTTGTAAATCAGTAGGTCACAAGGAGCAAAATTTCCGTAGTTACAAGTTAATGATGGAGAGAACGCCTGTGTATCAAATGTAGATAAAAACTCGGCCTCTAGATCAAGGCGCTGGGGAAGCGCGAGGAGGATATCAGGGGCGCGGAAGAGGTCGAGGCGGAGGACCTACTAGAGGTCAGGGGCAAGTTATTTGCTACAATTGTGGAGGGCCAGGACACTATGCATGAGAATGTACAAACCCGATGTGCCTATCGTGCTGATACTATACTCAGTTTGACCACATGATAGAAGATTTCCCTGTACTAATAGCTAAGATGCGTGAAAATGGGACGCAGCCTCAACAACCTACCCAGAACCTGCAAATGATGAGGGCTGAACCCTGTGAATAGGATCCTACTGTGAATATTGTGCTACGAAGTGGAATGACAACTATGAAGATAAGGGAAAGCAGCCTGAAGAAAGTGAATGGGTCCAAAAAGCTCCAGAGAAGGAGGTCGGCTTTGATCTAGCACGCATGAAAAAACCTTCATGGGAGCGAAGAAAAGATTCATTGAGGCTTCTACCTCAGGAAGTCAAGATAAGCAGTCTGAAGAAATGGACCCATCCATGCTTACTACCTTTTTGGAGACCTGTATGAAGCTGCTATGTGATAGCAAGGCCGTAAAAGGATTACAGGAGTTGATCAATAAATGTGTTGGTAATGCTCTTGAGGGACTATGCATGGTTAGGAAAATTGGTAAGCATAAGGCAAGAACAGGGCATGAGATGAGGCTCACCATGCAAATACTAGAGTATGAAATGGACCAAGTCATTTAGGATCTCAGGTCAGATGCGAATGTTTTTTCGAAACATACATGGGAAACAATGGGGAGACCTGCATTGCAGTGGTCTCCTATTCAATTGAGGATGGCGAATCAGCAAAATATTATCCCCATGGGAAGATTGCAAGGAGTGACAGTAGATATTAAAGGCGCAAGCACATTGGTGGATTTCGAAGTGATAGAGATTGTCGATGACAGCAATCCCTACCCTGCACTCCTTGGGATCGACTGGGCTATCGACATTAACGGGGTGATCAATTTGAAGAAGCAGATGATGTCATTTGAAAGAAAATCACTCTGCGTAGTAGTACCTTTGGACCTTGTAGAAGGACTGTGATACTGACCTGATCCGCGATTATAAAAGTGACGATGATTTGGATCAAATTAAAGATAACAGTGCGAGATCAATATTGGGTGAATTCGGCAGCTAATGGATGTATTGCATGGGACCACGAGATCTCCTGCATGTTGGATTTAGATGAGGAATTGGAACACTAGCAGAATCAATTGCACGAAGTGTCTACGCTGTGTTGTAACATGATGACCAAATCGCTACGCTACGTATCATCAGAGGTAAGAAGTATGCCTTATTATGATGGTTTAACTGATGTTGATAAATTTTTGGATGCATTTAAAGGGAAGTGCCATAGAAGCATCACTTCCAAGCTTTGGACTTAGCGCTGCGCGCTACGCCCGCAAGATGGTGGGGTACGCATAAAGAAAATTTCGATGGATGGCGTGAATACAGAAGACTGATGAGGGTACAGTTTAGTCACCCAAAGGTACGATTGACAGAGAAAAATGATGGAAGGAGTGATCCACGCGATCACTTAGCAAAATGGACCAATGCTTATGGAGAAGAACTGCAACCGGAGTGGGTGAATCTGTTCTATCACAACTTGTATGTAATACCAATGAATTGGTACTTGGACACATAGCTCTGCCACAGAACAGATGAATGGGATATTTTGAGATAGGGATTCTTGATTACATTCATCTTTGAGGATGGATTTGAGTCCATTGATGAATCACTTTAGGAGGTCAAGGCAGCGATCTTTAGAATCCCGCGGGATCCCTTGGATTTGATTCAACTAGATTGGACCACCTAACTGTGCCATGCGTTGGAGTGCTATAATGTGTTGAAGAAGAAGAGGAGGATCCCAGGAACATTAATATCCCAAAGATAGAAGGTCACCACAAATTTGAGGGGCCGCAGATAGAGAATCTAGATATCATTGCACCGCTGAAAACTCGACAAGTGAACATTGGGATAGTGGCGGAACTAAAGTTTGCGAAGATAAGGGACTACTGGGATGACGCTATGGTGGATAAGGTGGCTGAGTTTCTCCGCAAGTACCAGGATTTGTTCCCTACAAAGTTTTTATACCTACAAGGGATAATAGACGATTTAGGAGTGATGAAGATAACGTTGAAACCAAATGCAAAGCCTGTGAAACAGAGACCATATCGCCTCAATCCTAAGTAGAAAGAAAGGGTCTACTTAGAATTGGACAAAATGTTGGTAGTGGGAATCATTGAACTAGTGGAGGAATCTAATTGGGTCAGTCCTATGGTAGTTCAGGAAAAGAAGCAGAAGGATGAGATAAGGTCTGCGTAGATCTCAGGAAGTTGAATGATGCCTATGTACATGATCCTTTTCCAACTCCGTGCACCGATGAAGTGCTAGATAATGTAGGAGGACACGAAGCATATTCATTCACTGATGAGTTCTCAAGGTACCATTAGATCAAGATCACGCCGAGAGATAGGAGTAATACAACATTCGTGACTGAGTGGGGATGCTTCGAATATACAGTAATGCCTTTTGGACTAAAGAATGGCCGACAATATTTTCGTGCGTAGTCATTGTGGCGTTCAAAGAGTTCATTTACAAGTTTTTGTAGGTATACTTTGATGATTGGACAATGTTTGGACTGGTCAAACGCAATGTAGCTAGTTTGCACTTGATGCTAGATACATGCCGAAGGTATCAGATCGTGCTAAACTTGAAGAAGTGTCTACTTTGCATACCTTTTGGAATCTTGATGGGTCATATAGTGTGCAGACAAGGATTAATGGTGTATCTAGCTAAGATTGTGGTTATAATCAATTTGGAGGCCAAGAAGTGTTAAATAGTTGCGCACAACACTGGGTCATACTGGTTACTATCAAAATTTCATCAAGAGTTATGCCCAGATTACCGCACCGATGGAAAAATTGTTAAAGAAGGACACTACATTCTGTTGGATTGAATAATGTCAGCAGAGCTAGGATGTGTTAAGAGAAAAGATGGTCACCGCGCTGATCCTAGTCTTCCCAGATTGGAAGAAGGAATTTCACATGCATGTGGACGCGTCATGCATTACATTGGGGGCAGTACTGACACAGGCCGATAAGGGAGAGTTGGATCACCCTATCACGTTTGCAAGTAGGAAGTTGTCTAAGGCTGAAAAGAACTATGCGACGATGGAGTGCGAACGGTTGGCTATGGTCTACGCGCTCCAGAAGTTCAGGCATTATTTACTAGGCGAACACTTTAAGATGTCTATAGACCATTCTGCATTAAAGTACCTGGTCAACAAGCATGTGTTGGGGAGGGGGATATGCATATGGCTTCTGTTGTTTCAAGAGTATGAATTTGAAGTCATTGTAAAGGCAGGGCGATTGAATGCATGACCGAATCATCTGTCGCTCATTAAAACAAGTGAGGAGCCCACTAATTTGGATGAAGGACTACCTAATGCACAACACTTTGCGGTGCACGTGGCAGACAATCATTTTGCAGACATCATCCACTTCCTAACTACAACAATGTCTCCAGAGGGATACACTAGTCAACAGAAGAAGGAATTAGTGGTGTGCACGACAGACTTCTCTTTGATTGTAGGTCATCTTTATAAAATGGGATCAAACAAAATACTGCAATGTTATGTGCTTCAGTTTGAACGAAGTAGCATCCTAGCTGAAGCTCAAGTAGGGGATGCGGTAGGCCATTATGCAGGAAAAGCAATAGCGCAGAAGATTTTGCGTGTTGGGTTGTGGTGGCTAACATTGCATAAGGATTAGAAATCATATTGTAGGGCATGTGATGCATGTCAGAGGATGGGAAGGCCATCGTGGAGGTATGAGCTACCTCTGAATCCATAAGTGTCATTGCAGCCATTTGAAAAGTGGGAAATCGATTTCATAGGACCGATTTAGCCTCCAGGAAAGAAGATGGGTGCGCAGTATATCATCACGTGACTGAGTATTTGACCAGATGGGCAAAGGTGCAACCTATAAAGGATTGTACAGGGGCAACGATAGCAAAGTTCCTATTTGAATATGTGCTGACCAAGTTCAATTTCCTGAAAGTGTTGATGAGAGATCGTGGTATGCACTTCCTTAATGAAATGATCAATGCGCTGATGGAAGAGTTTCAAGTTTATCATCAGAAGAGCACGTGGTATCATCCTTAGGCTAATGGGACAGTGGAAGTGTTTAATAAGATATTAGAGAACACGGTGACAAAGGTTTTCAATGTGCAAAGGAATGATTGGGACGTGCGCGTACCAGTGGTGCTATGGGCTTATAGAACTACTTGTAAAAAGCTGACTAGACAGACACCGTTTAGGCTGGTCTATGGCGTAGAAGCAGTGATGCTGATGGAGTACATTGTGCTTAGTCTATGGATAGTGGCCTTCACAAGTATGGTGGATCAAAAAGCCTTAGAAGAGAGGCTTGCGCAGCTGACAGATCTGGAGGGAGATAGATTCTTGGTTGGATTCCATCAACAAGTTCAGAAGGAGCGCGAAAGGGCATGGCACAATCGGCACATCAAACTGTGCACCTTCAAGGTAAACGATTTAGTTTTATTATATGACATCAAGTTTGATAAATTTCCAGGTAAATTTCAAATGCATTGGCTGGGGCCACATGTGATCAAGGAGATTATCGATGGTGGAGCAGTTTAGCTTGTGAAATTGAATGGAGATCCATTTCCCGGAAAAGTAAATGGCAGTTGATTGAAGCCATACACCGAGGATCCGGCCAGATGACTATATGACGGTAGCATAGTCTTAGCACTCCAAGCAACTGCAAGGAGGCATGGGACTATAAACTACACTACCCGAGTTGAAAATCTACGTGATGAGGGCCCTACGCAGAATAGAAGGGTGTTACAGTGTTAGTAGACACATAAAGGCATCTGCGCTACAGGACGAGAAACCGCAAAACGTAGCTAGAAAGTGACCATTACCGTCACTATTCATGATTTGATAGTGAGAAAACAGCTAAGAGGAGCAGGAGGCGACATTTAAGGCTAAATTTAAGAGAGATATCTTTGAAAATCTACTGCCAATCTAACATTTATGAGTGATTTTGGGGGGAACAGTCGAATTTGAATTCGAATTTTCCTATAAATTACAGATGGTCGTCCAACGAGAGACACTTTGCATTCTGAGAGTTTATGTGTCATGCTGTCTGGTGTGCATGAACCGTGTGTTCTTTGAGGACTTGGTCACTAGTTCTGTATTTGAGAGGTTACCTGAGGAAACCTAGCAGCTCATTAACAACTTCATGTCTGCACCAGCTGAGACCACTAGTGTCGGAGGGTCTATTGCCTCTGAGGGAGCTACCCCTAAGGTTGTGAGTATGGAGGTTCCTGTATTAGTGCCTAAGTTGCCGAGGTCGCCTAGGCCGAAGCCTACACCGACAAGGGAGGTCCCGAAGCTGAAGAAAGATAAATAGAAGAAGATGATGTCGGTGCGTGAGTCACCCAGGAAACATCCTGCTATACAGGCCCAGAGAAAATAAAATCCAACTATGCAGGAAAAGGGCAAAGTGGTGGACCTAGAGGGTGATGAAGGCACATAAGACATAGATGTTGAGGGCGTAGACCCTATTTGAAAGCTGTTGGAGTACATCCCTCCACGCCAAGGCAAGGTGAAGGTCCTGAAGGACCTAGATGAGGGATAGTTCCTCCTGAATACCCCTCTACTGCCGAAAAACATAACATTTGAAGGTCCACGCTTGGCGCGCATCCCACATTTGAAACTTGAAGATTGGGATTTGGGAGACGTTGAGTGGTTTCCCCACACGGCTACTGATACATCCATGAAACGTGTGTTCTACAAGGAGTCCATTGTCACAGCGCTGGAGCCGGTGGAGTGGATTCATGGGGTGAACAAGGCAAGATTGTTGATGGTCGTCAAGTAGATGTTGTGCCTTGTGCATGGCGGGTGCTTGTGATTGAGTGAGCCGATACCAATAACTAACATGTTGATCCACATGATCACATTAATCCCTCACTCTGGATCGAATCCAACAAAGGAATTTGGCGGCAAGACAAGCAAGCGTGACCTCGCCGAGAAGATGAAGGACAAGTTCAAACTTGTCAAGAAAGCATGTGGGTATTCCATCTCCAGTATTACCGACCCCATAGTGAAGGTGGCCACCCAAATTTTGGATGGCAAGATAATGTGAAAGTGTCGCGTAGACGAGTTGCTAGCACCAGTGGTTTCGTTAGCGGCCCAATGCGCGGAGGGTGTATAGTTCAACTGGGCACGCTACATGTGCAATGAGTTCCTTGCGAACTGTAGGGAGGCACAAGACTAGAGCAAGACATTTCATTATTCATGGCTACTCTTATCAATTTTGTTGGTCACGTGGGAGCTACAGCAGGACAACCAGTTTCCTCCTCTTTAGGCAGATTTACCAGAAGCTGTCAAGTTTCCTTCACTATGGGCCACAAAAGACATTGCGCGGGTTCACAAAACTAAAGTTTTTTTGGTGTTGATGGAGGCAAGCATCCACACAGCCATCAACTACAAGCCACAGTTGTCACCAACCACTTTTGAGTAGTTATCTGGATATGTGGAGTTCAAAGCGGACTTCCACCCAATTTACATTCAGGCGCTGAAGGATCCGTACCAGAAGTGGTATGATCTTCCTTACTTGGCTACAGATGATGCCATTAACAAAGTCCTTAAGAGATGGCCAACAGATTGGAACACATCATCAGATTTGGCCATCGAGGCTAGAAATTTCACAGAGAAGTAGGAGAAGGAAGCAACCCGACTAAAGATGCAGCAGTTGGCAGAGAAGAGGAAGAGGGAGACTAAGGAGAAGGCACGTGCAGAAGTGAAGCGCGCCGCAAAGGAGCAAGCGGAGTAGGAAGAGTGTGGCTCTGACAAGAGTCAGAAGTCTCCTTTGCCCCAAATGGAGGACGATGAACAATCAGAATAGGGAGACAAATATCTAGAGAGCACTCCTTTTCACATAAAGCAACATAGGGAACAGGAAAATGAGGGGGAGCGAAAGAAGACCAAGGCTTCCAAATCGTCGCTCGATCCAATCACCTTGAAGGAGGGTGACTTGGATGAAATTGTAGATAAGGTGAGGGATACGACCGCAGAACTGTTACAGCAGTTTGAGGAATAGTAGAAGCAGGCATTAAGTGCCATACAGATGGTCTGCACGAGCTGCAAATCCAAACAACTAGACTGCAGGCAGGTGCAGGGCAGGGTGACACGACATCAACTATTTTGGTAGCTGGGACCACTCAAGCCGCAGAGTTGGTTCAATCCTTGGACCTCCAGGTAGTTGCGCTAAGGCAGAAGCTGACAAGGCTACTATTAGCGCGTTGAGGAATGTTGGCCTCAACTTGTCTGTGCTTCCCATTCAATTCCTTCACACCCTACAATCAGGTGTGATTGAAGAGCTTAAGGCCTGACAGCAACACACGCTGAGCATGATCAACGAGCAAACAGTCAACAACGAATAGATATCCATTAGAAAGACATTTGCGATAGAAGCCTGGAAGAAGGTTTAGGAGAAGAATGAGGACACAGTAGTAGTAGTAGCCGAAGCATGCAGAACCATTCTGGAGCTGCATATCCCAAAAGAAGCGCCAGTGGAGGCCAAGATTCGGAAGTTGGCTGAAGGAGTGCACGATGCATGAGCAAAGATGGCCAAGGTTCAGTTTGAAATGAACCTTAAAATCATAGAGCTTGAGTTGAAGACACAGCCTTCAACTCCACCAGAGGTCAGAGAACAACATGAGGTAGTTGTAAAGATGTAGTAGCGATAATGGATGCAGCAGTGGCGGATTTCATTGCGCTCTTTGAATAGGTGATGGAGGTCATTACGACTCTGCAGGAGGATCCTAACCTGCAGAGGTTGAACATAGAGGCTCGAGAATTGTAGCAGTACTATGACAAATATAGAGTGATGATGCACACCGTCGCCATATCATAGTGACTGACTAAGCTGCATGAGGCAAAGAAGTTGCTAGAACAGGTGGAGGTAGTGCAACGAAAAGAGGTGGTCCTCAAGGCTAGATTGGGGCATTATTGGTTGCACGAGGCATATGTTACCTATGCCACCATTGAGAGAAGTTGGTAGGCTTGTAGAGGACACAGCAAAAGGTCAAAGAAGACAGTGCAGGACTAGCGACCGAGTAGCTGGTTAAGCAGCTCAAGCAGGCAGCCACACAGAGTTCAACCAAGGTAGCAGTATCGCAAGTCGAGATGGGACGTCTCCACAGCAAGATCTCCACACCATCAGAGTGACTCGAGGGTGAGTCATGATATTTGTGTTGGGGGCTTGTTGGGACAGGGTCCCCTACGGTCAATTTTGGGGCAAAAGCCCAAGTTTTTGTGATGTAAAGTGTAAAGTCTCCGCAACTTATGGTCACAGAGAACATAGATAATAAGTGTCATAAAGGGATTTTCTTTTCTTTTATGTAAGTTGTGTTGGCTTGTATAGACCTACCCATGGTCCGCAGACCATTGGATTGTATAAAAAGGAGAGTCTTAGAGAGTCTAAGATAGAGCAGTGAAGTTCATAGTTGATGTAATGGGTCATTAAAAGTGAAGAGCGAGAGTCTTAGAGTAGAAGAGATCTTTGCAACTGTGTGCGTAGAGGCCTAGAGTAGAGTCTGCAGCTGTGTGCGCGGACCCCTACAGCTGAGTGTGCGGGGTAGTTTGAGTCTGTAAGCAAATATGAAGTATCAATAAAGAGACTATTATGGAAATATATGTGTTTTATCCATTTACTTCTGTTATGAATGAATGCATTTATGTTATGGTGAATATTGGTTTTATGATTTAATACTATATTGATACGCAATTCTGAATGGTTTACATTGTTATATGAACGCAAGTAATAATATTTGTTTACGCGAATAATATCTTAAATGCATGCTAAAGATATCAGACACTTAAGCTATCTGGGTAATAACAGACTTAGGAGTGATTACAAAGGCACGCAAGTGGTTGGTTCCCCTGTTTAGGGTCCACGAAAGACAGTCATAGACCTTTGCGAAGAAATGATTTGAGTTGCATGATTACACAAATAATATTAAGGTCATAATAAATATCTTCAACCTCAAAGGGAAAGTAGACATCTGGTGGAAAGATGTAAAGTGGGTTAGAGAAATCAGGACAAAGGAGTTGATTTGGCATGAATTCAAGAGACTTTTCAAGAAGAAGTATTTTTCAAAGAGGTACTATAACAGTAAAGCCAAGGAATTATATGAGATAAAGATGGGATCACTGACATATGAGGAGTATACAACAAAGTTCCTAGGGTTTTTGAGGTATGTACCATATCTTAAGTATGATAAAGCCAAATTTCAAATATTTTTCAATGGATTACCCCTAGCATTTAAGATTGGGTTGAGTATGATGAGCCTTGGTCACTTGAAGAAGTCACTGGGAAGTTGAAGAACTGTTATGAGAAGTCAAAGTGTAAGACAGAATCCCAACAAGGTTAGAAAGGGAAAGACAAGACTAAAGGTAAATGGAAGCCAAAAATAACAAGACCCCAGGATGCAGTTGAGAAAGAGAATGTTGTACCTTATAAGAATTTTAATGGACCTCAGCCTAGAGAACAAAAAAAATAGAGGTGATAATAGGAGACAATTGCAGTGTTAGAAATGTGGTAAGGAGCATCTTAAGAAATATTGTGCACAAAATCAAGGTGGCAAACCTGATATCTACAGTTCTCAGGAAGCAAAAATAGCTAGGGATGTTGGGCAGAGAATTCCTCAAGTCTATGCAACATTGGATAGCAAGAAGGTGAATCACCTGGAATCTATTATCGAGATGGATGGTAAGCTTTATGATCAAGTTGTTTCTATTTTGATTGACCCTGGATCTTACAGTTGTGTTAGTCCTGACTTGGTGGATAAGTGTGTTTTGAATAAAGAGGTACACACATAATATTGGTTAGTGCAGTTGGATACAGGTACAAATAAAATAATTCATCATTGGGTAAGATCTTGTGCATTTGAATTGAAAGGTATGCCTACATCAGTGCATCTGAATTACTTTCGTTGGGATCATATATTATGCTTTTGGGTATGGATTAGTTGTACCTTCAAAGGACCAAAGTATATTGTTATGAAAAGGCTATTGAGTGCTTGGATGACAATGGAGAACAAATAATATTGCAGGGCAAGAAGAAGGCTACATTAGTTAGAATGGTGATGGCTATGCAGGAAAATTGCAGTCATAGGAAAGGGTGTGTGTTATTTGCAATTCATATTTCTAGTGATAAAGGTAAGGATGTTGAGGATGCAGAGGTATTGAATAGGAACCCAATTTTACAATAGTTTTAGGATGTATTTCCCGTAGAGATTTCATATTTTTCGCCTCATAGGGAAGTGGAATTTTCTATTGAGTCGATACCATGGGAAACACCAACATCAAAGGAACTTTACAGGATGAACACTCCAAAATTAGTGGAATTGAAATTGTAGTTGAAGGAAATTCTTGACAAGGGATACATCAGGCCAAGTGTATCACCTTGGGGTGCACTAGTATTGTTTGTAAACAAGAAGGATGTTACTCTCAGGTTATGCATTGATTACAGAAAGTCGAACAAGGTAACCATCAAGAACAAGTATCCATTCCTGAGGATTTATGATTTGTTTGACTAGTTGAAGGGAGAAGTAGTGTTATCGAAGATTGATTTGAGATTAGGATACCACCAAGTACACATCAAAGAAGAGGACATCTACAAGACTTATTTCCAGACCAAGTATGGGCATTATGAGTTTGTTGTAATTCCATTTAGTTTAAATAATTATCCAGCTAATTTTATGTGCTTGATGAATATTGTGATGCGTCCTTATTTGGACAATTTTGTGATAGTATCCATTAATGACATCTTGATATATTCTAAGAATGAGGAAGAGAATGTAGAACATTTAGCTGCACTATTGAGATTTTTGAGAGAGAATCAGTTGTTTTCCAAACTTATCAAATGCAGTTTCTTTCAGACAAAGGAACATTACTTGGGACATGTTGCCTCCAAGGAAGGCATAACAGTGGATCCAAAAAAGATAAGGGATATAATGGAATGGGCGGCTCCTAGGAATGTGGATGAGGTAAGGTCATTTATGGAGTTAAAAGGTTATTACAGGAGGTTCATTAGGAAATTCTCGTGGATTTCATTTCCTGTCACATCATTGCAGTGAAAAGGGAAGAAATTTAAATAGATAGAGCAATGTGAAGTAGGTTTTAACCAGTTGAAACAGTTTTTGACAAATGCTCTAGTTATAAAGATTGCAGATCCGAATAAAGAGTTTGTGGTGTGTACATTTTCTTGTAAAGGAGGACTTGGTGGAGTCTTGACGCAGGAGGGATAGATGGTATGTTACGAATCAAGGAAAATGAATGAGCACTAGTAGAACTATGTGACACATGATCTTGAGTTGGCAGTGATCATCCATGCTTTGAAGATGTGGAGACACTATCTTATTAGCAAGCTATTCATATTGATGAGTGATCATAGTGGATTGAGATATTTATTTGAGCTAGATGGTCCAGGAAAGCTAGATGTTTAGCGACGATTAGTGAGTTTGACTTTGAGATTAGGTACATTAAGGGAAAGGAAAATAGGGCTGCAGATGCTCTTACCAAAAGAGTGTAGGTGAATCATATAGTAGCTATGAGTTCTTATGGGACATATCTTACAAGTAGGACAACAAGATGACAGGTATAGGGATCTTAGGCATAGGTTATGACAACAAGGTACAGGTGATTAGGATGTGGACTATATTCTTATAGAAAATGGGTTGCTCAAGAAGCTTATCTTGAGGGAATTTCATGTTAAGTCATATTTAGGTCATCTGAGATATCAGATGACATTGAAAAAAGTGAAGAATTTCTACTATTGGTTCAATTTGAAGAAGGAAGTGGCAAAGTTTGTGCCTATATGTTTGGATTGTTAATGGGTAAAGGGAGAATGTAAGAATCCAGGTGGTTTACTACAACCGATTCCAATTCCAAAGTGGAAATGAGAGGTCATTTCTATGGATTTCATCACAGGTTTACCGAGGACCTATAGACAACATGAATCCATCATGGTTGTGGTGGACAGGTTGATAAAGGTAGCACACTTCATTCTAGTGAAGTCTGCTTATTCAGCCAGTGAGGTAGCACAGGTCTTCATTAGAGATATAGTAATATTTCATGGTGTTCCGAAGAAGATTGTATCAGACATAGATGTCACTTATAGGTTCTGGAAAGAGCTATTTGCAGGATTGGGTACGAAGTTTGCCTTCAGCACAAATTATCATCGACAGATAGAGAGGGTCAACGAGATACTAGAGGATATGCTAAAAATGTATGTGATGTATCAACAAGGAAAGTGATAAGAGTATCTTCCACTGGTTGATTTTTCTTACAACAATGGGTATTAGGAGTCATTGAGGATGACTCCATTTGAGGCATTGTATGGGCGGAGTTGTAATACTCCTATTAGTTGGAGTGATCTAGTGAATAGGGTATTGATAGGGTCAAACATGTTGGTAGACATGGAATAGGAAATGCGGGTTATCAATAAGAATCTAAGGGAAACATGGGACAAACATAAGAGTTATGCAGATTGACATAGGGCATTTAAGGAGTTTTAGGTTGGGGAACATGTGTACTTGTGCATCATGCCCAAGAAGATCTCCTTGAGGATTGGGTCATGTACGAAGCTAGCACCTCGGTATTGTGGGCCTTTTGAGATCCTTGAGAGGATTGAACCAGTGGCCTATCGACTTTCACTGCCTTTAACAATGAAATTCCATGATTTTTTCCATGTTTCATTGTTTAAAATATATGTGGAAGATGTTGATCATGTGATTGATTGGTTTGTATTGCAGGTGGATCTAGAAGGATAATTCCAGCCAGAACCTCAGTTCATTTGCATAAAATATGCTCATGCTCTAGAATCGAGCAATTGAGATGGTTAAAGTGCAGTGGAAGCACTTTGGGCCCGATGAAGCTACATGGGAGATGTCCGATCAGATGCAGGCTATGAATCCTTGCTTTATTTTCGGTTGAGGCGAACCAATTTTGGTATATGTATATATGTATATGGATGTAAATACTTCCATGAGATTTTTTATAAATCTCCAATAAGCGATATGGTTGTCGTGCTGTTATGTTTGTCATGTTGGTGTTTCTTTTTAGTAGGTTGTTCATTGTGAATATCGCATTGAGCTAAGTTATAAATTTCCATGGGCCACATGTTTTGGTTTTCAATGGTTTTGCTTCTTGTAGGTGTCATTGAACACTGAGGATGGTGTTCCCCTAAAGGGGAGGGATTTGTAACGACCCCGAGTTAAAAATCCATGTAATAAAGTTAATAAAGGCAAAATAAGACCAAGGTCATGGGACACATATTCGAAGATTAATGTTGGAAAAACATCTTAGTGGGAGTTCATTCTTGGAGCATTCTAGCATTAGAGAAAGGAAGGAAAAGGAAGGACAAGAAAGCAAAGGGGAGAAAAGATCAAGCAAGGAAGAGTTGGATCAAGTGACTACATCAGGATTACTTGTAGGTATCAAGTTGCATGTACAATTTCCTTGCTAGTTTGGGCATGCGTGGTATATGAATGTGTGTATGGTTCTCTTGCTGCCATTGCATGGGTTTTACCAAGTGTGACAATGGCTTTCAGACTTGCCTTTCCATTTTCGGATAGACGTGGTTTGATTGGGTTCTTTTACTTGGTTGAGCTAGATTATCAAATGGTTTCGAAACTAAGTGGGGTGGACTCAAGAAAAATCCCAAAGGCCCAAGATTCCCTTGACTAGTAAATGGTGGGATACACGGTAAAACCTGAGGGTGGATATGGATAAATTCCTCATGATTTAGGTGGAGAGATCCAGAGGCATCCATGTTTGTTTAGGGCCTAGTGATCCGTTGACCAATATATGGTGGGATTGCAGTAAAGCCTGGTAGTGTAGGTTTATTATTTGGGCCTAGAAATCCCTTGACTGGTATATGGCTAGATACACGGTAAATCCTGGTTTTATAGATGAGGGTTTCGGGCCTAGGAATCCCTTTATCGATAATGGCATGATACATGGTAAATCCCGAGGAAGCCCTAGATTTTTTTTTGTGAGTAGCACATTCATGCTTGGAATATGGCACAGGGGTGATTGGTTGAGAAAGATTTGGTTTAGCCCAATCTATGGTTAGGTGGTACATGGAAGTCCCTAACTTGGTTGGTTTTTGCATATGTTAATAATTTCTCATTTACTATCATATTTCATGAGTATTTATACTTTTTATTATGTGGCTTTAATGGTATGTTGGCTATAAGCATGGTTTTATAATAGATCTTAATCATGGATCTCATCATGTTTTGATTAGTAAATGAATGGATAAAGAATGTATGACCTGATAGATGATAATGAAACTATGGTGAGAAGGAATCAGACCTTCTTAACAATTCTTAGATATGTATGATATCAATATGCTCAAATGTGTATTTATGACCTGTAGATTACATGTTCATGATGTGTTTGACGGAATATCTGTCATGGTTAGGTCATGTCCTTGTCTAAGTTTTGTATGGAAGGCTTTTTCTTTGTATCTTCATTGTTTTGGAAATTTTCATCGAGTTTTGGGTAGTGACCTGGAGTCTAGCCCTTAAAAGGTGGCACAAATTTCGTGGTAGCAGGCACAAAACTATGAAATTGTGATTGCAATCGGTCCCTTTTAGGTTTATGCATGCAAGTGGGGGATTTTAGTTGCATGGATACATGATTGTGCATGCAACTAGGAGTTTAGGTTAGTGAAAAATAAATTTAGGTCAGGGTTCAGGCACCTGGAAGGGTGGTTTAGCCCTTGGGGGTCCTATAGCACCTGAGGGAAGTCAATAAGGTTTTGGTTTGTCGATTCCACTTCCTTAAGGTGATCTATGAGGTTGAACCATATCATAGTAACTCTTCGTCACATGTTTACCTTAGTAGGCCAATTATATTGGTTAAATGTGGGTGGAGGGTGTTACACTCAATTTGAGCAACTACTGCACCAAGGAATTACCGATGTGAAGGGAGATCAATTTGTTCCAGCTGCGACCTCTTCACTTGTGGGTACTACTTCACCTCCTTCTTATTGTCATACTATACATACTATGGCTAGTCCTTCATGGTCTATGTCTTTTACAGCTGGGATATCTTTATCTTCCTTGGGATTGGGGTTTGTTTCATGTCCTATTGATCATATTTTTATTTTTTTCGTGACTCCCCCCCCCTCATTCCCGTCCTCGGATGAAAATTCTTCAAAGACTAGAGGTAGGTCTAGATACAGTTTATGCTCCCTATCTCACCCCCTGGTATACTTGTTAGTAGCTAGATTCCTGGGGTAAGATTAGGTTCCATTCCCCCTCCAAGATTCCTAATATCCATACGGGGCGTCAATCTCATATATCCAAATCCTTTCACAAGGAGAGTTAGGACATTTTTGCTAGTTGAAAATTGTCATTAGGTGTGTTTCTTAGAGGAAAGATAACCCTGTAATTTGATCCATAATGAAGTGGATCTCTTTCAATTGTTGTGGGTTAGCTAATAATCCCAAAAAACTAGCATTGAAGCAAGTGATCTCATTGGATAAAATTGATATCGTTTTCCTACAAGAGACCTTGGGAAACAATGTGAATATTGTAAATACATTGGAAGGTATGTTTAAAGATTGGGATTTCTTTGTGGTTGATGCTCATGGGAAATCTAGAGGTCTGGCCTTAGGGGTGAATTGTAAATCTATTAAGCCTTTAAATTCCTGGTGGGGGGATGGGATAATTGTTGCTAACATTTTTTCAGAAGATGTGGGTAGGGAGTTCAGAATTGTTAATGTGTATGGTCCATGTACTGGGAGAATTGAATTATGGAATATACTGTTGGAGTGATCCTTCTTAAGGGTGGATAGCTTGATACTAGGGGGGACTTAGACTTCTCTATGGGAAATTCAAAGATATGTGGACAACATGCCCATATTAACCCTTTATCTGATTTCTTTGAACAAATTATTGACAAATACAAAATAGTTGATATTGATATGGCCAGAATTTTGGCAACTTGGAGGAATTAGAGAGTTGGTGAAGCCATGGTTGCTCAGAGGTTGGATATATTCTCAATCTGGGAAGAGCTGATGTTTGAAGTTCCCCTCTTTAGATAATGGGTCAGGACAAGAGGCATATCTAATCACCATCCTATTTATTTGGAGTCATTTGGAAATTTTAATAATCCATGGGCACCATTTAAATTTAATGTGAGCTAGATGAAGGAGGAATAATTTTGTTCTTTGGTTCGTGAGTCTTGACGACCATGAAGTATAGGGGAGGATATATCAGTGGTTAGAAAATATGTTGATAACTTACATAGGTTAAAGAAGAAGATCATTGAGTGGGCCAAGATAAAAAAGCAAAGGGATAAGGAGGCCCTAAAAAAAATTGAATTAGAACTAGAACTTTTAGAGCAGCTCAGTGGAAGGGGTTACAAATCTGCAGAAGCCAAATTTCACGTCGTCTAGCCCGAAGGTGCAAAGAGAAGATTGTTAGAAGCAAGAGAGGAAGCATGGAGGCTCAAAAGTAGGGCGATTTGGTTACAAGCGGGAGATGATAATACCAAAAAAAATCAATAATTTGCCAAGGGTAGAAAATGTATTAACACCATTTGGTCACTGGAAAACAAAGTTGGAGTGAAGATATCAGATTTTAGGGACTTAGCAAGGGATTTCTCACAATATTTTAGGATCCTCTTCTCGGACCCTAGAAATACTACCTTTTCCAAAATTATTCAGATTGCTCATTTATTCCCCTCATTTCTCGATGAAGAAAACAACAATGATCTAATGTCCCCAGTTACCTCTGTTGAATTGGAGGCGATTTTGCGATGGTTCAAGAAGGAAAAAATCTTGGGGCCATATGGTTGGCTTGTTGAATTCTTCCTGGGATTCTATGAATTGATTGGATCTAATATGTTTAAAGTTGTCGAGGAATGAATAACCACCTAAGAATATATGATGCTTTTAATACAACCTTTATCGCCCTTATCCCTAAGACTGATGATCCAAGATATTCTGATGACTTCAGACTGATTTCACTCTAAAATTGAATTTACAAAATCATTACTACCAACAGGATTAGGCTCATCCTATCTCACCATATTTCCAAAGAACAATTTTCCTTCTAAGACAACAGGCAAATTCAAGAGGTCATCGACATTGCACAAGAAGGTTTACATAGTCTGAAAACTAAAGAATGGAAAGGTATGATACTTAAGATCTGTCTATTTAAGGATTTTGACAAAGAAAATTGGTTGTGCATTTGCATGTTTCTCACACACCTGGGATTTCACATTAGTTTCATAAATTGGATTATGTGTTGTATATTATCCACATCTTTTGTTGTTTTAATCAATGGATTCACATGCAGAAAGAGGTTTGAATCAAGGCAATCCATTATCCCCACTTCTCTTCCTTCTAATTATGGAAGGCCTTAGTAGGATGGTCAAAGAAGTTAAGAGAAAGGGAAATATGAAGGGAGCTCTAGTGGCAAACGATATTAATCTGACACATCTGCTTTTCATCGATGATGTTCTCATTTTTCTGGATGGATGTTGCAGGGATAGTGTGGCCTTCAAAGGTATTCTAAGTGTATTATGTAAGGCAACGGGGATGGAGGCCAATCACCTAAAATCTTCATTATTTGTTAATGGGTGCACCAGGGCTGAATTGAATTATGCTCTTGAGAAATTTCTAGTCCAACACATCAACTTTGATGAAGGCCTTAAATATTTAGGGTTTCATTTAACAAAATGACTATAAAAAAGTTGACTGGATGTGGTTGGTAGCCAAAATTGAAAAAAGACTAATATCTTGGAGTCACAGGTGGTTGTTGCGGGCTGGAAGTATTATTCTCATTAAATCAATATTATAATCCATTCACGTTTTCTGGATTTCATTATCATGGATCCCCAAGGGTATCCTGAATATGATCCAAAGATGTTGCTACGATTTCCGTTGGCAAGGAACAAAATAAGGAATAAATTTTGCATGGGCCGGATGGAAGGAAGTTATACTTGACTCATTCCACATTATTGAATCGGGACTCGCTTAGATAATTGGCACAAGCTCGCAGGTCCATAGTGGTATTGACCCCTAATCCAGAACTAGTGGATAACACCTTCTTCCTCCTAATTTGGTGGAATATATAGCAAATTAGGGCATACATACCATTAAACAAGTCGTTGATTAGGAAAAATCATCAATTTGGCAACAACGATGGATGTTGTCACATGCCCTAAGCATCCCTATACATTGGCACAAAGCCTGGAGACATTACATCAGAGCCCTATCATCTTCGTACATTAGGATACAAGATAGAGAGGATGAACTACTCTGGACTCATTTGAAGCTAGGATATTATACTCCAAAGGAAGGTTACATATTCATATACACAACAAAGAACCTGAAGAATATAAGTGGTGGTGGAAGCTAATCTGGAGGCTAAAGAGTCCAGGAAAAACCAAGGTTTTCATCTCGTGTCTCTTGGAAAAAAAAATCCCCACTGGAGATAACCTTAGAAGAAATATTTTCAAGGACCAACCTAGTCCGCCCTTTTCCATAGTTATGAAGAAACAATTGATCATTTTTTCATCTCATACCCATTCTCTAATTTGATATGGAATTTGATATATTGAGCCTTAGACATCATAATAAGATGGGGTGGTGTCTCCTTTAATGATTCCTATACCAGATGGTGGAACAACGTGTAATGTTCCTAAATATAAAATGTAAGTGATAATAGCAATTATCCTATGCAGAAAAATACAAAACGAAATATTCATTAAGCACCCATAAAAAAAAATGCAAATGAAGAACTTTTGATCCATTTTATTATAATTCTGCAAGCCAAATGCAATATATAATGGAATGGTGCACCTAGGCGTGTTTCAATGGAAAAGAAATACCAAACCCAAGTAGGAAAATGGCTGAGCTAAAGTATGCCTAGCTGCTGCACCAATTTGCATTGCACTACCCAGAAAACTGCTACACCTCTGAACTTTGAATAGCTGGAAAGTGCACTAAAACTGCCCAGAAAATTGTGCCCTTTTAACCCCAGACTCCTTGGCCAAAACCAAAAAAATCTAGAAGGGAATTTTGCTGGCTTTGGCTTCTGATTTTCAACCCCCTTGAAGCCTCACCCAAGCTATAGCTACCAAATTCGACTTGTTGCAAACTGCCTAAAAATCCCTCTACAAACTCCTTCAAAATGTTGGATTTACCCTTGCTGTCTAACTCCTCACTACCCAGATGACTCTTAGCCAAGATTAGTTGCTCCCCAAACATCACGAATTTCTATTGGGTGGCCTCTACGCTGTCCCTCTGCTCAGAAATGCGAATTGCTGGTAGCTGGCTCAGCTAGCTGCAAACTCTAGTGAAAATTCCTGCTTTATGCTACCTCCTCAGCTCCTGGATCTCTCGACAAGCAATAAGTCCCCTAGTAATCTTCAGTTCCCTCTGTACGTTTTCTGGTTACCCAGAAATATGCACTTCCCTCTCTCTGCATTGGTGACTGATGTGTGTTGTTTCCCCTGACTCCCTGAAATCTCTTGTAGAATAGCCTTCCTAGGGTCGGCACGGATCGTCCCCTGAAGTAGAGGTTGAATCTCCTGCGTGAGAGATTCGTGGCTAAACTGTCGGTAGAATTACTAAATAGCAAAGCGTACAAGTGAGTATTTGTTTGCAAATGTAGAAGATAATCCACAAAACGAGTCCATCCTCCTTTTATAATTTCTCCTCATTCATTTAGACTTTTTTTTAATATTATTTTATTGGTGGGGGCCATTTGCTACTAAGTCACTTATTCCACCATTTAATAAAATAATAATTTCTTGTTATTCTTCGATAAAGTAATACTAGCCACCTTTCTCCAATAATATTTTCCCCTTTTTAATTAATATTACTAAAATTGGGTAAAATTCCTCAGTGTGACTCCCATGCTCACAAAATTGGGGTATTACAGTCCTCCCCACCAAAAATTGCTTGTCCTCAAGCAATGCTCGAACAAGTGCTCTCTCTCTGCTAACCAAACTATCACTACAAATAATACTGGGGTACCAAATGTGCTATTGTGTCACCTTGAATCCCTCCACCATCCTATCATAAATGAATCCCTTGATACCAAGGTCCCATGACAATCTAAAAAATATGCCACCATGTCAACGTTGCACCACTCTGATTACAACTAACTGCCCATCATGCACATACTGTATCCTCCTCTCCTAAAACCCAATAGTGAAATACTGACAAATGTCAAATACATCCTGCCCAGGCATCTCCATGATGCCAAAGCCTACCCATCCAAAGGTAACCCCGAACCTATGCAGCAATAGGGAAAACCTACCTCTCCATACGATGAAGGCCTCCATGAACCCCCATGTGTCAACCGAAGAGTGAACTAGATCACTCTTTGCCATGACTCTGCTCATCATGAGACAAAGTGATATATCAACCAACTGAATCCCTGGATCCCATAGCCAGACCTACTGCGACATAGCTCTGACAACTGTTGGAATCCATCCGTGCCTCATCTCTAGTCCCTGCATGCAATCAATATATATGCTCCATATATCATGAACTAATCTGATGCATGGTAAACTTCCCTGTTCCTACCACTGCATATTACTGATGACCACTGAAAAATGTAGGTGCCAAATAGCTACCCCCTGAATGCAAACAATAGATGGGTTTCTAATACACACAATCGACTCAATGTATGTGGATCCATCCTTCTCCTACCAACCATCACCACTAAGTCTTGTAAGCCCTCCATGATGTGAGCTATATCTCCTCATCTACCTAGATGTACCTAAGCGGCCTAACTCTTTACCTGCTAACATGTATAACACTATTGAACCTATCCTTAGTAGCTCTAGTGTCCAATATACCAGTGAGAGAGCACTGTCTCCATACAATACCCTGTCTGGTGGCCTGCCGATGCCACCTCCTCCTACCAACTCCTGCCAAAGTAGGCTAATCATCCTACAATCCCATGTATGCCCAACATGCCATGACAACTCATGAAATCTACCTGCTCCCTTGTCAATCGATCTTGTCACTAGTGTTGTAAAGAACTCTGTAGAGGATATGAAACAGTGTGTGTGCCCAACCATTGAGTCCATCATGTGACTACTACCATCACTTACTGACTCCACGATGTGAAAGATAATTCCACCTAGATCCCAACAACAGTGTGGCTCTCTAGCCCCTTTGGTAATCCATATCCTTTGTTGAACTATGGCCATGGATTCATCTAACCTCCTAACTAGCTCCACTGGATATCAACTCAATATCTCTCGCCATCCAATCCCGAGAGAGGGATTGAATGCACAAACAACCATACATGAAACTAGTCGCCCATCTTGCGAATGTTGCTCTATGTGTAGCTCATGTCACCTCATCACACTAACTTGGTCGGTGCATAAAATCTATCGGGGTAATTTTGTACCTCCCTCTTTGTTTTGTAGAGGTAGCCTAGAAATGTTGCAATTCCCATCTATATAAGCCCAAAGAGAGCTACTGTCTGGAATTATTGCCGCTTTGGTGATAGTCTGTGCATCTGAATGCTCTAAATCAGTGGCAAGCCCAAAATACGACTACTTGTTCTCCTCCAGCATGGGCTCTACATGGGTCACAACCTTCCCCTCCATGAATATCTCACATCCCTCTATGTGTTCTCAATGCTGTTGTAGGTGGCTATCATCAGGGAACTCAGTCATGGCTTCGAGTGCCTCTATGTCTCCTAGCACCTCAACTAGGGACAACACCTCATCAACATATGGCTTTAGGAGTGTAGGCTCTACTATCTCCACCAAGGTGTCAACCTGTGCTATCAAAGAGGTCTCCAACAATGGTGACTCTTGTGCCACACTGGGTATATCAATGTGCCCCTCACCATCCTGCATGTCCTCATGCTCAACCTCCTCCTCAGGCTCTTGACATCTAAATCCAGGTCTCCACTAGAAGAAACCCCCCCAAGTCTCAGCCTCTAATTTTCCTCCTCTATAGTATGATCTCGTCCTTGACCCATGCTTCTCCTTTAGTTCATCCAGAAAATGAGGCATGGTAGGACAACCAAATTGCTGATACGTATGGGTGTTGTACTGTCGGGTTGTATGTGCATGCACATGGCTTCTATGTTGGGTATGACTCAACATCCCCACCATTTGTTGCATCCTCTCTAGGACTTGTTGGTTTTTTCTCCTCAACTATCAGTTTTTCCTCATCAGATCCTCCATGATTCCCTATGTACTCTTCTCTTTCTTTGTCATTGGAGTGCCCATAAATTCACCAGTCACTATGCATGCATGGCCAAAAACCTCCATGATCTTGTTAGCTCCCCCACAAGTGGCCAAGATCATGCTATGATACCACTATAATGTTTCTAAATAGGAAATACAAGTGATAATAGCAATTATCCTATGCAGCAAAATACAAAAACGGAATATTCATTAAGCACCCACAAAAAAACTGCAAATGAAGAACTTCTGAACCATTTTATTATAATTTTCCAAGCCAAATACAATATATAGTGGAATGGTGCACCTGGGCTTATCTCAATGGACAAGCAGGACCAAATGAAGGTAGAAAAATGGTTGAGCTGAAGGTTGCCCAGCTGTTGCACCAATCCGCACTGTGCTGCCCAGAAAACTACTACACTTTTGAACATTGACTCGCTCGAAGGTGCACTAAAACCACCCATAAAATTGTGTTCTTTTAACCCCGGACTCTTTGGCCAAAACCCATAAGGGAATTTGGCTAGTTTTGACTTATGATTTTCGACCCCCTTGGAGCCTCACCCCAGCTATGGCTGCCAAATTTGACTTGCTACAAATTGCCTGCAAATCCCTCTGCAAACTCCTCGAAAATGTTGGATTTACCCCTGCTATCCAACTCCTCACTAACTGTATGACTGTTAGCCAAGATCAACTACTCCTCAAACACCACAGATTTTTGTTGGGTGGCCTCTACGATGTCCCTTTGCTTAGAAATGTGAATTGCTAGTAGCTGGCTCAGCTAGCTACAAACTCTAGTGAAAATGCCTGCTCTATGCTACCTCCTTACCTCCTATATCTCCTGACAAGAAATGAGCCACCTTCTGATCTTCAGTTCCCTCTGCGTTTTTTCTGGCTACCCAGAAATATGCATTTCCCTCTCTCTCTGCTGGTGACTAATGTGTGTTGCTGCCCCTGACTCCCTAAAATCTCCTATAGAATAACCTCCCTAGGGCGAGCACGGATGGTCCCCCGAAGCAGAGGTTGAATCTCTCACGTGAGAGATTCATGGCTAAACAGCCAGTATAATTGCTAAATAGCAAAGCGTACAAGTGAGTGTTTGTTTGCAAATGTAGAAGATAATCCACAAAATGAGTCCATCCTCCTTTTATAATTTCTCCTCATTCCTCTAGACTTTTTTTTAATATTATTTTATTGGTGGGGACCATTTTCTACTAAGTCACTTTTGCCACCATTTAATAAAATAATGATTTTTCATTCTTTGATAAAGTAATACTAGCCACCATTCTCCAATAATATTTGCCCCTTCTTATTTGATATTACTAAAATTGGGTAAAATTCCTTAGTGACTCCCATGCTCACAAAATTGGGGATATTACATGAGGCCTCCCCTAACAAGTTAAAAAACATCCCACTTCTTATATGTTGGGGCATATGGCTAGGTAGGAACCAAACAATATTTCAGGACATTGATTATCAACCTGAGCTTATCGGTGCACAAATCCTTGCTATTTACAACTTACTCCTTGAAGAAGAATAAAGGAACAAAACATGAAATATTATTTCAGAAGTTATTGACCAATCAAAACCATGGGCATACTTTGACAGATCTGCGCAAAATGGTAGGTGTGGTGGGGGTGCAATTCTATACATCAATAATAATCATTTTTTTAAAGCAAAAGTTTGGATTGGGCACTGGTATGAATAATTACTCAGAATGAGAAAACTTTAAATTACTTCTTCTTTTTTCTTATGAAAAGGGTTTCCGACAACTACAGGTCTTTAGTGATTCTAGAGTTGTTATTGATTGGTTCAATCTTCATTCTACATGTCACATGCACACACTCAGGACCATATTGGATGAGATTATGATGATTAAAGCACAATTTGATTTCATTACATGTCAACACATTTATAGGGAAAGGAACACTCTTTCCAATCAACTTTCCAAGGAGGGCACACAGTAGGCTTGTGGGACATGGATGATTTCATAACACATAGGCAATACACACTATTAATACTATCATTGCCCATTTATAGATCTTTTACCATCGAAGACATATTCAGATTGACTTATCTTCATATTTTTTACACATCTGGACACATCATTGCAAACACATTATCTATTATGAGGGATTCACTACTTATTTATGTATATGAACTGTGATATATATTAGCTAATATTTTTGTACTTTTATCTAAATTTGATGAACAACATAATACAATTTTTGTTGAACTATATGTGGACATATCACTCAAATGTTTGTTCAGTGAATAGACATCCACAAATTTTGATATGATTTTTGCATCTACAACATGTAATTTTCACTATTATTTTTTATTATTTTTTTGTCAAGTTGTTTGTGATCCTCTAGGCTTGACTTGTGGCTTGAGAAACCATGACCCAAGGGCATCTAATCCATCAAATTCACCCGGGAATTGCACCCAGCCTGGGCCACACCAACCCTAAGTTGACTAGATTTTTTAGCATGTCTCCTCCCCCTAGCACAGGGGCAACAACCTCTATGAGGTTTGATCCTAGGTCATCTTGCTAATGAGACCTATCCTCAACCAGATGTGTTAGTGGAACTTGACAACATAGTAATTTTCACTCTTACAATAATGAAAATTATGATTTTTCATGAGGGGTCAATGGATTAAATAGTTATTATAGAATATTATATCTTTAAAATAGTAATAAAGTGATGTTAAAATAGAATAAAATAATAGATAAAATAATATAAAAATAATTTTGATTAACTTTAATTTTAAATTAGAATTAGATTAAGATATAATAAAATTATAAATAAAGAATTATAATATAAAAATATAAATAAATTAGGAGTAGATTAAATTAAAATAGAATTAAAAGTTTTATGTCCTTTTTGTTCCCTTTTTTTCCTCCTCTTATTTCATTTCTCAGTATATTTTAATTTAATCCAATTTTTTGTGTTTCCCCTTAACCTCCCCTTTTTCTTTATTATTATCATTTTTTAAAAAAATCTTTCTTTGATTTAATCTAATCCTAATTAATTTCTATTTTTATATTATATATTTTTAGTTCTAATTTTGTTATATATTAATCTATTTTTAATTTAAAATTGATTCTAATTATAATTACTTTTATACTTATGAGTTGATGTTTCTGTGATTCATCATGCTTTGATGTAGTTCTTCATTCATCAAATCTAGAAATTAAAATCGTCATCAAGATATTGATGAGAAATATAGTCTAAGATATTGATGAGAAATATAATCTAGTCCTAGTGAATAAATAAGGTCGAGATGCAAGAAAAAGAGGATAACTCAAAAACAAATAAAATTTTTCAAAAGTCAAGTCAACTAAGCTCAAAAACAAATGAAACATTAGAAAAAAGCAAGAAGCAAAAATATTACGTTTATACTACTTTAATCTAATATTTTGTTCTAATTTATTCTATGTTAGAATCACTCTATTACTATTTTAAAATTCAATATTCTAATATAAATATTTAACCATCACCTCTTTATTATTAAAATAATTTTGTCCAAAATCTAAAATATATTATATATATTTTTATTATTATTAATTTTGATCTTTCATTCCATTTATTATCTTTTTTTTTAATTTCAACTTTAACCTTTCTTAATATATAATAATCTAATCCAATCTTTTATGTTTAAGCTCCTTATTATTATTAATCATTCTCGTAACAAAATAAATTTTAATTCTATTTTAATTCTTCTTTAATTGAGCCAAGAGGCACTCTCTACCACAATATGAAAGAGATGTTGTACTGTCATTCCCTGTTCTATAAACATTTTGACTTGATAAAATTACATAAAAATAAAAATAGAACTAAAAATAAAATAATAAACAAATAATAAAATTAGTAATTAAAATAAAAATGGGGCAAAATAGTCCATTTACCATTGGCGATTTAACTAAAATATAATAAGTCACTATGGATTTTTGAGCTCCAAGTTTATGAGAACTCATGGTATTCATGTGGAATATATTATATTTAAAGGGGGAAAGACTTCAAGTAAATGTGTGCTTCAATTCCAATGTGATACCAACAATTTTATTCCTATTATATATTTTTTGATTTTTTTTTTAAATTGAGAGTGATCAACAAACCATATTGTTTGTTTAAGACTTCGCCAAAAGATTTGTTCTATGTAGTATTCACATTCACCATCACTTTAAATGTTTTATTGGGGTGTCCACAACTATTTTCATGGGCAATGTAGGTGTGGAGTTGTTCCCACATACCCTTTTCTTCAAACACAATTGGACTAGAAGGCCCACGCGGATCCTCGTATCAGGCAGCAGTCAGAAGCAATTTCTTCATGATCTTGTCTTTGAAGTGAAAAAAAAACAAGAAGTTAGCTTTATCTTTTAGGGAAAATCCTTACATTTAGTGGAAGAGTACAAGTACCCAGGAATTGTTTTTCACAACAGGCTCAGTTGGGAGACATGCAAACTGAAAGGATTCAACGAGGATGTAGAGCTTCCTACCTTCTTCAAAATAGATGCAGGAAAGTAGAATTATGGGACTGGAAAACCAAGATTGTTTTTTGGATTGTTAGTTACCTCGGTTGCCTCTATGGGTGTGAAGTTTGAGGGAGCAACATGTCAGACAATAAATGAAGACAGGTAGAATGAATTCAAAAACACTTAATCACTAGCAATCTTAAAGTCAAATCAATTTTCCCATATGAGATCTTGCTAGTGGAGTTCAGTTTGTTTCCTATGGAAGCTTTAGGAATCATTCGTTTGTTAACATATTTAAAAAAGCTAGATGGCATGGAGCACCGATGCCCAAGTTGATTGTGGCAGAAGAGTTAAAGCGTATGAAGAAAACTTGGAGGAAGAAAAATGACAAGTGGATGGGAAAATGGGGAATCAATTGGTGGGATTGTCCTAATTCTAAAGTGGAAATAAAAAACTGGGTACTTGAAAAATTTAGGACTTCCATGTGGGAAAAACATGTTGGCCATAAAAAAATGATATATGTCAATAATTTCAACCCTACATGGTCACATAATGAAAATACCTATTTGAGTGTCGCAATCAAGGGAAATGCTAAGATTTTAAAAGACAGGTAAGGACCGGATCCCATCATCTTAGATGCAAAACATGTAGATCGGTAGCTCCCAAGGAAACTGGGAAGAAAGGACTTGTGTCTTATGTGAGGAGGGAGCAATTGAAACTGAATGACACTTAATCATGGAGTGTCTTTCCTTTAAGGACATTCCCAGTCAGTTTGAAAGTGAACTGAAAGCAGACAGTCTATGCGAGCTATTTGTGAAAGGAAAACTTCACAAAATGGAAAACTTTTTTATCATGATCCACACCAAGAGGGCTTTTATGGAGATAAAATTGATTGATGATGTTTTCTTGATTAGATATCTGGTTCCCTTAGACCGTTTTGGTCTTGTGGATGTCATTAAAAATCCTTCAATTCAATTCAATTCATTTCTTATTAGAAGCATAAGACATACCACAACTCCTTGGAAAAGCCAACATTCAGTTGAATATGCTTGATACCTAGGCTAGAAAAAATACCATTCACTAGAGTTTGTTGAAGAGGTAAAAGTAGCAAGGAGTCCATTTGCTGAAAAATTGGAGGGAAAAGTTAATATATTCTTGAAAGTTAATTATGAAAAAAAAATCTACTAGATTTTGAACCATGTTGACTAATAAGAAATGAAAAGTCATTATTAAAAATGGAAGAAAAATATTTTATATACTCCTCGGCTTGGAGTTTTATTTTTCTTGGAACATATGATTTTCTTAGTGGAACTAAATATTTGATGTACCCATGGGCTTTATTTTTCCATGAACGAATGATTTCCAGGAAAGTAGATAATATTTTTAGTAATTTTATTTGCTATATGTTCGACATGCTTATTTATGTAAAACATTTAAATAGAAATAGAAATAGAAATAATGCATTTTCACATTCACTTTTCTATTTATCTATCGGAATTTATTATTTATTAATTTTAGATGACAATAAATTAATATTAATCACAATAATTTATCATTTTAATTATCCCCCATTGAGACTAAGCTAGCATTTCCCCACTGAAAGCATGACTGTGATTAGGTATCTCATATATAAGAAGAAGCTATACAACATGGAAGCAAAGATTATCCTCTATTGCTTCTAACTCAAGCCACAACCCCCACCTCTGGCTCAAGCAAGGGTGGCATAAGGATGCCCAGTCTTGGCTATACCATTGGGGTAAAGGAGGAGATAATATTAAAGAATAAGGATATTATTAAAAATATTATTACTTCCAAATTTAAGGATAATATGTGGGATGATAAGGATTTAGAGGGAAAAAGGAAACTAAGATATTGTAAGGAGGTGATCAACCTCAATCTTGAAAACTAGAATTATTTTTTTGTCTTGATTAGTGCTAGGAAGAAAATGAACATTCCCAATATAAGAACTAATTCTCATGAGCTTCATAGTGAAATCGAGCATTGTTCTTGTTGGCATTATGATTCAGGTTTGGTGCTATGGCACAGGTGTTGTACTTGATGGCAACTCACTCAAGTGGAAAATCTTTGTTCAGGCTCTCAAAATGATGGAAAATAAGGGGTTCGCAGGTACACCGTTCAAAAGGTGCGGGCCCGCAGGCACGCCGTTCACAAAGTGCGGTCATGTCCGCAGGTTATCCGAACAGAAGGTGCGGACCCCAGTTCACTCACTCCAATGCAGAGAAGCGCGCACACGTGGGAATTCTTATGTTTGGCCCATGGTATTTATCCCGACGTTCATGATCCTATGGTTTTGGTCCGTGGTATAGGATCTAAATTATTGAACCCCGGTTTGGATCCCTTGTATTGGTTTTCGATGGCTTTGTCCCATGGCTTGAATAAGGGCTTGCCTATAAAAAGGAAAGGAGATCACTTGGCTAGTCACTTGTGAAATTTGAATATCTTAAGATCTGAAATTTTGGGTGATCGGTTTGAAAAGCTAGATCTAAATCAAGATGAAATTTAAGGCGAATCTATTGATAGGTCGCGATCTCTCGGGCGCATGATCAGAGATCTATGGATCTGACTGTCTGTGGCACATTGGAGGACTGTTAATTTGGCTCTATTTAGAGGTCCGCAGGCGATCCACAGCATAGGAGCGGGGTTCCGTAGCGCAGCAGAAGGCGCAGGTGTGGGGGTCCGCAGCAAAGCAGGAGACGCTGGTGCGGAGGTACACAGCGCAGAAGAAGGCACAGTGCGGAGGTACACAGAGGAACAGAAGGACCAGGTGCGGAGGTACGCTATCAGGCAGACAATGCAAGTGCGGATCTGCGCAGGGGTACGCAGTGTAGCAGAAGGAGTAGGTGCGGAGGTATGTAGAGCAGAAGAAGGACCAGGTGCGGATCTGCGCATTTTAGACACAGAAGAGCTGCAGATATTCGCAGGTTTCTATTGGTGAAGTTGCAGACTTTTCTTGAAATATTTGTTGGCTGCCTTTTATCTATTGCTGAAGAGTTCTGGGTTTAGATTACTGGTATTGTTGTTCTGGTTACTGCATTCTGAGAAGTTATTGGTTGATTCATTGGTTGATTAAAAAAAGGAGATTGGTTGATTCACATGTACTTGATGATTATTTGATGTTTATGGATCCAGTTTGAAAATTTATGAAAAGTGGTCCTTGGAAGAAAATAAGTAGGTCAGCACCGATGTACTAGTATATTAGCTAGTACAAGAGCTAAGGGGGTTATAGCTCCCTTCCAGGAGAGATTGGAAAACGAGAGAGGGTTGTAGCTCTCAACAGGTTGTAGCCTGTGTACTGGTAAAGGACTGCACCAGTACAAAATCATTGTAAAAGAAGTTTCTAATTGAAATAATTGAAAGAAGATAGAGACATATTGCAGCAGGTGGTTTTCACCCACATTGGGTTTCCACCTTATATCTAGTGTTCTTTGGTGTGATTATCTGTTTTTCCTGTTCTTGCTCATTATTATATGGTACTGACATACAAGCTAATGATCAATATCTAAAGAATAAATTAAAGTATAAATCTGGAAGATATATTGAAAAGAATTTGATAATACTGATTCACCCCCCCCCCCCCCTGGGTATTATTTCCAACAATTGGTATCAGAGCAGGTCCTTCTGAAGAAGCTTGATCGCTTGAAGGAAGATCCATCATCATGAGCAACTACGAGAGAGAAGCATCTATCAGGCCACCAATTTTTGACGGGACAAACTTCGTATATTGGAAGGTAAGAGTTATTGCCTATCTTCAATCTCCAGGTACAAAAGTCTGGGATATCATAGATATAGGGTACAATTTTCCATCAGCAACTCCTACATATCCGATTGAGAAGAAGAAATATGAAACAAATGCAAAGGCTGTCAATACTCTTCTAGGATGTCTATCTCAATCATAATTCGTGAAGGTTATGCAGTATAAATCCACAAAAGAAATATGGGACAAGATTGTTCTGAGCTATGAAGGAGATGATCAGGTAAAACGAGCAAAAATTCAAACCCTCAGAATTCAGTATGAAAATCTTAGAATTCACAACGATGAAAGTGTGGCTAACTACTTCCTTCGTGTAGATGAGATTGTTAATTGTATGAAAAATTTGGGTGACGAAATAAAAGAGGCTGTTGTGGTTGAAAAGGTTCTAAGATCTTTGTCCCCTAGGTTTGAATCTAAATTTTCTGCAATAGAAGAAAAGGAGAATCTACGAAACCTTACCATGTCACAGCTGCATGGAATTCTGACTGCTTATGAAATGAGGAAAGGAGGACCATCAGACAGGAGAGAAGCTACCTTCAAGGCTTTCAACAAAGGAGATTACTATGAGTCAGGACGCGTGTCAGAAGAAGAAGAAGAATCAAATTTTGTCAAAAACCTTCAATGGGGTGCTGGACGATTCCGAGGTAAGTTACCTTTCAAATGCTTTTCTTGTGGAAGAGTCGGTCACTATTGTTATAGGGAAAAGTGTCTATGCAGAACTGCTAATCCCACTAAGGCTGGTAGCTACCTTAGAAACAAACAAAGTAAAACTACTTTCGTTTTCCTTTATGAAAGATAGATGAGAGAAGAATAAAGGAGACCAATCTCTGTCTTGCGCTTGGTTCCTTGCTCGATTCCTCTCTCTTATGATAGTCTTTTGTTGCTTTCCTTTCTTGTATACCCAGCTTCACAGAGTACCTATAGAATCAAAGCAGCATAACACTATACGAGAACATGGATCTATTATCATAAACAATCTAGGATCAGATGTAAATTGACCATACAAATGCATAAACATAAATCACACAAGAGTATGGAGGAAAACTTGAATAGCTTTATTGATAATCAAGAAAGAGCCAAGAGAGTTACAACCAATCGTTCTGACCCAGTATCATCCTCTTAGCAAGTGAGCCCTTCTTCACCTCATGAAAAGCTTAGATCACCCAACACTATGATGTTGCCTCAAGAAACCAACAACAATTCCTTACAAGATGCAAAATTCTAGCCTCTGGATCTCTGGGATGAGGGATCCATATATAGATGTCTGCAAGGGAGGTGAGTTAGCTTTTGAGATTTGATTAGTGTCTTCCCTCTGATAGTTCTTGCTTCCACTTGGAGATTGATGATCTCTTACTCATCCCTGGTTGAATTCAGAGAGGCAAGTGTCACAGGAGAAGTTTCTGGAAGATTCCATGCTTCTCCACCTTGCGGATTGACACTGCCATTTGTCCCTTCTCACCCATCGCACCCCATAGAAGGGATTTTTGAAATGCAACACACCTACTATGTGTATTTAGGTGAGATGCAACGCACTTTGCCTATGGAGCAGGTGAAATGGTCCAGTTTTAACCAGTTCTGAGCAGTTTTTCATGGAGAACTTCTAGAAGAAGTTGTAATCAGTTGACCTTGTTCTTTTAGGGGTTGGAACAACACTTTTAGGGACTTAGGAGCCCTTAGTTTATGGACATTTATGCTTGGGGTTGCAGTGCCCAAAAATGTCTATAACAGTTGCCCCCTAAAGCATGAGGTCGTTAATCTTTTTTGATGTCAGGTGAAATGCTTTATCATGAGGATCCGAAGTTCTTTCAAGCTGGAAGGAGACTTGTAATAAGATACAATACAATACATTATCTTCATAATATTTTCATGATCTAGCTGAGGCGGGCATTCCCATGCTCAGCTTTATAAATTCATTTTCATGTACATAGGACAGACAATCGTCTGAGTGTAGACTGATGATTCTGGTAGAGCCATCATCCCTTAGATTGGATGATTATCTGTGCAGCAATGATGTACATTTGATGTCTTTATTTTCCTGAATATATATCACAACCCGGATGGATGAAACTAGATCCAGGGTCTTCAATCTCGTTTGATCTTCACTCAAAGTACAAGTCGATCCATGTGAGAGATGTTCTGGAGTCGAACATGGAAAGACATCGCCTGATTACCAGCCAATGATGTAAGCTATTAATAGGCGCGAGAGGAATCACCGATAATGATAATGATCCTCAAGGTACTGCAGTACAATTCACGTGGTGTGAATAAGAGACTTGGCATCGAACACCACGCAAAATCTTTCGGTCGAAGGCCATTGATGTAAACCTGTCGCCGGAAGTGAGAAACTTGCCATTGAGGCATGCAAGCTTCAAAGTACTGAAATGGGTGTTCCTAGATCGACTTCTTGGATAATGAGCTGATGTCGACAAGAAGTGATCCATCATAGGAGGGCCTTAATGAATCCCACATCAATGACACGGAACAGAGCAAATGATTTTAATGGAGGTGAAAACGATCTGGTGATATAAGGTTCAGGGTGGTGGTCATGAAAGAATGGAGCGTAAATGTATTGCAGCGGGTGAGACACAGGTGAATTCTCAGAGTGACTTCTCTTGAACATATCGGCAACACTGACATGATGGATTGGTAGCATTAACCCCAAATGTGGATGGTGTGATGTGACCATGGTGATGTGACCGGTGAATGAAACAACCCAACCCAACTTGGAAGCGGAGTGAAAGTGTCATGTTCAAGAGCGACTTGCTACCAACAAAGTTTCTTCAAGTTTTCTTCCCAATTTTTCCCCAGTCATTGCTGACCAGTACCTCTTTATTTTTGTCAAGCTTGAGGAGGATAACATATGCTTGTTCTATAATTTGCCCTTCAGGCAAACCCATCACTATGTTTTAACGAGCCTAGCGATAGTGAAACTCATTCTTGTCTGTTATGGACAAGTTTGTCGCTATTAGGTTTTAACGACTTTAACGACAAAGATAACTCGGTCCTTTTCAATTTTAGAGAGTCTAAAAAGGGACGTAAAGGAAACTCCAAAAATCCTTCTTCGTCATCTAATCCCTTAAGTCCGAAAAAGTATAAAATAATACAAAAGGGATGAATTTTCGGTACTTTTAACGAGCCGAACAAAACAAGCGCTCGATCTTTTTGTGTAATAATCCCTCAGGTCCAAAAAAGATTAAAATCTAAAGGAGGGATAGCACTTCCGGTCACTTTAACGAGCTGGAGAGGCCAATGGCTCAGCAATCTTTTCATATTTTACGAGTCAGTTGAAAAGAGCTTAAAGGAGACTCGTCTTTGAGGAATGAGTGATAAATTCGGGTAGCAGCTGATTCCAGGTAAGGTTTGGAATTTTCCAATCACGGTAGTGTCACAAGGATGGCTAACAAGATCACTCTTCGCAGATGTTCCTCAAAAGGGGTAAACAATCAAGTGGAGGTGAATAATTGGCCAAAATAGAGTGGAGGTGATGATGAGAACACGACCAAGGCTTCAAAGGCTGAAGTAATACATTCACGATGGTTATTTACTGGAAATTGGTTCATTTTTTAATGAGCTTAAACGCTGGGGGAAACACTTGCTCATTGCTTATGTTTATTTTTTAACGAGCTTGAATTCTGCGTTAAAACTGCTCAAGGCAGGTTTATTTTTTAACGAGCTTGAATCCTATGGTAACATTGCTCGTGGCTAGGTTTATTTTTTAATGAGCTTGAACTTTGCGAAAACATTGCTCGTGGCGGCTTTATTTTTTAATGAGCTTGAACCCTGCGGTAACACTGCTCGTGATAAGCTTTCATGCCCCCAGCATAATAACGCAAATCGAGGTGCATGCCCCCAAGCTTCATTGCATTCATCTCGGTGGTTTGAATGAAGGTTTACCTTCGAGATCTTCGAAAGACTCGACTTTGATTTTACGAGATCGTAATCAAAGACTCGATTTGGAAAGGGAGTCATTTCATTTTTTAATGAGGTTGACACAGTAAAAGAACTATCCTCATAATCCACCGTATTTACAGTATTTGATAGAAAATCAAAACTAAAGGATGATTAAGGTTATTGGAATAATCTTCGTTGTAATTCGGGAGATGGGAATGATGGTGGTGATCTTCCCATGGTGCCTCTCCTAACATCATTGACTGAATGATTCCTTTGTCTGTAGAATGTACATGCGACCAAGGATCTGAAGAGGTACCATATTCCTTAGACCTATCTATCCAAACACTCGATGATTTGGGTTTGCCCCCTAGGCCAAGAAAATTGATTGCTACAATATTTCTAAAATGGCGATGATCCATGCTGACAAAATGTTTAGGAATCTTCTGAATCCATTAGATATAGAAGATTTCATATTGCAGGTTTCCACTTTGGCCACTTCCACCAGATTACTCGGAGGCGGTAGGGAAAAAGTACACATTAAGGTAGGGTCTTTTATGAGACCTATTCCAATATTTTGAAGTGAATGATTGCTTCCATGGATCATTAGAATGCTTCCCATAACTTGTGAACTATTGGGGAGAAATGTTTGTTGGTCGACGATTGTAATTCTTCTTTGAAAGGGAAATGCAATCTTCCTAAAGTAGGTCAACACAACTGCGGCCATGGCATATATCCAGGGCCTTCCCAGTAGGATGTTGTAATCGAGGTTTCTGTCGATTACTTCAACATCAATTTCTACTGTTTTGCCCCCTAGTTCAACTTGCAAGTTACTTAAAATCCCGTATGGAGTGTATTATCGTCCATCAAATGCTTTTAACATTTTTGATGATCGCGACAATGGTGGTGAGCCTAAATTTTTCCAGCAACTCATCGACATAATACATGTAGATGCCCCCTCATCAATAATTGTTCGATGAACAGTTTTGTTAAGGGCTTTCACTTGAATAAGGAAAGTTATTTGAGCTGGTAACTGAGGGTCATATCCTTTGTGATTAAAGGATACAAGATTGGAATCCGTTGGGTCAATCCCACCTATTACTAATAATAGATCCTGCTTTTGGGAGAGGCAATTTTGCGGTACCTCAAGTTTCGACATAGCGGACGGTGATTGGGCTAGGTCCTCTACTATATTATAATTTTGTGCTACTTTTGCACAAGGATTAAATGTCGATTTGTGTACTAATCCCTTTGGCAACTTTATCATTGGTTCAGGAATGATGGGTGGCACAACTTCGGTCAAAGTTGTTGTCGAACTACTAGGTTGTTCATTAGCCTTGTTATTCGACAGCTATGGATTCCCGTAATCTTTATTCCTTGTCAAAGCATCATTTTGTTGCTTTGAGATAGACAACATAAGCACTTGGGATCGGGAAGCATTTTGATTAGCAACAGTTTGGTTCCCGAGTTTGGAAACGGATCAGTCAATACTGCTGAGGTTTTTGAACTCTTAAAGAGTTTCTTTACTTCAGCTTTATGTGGAAAATCTCTCGTCTGATGATCCTCATCGCATATCTGACACCCCGCAGGGGGTTTCCTTTGCCTAGAAGGGTTTGCAGAAGGTTTTTCAGGAGATGACTCATCCTGCTTCTTTTTTCTCCCTTTCTTTTTCTTCTTGCCCCCTGGTTGCTTCAGTTGTTTGCCCTTGTCGGTCGACACGACATTTACCTCCGAGGCGAGAAGTTCTTCATTTGCATTTTGATCATAAATCTTACGGGCTTTCTTAGATGTAGCCTTTGTCGATTTCATGCTTGTCGTACCTATCATGCTATCACCGGCATGAGAGTCTTTGTTTGATTTAGGAGGGGAGGAACAGAAAATTCCGGTCTAGGAGCATCAGGTATTTTATCGTAGAGCATGCCAGACTGAGTATAGATCAAGTCTAGATATTGTGCACGAGCAATAACTTGCTCTTCAGTGACGACTCCTCCCTTTGCTACATCTTCTGTGATAGAAGGTAATAATGACTTAATAAACCATTCAGCTAGCAGCTGATCAGGAACATATGTTTTTACCATTCTGCGACGATGTCGCCACTCATGAATATGATCAGATATGTGAGTGGCTGTTGTCTGTTTGAAATTGGTAAGAAGCTTTGTTCCTGTTTCGTACCTTATTGGTAACTGAAAATGGGTTAAAAAGGTTGTGGCTAGGGTGCTAAAGTTATTGAATGAAGCTCTAGGCAATTCGATATACCATTTTGCTGCTGGACCAGTTAACGTTCGCTGAAAAAGGCGAAGCCTAATCTAATCATCATTTAGAGTGTTAGATGAACACCACAGATGAAAGGTCATCACATGATTCAAGGGGTCTTCACTCAGATTTCCATTAAATTTAGGAATATCTGACGGAAGTTTATGTGGAATCGCCGGCCACCAAGGGGCATAAGCAATTGGATCATTCGTCAGCCGGTTTAGATCTGGTAATTCTAGAGTTGCTACAAAGGGAAACTGTTGATTCAGGTTAGGCGAAGTATACCCAGGATAAGATGGAATCGCCTGAGTAGTTAGTCTTTGTATACCAGCATAATGTATTTGATGCTGGTAACTTTGATAAGGTTGATGGGCATAACCATTATAATATGGTTGTTGATAACCGCTTTGGAAATGCGGTTGCCCATTACTTACAAAGCCTTGTTGCTTAGGTCCTTGATATGATTGCTGGAATGGCAGTTGTTGAGATTGAATCAGCCATGGTTGTTGGACCATTTTTTGTTGCCCAATACTGGATGATTAACCAAGATGACGAGTCATAGTACTTGTTTGAGCCTGAGTCGCTCCAGATAAGGAGGCACTAACCTGAGGTTGTGATTGAGTCGTTGAGACAAGAGGCTGTTGTATTGCAACCTGAGAAACTTGGGGTTGACATACAACAGGTAGCGCTTGTACTTGTGACGCAGTCACCATAGCAGGTATAGTGGGAACATTTGACACAGGGTGGACTGGTTGCATTGAATATACAACCCTTGGTTGCTGAGGCAGTATTGGTACCCAACTGCTGGATGTAATTCTAGTTTGACTAGAACTTTGTTGTAAACTCTCATATGGTTGTTCTCCAGGAGGGAACAATGAAAAGGCATACTACCCTCCATATGGTGGAAATCCAGTACTTAAAGGGTAGATTGGCCTTTGAAGACACATTGGATCAATTTGTTGAGTTTCAACATAAGAAATACCATATGATAATCTGGATGAAGAAATAGGAACTGACCATGTCGTCGAAATAGTCCCTGATTGGACTCTGGCTTGTTGTTGATAACTTGCCAGGACAGATGGTATACCGGCGAACATCGTTGGAGTAGCAGTAGGAGGCTTTTCCGCTGCTGCGTCAGATGACACAGTCCTGGATGTCGACGGTTGTTCAGACATATCTAGTCTATCCAAAAGATTTCCTAGCAATTCTACAAGAACTTGCGATGAAGGCAGACTAACTTCTAAGACCAACGAGGGAACAGTGATGTTATTTCAATTAAAATAAATTTTATACGCTTTGACACAACTTGTTTTTTCAATTTGTAAGAGTCGAGAAAAAACAAAAGATGACTCTAGTCGCCTTCGATTTTTAATGAGACTGAAGTGACAAGTGCTTAGATGGACCTTTTCCATTAAGGAGTCTGAAAAGGAACGAAAGGGACTGCTCTGGAAATCTAGACAGAGGGATTACCAAACCAATCACAAAACTACAGAATGCTTTTTACGGTACGGCAGTCAATCTTCCCGAATGTTGTGTTCAGTGCATTGCGATCGATAGGCGGCATACACGGCTTCCTATGGATAAAGGATAAAGCCTATTATGGTCTCCCAAAATATACTCGACGGTACGTGGGAGCAAAAGTCCGTACTGGCACTTTTCATCTCAAAGTCGAGGAATCACCCCACCAACAGTGGAAACAATAGTTACCAGGCTTTACGATGCCGTAATAGTCTCTAGCCTACACTTCTAGATGTTGTGCTTTAGGTTCCAAAGCGTTTTTAGATTCATTAAATTTATTTTATAGTTGATCTTGCTTAAGAAATTTTCCTTTCAGGTTCACCGCGTGATGTAGATGTACAGTTCCTAAAATGAAATCTAAGATGACAAACAATCGTTTTATCTTCTTTGTGCAATGAAAATCCTAGCTACTAAGGAAAGAGAGATGGCGTTCTTTCAACAAAGAGCAAAGAGCACACACTATATGCACTGTCCTAAATCAAACCAAAAAACAGTCTAAATGAAAATGCACATGCATGTATTTGTTTTCAACCTTCTTAATGTGTAAATGATAAAAAGAAAGCTAATGCGCAAATCCGAACTATTTTTCAAAGCGACAATTACTAACAAGTTTCTTTTCAAAATCAAAATGAAGAAAATGACAACACTTTGCGATTTGGAAATGAAAACTTGATTTCGACACTAGAAAAACTACTAATTCAGATCGAATACAATAGTAACAAGGTAATCGACTATCAAGAACAATCATATTCTCTTCTATGACTGAAAACGACACTTGCGACACTTTCAAATCAAGAAATGACAGTACAATTACGTTACTTCTTTGTAAAGGAGAACTGAAAATGACTCAAAAAATACATAAAAACATTTACAGTTCTTTGCACAATGGAGGCCAAATAATAGAAAGGAAAAGGGTTTCAAACAGAGGTGTACTAACTTCAGGCAGAAAAACTCTTGAATAGATCTGAAAAGAGTGAACACAGAAACCAAAATTTAGGAACAATGCCTAGTCTGATTAGCGCACCTGTAACACAGTGAAACTGAAATGAAATGCACCTACTACACTCGGGAAGTGTGCTGAATTTGAGATTCACAGAACAGACAGTGCGCTGGACTAGGGACGAGACTTTGTTGGGTTCCCGGTCACAGTTTGCAGTTCAGTTCAAGGATTTTGGCCGAGCAAGTGGTAATCAGTAAATCAATCACAGGGGTATATCTAAGGAGGTTACTAGAGCCACCACGAGGGCAATTAGAAAGCTTGTAAATCAATTGTTTAATTCATAAACAAAACCCAGAGATTGACTGAAGCAGCGTTGATCTACTTTGCACTTGCATAGCAAATGCAGTTCAAAGGCTAGCTGGCTTGACTTCAGGCTTCGTCTGTAAGTTTATAAAGTAAACAAATGTAGATAAACAATCAATCTATTTGCTCCCCAGCGGAGTCACCATTTTGTTACAGGGAAAAGTGTCTATGCAGAACTGCTAATCCCACTAAGGCTGGTAGCTACCTTAAAAACAAACAAAGTAAAACTACTTTCGTTTTCCTTTATGAAAGATAGATGAGAGAAGAATAAAGGGGACCAACCTCTGTCTTGCGCTTGGTTCCTTGCTCGATTCCTCTCTCTTCTGATAGTCTTTTGCTGCTTTCCTTTCTTGTATACCCAGCTTCACAGAGTACCTGTAGAATCAAAGCAGCATAACACTATACGAGAACATGGATCTATTATCATAAACAATCTAGGATTAGATGTAAATTGACCATACAAATGCATAAAACATAAATCACACAAGAGTATGGAGGAAAACTTGAATAGCTTTATTGATAATAAAGAAAGAGCCAAGAGAGTTACAACCAATCGTTCTGACCCAGCATCATCCTCTCAGCAAGTGAGCCCTTCTTCACCTCATGAAAATCTTAGATCACCCAACACTATGATGTTGCCTCAGAAACCAACAGCAATTCCTTACAAGATGCAAAATTCCAGCCTCTGGATCTCTAGGATGAGGGATCCATATATAGATGTCTGCAAGGGAGGTGAGTCAGCTTTTAAGATTTGATTAGTGTCTTCCCTCTGATAGTTCTTGCTTCCACTTGGAGATTGATGATCTCTTACTCATACCTGGTCGAATTCAGAGAGGCAAGTGTCACAGAAGAAGTTTCTGGAAGATTCCATGCTTCTCCACCTCGCGGATTGACACTGCCATTTGTCCCTTCTCACCCATCGCACCCCATAGAAGGGATTTTTGAAATGCAACACACCTACTGTGTGTATTTAGGTGAGATGCAACGCACTTTGCCTATGGAGCAGGTGAAATGGTCCAGTTTTGACCAGTTCTGAGCAGTTTTTCATGGAGAACCTCTGGGAGAAGCTGTAATCAGTTGACCTTGTTCTTTTAGGGGTTGGAACAACACTTTTAGGGACTTAGGAGCCCTTAGTTTATGGACATTTATGCTTGGGGTTGCATTGCCCAAAAATGTCTATAACAACTATGCTGGCAAATGTCCTCATAAGGATAAGATTGGCAAGGGGAAGGAACCTATTAGATGGAACAAGAAACAGAATGAAAATAAGAAAAGCTATTACACTCATGAAGATAGTGATGGACTTTCAAATAGTGAAAAAGATGAACGAGGTAATAATTATAAACTTTTAATGGATTTTGAAGATGATGATTATATGGATGTTGTAGATGAAGAAGGTCTTTATGAAGAGATTTCTAATCTCAAAATTTGTTTAGAAGAGAAAAATGTGATTATTGATTATCTGCAATGTCAACTGGCTGAAAGGGAAAAACATCACGAAAAATTGGAATGTGAAATTGTTAGTCTTAGAAAAGAGATTGAGAAAACAAAAGCTCTTAATCTTAAATTTGTTAAAAAGTCTGAAACTCTGGATGAGATTATCAATGTGCAGTGTTCTCTACTAATCAAGACAGGTCTGGGATATAATGGAGAAGCATCTCAAGCATCCACCTCCAAAAGTTATCTTGATGCAGCAAGGAGGAGCGAGCAAAGGCCTAATAGAAATCATCAGGTAAATCAGGGACAATTTACCTCAAGAACGAACAAAGACTATCAAGAAAATCGGGGGAAAGCTACCTTAAGGACAAACAGAAGCTACAACCAGCCACAGGTAAAATCTTCCCAATTTGCCTCAAGAATGGATGTCAGTAGAAACTACAATCGGTTGGTTGATATATTTGATAATCGTAGGAGCTTCTTCAATGTCCAATGTTTCTCTTGCCATAACTTTGGTCACAAAGCAGCTCAATGTGTTGCCTATAAGACAATCATGACTAGAGAAGCTCAAAAACAAAGAAGTATGACTGGAATCGCAAAAAGGACCTATAACAACTTTTCCGCCCTTGAAAGTGAAATTGAATGTTCTATTTGTAATAACTTCGGTCATGAAGAGTCTAAATGCAGGAGCAGGTTTTGGAAGACAACTCAGAAGGAACAAACCTCAAATGCCAGAACATGGAGAATGAAGGAACCGCAACCAGAAAGATGTGGGATAGCTTTATATGCAGAAGGACAGGAAAATCAATGGTACATCGACAATGGATGTTCGAAGCATATGACAGGTGATAAAGAAAAACTTCAATCATATAGTGCTTTAGAAAAAGGAAAGAAAGTTTCTTTTGGAAATGATACCCCTGCAGTCATAAAAGGAAAAGGCACTGTTCAGTTGAAAGAGAAAGTCAAGGATGGAAATGTTTTGTATGTTGATGGCTTGAAGCATAATAAACTGAGTGTCAGTCAGATGTGCGATCAAGGAACTGAGGTAATATTTCGATCAAATGGATGTAGTTTTCGTGATCTTGATACAGGAAAAATAGTGATCAAAGGCATAAGAACTCCAAATAATTTATACATATTTGAAGAAGGACAACAACAATGCTATTTGAGCAAGAATGATGAACATTGGTTATGGCACCGGAGGTTGGGGCATCTAAGATTTTCACAGATAAGGAAAGAATGCAAATACCAGGCAGTTCGTGGTCCTCTAGACATCAGAATTTCAGGCAATACAATATGCAAATCATGTCAGTTTGGTAAGCAAACCAGAACTAACTTCCCTGAGAAGGAAGGATCAGCTAGCAGGCTTCTTGAACTAGTCCATACAGATGTATGTAGACCATCTAGGAAAAGGTCACCTCGAGGAGAAGAATACTTTATATTATTCATTGATGACTTCTCCAGGATGGTTTGGATAGGACTTATGAAGCACAAAGACGAAGCCTTCGAAAAATTCAAATCTTTCAAAGCCTTGGTTGAAAACGAATCAGATCACAAAATTAAGTGCCTCTGGTCTGATAGAGGTGGGGAGTTTACCTCAAATGATTTTTTCGATTTTTATGAAGAACATGGAATAAGAAGGGAATTCTCTACAGCTATGACTCCTCAGCAAAATGGAGTAGTGGAAAGGATGAATAGAACGGTTCAACAAATGGCTCATGCAATGCTTGATGAATTTGGAACTTCCGCAACCCTCTGGGGTGAAGCTGCATTTGCTACGGTCGTTATTCTCAACAAAACAAATGTCCGGGTGAACAGCACTCAAACTCCTCATGAGCTCTGGTATGGTGAGACTCCTTTGGTAAAACATTTCAAAATATTTGGAAGCAAATGTTATATTAAGAATAATGATGAACATCTTGGCAAGTTTGAACCTAGAGCAGATGAAGGGATTCTCCTTGGTTATTCTCCTCACAGCAAAGCATATAAGTGTTACAACAAAAGACTTGGAAGAATAGTTGACAGCATTGATGTAGTGATTGATGAAGAAGGAAACATTCCTAGGCAAGTAAATTATGAAAATATCAAAGAGGATGAAGATCATCCTTCAAATCAGACTGATGATGAAGAAGAACCTCAAGAGGCACCAGAGGAACGGATAAGGATAGAAGAGAAGACTCCATCCAGGTATGTTCAAAAGAATCATCCAGAATCTCAAATCTTGGGGCAAAAGGAGGCAGGCGTACAAACAAGAAGAACAATTGCAGAAGCTTCAAGCTATTTGGCATTTCTCTCCTCCACTAAACCACAAAATGTAAGAGAGGCATGCAAAGATGAATGTTGGGTCAAGGCAATGGATGAAGAACTTGAGCAGATCAAAAAGAACAACACTTGGGAGTTGGTTCCTAGACCAAAAGATAAGAATGTCATAGGGACAAAATGGATCTTCAAAAATAAGTTGAATGAAAATGGGGAAGTAATTAGAAACAAGGCCAGACTTATTTGTAAAGGGTATGCTCAACAAGAAGGAATAAACTTTGAAGAAACTTTTGTTCCCGTTGCTAGACTTGAAGCCATCCGAATGTTCCTTGCTCTCTCAAGCTTTCAGAATTTAAAAGTATTTCAAATCGACGTGAAATCAGCCTTTCTGAATGGAGACTTAGAAGAAGAGGTGAACATTGAGCAACCAGATGGTTTCATTCTTGGGAATGATCCAAATCTTTTATGCAGACTAAAAAAGGCTCTTTATGGTCTTAAACAGGCTCCAAGGGCTTGGTACTATCATTTGGACAAATATCTTCATCTACAAGGCTTTTCAAAGGGATCAGAAGATAGCAATCTTTATATAAAAATTGAAAATGACAAATTGCTAATACTTGTTGTGTATGTAGATCATATTATCTTTGGCAGCAATGAAGAAACTATGAGTCAAAACTTTGCCTTGGTGATGCAGAAAGAATTCGAAATGTCATTACTTGGAGAGCTGGCATATTTTCTTGGTCTACAAATCCAACAAAATGAAGGCGGTATCTTTTTGTATCAGACCAAGTACCTCAAGCAGATTTTGAAGAAGTATGGCATGGAAGATTCAAAACTAGTATGTACCCCTATGGTTATAGGATGCAACCTCAGTGCAAATGATGAATCAGCAGCAGTACATCAACCAACTTATAGATCCATGATTGGAAGTCTACTTTATTTGACAAGTACCCGACCAGACATCATGCATGCAGTGGGAATAGTTGGAAGATTTCAAGCAAATCCCAAGGAAACTCATCTTCGGGCAGTTAAGAGAATCTTTGAGTACCTTCAAGGAACTCAAAACTATGGCTTATGGTATCCTAGAGATACAGATCTCACACTTCATGCTTATACAGATGCAGATTGGGCCGAAAGTGTGGATGACAGGAAGAGCACAAGTGGTGGTGCATTCTTTATGGGTTCCATATTAGTATCTTGGTTCAGTAAGAAACAGAGTTCGATTGCTTTATCTACAGCTGAAGCGGAATATGTGGTTGCTGCATCTTGCTGAACTCAACTCCTTTGGATGATGCAGACCTTGCAGGATTTTCAAATCACTTGTACACCACCTATCTCCATCTTATGTGATAATACAAGTGCTATCAGCATTTCAAAGAACCCAGTCATGCATTCAAATACCAAGCATATGCTTATCAAATATCATTTTCTTCGGGAACAAGTGCTTGAACAAAAGGTCAAGTTAGAGTATGTTCCTTCTAAGGAACAAGTTGCTGATATACTCACCAAACCACTGCCCAGAGAGACCTTTAAATACCTCAGGCAAAATCTGAGGGTAGTTGATGCATCATCTTATTGTTGAATCTCATCTACTTCAGAGATTTTTGGTTGTACGCGAGTTTCATATGGGGTATACGTGTACATTTGCTGGGTTATGGATTGGTTGAAGATCGAATGGCACAGGTTCAGGGGGAGAATATATTCTTCTAATAATGCATTGTAGGCATTATGGTAGAAGATCTTGGAGGAGAAAGTTCAGAAGGAGAACATGGATGCTGATATGAATATTGCTGCTAATATGTCAATATCTCTTTTTTCAAGGTCATGTATGGTGTATGGTAGATTATGGTTCTTCTTGAAGAATTTTTCTTTTGCAGATCTGGTCTATAAACAGGGGGAGCGTGATCAGCAGAGCAGAGACTTTAGCATGTTCTCAGGGGGAGCATAACCCTTTGCCCTTGATGTCAAAGGGGGAGAATGACTTTGAGGATCTTGGGGTTGCCATCAAGTCCAAAGGGGGATATTGTTGGCATTATGATTCAGGTTTGGCGCTATGGCACAGGTGTTGTACTTGATGGCAACTCACTCAAGTGGAAAATCTCTGTTCAGGCTCTCAAAATGATGGAAAATAGGGGTTCGTAGGTACACCGTTCAAAAGGTGCAGGCCCGCAGGCGCGCTGTTCACAAAGTGCGGTCATGTCCGCAGGTTATCCGAACAGAAGGTGCGGACCCCAGTTCACTCACTCCAATGCAGAGAAGCGTGCACACATGGGAATTCTTATGTTTGGCCCATGGTATTTAGCCCGACGTTCATGATCCTATGGTTTTGGTCCGTGGTATAGGATCTAAATTATTGAACCCCGGTTTGGATCCCTTGTATTGGTTTTCAATGGTTTTGTCCCATGGTTTGAATAAGGGCTTGCCTATAAAAAGGAAAGGAGATCACTTGGCTAGTCACTTGTGAAATTTGAATATCTTAAGATCTGAAATTTTGGGTGATCGGTTTGAAAAGCTAGATCTAAATCAAGGTGAAATTTAAGGCGAATCTATTGATAGGTTGTGATCTCTCGGGTGCATGATCAGATCTGTGGATCTGACTGTCTGTGGCACATTGGAGGACTGTTAATTTGGCTCTATTCAGAGGTCCGCAGGCGATCCACAGCGCAGGTGCGGGGGTCCGCAGCACAGCAGAAGGCGCAGGTGCGGGGGTCCGCAGCGAAGCAGAAGGCGTTGGTGCGGAGGTACACAGCGCAGAAGAAGGCACAATGCAGAGGTATGCAAAGGAACATAAGGCCCAGGTGCGGAGGTACACTGTCAGGCAGACAGTACAGGTGTGGATCTGCGTAAGGGTACGCAGTGCAGCAGAAGGAGTAGGTGCGGAGGTACGCAGAGCAGAAGAAGGACCAGGTGCGGATCTGCACAGTTTAAACACAGAAGAGCTGTGGATATTCGCAGGTTTCTATTGGTGAAGTTGCAGACTTTTCTTGAAATATTTGTTGGCTACCTTTTATCTATTGCTGAAGAGTTTTGGGTTTAGATTACTAGTATTGTTGTTCTGGTTACTGCATTCTGAGAAGTTATTGGTTGATTCATTAGTTCATTAAAAAAAAGGAGATTGGTTGATTCACATGTACTTGATGATTATTTGATGTTTATGGATCCAGTTTGAAAATTTATGAAAAGTGGTCCTTGGAAGAAAAGAAGTAGGTCAGCACCTACGTACTAGTAGATTAGCTAGTACAAGAGCTAAGGGGGTTGTAGCTCCCTTCCAGGAGAGACTGGAAAATGAGAGAGGGTTGTAGATCTCAGCAGGTTGCAGCCTACATACTGGTAAAGGACTGCACCAGTACAAAATCATTGTAAAAGAAGTTTCTAATTGAAAGAAGATAGAGACATATTGCAGCAGGTGGTTTTCACCCACATTGGGTTTCCACCTTATATCTGGTGTTCTTTGGTGTGATTATCTGTTTTTCCTATTCTTGATCATTATTATATGGTACTGACATACAAGCTAATGATTAATATCTGAAGAATAAATTAAAGTATAAATCTGGAAGATATATTGAAAAGAATTTGATAATACTGATTCACCCCCCCTCTCAGTATTATTTCCAACAGTTCTATCCCCAAGGTACTTTGGGATGAAAGAGTTTGTCACCTTTGTGATACTAAGAGGCTTGAATAGGAGAAGCAATTTCTCTTGGATTTCTCATCTCTTACTCATATCCACTCTAATTTTCAAAATATTTTCCACACTACCAACCTTCTTGACCTGCTAAGTCATCAAAACTACGGTGATCTGGGAACACTTCTCTCCCTTCTTTTTGATCATACAAATAAAATGTTAAAGCATCTCAATTATTATCATACTTTATTAATTTCCTGTTGTCGTTGCTACAACATCCTCCAAAAATTCCACTACATTTGAATTTTTGAGCCTACTGCATTATCATATCAAGTGTTACCTTATTTGTCAAGTGTCGTTCATGTTACTTTATATGTTATAAGTGTTCTTGAATGTTCTCAAGTGTCATCACAATGATTACAACATCTCTAGGTGCATTTCATGGTCGCAACGTTTTTTTGTTATCAAACAACACTTTGGGTCGCAGTTGCACAAAATCCACTAGTAATACTTGGGGAATGTGTAGAAAGTGGCATTTTTATGTATATTCATTTTTTATCAAGATTGTCTAAGTTTTTTTGATGATTTAGTGTATGTCACGCTTATTTCTATGTTTAAACTCATCCTATTTTCCCCTTGACTTATCACCCAGACTTAGACAAATTTTGGTTGCAAAGAAAGCCCATTAAAGCCAAGAGCACACAAGCGCACTCTGAAGCCTCGATGGGAGATCCTTCATTGTCCAAAAGTTCACCCTGTTAATTTCTTGAGAACTGGGCACACTCCTAAAGCATGAATCCCATTCCTTGTTCCGAACTGTGACCTCCAAAATGGCTAAGTCTTCCTTGAGCGCACCCCTTCAACTCGAAGAAGTGCCCCATCCTTGAGCACACTGGCACACCCTGAAGACCCAAAGCTCATTCCTTCAGCCTTCCCCTATGCACCCTGCACCCTCCTAACCTTCTTGACCACACTAGTGCACTCTGAAGGCACGAATCCTCAGCCTTCAACCTTCGAGAGTATGCCTTTCACCCTTCCTGGGGCCTCTTGAGCACATAACGCACCCCAAAGGCATGAAGCCTTAGCCTTTAGCCTTTGAGAGTGCACCCTATGCCTTCCCCCTCTCCATTTAGTGCACAACACACTTGGGAAGCTCAAATCCTCCCCCTTCATCCTCCAGACTTGTGACATGTGCCCTACCTTGATTTCTTTCTTCCATTGAGTGCATTAGTGCATGTCAAAACCCAGAAGCTCCTCCTCTTTGGCCCTTCAGCCTTTCAAAGTGTGCCCATGTGCCCTGAAGCACTTTTGACCCTTTTGATTTCACTGAAAATGCATAAACATGAAAATTTTCACAAAACATGATAGAATCAGTTTGATGGTTGCTCGCCATGAGTGATTGCAGAAACAGGTATTCTAGGTACCTCCTAGAAAGCATACACGAGGGATATTGGGAAAAGAGGATAAATAAAGTAAGCATGAATAGAACCAAGAATATACTTGAAACTTTATGATCGAAGCACCCCAAAGACTCCAAGATTAAAGACCGTTGAACCTCAGAAATACCCTCTCCTTGACACCTTTTCTCACTTTTTTCCCTTGCTTTTCCATAAGAATACAGATCCCCATCAATGATAAATGATAGATTTTGTCTTAAGGAGGACATTAAATGATTGACATGTTATACTTTTATGTTTTTGCTATTTGAATAAGTTTTTGCAAATTAGCTATAGAACGCAGCCTATTCTGCAACTAACTGTGTGTTTCGTAGCTACTTCCATGGTTTGGCAGGTTCTAGGTGTCAAATGAAGAAACTGGCCACATGGGCATCTCTGGAATCGTCTCGACATGGATTCTATCCTAGTCACCCAACCCAGATTGATAAAAAAGCCAGCTCAAGACCACAGTCAAAGGTGGAGTCAAACATATGAAACTTAGGAGCAATAGGACTCTTTGTCCACTCTTCGTGGTTAATTAATAAATCCAACAGTTCTGTTGTAGCATTAACTCAAATCAGCCACCTGTGTTAATGATTCTGTGCAACCATCTTGCTCGAATTCAAGTCACCTATAGTTGATCAAACATTTACGTAGTTCTGTTGTGATACGTGTAGACCACTTGTAGCTAATTTTCCTCAAAAGAAAGTTATGAATATTTTCTTTTAAATACCAGTTGTACAGAACCAAGAGGGGTTCAAAGTTTTTGATGTATTAAGCTCAGACATGTAGCTTTGTAATTCTGAACTTTTGTTCTTGTTTATAATATAAAGTTGTGTGTTGACCAATGATCATTTGAAGGAGCATTTGAATTAGTTAGCAGCTCAAACCAGTCAATTGTAGAGGGCCCCTGCACTGAAGGAGGTTTTCTTTTCATTTGTTTTCTATTCAGTTTTAATTTCATCATTTGATTTTAGCAGTGTTTGTAACTTAGGTTGATTTCTTGTAGTTTGATTTCTTTTAGTTCTGATCAGTAGCATAATTTTAGAATTCAACTGTGCAGTCTTGTTTCTCCAATCCATTTCATAAAGGAAACGACTTTGTTTTTAAATAGAGTAAGGTTGAAAGTAATGAGGATGAATTGTTGATTAGTTTACTCGCTGTTCTTTTCTTATTTATTTCCTAGTTCAGATTGCCAATGCATTGTGTGAATGAATGTTTTTTATCACCATTTCAAGCTAATATCCATCCTAAACTATATGGTTAAACATTCACTTTACACAAGGTTTGAAACCAATCAGTTATTTTCTGCATGTTTTATTTAGTTCTTTAGACCATAAAGTACAGAAAGTTGCTTGTATTCCATCTCAAGAAAGCTATCTTTCAAAATTGAAGGTTGGGTAACTAGAAGTACTTCAGTTAATTTCATTCTCTGTATTTATTTCAACTTGCCCTACAACTTTACCTTTTAATTTTAGAATTAGATTCATGAATTTGGATTAATGACAAGATAGGACAGATGCTCTGTTTTTCCTTCTTTTAACTTAGATTTTGACTAGTTTTAAGCTCTTGGTTCACCATTAGGAAGTTTAGACTCAGCTTCTCATAGTTCAAATTGTACATCATTAGGAATCAAAGAACAGAAACCCCAAAAACAATATAAAATACAAAACAACGAAGTAAGAAAGGTTAACTAAGCACATACAGTGCACTACACTTCATCAGCTTACGAACCTCGGTTGATAATTTATGCAAGCAATTTAGGACACTAAATTGACTAAACATTTTTGCGCCACTGCTGGGGAAGTGTAATTAGGTAACCTTATCTCTTACATTCAAAAAAAAAATGATATGCATAGAGAAAGAGACTCTAGGGATAGATTTATAGCTAGAGGCAGGAGTTCAATTCCTACAAGACCACCTACTCCACCAAGAACAAGAAGAGATACACCTCCATCTCAAGCTCATACTCCCAGCCATAGAACTCCTGAAATTATAAGGTCAGAAATCCAATCAAAATAATCTCCTACTTCATCTACCAAGGTAGTCCTAGAGGAGAAAAATCTTGGGTCTCCAACAGCAGGAGTAGCCTTTTTCACCTCCACAGGGGAGCACATTTTAGTTGAAGAATTAGGAATACCTGGTGAGGAAGAAGAAGTAGAACCTCTCTCCCATATTCCATTAATAGAAGAACCAGAGGAAGAGAAAGTAACCTTGCAGGTTGAACCTTATACTGACTCTGAAGAAACTATAATGGAAAAAGAAGGAGAGGATGGAGAATTCACACTGTTTGGAGGAGGGGGTAGAGGAAGAGGTAGAGGAAATAATGGAGGAGGCGGAGGAAATAGGGAAATAGATAATTCTTTTGGATTCCCTATAGTAGATGAAGAAACAAATGCCACAATGAAAAATATCTCACCTTCAATCCTCCCAAATTTCCATGGGTTAAAAAGTGAGGATCCTGAAATATTTTTATTTGAGTTCGAAGTCTTGTCCAGAACCTATGATTACTTATAAGACTCTCAAAAAATTAAGTTGTCTCCTTCAACATTGAGAGGAGTTGCTTTGAAGTGGTTCATGGGGTTAGTCACTCAGTCCATTAGAACATGGAATGAGATGAAGAAAGCATTTCTGGATAGGCATTTGGATAATTGCACACCTACCAATCACAAGGATGAAGTGTTCAAAATGATACAAAGAGAGGATGAAAATTTGGAGGATTTAATTGAAAGATTCAACTATAACTTGAAAAGAGAAAAGATGGACAATTTAGATGAAGATACCTTAAAAGCTCTTTTATTAAAATCCATTAGAGATGAGTGGATAGATATCCTTAACATGATGGGGAAGGGAGATATCTCTCAACTCCCATTAAGTGACATAGGAGAATTATGTGTTCATCTCTCAAGAGGGAAATCCAAAACTGGGAAAGGTCCAAGAGATCCTTCTCTTGTTAGAGTGAATAAGTCTGCAACTGGATCAGTGAGTAGGGCAGAAATTGGGAATATGCTTGATGAATTCAAAACATATATTCTAGGGAGCCTTAGTGAGCAAATAGACACCCTTAAGTTGCAAAACAAGCAGAAAACCGAGGCTGATGCTTTAGCTATTTCCTATCCCAAAGGCAGAAAAAAAAACACGCTTTAAGAGAATGTCCTTTGGACGCAAAATTTATATAGACTTTATGATTTGCTCAGAAAACCATGAGACTAAGGGTTGTCCTTTAATTCCAGGTCTTAAGGTTGTTTTTCAAGAAGAAACAGTTCCAAATTCAGCAAAATCTCTTTGCCTTGTCTCTAGAAGACCTTGGTAGGGGCCACAAAATCAGGGATTTAACAATCAAATGTATCTTCAGCCCCCACGAAATTGCAATTCTTGGCAGCAACCTTGGCCTCAACCTTAATCTCAATTTCAAACTTGGGCTCAAGGAGTACAAAATTCTTATGGGATATTTTCTCAATATTATCAATATCCTCCATCATATCAGAATTATCCTTCCCCACACATTCCACAACAAAATCAGTAGCCACAACTTCAAAATCAGAACCCTCAACTTTCACTACCATTTCCACAACAAAACCAAAATCCTCAACTCTTACTACCATTTCAACAAAGACCAAATCAGCTACCTACCCAACCATTACCAAACCCCAACAATAAAAATCCTCAGAATACTTACATGGTGGAAGGACAACAATTTCCAACTTATATGATCACTCCTCTAAATCTCAATGATGTTCAACTAATATCTGGTAGGATATTAGAAAATGAAAGGCCTTCTGTAGTTATTCAAGAACAAGACAATTCTGAGGAAGATTCTCTAGAGCCCAATAAAATTTTTTAAGGAACATCTCTCCAAAACCAAAATACTGAAAATGAAAAATAGAAAGAACCAACGAACTCAACTCCTATCATTGAGCAACCAGTATCTACTTCTGTACCTCCTTTTCCTGAAAGGTTACAAGTTGATAAAGGAGTAGAAAAGCAGATTATGTTGCCTAATTATGATTTTCTAGATGAATTGAAAAATGTCTGTATCAAAATCCCTTTGTTACAAGCCATTAAGGAGATTCCAATCCTAGCTAAAACAATAAAGGAGTTGAGCATAAAGATACTAAGAAGAAAAGAAAAAGAAACAAAAAGAATTCACCTGGTAGGAAAAATAGCAGATATAATGATGGGAAAAATTTCCATACAAAAATGTGTAGATCCAGGAAGTCCAATTGTGAAAACACATATCAATGGAGTTGAAATTCCAAATACATTGATTGATTTAGGAGTAGCAATAAACATCAAGAGCAAACAAACCATGGAACAGCTCAAGCTTCCTAATCTTCTTTACACACCTACATTATTGCAATTAACAGACAGAACTGTAATCAAACGAGATGGTGTGTTAGAAGATATTTCAGTATCCTTAGATTCTTGGGAATATCTTGTTGATTTTATGATCTTAACACCCAAGAACAATCTAGGAGTACATCCACTCATATTAGGAAGACCTTGGCTGGCCATGGTTGATGCTTTCATTAGCTGTAGATCTGGTGACATGTATATTTCTGATGGGAATTCAACAAAGAAATTCACTCTATATCCTCCAGCAAGAACAATCACATAAATAGATGACAAAGAATGGATTGATGATGAAAATGACATTCAACCTATCTTTACTATTTCAGACATTAGTGAAGATAGTCAAATCTTAAATACAATGGAAAACTTTGAATCATCTCCAGAATATGAACATGATCAATTTCAAGAAAAATCCAATTTTGAATATTTGTCATCTAGGCAAATGTATCTTTATTCTATGGAATAATTTGGTAGCTCTACAATTGAAATATTTCCAGGGAGAACATTGAACATAAACAGTAACTTGGAGAAATTACAACAAAATTCTGCTGCATATGCATGGGAATATACTGACATGAAAGGAATTAGTCCTAAGACTTGTATACATAACATCTACATAGAGGAAAATTTTAGACCTATCAGACAACCTCAAAGAAGGATGAATCCAAATCTTAGGGAAATTGTGAAAGAAGAGTTGCAAAAACTGTTGAATGTAAACTTCATTTACCCAATTTCAGACAACCAGTGGGTTTCCCCTTTAGTGATTGTGCCTAAAAAGAATGGTAAATGGAGGGTGTGCATTGATTATCGAGAATTTAGTAAAGATACCCTTAAATATCATTTTCCTTTGCCCTTTATAGATCAAGTGTTAGATACATTAGCAGGTAAGAAGTATTTCTAATTCTTGGATGGTATTAGTGGTTATAATCAGATTCAAATGGCACCTGAAGAACAAGATAAGACCACATTTACTTGTACATGGTGAACCTATGCCTACCGAGTACTTCCTTTTGGGTTATGTAATGCACCTAAAACATTCCAAAGAGCAGTACTAGGAATTTTTTTGATCTAATACATGATTGTGTAGAGGTATATATGGATGACATTACAGTCTATGGGAATACATTTGAAGAAGCTTCGGAAAATTTGGAAAAAGTTCTTAAAAAATGTAAGGAAGCAAACCTTTCACTAAGCCATGAAAAATGTTTTATGGTGTTTACAGAAGGGATTTTTTTAGGACATCACATTTTAGGAGATGGGATTAAAGTTGATAAATCTATAGTTGAAGTCATCTCTAAATTATCAATTCCAAATTGCCAAAAGGATGTTAGAAGTTTTCTAGGATTTACAGGATACTATAGACGATTTATAGAAAATTTCACTAAAATAGCATCCCCACTCTTCAAATTACTCACCAAGGATTGTGAATTCAATTGGAATCTTGATTGCCATTTAGCATGTGAGACTTTAAAAACAAAAATTTCTGAAGCACCCATCTTGAGAGTTCCAAATTAGAAACTACCTTTTCACATTTCAACAGATGCTTCAGATACAACTCTGGGAGCTGTATTAGGACAAAAATATTTGATTCCCTATGCCATCTACTATACAAGTAAGAATTTGACTCCCACTGAGTTGAATTATACTGTAACTAAAAAGGAATTTTTAGTTGTTGTTCATGCAATCAACAAGTTTAGACATTATATAACAGGCTATGAAACCTTTGTTCATACAAATCACTCTGCAATTGGATACTTAATGAATAAACCTATTACTGATGGAAGAGTTACAAGATGGCTTTTACTCTTGCAAGAATTCAATATTATTGTGCCATATATACCTAAAAAACAAAACACAGTTGTTGATTTCTTGTCCAAAATTCAAAATATCAAATATGACACTCTAGTTGAAGATAAGTTTCCTGATGAATATCTTTTTGTAGTGACTACTCAAACCCGTTGGTTTGCATATATTGCCAATTACTTAGTCAGGGAAATTGCCTTCACATTTGTTTCCTAGAGAGAAAAGAAAAATAATTCAAATAAGTGCAAGATACTCATGGATCACTAATGAATTGTATAAAACAAGTCCAGATCTCATGATCAGAAGATGTGTTAGGGAAGATGAAATGCTTGAGATTATTAAGGCATGTCATGATGAGCCGTGTGGTGGACACTTTGCTGACAAGAGGACAACCTATAAAATCCTTTCTTTAGGGTATTATTGGCCATCCATCTTCAAAGATGCCAAAGAATATGTCAGGAGGTGTGACAGCTGCCAAAGGGTAGGGAAACCTGCTCCTTCAAATGAAATGCCACTACAAATTCAAGTACTCATTGAACCTTTTGAAAAATGGGCCTTGGATTTTGTTGGACCAATTAATCCTCCATCTAAGCAAAAGAAGTATATATTGGTATGCACTGATTATGTCACTAAATGGGTAGAGACCAAAGCATTACCTTTTGCTAATGAAAAATCTATAGTCAATTTTCTTTTTGAGGACATCTTCACTCGTTTTGGTGTTCCAAGAGAAATTGTGATAGATCAAGGATCTCAATTTACATCTAAAATGGTGAAGGGTTTTATGGAAGATTACAAGATCAAACATAGGAAATCTACTCCCTATCATCCACAAGAAAATGGTCAAGTTGAATCTACAAACAAATCGATTGAAGGAATTCTCACTAAAATTGTGCATCTAAATAGAAGAGATTGGGCAGAAAGGCTTCCCAAAGCCTTATGGGCTTATAGAACTACATGGAGTAACACAACGGGACATACACCCTATGACCCTGTTTATGGGAAACAAGTCTTGTTCCCTATAGAGTTTCAAATCAAAACCTTCAAGATGTCAGTCCAATTGGGACTGGATTTATCAGAGGCACAAAAACATAGATTGGAGCAACTTAATGAATTTGATGAAATCAGGGAAGATGCAGTTCAAAGAACCAGTATAGGCCAACAGCAGAGGGCTAAATGGCATGATAAATATATTAAGGAGAAGAAGTTTCAAGCAGAAGATTGGGCATTGTTGTTCGATTCAAAGTTCAAATATTTTCAAGGGAAGTTTCAAACTCATTGGCTTGGGCCATATGAGATTGAAGAAGTCTTTAATAACGGAGCAGTAAAGATAAGGACAATAGATGGAAGCAAAATACCTCTTCTTGTGAATGGTCATTGGTTGAAGATATATCAGAAACCAATTTCAAGAGAGGAGTTCATTAAGATTTTCCAGAATAACTCTGAAATGAAGCTAGTGAAGAAGAATTCTTCTTCTCCATTAACTTAGTCTTTATTTTTCCTAAAAAATAATAATAATAGTAGTAATAATAATAATAATAATAAATTGTATGAGGTTGAATGCTAATCATTGATTGACATACTTATACAGAAAATACAGGGTGAAAATCAGAGATTTCTGACATCCTATATTTTCCATTTCCTTTCTGTAATAAGTAGAGACAAAAAGCTACATTCATTTGGAGTTTAGAGTCTGCAAATCCATAGTCTCATTCCATCTCATTCTGTTTTCATTTTATTGTACAGTTCCACTTCATCTCACTGTCATATTTCATTTACATTTTATTTTTACAGTTTTACTCCATTTCACCCTATTTCTCATTTTATATTACACCTCATTCCATCTCACTGTCATAACTCATTTCCATTTCATTTTTACACTCATATTCCATAGCCATATTTCACTTTTCCTTCTTTTCACATTTTGTAGTTGATTTCATTCCACAACTAATCTGATTCTGTAGCTACAACCTACTTTTCAGCTCTGGCACAATTGTCCAGCTCACAAATAAATCATGAATGCAGGAAAATTGAAGAATCAAGTTTTGGAGATCAACCATGCCAAAAGTACCTACGGATCAACACCAAAAGAACTATAAAGCAAAAGGTTAAGTTCTAATGGTAAAATGCAAAATTTATTTCAAACAGCAAGTTACAAACATAAGTCATGTATAATATGAATGACTGTATGTCTCCTTAACAAGTCATCATTTGATTTGACTGCCACTTCATGATACCACATCTCTGCCACATCTTCCACATTCGGTACCAAACGATCTATAATAATTTCATCATACCACACCTCCACTACACTCTCCATACTCTGTACCTAAACAATCCCTAATAATTCCATCTATTAATGGTCAAAACTATAATATGACCAACGTATTCACGTCTCTCCAAACCCTCACTGTCTACTTATTCCACGCAAACCCATAATTCCTTTCACCATACCCGCAATCATTCCATTTCATAGACCAAGAGAGTAATTCTGAAGGTTAGAAAATTCTATGAAACAGAAGCCATGGGACTCATTGTCAGGACAGAGCCAGTAGGAGAAAAATATATGGAAGGATACCCACAACTCAAGGAGATGCTGCAGAAGGCTGGATGGCTCAATTTCATTGAAAAATTTGATGGCTATCACAAAGATATCACAAAATCTTTTGCTAGATCATTCGATGGTATAGAAGTAGAAATTGGAGACATTAAGTTTGCAGTAACAAAATCTTACATAGCAGAGGCTACAGAACTGCCAAGACTTGGTGAGAGATGGTTAAAAAATAAGGAATTTCACAGTGAATCATGGAAGGTAATCCTCAGGAACCTAGGTATGGATGTCTCTGTGTTTAGAAAAGGAATTTCTATTTCAGCACTTAAAAATAAATGGAGAAGCATGCTTTTGATATTATAGAAATTCATTACCTGTGAGGGGAGATTCGGGTGCATGTATTTCTATCATATACATTTATTGATGAACCTTCTAGAAAATGGAGACATCAACCTCCCTTTCTTCCTTCTAAACAGTTTAAGGAGGATCGCTTCAAATGTATAAAATAAAATAGAATTCATAGACACAACTATGTACTATCATGGGTTGGTAAAAACACTAGTTGAGTTTCATTTGAAAATAATAGGAGATACTTGGGAAAACTTCCTGATAAGAAACTATTTCCAAGAGGCACCAGAATCACCTAAAGAGGGTAATTTCAGAAGGAGTAGGAGGAAAAAGACCAGTATGACCATTCAAAGCAAACATGAGTCCTCCACACAGAAAAATAATGAAGAGCTAGTCTCCGAAAAATTGATAGAGATCAGGGAGCAGATCAAACAAAAAGGGAAGATGAAAAAGAAAGCTGGTGGAATTACTGGAAACAACCCTAAATCTTCATTACAACAATATGATGAACAATTAATCTCTGAAAAATTGACAGCGATTAAAAACAAATCAAGAGAAAGGAAAAGATAGGAAAATAGAAACAAGGTACAAAGGAGGAGAACACGAGCCCCCTACAACTTAGAAGGAGCTCTAGACTCCGAGGTATGGTAAAGAAGGTATCATCAAAGGGAACAGAGTTCATAAATCTAGAAGAACAAAACCCCAGTACCATCTCCTGATAATGTTCCATTTACACAATATCCTCAAAGCTCTCCTAAACAGTGTTTCAAAGGCAGCCCCAACAGAGGATCTCCAGGCATAGACCCAATGCAGCAACAAATTTATGATTATATAGAATCAATGGAGAAGAAAATTTCCTCAATGGATCCAAAATCCTCAGGAAATCCAGAACCCCTTGTCAATCCACAAGAACCTCTAACTGACTCTCTCAAATAGGAAATCTATGAGTTAGAGATATTGAACAAGCATATCAAGAAAGGAAATGAAACCCTGAGGGAACAAAGTAAATTGGATAAAGCCATTCATGATAATACAATACTTCACCTAGGGTTATGGTACAAGAAGAATAGGAAGTTGAAGAGGAAGAATAGAAACTTGAACAGAACAGTCATCAACCTTAAATACAAACTTCTCATGAAGAAACCCAGGATGGCAGTCACTTTAAAGAGGATCAAGAGAAGAAAATTAGATGCACTAGCAGAGGTGTCTGAGAAGATGCAATAGGAAAGAAGAATTCACATTTTTGGCAAAATTTCATGGTGACATGCAATGATTTTGTAGTGAGGATATGTTGAACCTCATAATTACCCTCTCCTTGACAACTTTTCTCACTTCTTTCCCTTGCTTTTCCATAAGAATATAGATCCCCATCAATGATAAATGATAGATTTTGTCTTAAGGAGTACATTAAATGATTGACATGTTATACTTTTATGTTTTCTCTATTTGAAAATTAGCTACAGAACGCAACCTATTCTGCAGCTAACTATGTGTTCCGTAGCTACTTCCATGGTTTGGTAGGTTCCAGGTGTCAAACGAAGAAACCAGCCACATGGGAATCTCTGGAATCATCTCAACATGGATTCTATCCTAGTTACCCAACCCAGATCGATAAAAAAGCCAGCTCAAGACCACAGTCAAAGGTGGAGTCAAACAGATGAAACTCGAGAGCAATAGGACTCTTTGTCCACTCTTCGCGGTTAATTAATAAATCCAACAGTTCTGCGGTAGCATTAACTTGGATTAGCCACCTGCGTTAATGATTTTGTGTAACCATCTTGCTCGAATTCAAGTCACCTATAGCTGATCAAACATTTACGCAGTTATGTTGTGATACGTGTAGACCACCTGTAGCTAATTTTCCTCAAAAGACAGTTATGAATATTTTCTTTTAAATACTAGTTGTACAGAACTGAGAGGGGTTCAAAGTTTTTGATGTATTAAGCTCAGACTTACAGCTCTGTAATTTTGAAATTTTGTTCCTATTTATAATATAAATCCGTTTGTTGACCAATGATCATTTGAAGGAGCATTTGAATTAGTTAGCAGCTCAACCCAGTCAATTGCAGAGGGGCCCTGCACTGAAGGAGGTTTTCTTTACATTTGTTTTCTATTCAGTTTTAATTTCATCATTTGCTTTTAGTGTCTGTAACTTAGGTTGATTTCTTGTAGTTTGATTTATTTTAGTTCTTATCAGTAGCATAATGTTAGAATTCAATTGTGCAATCTTGTTTCTCCAATCCATTTCATAAAGGAAACGACTTTATTTTTAAACAGAGTAAGGTTGAAAGTAATGAGGATGCATTGTTGATTAGTTTACTCACTGTTTTTTTCTTATTTATTTCCTACTTCATATTTCCAATGCACTGTGTGAATGAATGTTTTTTATCACCATTTCAAGCTGATATCCATCCTAAACTAAATGGTTAAACATTCACTTTACACAAGGGTTGAAACTAATCAATTACTTTCTACATGTTTTATTTATTTCTTTAGACCATAAAGTACAGAAAGTTGCTTGTATTCCATCTCATGAAAGCTATCTTTCAAAATTGAAGGTTGGGTAACTAGAAGTACTTCAATTAATTTCATTCTCTATATTTATTTCAACTTGCCTTACAACTTTACCTTTTAATTTTAAGAATTAGATTCATGACTTAGGATTAATGACAATATAGGACAAATGCTCTGTTTTTCCTTCTTTTAACTTATATTTTGACTAGTTTTAAGCTCTTGGTTCACCTTTAGCAAGTTTAGATTCAGCTTCTCATAGTTCAGATTGTACATCATTAGGAATCAAAGAATAGAAACCCTAAAAAACAATATAAAATACAAAACAACGAAGTAAGAAGAGTTAACTAAGCACATATAGTGCACTACATTTCATTAGCTTAAGAACCTCAGTTGATAATTTATGCAAGCAATTTAGGACACTAAATTGACTAAACAAAGACCCTTTGGAGGGTGAAAGTGCCATGATCAAAAGAGGAACAAAGATAAAATACAATGGTAGCTATGTCACCACTAGAGAAAGTCCATGTCATCAGTCATTGTCAGTCCCAATCATCCAAGCTGGTGACATGTCTAGCTTCATCATATGATGATGTGGAGGTAATGATGAATTATTGTAGTCATTATAAAGGAAAATGAGTGGAATCCCAAGAGTCATGTATGAAATAAAGATTCATGGAACTCCAAAAGACAAGTAATATCAAAAGTCATGTGTAATTCCAAAATTCATTTGGAATTCCAAATGTTGTAGAAGTCCAATGGTCATTAGAAGTTAGAAAGTCAAGATTCATGAGGATGTGAAAGGTCATTCCTCAAGTTAAAAATAGATCCCCATTCCTCATGTAAAGGACTTTTAGCCTTGGCTTCTCCCATAAGACATTAGAGAGACAAATTTAGTACTTTTTGGGAGCAAGTAATGGCTCTAATGCTCCACTATTGGAGCTAGTGGTATTCATTGCATTTATGCATCTTGGGACTTTTGTTTAATATTGAAGCCTTTTCAAGCTGATGCATTTTCACACATAGATTATGAATGTTTCTAAGACTATTCTTTGAATGTTTATGGTTCATGTTTTTTTTCATTAAGTACTGGATTAGTTGAACTATTTTGGTTACTTCAGTACTCCTTGTTGGAAATGTGTTGTTATGCTTATAATGATCGTCGCATCCTTGTGAACTATTTCTCTTGATGTTAGACGAACCTTTCTCTCTCGCGTGTGTCTCCATTAGGGTAGTACTATTACTTCTCTCTTGAGAGACTCACTTCATTTTCACCCCGCAGTAGATGAACCTGGATACATCGACAATCGAACATACACAAGGAATACTAGCTTGCTCATTCAAAAGGACAATTTCACTTCTCCCTTTTGCTGACAGCCAAAGCCAAGGCATATCTTTAAGTAAACGGAAGCCAAGTCACATTCCGGATGAGACTCCTACACCAAATTGTGTGAGGTCTATTTAGGGCCTTATACTGGGGAGATCCCATGTATGTTGGCGGTACTCAACACCATCAACAAGTCTGACAGGCCATATTGGTGTTAGGAGACGTTAAACATAATCATTATAATTATTTCATTAACATAGTAGAATTCCAAAAATTGATATACAACATGATGGTGAACTGTGGATACACACACAATCTTTAATATTTTCTTTTTACTTGTTTTATTTTCTACTTGTTTCCGCCCAATGAGGGAAAAAGTCACGAAGATCAAGATTATTAAAATATACGGTTGCTTGTCTAAATTTCTTGTGATTCATTCCAAAAAAACTTTCCAACTCCTTGCCACATAATGGGGAAAAAGTTACCAAATCAATATTATTAGAATATATTGTTCCTTGTCTAATTTGTATTTATTTATTTCATTAAAAAATAAACAAATTTACTAATCAACACATTTAGTGACTAATTTACTTTAAATTAATTAATACATATTTTATACCAACCTAGATCCATCTTAACTCCATATCTATCAAGCACCGAGAGGGATCAAATCTTTTGAGGTGAAAAACATGGAAAAAAAAAAACCTGAAAATTTGAGGAAAGGTTTGCACATCTAGAAATTTGATTCCTCTTAGTCCTTGATAGATCCAAAGTTATCTTTCGAGGTGAAAAAAAGATAAAAAAAAAAAAAAAAAAAAAAAAAAAAACCTGAAAATTTGAGGAAAGGTTTGCACATTTAGAAATTTGATTCCTCTCAGTCCTTGATAGATCCAGAGTAAAGATGGATCGAGGCCGGTCCTAATTAAATTATATTTTTATACTATGCTTAATAATAATTCTTTAATCCTAATTTTATTTTGTACTTTCTTAATATAATTTTAATTTAAATTATTTTATACTTTCTTAATCTAATTCTAATTCTAAACTAATCGTATACTACTTTAATCTAATAATTCAATATTATTTTAATACTATTTACTATTTTAATATAAATAATTAACCCTTATCTCTTTAGTATTAATATATTTTTGACCAAAAGTTATATTTTATTATTTTTATTCTCATTAATTTAATCCTTCAATCCATTTTCCCAATTCCCAAAATTCTTTTCATTAATTTTAATTAATTTTACTTATTCTAATTTAACCTTAACCCTTCCAAAATTAATGATTATTAATAAATGGTTATTAATAAATATTAAATCATCAGTGTTCTCATTCTCTTTACCTTCCCTCACGACCATATCCTTTATGTATTTATTCTTGGTATGACACCCTTCATATCATCAATTTGAGCTTTTTGTCCTTGAAGATGGGTGAAGTGTTCACCCTCAAACACCTTTACGAGATCACATAATATTTTAAAAGCTCTCATCATCGTAGTTTATATAATTGTCACAATTGTTAACATTGTTGCGAGAGTCAGGTTTAATAATATTAATGAAAAATGAGCTTTTTGTCCTTGAATATGGGTGAAGTGTTCACCCTCAAACACCTTTACGAGATCACATAATATTTTAAAAGCTCTCATCATCGTAGTTTATATAATTGTCACAATTGTTAACATTGTTGCGAGAGTCAGGTTTAATAATATTAATGAAAAACATTATGACCATACTCTCACATGTGGCTCATATCTTTGCCTCACAACTCTGCAAGGCCCAATCCCACATATATGCTACAGATGCCATTGTGATAGTATAGCTTACACAATGTCCCACATATATGCTACGGATGCCATTGTAATAGTATCGCTTACACAATGCACTACCTTATATCTATATATATATATATATATATATATATCACAAGAATTGGGAGGGTGCATCATGTCTAAAAATTTGTTGTAAGATTGTTGTATCGAAGCGCTCTCCAATCATGGACAATCATGCTATCATGTATAAAAATTTGTTGTAAGATTGTTGTATCGAGGCGCTCTCCAATTGTTGCATCGAGGTGCTTTCCAATTTCGTATGAAAGAAATGTTGTTATGTCATGTGAATATTTTGACTCGATTAAATTACAGAAAAATAAAATTAAAATTAATTAATTAATTAAAATAAAACTGAGGTCAAATAGTAAATTTACCCTTGGCTATTTTTGGGCTCAAGATTTTGACAACCCATGGTTTTGCCAATGTTATTGTTCCCTAATATAGCCTATTTAAAGATATCATTCTCTAATGTGAGACATCCATTGCAACAAAAGTTTAAAAGCTACAAATCACAATTATGTGCAAAAGAGTAGTGCACCATATTTAGTGGCTTTCAGCACATGGATTTGACTTTTAGCTTGTTTTGTGGCGTGTGGTAGTTTAGTTTGTGGTTTTGTAGCCTTATTAAAGGAAATATGGTTTTATTTTATTCCAGAATAAAGGGATTGTTGGTTTATGGATGTCGTAGGATATGTATTTATATATAGTAAAGAAGAATATGCTAAAAATATTTTTGGTTTTCCTGGTTTGTGTTTCTAGGTTAAAATCTGGGTGTTAATTGGTGTGTTTTCCTTGCATCTTTTTTTTGTTTGTTAAGAACTTATTTTCAGCAATTAACTGTATAGAGTCAAAATCAACGTTTGGTATCAAAGCAATTTTGGCTTGAAGAGGATGTTATTTTGGCTAAGGGATTTTGGCTTGGGCCTATGGTAAACTCTGTTACAATTAGAGTTTTGTAGAATCATTTTTTATAGTGTGAGGAAATGGTGAGTAGTTCAAAGATAGGGATCGATAAATTCAATTGGAAAAGTTTTGAGTCGTGGAAGCTCAAAATAGAGTATTTGTAGGTGAAAAAAATTTCAGTGGATCAAAGTGGATTTGGGTAAGCACCAATAGGGATGTTGATAGAATACTAGTCCAAGTTAGATTAAAAGGAAAATAACACAATAAAATTGTGCCTCTTGGATTTAAAATTATTGAACGTTTCATGAGAAGCTACAATGAAGGCATTATGGGAAAAGATAGGGAATTTGTATCAGTCTAAATACCTGGTGAACAAATTGTTCCCATGGAAAAGGTTGTATAACCCAAGGATTAAGGATGGAGGTTCAGTGATAGAGCATCTAAACACCTTCAATATGTGGTATGTCATCTATAATCTATTGATATTAAAAATCAGATGAAGTAATTGTATCAGTTTGTTGTGTTCTCTATCAGACTCATGGGATAGTTTGGTTATTTTCATAGGTATTAGTTAAAGTACTTTAAATTTTGATGATATATTTTCATCATTGTTATCGAAGGAGATGATATTGAAAAACATGGAAATTCTTTGTCTATAAGAGGATACTCCTAGAATAGAAATAAAAACAAGTGCTCAAATGGGAGATCTAAATCTAGAAGAAGATCTAAATCTCTAGAAAATTTCCTAAAGGTGTGTTTCAGATGTGGAAAAAGGAAATTACATGAAATATTGTAGATCCAAAATTGTAGAGAAATGAAAGGGATCTAATGATGCTCCTTCTACAAAAACAAAAGCCTCCTAAAATGAATGATGGAATGTGTACTTGGCTTATTCAAGTACATATGTAGATCATGTTGAAGAAAGTGTAACTAGTTTTGGTATTCATAAATATGAAATGTACTTTTGATTCCTGTATTTTGTAAAATAAAGAAAAATGATTATTATTATTATTGAGCTTGGGTTTCTTGCCCAAGGAATTTTTTTATTGGCCAAGCACTAATTGAAAGTGCTTACATGGTTGTCCTAGGTCAAGAAGTCAAATAGGGACATTGTCATAATATGAAGACCCCATCGGGCATCTTGTAAATTGTAAAAATAATTATTTTTGTATTTTACTGAGCCTTCCAAGATCAAGTCAGCCTACAAGCCTGTCAAGTCGGCCTAGAAGTTGGAATTCGTACCCCTATAATATGTATATATAGGAGACAGTTCAACCTCATTTGGACACATTCATTCCTCTCTCTTTCATGCCAAGGAAGAAGCAGAAAAGGGCAGAGAAGAAGGAAGAAGAAGGAGAAGAAGTGTTTTTGGGTTCCTCTCTCTCTTTCTCTCCACACTTGCGAAGAAGGAGGCTGAAATTTTTCATCTTTTCGTTAGGATTTTTTATGCTTGGATAGGGTTTCATTGTGAGGGTTCGATCTAGGGAAAAAGAGCTGAAGGAAGGGCTAAAAAATTCCCCTTCTAGATCCAGAAGACAAATTAGGCCAAGCAAGGCAGCTAGAGGCAAAGAAGAAGCAATTTTAGTCCACATGTGCAAAGTAGCAGTTGTTGTCGGGGGGCTGAAGTTTCAGATCTACAATTTGGGCCAAAAAGTTGTGGTTGAAGGTCGAAGTAGTGTTGCAGAAAGAGGTTCTATTGAGTTTGGAAATTAATGAAGCAAGCACATTATTGAGAAGTTGATCTTATTCTTGGAAGGGCTTTAGTGTTGGACAAGGGTCTTGGTATTCGACAATAAAGAATCTATAAGAAGAGATTGAAGGGTTTTCCTCTCAAGAGGAGAGGTTTTTCCTTGGCTTGGAGCCTACATCTTGTGTACTTGTATCTTGTTGATATTCTTGTTTTGGTAGCTATTTTATGATTGAAGAACACACTATAATAATAATAAGAAGAAGATAATCCTAATAAGTAAAAAGACATCACAAGCAGTTATCATAATTAGATATATCATTAATGTCATATTGCCTTAGATTCTTCAACATGGTTTTAGAGCTATGGTTTTCACAAGGCATGAAGAAGGTCAACTCTATTATGAAGAGGCTTGAAAATAAGTGTTCATCATTAGCAAGTCTCATCAAGCAAAGTCTAAAGGCATTATGGAATAGTCTCTTCCCTTCCCAAGATCTCAAATCTTCAAAGAATTGAAGTATTGTTTGCATTCCTTACTGGAACATTTCAAGATGAAATATATGGGTGATAGATAGTGGAGCTTAAAGACACATAACTGGACATCACAAAAAACTCAAAACCCTATCCAAAGGGAAGTCCTCATAGTATGTGGATCTTGGTGACAACAAGAGCTCTCCAGTAAAAGGCATTGGATCTACATCAATTGAGCTAGAAGGAGGAACAACATTATATATGTTCTAGGTTTGTGAAAAAATATTATTTCTATTTCATCATTAGAACAAAAAGGAGATAGAGTTTCTTTTATAGATGGTAAAGTAGTGGTTTGGGCCAAAGATTCTGGAATTGAAAAAGGTAGAACCATTGAAGTTCGAGAAGGAATGCTCTACAGAATCTCATATCCTCTAAGTCAAGGACTTGTCCACATTGAGATAAGTCCATGTGAACTTTGTCATAGAAGATTGGGCCATCTTCATTACAGGGTATTTCCAACTCTAAACTCCATTGTAAATGGGATACCAAATCTCGAATAATACCATGAAAGAGTCTGAAAAGGTCGTGCCCTGGGAAAGAATGCAAATAAACGATTTTCACATAGTACATCTAGAGCTCAAGAGATCCTAAATCTCATCCACTCTGATGTATGTGGTCCTATGTGTAAATCACTTGGAGGTCATCTATATTATTTTACTTTCATCGATGATCATTCAAGGAAAACTTGGGTTTATCTACTTAAATCTAAGGACGAAGTATTCATAAAATTTCAAGAATTCAAGGCAGAGGTAGAAAATCTTACAAAAAGAAAGATAAATATTCTAAGGTCAGATAATGGAGGTGAGTATACTTCCAAACAACTCATTTATTTCTGTAAGGAGACAGGGATTAAGAGGGAGCTTATAGTTCCATACAATCCCAAGCAGAATGGAGTAGTTGAATGAAAGAATAGAGCTACAGAAGAAAGTGTCAAGGCTATGCTCCATGATCAAGATCTACTGACGTTTTTGTGGGGAGAAGCAACGAAGACTATAGTATAGATCCAAAATAGAAGTCCTCACAAGTCACTTGGAAATATAACTCCAAAAGAAGTCTTCACTAGGAAGAAAACTAATATTGATCATCTCCGGATATTTGGGTGTCATGTATATTTTCACATTCCCAAGGAAAAAAGAAAGAATCTATATCCCGCAAGAAAGAAAGGAATTTTCGTTGGATATATCAACTCTTCCAAGGCTTACAAGATCTACATAAAGGAAGGACATCAAATAGAAGTACACATAGATGTACTTTTTTATGAGAGCATTTCCTTCAAGAAATCCAAATATCTCCCATCTGATTTTGATGAGGAGGATCTTCCTATGTTTGAGGAAGAAGCTAATAAGGAATAAGAAGTCTCTCATAATGAAGAATAAGGTCCCAATGAACCGATCTCTCTCCCTGAAAGAAGAAGGAGACCTAATTGGTTAACTTCTACACTTCAAGAAGCAGATGGTAACACTACAAGAGGAAGATTCAAGGAGAGCAAGAAACTGAAAAGATACTTAGGATATACAGCATACATGTCAAAGCTCATTGAAGATGAACCTTCTGCTTTCGAAGAAGAAGCCAAACTCCAAGAATGGAAGAATGAATTTAATGATGAATACCAACCTATTATTAAGAATGGAGTCTCAAAAAGTATCCTAAGACTGGAAAACAAATCAGTGGTAACCTCTAAGTGGTTGTATAAGATCAAGGATGTTGCAAATGGAAGCATAGATAAATTCAAGGCTAGATTCGTGTCTCAAGGATCCTCTGAGGAAGAATGCATTGACTATGAAGAAACCTTTGCTCCCATAGCAAGGTATACCACGATTTGATCTCTAATATCTCTAGAAACATCAATGGGATGGAAGGTACATCAAATGGATGTCAAAACAACATTCTTGAATGGTACCATTGATGAAGAAGTCTACATAGAAAAACAATTGGGATTTGAAGTAAAGGAAAGAGAAACTCATGTTTTCATATTGAAGAAGGCACTTTATGGTCTCAAGTAAGCTACTAGGGCATGGTATGCTAGAATGGATGCATACTTATAAAGGTTTGGTTTCAAGAAAAGCACGGCTGATCCTAATCTCTACATCAAAGTAGATAATGATGAACCTGTCATCATTCTTCTATATGTACATGATATTATAACAACTGGTGATGAAGAAAGAATTCAAGAATGTAAGAAATTGTTGGCAGTTGAATTCGATATGAAGGATCTAAGACTTATGCATTATTATCTGGGACTGGAAGTCTGGGAGGGACCGAATGAAATTTACCTGGGACAAGGAAAGTATGTGATCAATCTATTGAAAAGGTTTGATATGATGGAATGAAAACCCATGAAAACTCTCATGATCACAAACTTGAAAATGTTAAGGAATTCTTAATCCAGACCAGTGGATCCTAATAAGTACAAAAAACTGATTGGCTCCTTGATGTATCTGGTGAATACTCAGCCATACATATGTTTTGCATTAAATGTTCTCAATCAATTTGAAATGAAGCCTAGACATGATCATTTGATAGCTACCAAGCATATACTGAGATATCTACAGGGAACTATCCACTACTGTCTGAAGTATGAAAAAAAAAATATGTTCATCTAGAAGGATTTAATGATTCTGATTAGGGAGGCAACGAGAAGGATGGAAGAAACACTACTGGAGGATTTTTTAGCTTGGGATCCTCCATGGTCTCTTGGATAAGTATAAATCAAGAGAGAGTGGCTCTAAGTAGTGTTGAGGCCAAGTACATTGTAGCCTGTGAAGTGAGCAAGGAAGGTGCCTGGTGAATGAAGATGTTATCTGATTTGTTTGTAGGATTGTTGGACCCTACCATAATACATTGTGATAATAACAGTTGTATAAGATTGTCTGAGGACCTAGTATTTAATGGAAAGACAAAGCACATAAAAAACAAGTACCACTACATTCGAAAGTTGGTACAAGATGGTGTACTGAAGCTAGAGTATATCCCCACCAATGATCAAATTATTGATATTTTGACAAAATCTCTTCCCAATAAGAAGCTTGTGTATTTTAGAAACAAGCTTGGATTGGTTGGCATATCTTCCCTAGTTGAGAGGGAGAGATAGCCACATCATTCTTGTCTTCATTTTGGAAGAAAGAATGGAGGATTAAGTAATCATCTGGTATTTGATACTCTTTAAGGATGTGGTAGGGCATCCAAGATAAGAGTATGCAAGAGGACCGATATTATTTGAGGGTTGGGGACCCAAGATAAGAATAGTCCTAGAAGGTCATACTCAGTGAATACCCAGGTGGGTATGTACCTTGAGAGACAATGATGAAGGTCTTTATAATCATTGGTCTCGCCAACATTGTGCTCTGATCTATTGAGAGATAGAGTTGATATTCAAGGCCTTGCTATGTGACAATGTTAGTTATAATGATGCTATACAGATGGATTACTAGTCTGACTCTTCTTATGAGATCTCTTTAGTATTGAGAATATCCATGTACCATTTATGAATACCTCCCTATTTAAGAGGGAGTGTTGAAGAAAGTGTAACTAGGTTTGGTCTTCATAAATATGAAATGTACTTTTGATTCTTGTATTTTGTAAAAGAAAGAAAAATGATTATTATTATTATTGAGCTTGGGTTTCTTTCCCAAGAAGTTTTTTTTATAGGTCAACCACTAATTGAAAGTGCCTCTAGGGATGTCCTAGGTCAAGAAGTCAAATAAGGACATTGTCATTATATGAAGACCCCATTGGCCATCTTGTAAATTTTAAAAAGAATTGCTTTTGTATTTTATTGAGCCTTCCAAGATTAAGTCGATGTGCCAGCCTATCAAGTTGGCATAGAAGCTGGAATTCGTACCCCTAGAAGACCTATATATAGGAGACAATTTGACATCATTTGGACACATTCATTCATCTCTTTGTCATGCAAAGGAAGAAACCAAAAAGGGCAGCGAAGAAGGCAGAAGAAGGAGAAGAAGTGTTTTTGGTGTCCTCTCTCTCTCTTTCTCTCCATACATGCGAAGAAGGAGGCTGAAATTCTACAGCGTTTCTCTAGGGTTTCTGCTGCTTAGCTAGCGTTTCAGTGCGAGGATTTGATCTAGTGAAAAAGAGCTGAAGGAAGGGCTAAAAAATTCCCCTTCTAGATCGAGAAGACAAATTAGGTCGTGTGAGGCAGCTGGAGGCAAATAAGAAGCAGTTTTAGTCCACACGTGTGAAGTAATAGTTGTTGTCAGGGGGCCGAAGTTGCAGATCTGCAGTTAGGACTGAAAATTTGTGGCTAAAGGTTGAACTAGTGTTGCAGGAAGAGATTTTACTGGGTTAGGAAAGCAATGAAGCAAGCACAATATTGAGAAGATGATCTTGGTCTTGGAAGGGCTTCAGTTTTGGTCAAGGGTCCTGGTATTCATCAATAAAGAATCTATAAGAAGAGATTGAAGGGTTTTCCTCTCAAGAGGAGAGGATTTTCCCTAGCTTGGAGCCTAAATCTTGTGTACTTGTATCTTGTCAATCTTCTTGTTTTCTTATTTGTTTGATTATTGAAGAAAACACTATAATAATAATAAGAAGAAGATAATCCTAATAAGTAAAAAGACATCATAAGATGTCATCATAGTTATAATAATCATTAATGTCATCTTGCCCTAGATTCTTCAATAGATCATGAGGTATGGTTGGTTGAATTAGAAGCATCCTTTCATATGACTCTTCACAAGGAGTGGTTTTGGGTGTGTCAAAGATATGATGGTGGTGATGTTTCCATAGGAGATGAATCAACAACAAAAATCATAGGATGATGAAAAATCAAGTTGAATTTCATGGGTGGAAGGATTAGAACACTCCATGTTGTTATACACATCTTAGAATTGGCTAGAAATATTTTAGCAAGATTAGCAATGCAAGTGTAAAAACAATGTTTGAAAAGGATACTTGTAGGATGGTTCAAGGAGTAATTATTCAGGGGAGTTCAGGTTGGGATTTTGTATAATTTGGTGGGAAGAACTATTAGTTATGGGTGCAATAGTTCCATTATTTTTTAGAGTGGAGTTGAATAAGGAAAATCTCCTATAGTTTTGGAGAAAATACTATGTTGTGGAATCAAATACTAGGACATATTGGAGAGAAGGTCCTTTGAGTAATACATGGTAATGGTATGTCTAATTTTTCTCTAAGTTTTTTTTTTATGAACATTTTTCATATGTGAAGTAGAATCATGTAAGTTTCTCCTCTGGTGCTACAAGGGAAGAGGGAATATTTTAGTTGGTGCACAATGATGTGTTTGGACCTATGTTGGTTCCATCACTAGGTAAATATGTGTACTATATCTCATTTATAGATGACTTCTTAGGGAATACATGGATTTATTCACTTATGAAGAAATCTGAAGTCTTTGATAAATTCAAATAATTTAAGGCTCTCGTGGAAAATTAGACAAATAATAAAATTAAGGTGTTAAAGAAAGAGAATTTTGTAGAAATGAATTCAAAGAATTTTATAAAAAGTGGTGTATAGCAAGGAAGAAGACTACTCCATATATAAATCAATAGAATGAAGTTGTAGAAAGGATGAACAAAATGTTTATGGAGAAAGCAAAGTTCATGCCCAATGGTTGTCGTGTTAGAACAAGAATTATGGCCAGAGGTAGTAGACACTACATGTTATATGGTAGATAGATCACCCTAATCAATGTTGGATGAAAAGACTCCACATGAGGTTCTAACACATCCCCTTACCACCTATAGCCCACACTAAGGGTATAAGGGAGCAATTATTATGATGAGCCAACCTCCAATATTCAATTTTAGAAATGGAGTCATACAATACCTCAAATTTCAACTTTTTTGAAACCATAAACAAGCATTAACATCATAACCAAATTGCCATGAGATTTATATTGATACAAGTTTTATCTAAATCTAACTCTCAAATCAGAAGTTATCGTCATTTAAAGTTTGGCCCAACAAAACCCTATCCACGTCAGTAAGAGTGCTACCACATGGCACTTGTGTTGCATTCCACCTCATCTAGTGGTCCTCGTCACCCGTGATGTGGCCTTTTCCATGCCACATAAGCCTAGGGCCCACCATTTAGGACGTTAAGGTCTACCTCCCCATAATAAAATCCATAGCGCACACCTCCAAGGCCCTGACCCTTGACCTAGACTGGGTCCTGACCCCCAACCTAGCCTAGGTCCCGGCCTCCAACCTTTTACTTGCCCTAGATCCTAACCTCTATTATCAAATATTTCCAAGGTCGCTACCACTGAATAAGGTCAGGATTGACCACTATTTGGGACTCTCTGCTAGGAAAAGTTTATGAGGCTACCCTCACCTCAGAAATTTTTGACCTAAAAATGCCCCAACCATCCTGACTTCTCATACACTTCGTCAATTTTTTTATTGTTAAAATTATTCCACTATGTTATTATGTTCTTTTATTTTTCCCTGATTCTCTCAGGCTTAAGAATATAAATAAAAACCTAGGGTCAGGCACATGCACAGCCTGATTCAAAGGCCTTCTCCCACATACTAGTAATAGGGGTAATTATACCCAAAATTAACGCATAGTGCACAAAGGATAGCTACGCAAAGCTTACACAGAACAATGATGTAAAGGAATTTAGTAGTCTTAGGAGGCTTTAAACCAACCCTATAACTTCCCTAAGACTCAACCATATTTATACCTTATGCATTCATCATTCAACATGGCTAATGATCTTGTATTTGACATACAAATCAATTATGGAAACAAATATGAGTCACAAAACCTACATGAATGCATATAACACAATAAACGTATGAAGACATTCAAAGCATTTAACTTCCCTAAGACTCAACCATATTTATACCTTATGCATTCATCATTCAACATGGATAATCATCTTGTATTGACATACAAATCAATTATGGAAACAAATATGAGTCACAAAACCTACATGAATTCATATAACACAATAAATGTATGAAGACATTCAAAGCATTTAACTTGCAACTCACTAGCATAGATTTATAAAATCCATAGAACATTTCAAGGAAATTCAACCAATTAATTTCATGTACCAATTTCTATAGCCATGCGATAATCCATAGAGCTATATATTAACTTTGACAAGACACAATACTTAATATCAGAGCTTTCAGATAAATTAACTTATCTACACTCAGTCCATTTCTCAATGCAACAAACAGAGAGTGCTTTCTATATGCAATAACAAAGAAATTCCCAGGTATTGAACTTACAGTTGCATGACAAAAAATTCATCAACAAAACCATAAAATAGTCAAGAATTCAATCAATAACATCCATGCACCAACATCATATTTCCATGCAACATTATTTAGATTTACATACATTCATAGATAACTTCTTTAATTCCACAGTTCTCAGCACAGAGCATTCCATGTACAATTTAGGAACAGGGAAAACTGAAGGTGGGGCTTCAATTTTCCACACAACCATATACCTATTGTAGCGAGAATTACTTACAGTAGTCACCCTGAGCTAGACCCACAATATAAGGGGAAATTTTCCTTTCAACAGCCTCAATAAGAAGCCATCTTCGGATACACAGAGGATAGGAAATACATATGATAATGGGTGGTTTGTCAGCTAGTCAAGCACAACAAAATTCATAGTAATGGGTGGTTTATCAGTTAGGTCAAGCACTCTAGGAGTGGTTTATCAAACCCCAGCAAGCACCTTGGGAATTTTATTAGTTGGTGTAAATCACTTAAAGAGTGGTTTATAAAACCACATCAATCACCCTTTTTCATGTGGTTTATCAGCCCTAGTAAGCAACCTGAGTGGTTTCTCAGCCAGTCTTGTGGCAAGCACTCATCCAATTTCATTTTTATCATCTTTCTCTTCTAGTCAATTTTTTTCTCTTTCAAGGAATCCCATTCCCTTAAATCATACCTATTTCCAACTTTACTCATGAGCTCCACCAAGAAGAGGTCCAACCCCCACATTGTTGTGTATTTCCATTTTTAACATTTTCCCCAGGGGTCACTTCATATTCGTCTTGGAATCTTCCTTTTTATTTTTCTCATTATTTTCACCGTAAAATTAATTTGAGGTTCCAAGAAACCCCACTTGGTTTATCTTTCCTCTTCCCTCTTATATCATGGATCTGTGGTCCCACACTTCAGGCCATTACATCATTACATTATAAAAACCATGGGAACTGTACCAAGGGTGTCACAAACCCCAACCCCTTAAACAGAACACCGTCATCAATGTTCTCCTTAGCATGAAAAGAAACAAAAATTGAACTTTATACATAGCACTTACATTTTCTTTATTCAACAAACAAAAGAAATGTACTATGCCCTTATTTGTTCAGTTGTATCCCAAGTGGATTCATCAAGTTCAAAATGCTCCCATTACACCTTGACTTGCTCTATTGTTCTATTTCGATGCATGATTTGTCTTTGATCTAGGATGCATAACGGTTCTGGTTGGAACTCTCCCTCTCGTTCCACATGTAGCACAAACCAATCAACAACCTGATTAGCATCATGAACATATTTCTTAAGAAAGGAAGTATGAAAAACATTGTGAGCTTTCACTATGGGCGGCAAGGCCAATCTATAGACCACTATCCCCACTCTTTCCAATATCTGAAATGTTCTACTATATCTGAGTGCCAACTTATCATATGAGCCCATTTTTAATGTGATTTTCTTTTGCTTAATATAAAGATAAACATGTTCTCCCACTTGAAACTCTTTGTGAGTTCTCTGCTAGTATATATAACTTTACTGTGTATCTTAAGTCGCCTTAACTTTTGCCTGATATTTATTGTTCCTCACTCCAATTATTCATTAGAAACATTTTGAGGTATAAAACATGCCTCCTAAGTAATATTATAAAATAATAGTGGAAATAAAATAAGATCAGATTACATCATCAAATTTTAGAGGGAAAAAAAAAAAGAAAAAAGAAAATACTTTTTCAACTCGTATTTTCACATTATCTCCCTACAGTGTTAGTAAAATTTCGAGTGGGAGTGTTCATTGGATGTGAAATTTAATTCCTCATTGAAGGAGTACCCATGTTCCATACTTTTGATGGGCCTTGTTACACAAAAAATTATAAATACATGAAAAAAAAAGTAATTGCGTTGTTTTTCATGTATTTCCCATTTTTCATGTAGCAGGGTCCATCAAAAGTATGCAACATGGGTACTCCTTGGATGAGGAATTAAATTATGTACCAATGATTGATCCCACTCGAAATTTGAGTAAACCCATAAGGAGATAAGTTGAAAATTCGAGTTGAAACAGTGGTTTTTTTTAATCTTTTTACTTGTTTACTCCAAAAATGGTGAATCATCCGCCATGGTTGACATCATCAACTTAAATCCTATTGGTTCTTATAAAGTTGATTTTGGTTGTATATTTTTGTTTTTAGGACCATTTTAGACCTCAAAATTTATCTAATGTCAGCAATTCTAGCCCAACAATTAATTTACTTACTGGATCATCCCAACTGATAGGGGTATTACATTTTCTGCCATAAACTGCCTCAAAAGGCCTCATTCCCAATGACTCTTGATAACCCTTGTATAAAAAATCTATTGATGGTAGGTAGTATTCCTAACTTCTTGGATGATGCATCACATACATCCTCAACATGTCTTCCAAGATTTTATTTACTCTTTTTTTTAACATCAGCCTGAGGTTGGTATGCAGTGTTGAAGGCCAACTAGGTTCCAAAACCAAAAAACAAGTATTTCTAAAAGTTTGAAGTGAACTTAACATCCTTTTCTGATATTATCGTTTTAGGTATCCCATGTAATCTAAATATATATTTCATAAAAACATGAGCTATATCAATTGTTGTATGAGTACTTTTAATAGCTATAAAGTGAGCCATCTTGCTCACCTTATCCACTGCCACCATGATAGCATCATGTTGTGTAATTGTTTTGGGCATACCTATAATGAAGGCCATGGATATTACCTCCCATTTACATTCAGGGATTGGTATTGGATGTTGTAGTCCCATTGGTTGTCTGCACTCTACCTTCACTTATTGACATTCCAAACACTTTGCAAGGTATTAAACAATGTATTTCTTCATTCCAAGCCAAAATATGTCCTCTTATGGTTGAAATCATCTTTTTTTATCCAGGGTGACCCGAGTAAGGTATTTTATGGAATTCATACATGATAATATTCCTCAAATCCTTAGTATTGGGAACATATTTCCTATTCTTCAATATCAGTATTCCATCATAATTGAGCTGGTAAATTCTATTTACTGACCCTTCTAGTTTTTCCTTCCAACACTTCTTCACATGTTGATAATGTTCATCATTTATCAACCCTTCTTTAATCCTCTCCTAAATTTCAGAGGTGAAAGTGCTTATGGATGTTAGGTTAACCTCTTTCAGCCTTCTACTGAGTGAATTTTCCACCCTATTCTCTTTTCCTTTGATGTGTTTAATCAAAATCAAATTCACTGATCAAAGGGCCCAACCACCCATTTGTCTGACATTCAACTTGGGCTAGTCAAATAAGTATTTCAAACCACTGTGATCAGTCATTAACAGAAACCTCCTTCCTGAAAGGTAATGCCTCCACATTTTTAGTGCATGCACAATTGTTGCTAGCTCCATGTCGTGAGTGTCATAATTACTTTCATGCTTATTCAACTTCCTAGATTCATAGAAAATTACATGATCTTCCTGTGTCAGGACTCCACCAAGTCCTTCTTTACAAGCTTCAATGCAAACAAAAAAATCATTTTCTGGTTCAGTTATTCTTAAGATAGGTGCACGAGTAACTTCTTCAGCTTTTAAAAACTAGCTACACATTCGGGAGTCCACTAAAAATCCACTCCTTTACTTTGCAACACATTGATGGAATACCCAATTTTTGAGAAATTTTGAATGAATCTTTGATAGTAACCAACCAACCCCATAAATGATCTCACTTTTGTCCCATTCTGCGGTGTGGTCCAACCCATTATTGCTTTAACCTTTTATGGATCCACAACCACTCCCTCTTTTGAGATTACATGACCCAAGTAGTTAAGCTGGTTTTGAAATAACTTGCACTTGCTTTCAATTGGTCCTCATGTTCCTTCTCCTTATTTGAGTACACCATGATGTCATCCACATATACCAGTACAGATTTGTCTAAGTATGGTCTAAGCACATCGTTCACTAGATACATAAAAGTTGTTGGGCATTTGTAAGCTTGAATGGAACTACGGTGAATTCATAGTGGCCATACCTCATTCTGAACATAGTCTTGTGAATGTCCTCTTCCTTTATTTTGACCTAGTGGAAACCCAACCTTAAATTGATCTTGGAACTCACTGAAGCCCCTATCAATTGATCAAATATATCATCAATATTGGGTAGTGGGTACTTATTATTCACAGTGGCTTTGCTTAACTTCATGTAGTCGATGCATAGACACAACATTTCATCCTTCTTTCTCACAAAAAGTGTATGAGATTCCCATGGTGAAATGTTAGGTCTTATATACCACTTTTCCATTAATTCCTTCAGCTACAAATTTAACCCAATGAGCTCAAGTAATAAGGAGGACTTTGTTGTTGGTATTATTCCTGGAATCAACTAAATTTTGAATTAAATCTCCTTGTTGGGTGACAATCCTAGTAATTCTTCTAGAAATACATCACTATACTAGTTCAATACTAGATAATTTGCAAAGGGATTTGTGCTAGCCTCTTTCTTCTCTAATATTTGAATGTCATAATGGCACAACCCCTCCTGGTACAATGATTTACTTGCACTATTTAGATCACTCTAGAAGTGTTATCGTCCTTTTGATTCCCCGTAGCATTATTGTGTCACCCTCGTCGTTGAGACATTCTAGCACCTTACTATAGAAATCAAGCTTGATTCTATGGGCTGCCAACCAATCCATGTCGATCATAATGTCATATGACCCTAATGGAAAGAAAAAAGAAACTATTGTAGTGATGCCCCAAATTTGTATAAGGCAAAACTCAATCATCTATGATATCATTTTCTTTGGCTCAATGTCCAACTAAACAATCCATGGTTCTTCATGGAATTTATTTGGAAATTCACATTTTCCCGCAATATTAGGACTAATATAGATGAAATTATATCTTGGGTCAATCAAAATATAAACTGGATAGTTCTTGAGCATACCTTCCATTTGAATTATTGTTACTTGTTGGTTTGCCTACATATTGTCCAATTCAATGTACATTTTGGGGATGCTTTAGGTCACATCATTCATAGTCAATGCTTCTTGTATGTTGTGCTAATTTCCACCATATTTATGCAACATGGGGCAATCTATGCTCAAATGGTTTTCTCCACACTCATAGTACGAACATGATCCTTTCATCTTTTCATTCCCCAATTGTCATGGTTCATTTACGAAAACTATGGATTCTTATTGTTGTTCACCTTTGGTGAATTTATGAAACCTTCCACCCACTCCTTGCTGACATCCCAAGGTTCTCTTACCTCCCCATTTTCCTTTCTTCTTCTAGTTAGCCTAAACTTCATTCTTGTTCTTAGATTTTTCATAACAATGTTCAGTCTTTCGGATAACTTCATCCAAAGTCTTAGGTTCATTGAATTCTATTTTTTCTTGATATGCTTGTGGTAACCCACAAGAATACCTTTGGATCTTGGTCTTCTCATCCTTGATCTAAGGTAAATACCTTAGTAGTTACAATAATCCGTTGGTTTGTTATTCAAGTATCATCTTCCCCAGTTTGTGTTCATAAAACTCCTTGGCTCTGTTGTCATAATATTTTTCAAATAGGTACTTCACTCAGAAATATTTTTCAAACTTTCTCCACATCTGCTCTCTTTCATTGATACCTTTTATATTCTTGAAATCCTCCCACCATATATTATCCTTTCCTTTTAGACTAAAAAAGACCACCCTAACCTTCATGTTCTTAGTATAGTCATGCAACTTGAAGTACTTATTTATTCCCAAAATCCAAGCTTTCACATCCTCTTATTTCTTTACCTCTCCATCAAAGGTTGGGGGATTTTCTTTCTTGAATTCTTCTTGCATGGGAGTCTTTATACTATTTCTTAGATGATGGTATTTGGAAGTTGTATTGTATAATGATTGGGTAAGACTACTTAATCCTCTTTCGAAAGAGTTGAGCAATTATGTTCCTCCTTTTGCATGTCTTCTCCTCTTTCTTGGTCGACTGCCCCTTTCTTTCTTATCGTCCAATTTGTGTTTTTGGATCTTTGTTGGACTATCCTTAGGCTTGTTCTTATCATGATGGTTGGCACCAACCTCTTTTTGTCTTTGTCTTTGTAATTCTAATAGAATTTGTAACAATAGAGCATTTAATTCTGATTGTTCTTTGATGGTCTTCTCATTTTCTACCTTATATCTTCTTATCTCAACTTTTGACTTCTAACTGCATCAATGAGTTCAAGAGTGTCTTCCTCTTTCATATTACCAAATAACTCTTCTTCAGAACCTTGTAGGGTCCTATTCATACCATGTTGTTCAAATCATTTTCTCATTGTTTCCCTTCCTTGTATTTTGATGCATGCCTTTCTTCTTTTTATACACACAATGATCTTAGCCAACCTAAAAGAACATGAAATTAACATAGGCACTTATCACCTTGGTCTATGTACATCTTTCAATATCAAATTTCGGTTAGCATGTAATCATATTCAATCAAAAATTATATACAATCACACATTACATTTTTATAGAAATAGCATAAAGGGAATACTAACAGATCAAGCATATCATGCATATCAATCAATCATCTAGTGTGTGCAAATGAGACTATTTAGGTCCAATTTCTAAACTAGTGCTCTGATACCACTTTGTAGCATACCCCGTTACCACCCATAGCCCGCACTAAGGGTATAAGGAAGCAATTACTATGATGACCCAACCTCTAGTGTCCACTTATGGAAATGGGGTCATAAAATCCCTCAAACTTCAACTTCTCATAAACATTAAGCAAGCATTACCATCATGACCAAATTATATGAGATTTTTGATGATATAAGTTATATTGGAATCTGACTCTAGGATCACAAGTTATGGGCATTTAAAGTTTGGCCCAACAAAACCCCAACCATGTTAGTAAGTGTGCTACCACATGGAACTTGTATGGCACTCCACTTCATTTGCTGGTCCACATCACCCTCCATGTGGCATTTTCCATGCCACCTGAGCCTATGGCCTACCATTGAGGACATCGGGGTCAACCTCCCCACAATGAAATCCATAGTTCACACCTCTGAGGCCCCGACCCCTGACTTGGTTTAGGTCCCGACCTCCAGCCCTCGACCTGACCTAGGTCTCAACCTCCAACCTATGACCTATCATGGGTCCCTATCTCTGTCCTCATATATCTTCAAGGTCCTAATCCCCGACTAAGGTCAGGCCTGACCACTAGTCGAGATTCCCAGCTAGCAAAAGTTTTTGAGGTTGCCCCAACCTCAGAAATTCCCAACTTAAAAATTCCTTGACTATCCCGACTTCTCATACACTCAGTAATTTTTATTTTTATTTTTAACATCCTTCCACTCTATTATGATTTTATTTCGTTTTCCCCTATTCTCTCAAGCTTAAGAACATAATTGAAAACCCAGGGTCACACCCTTATCCGACCTGATTCGAATTCCTTCGCCTACATAATAGTAACATGGGGAATTTTACCCCAAATTAACACATAACTTACAAAGGATAGCTATGTAGAGCATACACAGAACAATAATGTAAATGAAATTAATCTTTTTATGCCACTAAATGTTTGGTAGCTTTAATAGTCTTACACCAACCCTATATCTTCCTTGAGACTCAACCATATTTATACCTTATGCATTCATCATTTAATAAGGCTAATCGTCTTGTACTTAACATACAAATTGAGTATGAAAACAAATATGAGTCACAGGTTATGAGTCACAGAACCTGCATGACTGCATATAACACAATAAACTTACGTAGGCATTCAAAGCATTTAACTTACAACTCACTAGTATATACTTATAAAAGCTATAGAACATTTCAAGGCAAATTCAACAAATTAACTTCATGCACCAATTTCTACATCCATGCAATAATCCATAGAGCTACATATTAACTTTGACAAGACACAGTCCTTAATATCGTAGCTTTTAGCTAAAGGAACTTATTTGCACTCATATCATCTCTCAACACAAAAAACATAGAGTGCTTTCTCTATGCAATAACAAAGAAATTTCCAAGTATTGAACTTTTGGTTGCATGACAAAAAATACATCAACAAAACCATAAAATAATCAAGAATTCAATCAATCAAATCCATGCACTAGCATCATACTTCCATGTACCATTATTCATATTTAAATACATTCACAAAGAAATTCTTTAATTCCACAACTTTGAATTCAAATCATTTCATGTACAATTCAGAAACAGGGAAAACTTAAAGTGGTACTTCAATTTTCCACCAACCATAGACCTAATGTAGCTAAAGTTACTTACAATAGTCACCCCCGAGCTAGATCCATGATCTAAGGGGAAATTTTCTTGTCAGTAGCCTCAGTAGGAAGCCATGTTCGGATACACAGAGGATAGTAAATATATATGTCAGTGGGTGGTTTGTCAGCTAGTCAACCACAAAAAAATTCATAGTAATGAGTGGTTTATTAGTTGGGTCAAACACTCTAGGAGCAGTTGATTAACCTTTGCAAGCACCATGGGTGGTTTATCAGTTGTGTCAAGCACTCAATGGGTGGTTTATCATTCCACAACAGACACCCTTCTGCATGTGGCTTATCAGCCCTATTAAGCACCCTAAGTGGTCTCTTAGCTAGTCCTTTGGCAAGCACTCGTCCTATTTCATTTTCATCCTCTTGCACTTCTAGTCATAGTTTTTCTCTTTTGGGGAATCCCACTCCCTTAGCTCATAGCTCTTTCTAGTTTTACTCATGAGCTCCACCAAGAAGAGGCACATCGCTCACATTAGTGTATATTTTCCTTTTTATCATTTCCTCATGGGTCGCTTCATATTCCTCTTGGAATCTTCCTCTTCTTTTTCTCATTATTTGCACCATAAAATTAATTTAAGGTTCCAACTAACCCCACTTGGTTTATCTTTCCTCTTCCCTCTTAGATCATGGATTTGTGGTCCCACACTTCATGCCATTACATCATTACATTACAAAAATCATGGGAAGTGTACCAGGGGTGTCACGAACCCACCCCCTTAAGGGGAACACCATCCTCGGTCTTCTTATTAACATGAAAAGAAACAAAAACTAAGCTTTATACACAACTCTTACATTTTATTTATTCATTAATCAAAAGATGGGTGTTTTACCCTTATTTGTTCAATTATCTCCCAAGTGACTTCATCAGGTTCAAATTTCTTCAATTGCACCGTGACTTACTTTATTGTTCTATTCTAGAGGTGATTTTTCTCCGATCTAGGATGCATAGTGGTTCTGCATGGAACTCTCCCTTTGGTTCTACTTATAGCATAGAAAAATGAACAAAATGACTAACATAATGAAGATATTTGTTAAGCAAGGAAATATGAAAAACATTGTGAGATTTCACTATGGGTAGTAAGGACAATCTATAGGCCATTGGCCCCACTTTTTCCAAGATTTGAAACAATATTTTATATCTGGGTGTCAACTTAACATATGAGATAATTTTTAATGAGATTTTATTTGGCTTAATACAAAGATAAACATGTTCTCAAATTTGAAACTCTTTCTGAGTTCTCTATTGTTTTGCATAACGTTTCTACTTATCTTGGCCTTCCTTTAAATTTTGTCTGATCTTTATTGTTTCCTGCTCTAATTCTTTCAGCAAGTCTGGCCCAATAATTACACTATTTACTGAATCATCCCAACTGATAGGGGTATTACATTTTCTGCCTTAAAGTGCCTCAAAGGGACTCATCCCCATTGACTCTTGATAATCATTGTTATATGCAAATTATACTAATGGTAGATAGTCTTCCCACTTTCTTGGTTTATGCATCACATACATCCTCAACATGTCTTCCAAGATTCTATTTACTCTCTTAGTTTGACCATTAGTCTGAGGGTGGTATGAGTGTCAAAGGAAAACTAGGTTCCAAAACCAGCAAACAAGGATTTACGTAAGTTTGAAGTGAACTTAACATCCCTATTTGGTATTATAGTTTTAGGTATCTCATGCAATCAAAATATTTATTTCATGAAAATATGAGCTATATCAATTAATTTATGAGTACTTTTAACAGTTATAAAGTGATCCAACTTGCTCAAATTATCCACTACCATCTAATGTTCCAAACTTAAATAAATAGAGATATGCAAAGCAAAAGCGATTTACAGCACATAAATTTTAAAGAATCAACAAATTCTCATAACAACTCCAGAAGTAAGAACCAGCTGAGCCATTTTATTAATCAATGGAGCAAGTACAATAGTATGGAGGAATGCACCTGGGCTTGCCGTAATGGCAAGTGTGACAGAACCCAGGTGATAATACAATGATCTCAAATGTTGGAAATGACTGCTCCTCTAATGCTCTATGCTACCCAGAAAACTTCACTCCTGCCTCGAAAAGGACTTCAAGAAACTCATCCTTCGATGCTTAGAAAATGATGAAACTTCAATCACAAACTCCTTGGCCAAAACCCACAAAATCCAAAAATGGTTTGACTAGATTTGGACTTCCCAAAATCGACCCCCAAAGGCACTATTCAATCCCCAGCATTTCTACACTGTATGCTACAAAGATACGGCTTAAAAACCCACCTCCGATGCTCAGAAAATTATGAAACTTTCTATTTGGGATCCTTGTTAAAAACCCAGAAAAACCTAGAAAGGATTTTCGCTGGTTTAGACTTATGAAATTTGACCCCCTTGGAGCCCAACCTCAGCTGCAACTACAAAACTCGGCTTGCTGGTGAGCTTTTGGCCTAAACTCCACGAAAAACTGTTGAGTGTCCTTTGTGTTGTCCCCTAGCCCAACAATTCGAACTGTTGAAATGCTGGCTCTGCTGGTTGTAAAACTCAACAAGAATGTTGGTCTATTGTTGCTATCTTAGCTCTCTAACTCTCCGACAAACAATCAGATCTCGGCATGCCTCTATCTCCCTCTTTGTACTCTCTAGCTACCCAGAAATATGCACTCGCTGCTCTACGTTGGTTGGTGGTGTTATGTCACTGCCCTGGAACTCCTAAAATCCTTATAGAACTCTCCCACTTGAGAGATTCATGGCTAAATAGTCAATTGACTCAGCTAAACAACAGAGTGAACAGTCAAGTTATTTTGTTTGCAATATGTATAAATGAATCCCAAAATGAGAGTTGCTCCCTCCTTATAACTCCTTGGGCCTCCCTTGCCTCATGTGGGCCCCTCCATCCACCTATTCGACTTTCCCTCGAAGTTATTTGAATGGGCCAATTCGAATTCCCATATGGGTGGCCCCCACATTCCATTAGCAATCAAATTAAGTCGAATTTCCTACTAAGTCCCTAAGTCGAAAATGATGGGTTCTCTTCCTTAAACAAAATTGTATAGCAACATCCTGTTACAAATGTGTTTGAGAAGGCACATGATAGTCCTCCCCTCCCAAATGTTGCTTGCCCTCAAGCAACCTCAAAGTTGGGTGCTCCAATATGTGCTCACCCTCCTAGGTGGCATCCTCATCCGACAAGTTCTTCCAATGCTTCAAAAATCGCTTGTCCTCAAGCAATGCCTGAACAAGCAACCTCTCTAATTGTTGATCCCCATTGTCATTACAAAATGTTCCAATGTCCCAAATGTGCCACTAAACGTCCCTAACCTCAGCACTATCCTAATGTAATGCCCTACTTAATCTTATCATGCAAATTTTTATTAATGTTTAATTTACCTGAAAATATTGACTTGTAATTATCAAGAAATATTGGTATATACCTACATTGTGAAACTATAATTTTATTTTCCTGATATAAATTTTATTATTGTTATTATTCAATTCTGAACTTGTCTTCTCAAATTTAATTTTGAACAGGATATGGTCTCCTCCCATTTATTCCAAATTAGATATCCATATCCTAAGGTGTCTTTTCAAATCTAGTTTTGAGAAGATATGGTATTCTCCAATTAATTTCGAAATTAAATATCCATATCCCAGGGTGTCTTCTCAAATCTACTTATGAGAAAATATGGTCTTCTCCAATTTAAGTCTAAATTAAATTTTCATATTTTATTCTCAAAATATCTTCTCAAATCTACTTTGAACAAGATATGGTAAGAAAAATCAATGATACTAAATGAAAGGATGAGAGGGTAGTCATGACATTAATGATAGGTGGCTGAGGTGGATGGAAGGAAGAGACATAAAAGGGGAAAGATGATGAGAGGAAGAGACATAAAAGGGGAAATATGATGAGAGGAGAGGGGTAGAATCTTTGGTTTTGGCTTTGGTTTTGAGGATTTTGTTTTGGGAGAGGAATGTGGAGAAAGAGAAGGGAGAGAATGGAGATATAAATGAGGGAATACAAACTTGGATCTGAAGAGTGTTTGTTTAACTTGGACACACTACATATGGTTGGACTTGGGCTCGGAGGGCTAGGGAACCTTTGGAGATTCCATGGGCTAGGAAATCATTCCTAGTTGGCTGGGAGGTAAATTCAGTGAGGTATTCGAGAGGAGCATCCCAACAGAGTCAAGAGCATCTCAACCAAGCTCTACTGGAATAGGTATTGTTTTATTTATTGATTACTTATGTAAATGATTGCAATAAAATTTTTACTTGTTTAATATGTTGTAAATAAATTTTAATTGTATATTGTCATCCAATAAATGTTGAGTTATAAATAAGTTATTTCCTTTCTTATTGTGTTTAAATTAAATAAATTTAGTTTTTAGTTAAAAGACCTTAGGATGGATTCTTACATATAGTATCGTAGCCGTGTTTCAAAATCTTAAGCCCAAATTCCACCAACCCAACAAAGCCCTAGATAAAAATATGAATCCTAAGGCAACTAAAAACAACTCCAAAATAAAATAAAAAAATTGGTTCCAGATATATTTGAATTGTAATCTTAATACAATCATCATCAAGCTAAAATTTTATATGCAAGGTAAATGTTAAACAATTTGGTTTTTTTTCCACCCTAGTTTGTCTAGGCCTCGGAGAAATACACACCCCTTTCCACCGTCAATAGGATGCATACTCAGAATAACTTGTAATGTAAATAAATCGATTCAAATTATGTAGACAAATTATGTAGACAAATTCTGACAGTTTTTAGAGCTAATGAAATTGAACAAGTTAACTTAAAGCCCTCGAAGAACTCAAATAGCTTAGTTGCAACAGAAATTCTGAAAGCTCCTTCTCAAGCCTCTACAGCCCCAACAACGTGGATTCTCCGACACTGCAAAGCGTATATATTTACTTACAGTTTTTGAAACAGGTACTGCGTTTTTTTATGAAACGGATAATCTTCTACTGGGCTTTATAGGCTTGTCTTTTGCAGGCAAGTCCAAAGTGTTTACACTCTTACTTATGCTTAAAATGTGCTTCTGTCTTTTCGGGCGGTAGTCACCAGATAATTTGTCTCAGCCAATAGATTGCCAGATGGACCTTCTTTCCCTGCGTGAATGGAAAAATAAGAAAAAAAAATAAGTTCCAGATGTTGTTAGATCTCAATTGACAGAACAAGTCTCACGGACGAGACAACATCAGGTTCAAATCCAACGAAATTAGGAGATTTTGCAATATAAGCGCGAGATTCATGCGGAGATTTTGCAATATAAGCGCGAGATTTATGCGGTGCTGATTCTATGACAGTAACAGGTCTCTGCGTATTTTGCATCAAAGGCTTTATACCTTCGCTTGTATCTGGACTTTTATATGCTCTTAATAAATCATGAAGCTTTTTCTTTCTGGAAAAAAAAAATATTAATTTTAATTGCAATATAAGCGTGTAATATTAATTTTAAAAACTCCAATTATTAACATGGTTGACCTCAAGAAATTGTAAAGCACATAATGAGAGAAATTTATACAACTAGCACAAAAGAAATTCCAAAGGCTGACCAAGCATATGATTAAAGTAAGTCTTACAGAATAGTGGATTTTGGAAATAAAAAGAAAAATAACACCATAGAAACCAGGAATGTGGACACCTCGTAAAATTTCTCAAGTTCCTAAAAAGGGAAAATTGATTTTTTCACTAAGAAGGTTCAAAAGCCAACCATTTTAGTGTCTCTTTTTTTTCCGAAGGTGGCAAAACCTATCAAACTCAGGTGTCAAACCAACAGTGAGGACAGCCATCTCTGGCTGCTATCCGCGAATGTCGGTTTGACTCATCACTGTTATCAAGGAAAACCACGCCACCTGTAATAACCCGCTGGTGGTCCGTAAGGGAGCAGACTTTCACTCCTGCCAGATGCCTCTGGGTCTTGGGCCGTTAACCTGTTTCCTTACGTCCTAGGAAGACGAGCTCTTAGCCAAGCAGAAGCAGTTTTACGGCATACTCCAGCCAGTTTTAGTGTCTCTTGAGAACAAATCTACATTTCTTATCTTTAAAAAAAGTTGGTTAAATTTCCCAGCTTATTCACTAGTTTTACCTATAAAAAAACTCCTCCAAATTTTGCAATCTTTAAATGAGTGGAATTTTCCTTCTCAACTTTTCGACTACATTCTTTACCAATAGCAGTAGCATCAACATCACCAATTGGAAACAAATCTTCTTAAGTTTCTTCTTGAAATTCAAAGTTTTCTTGGGAATACCTTTCAATTTAGTCATTTTTGTCATAAGGCTACTTTTTATGTAATTCAATTTCATTTAAACACTCTCCAAGTCCTACCTCTAGAACCCTTCTTATTAACTTATATGCATCAATGGCATAAAAGTATTACACTTTGAGATATGTTGTCGATAATGCACAATTGGAAATCTGTATATCTTTTATGTCTTATATGAAATGTTTGATGTAAATTATAAATTTAGGGCTATTCATATTCATAGACTGTTCTCATAGCTTTACAATTATTAAACATAATCAAATTTATTAATTCTGGGTTTTACATTCTGGTATAGTTGAAATAATTTTCTTTAGGACATTCTTTACACTTAGATAACCAATATGTTTACCAAGAGTTACTTCCCACTATAAATTATGCAATTCACTACATAAATTTATATAGAAGTTTACTGAGGTTAGTGCCCACCAAAATTACACTTAGATAGCTAATTATGTTTACCAAGAGTTACTGCCCACCATAAATTACGCAATTCATTACATAAATTTACATAGGAGTTTACCCAAGTTAGTAGTGCCCACCAAAATTTATGCAAATTGTGGCAAAACCTTTAGATAGAAGAATTATTGACTTAACCTTTAGATAGAAGAATTATTGACTTAGTAAACAAGGATAACTTATCTATGTATACAAGAAGGTTGTAATTTCCTATAGAGTTAAGTCCCTTAAATAAAATCAAGATTATTTCTTAAAAAATGAGATTAACATTAATAAAAGGAAATATTATTTTGCAGAAAATATATTTTCATATTAATTCATATAATAACAAGATTTAGTGAGAATGTTGACCTTTTAAGTTGCATTAAAACAAGTTTTTTATTTATTAATAATATTCAATAATATAAATGAACTTAAGTGAAATTTTTGCAAGTTTCTCACATTATGCTTATGCCATGCATAATTCCTAACTTTTTCTTGATGCAACTTCTTGAAAATTTTTAGAGACATAATCAAGTTATATTAGATATTTTCATAGTATTAATGTGAATATGTTTACAAAATGGAAATCCAACATATTCAGACCAAAGTGTCAAAGGTGAACACTAATTGATTAGCACATTAGAACCTCCTTTAAGACAATATATAATATTGAAATATTAAAACATGTAGCACTAGCCATTCTATATATATATATATATATATATATATATATATATATATAATTGGGATAGTAAATACCTAACAATAATGTCAATGTTGAGTTGATTGAGGCCATTAGACACCTACTTTGAAAACACAAGTGTATATATATATATATATATATATATATATATATATATATATATATATATATAAAAAAATGACAATCTAGCATTATTGATAGAATTTCAAGAGGACACTTAGTTATAATAATGTGATTAAAAATGGTAAGTGAATGTTTATGTGAATGCTCAAAATATATAAGATGGATTTAGGATTATTGTTTAAGGATATCTAAAGATATTTGAGGGTGAATAGCAATGTGTCGTAGCACTTGCTTAGATAGCAATGGAATAGGATTTGGTAGATCCACAGTTATCTTCTCAATATTAGAAATACTCGTTTACAAGAATAACAAAAGGAAAACTTACACCTATCATTATACAAAACATGTGTGAGTCAAGTAAGAATTGACAAGGCCCTAATTTGTGCTAATAAGTCTTGCGTATCATACAAATATTTGAACAATTCAAAATGGTGAGAACGCGAATAAATCAAGGTCAAGGAGGGTTATCACAAGGACCTCCTACAAATAACCCATTACCTTCACTGGAGTTGGCTCTCATCTTGCATTCCCTAGAAGCAATTAATGATACTTTAATAGGGAGACAAACAATTGAATTGAAAGTAGAGCATCCTCCATCGGGGTGGGAAATATCGATGGATCAAGAGACTCTGATAGAGGACCTCCAATCGAGGACATTACTAGGGAGCTCCAAAATATTAAGCTCCCAAAGTTTGTTGGAGATCGTGCCAGCGAACGTGCAAAAGTTTGGTTAGAAGGAATGAGAAGGTGCTTCGCACTAAGAGATTATACTTGTAATTCAAAAGATAAAATAGCGGTATTTCAACTCATAGATAGTGCTCTAAATTGGTGGGGTAACTTAGAGCAGCAATTACACCTCACTCCGGACATAGTTACTTGGGAGTCATTTGAGGAGAGATTTAGCAAAAAGTACTTACCAGCATATTATGAAGAATCACAGGTAGGAGCCTTTGGTACAGGGAAATCGTACGGTAGAAGAATATGAGATTAGATTCATGGAATTGGTCAAGTATGTCTCCTACATGGACACTGATCAGCACCAAGTAGATCGTTTCATTTATTGATTGAACCCTAAGATTAGGGCAATGGTGCGAATGTGGAAACCATCCTCAGTTGCAGAAGTTGTGGAACATGCTCGTTATGTTGAAGAGCACTTAGACTTAAAGGGTGGAAACAAAACCATTTTTCCACAACAACAAATGTTTATGGGGAAGGCCCCATGTACCTTCCTTGGGGTGGGAGTTTTAGGCCACCGCCATATGGAAACAGGGTTGTACCCAGAGCACCGACAGTGGGGGTTTCAATGCTTACTAGTGTAGCTTCACCCGCAGCTTCAAGGATTCGTGCAAATCAAGGTCATAGATGAGGAGCACCAAGTAGGGGCATGGGTCCCAAGGGAAGCAACTCTTTCCAAAAAACTCCAAAATATTTTTTTCAAATTCTACCACACATCACTTGTTGGGGATGCGGGGGACCTCATTACCAGCATGACTGTCCTAAGTTACAAATTGGTAACAACCATAGAGAGGGAAAAACACCAATGGGGGGAGCAAGCAGCCACCATCGAATCTATGCAACAGTTGATAACCAACAAGTTGAACACCAATCTACCATGGTAGAAACCTCAGGTATGATAAACAAAGTAAAATATAAAATTTTGTTTGATTTAGGTGCTATAAATAGTTTCATTTCACCATTTGCATTAGAAAAATGTGGGTTGGAAGCTTATGAGCATGATGACTTTAAGCGAGTTGAGATGGATTATGGGATAAAACAAATAGTAGGACCTAGTGTTGACCAATGTCAAGTAAACCTCGGGGTGTGTATAACTAAGTTGAAGGCATACGTCACAGCATTGGGGACGTAGGATGTAATTATTGGAATGGACTGGCTAGAATCTCATCAAGCTTTGGTAGATTGTTTCAAGAAGAAGGTGATTTGTTTAGATGATGAAGGTAGGTTAATTGAGATTTGTGGAATCAAGAGAGAAGTGTCACTATGATTCATATCCATGATGAAGGTAAAATGTTGTCTCTGACAAGGTTGCAAACTATATGTGGTCGACGTTGTAAGTGACCATAAAGGACCCTCCCTAGATCAACACCCAATTTTGTCAGAATTCAAAGATGTTTTTCCTAAGGAATTTCCTGGATTACCTCCTGTAAGGGAGATTGATTTCACAATCGACCTAAAACTTGGTGCAAAACCAATATCTAAGACACCCTATAGGATGAAAACTCCAGAACTTTGTGAGTTGTAGATGTAGTTAAAGAGCTTTTAGACTTGGGATTTATCAGACCTAGTATTTCACCTTGGGGTGCACCAGTGATTTTTGTCAGGAAGAAGGATGGTTCTTTAAAGCTATGAATAGATTATAGGGACTTGAATAGAGCCACAATAAAGAATAGGTACCTAATACCTAGAATATATGACTTATTTGATCAAATGAAGGGAGCAGCGGTTTTCTCAGAGATCAATCGACAATCTAGATACCACCAATTGAGGATTAAGGAAGGTGACATCTCAAAAACTACATTTCGAACTCGGTTTGGGTACTACGAGTTCGTAGTTGTTCCATTTGGTTTAACCACTGCACCAGCAGTATTCATGAGCCTCATGAATAGTGTGTTCAGGAATTATTTGGACCAATTTGTGCAAGATTTTCTAGACGACACTCTTCTATATTCCAAGAATTAAAAAGAGCATGAAAATCACCTAAGGGTTGTATTGACTTGCTTAAGGGAAAATCAATTGTATGGAAATTTTTCAAATGTTCCTTCTTTAAGAAGAAAGTTCATTATCTTGGCCACATCATTTCAGCAGAAGGGATTTCAGTTGACTTGGAAAAGGTAAAGGCCATAATGGATTGGCCAGTACCAAAAAATGCTCATGAGGTGCGTAGTTTTATGGGGCTAGCAGGTTATTATCGCAGGTTTGTGGAAGGGATTTCGAGGATTGCAAAACCCATCACCACATTACAGCGAAAAGGGGTCAGGTATGAATGGACATATGAATGTGACACTACATTCACTGAACTAAAGAGGTTACTAACTAGTGCACCGATCCTTTGAGTACTAGACATGGAGAAAGACTTCACTGTGTGCATCGATGCTTCGAAGTAAGGATTGGGTGTAGTATTGATGCAAGAAGGTGGAGTAATAGCTTACGCATCTAGAAAATTGAAGAAACATGAAGAGTTGTATGCTACCCATGACTTAGAGTTAGCAGCAGTGATGTTAGCTTTGAAATTGTGGAGTACCTTGTTGGGAGAAGACTTGAGTTAATAATAGATCATCAAAGGCTGAAGCACCTCTTCACTCGAAGGGATTTGAATGCTAAACAAAGGCGGTGGAGAGAATTCATGAGTGAATATGATTTTGAGATCTCATACATTAAGGGAAAGGAGAATGTGGTGGCCGATGCACTAAGCAAGAGGCCACAAACCTTCTCCCTAGTAGTCTTGAGGGTAAATTTGAGAGAACGTGTGTTGGAGAAACTCTTTGAAGATAGTTGGTATCTAAAGGTTATATCAACACTCCATAGTGGGAAGCAAATAGAACCAAAGTTTGAGGGATATGTCCTTGAACCAGATGGACTATTGAGATTTCAAGGGAGAATGTACATACCTAAGGAAAGGGGTATAAGAAGGACCATCCTCGAAGAGTCACATAGAGCACTCTATTGTGCACATCCTGGAGTGAAGAAGATGTACGTGGACATGAAGAAACTCTTCTTTTGGGCAGGCATGAAGCACGACATAGTCCAGTTTGTCGCCAAATGTCTTGAATGTCAATGAGTGAAGGTTGATCATCGCCATCCAGTAGGACTCCTACAACCACATGACATACCTATGTCTAAATGGGAGGTAATTTCTATGGATTTTGTTGTGGGTTTGCCACTCACTTTACAGCGACACAATGCTATATTGGTTATAGTTGATAAATTGACCAAAAGTGCCCATTGCATCCCAGTAAGAGACACTTATGATGTTACTGATGTGGCACAATTTTTTATAAGTCACTCGACTACATGGGTTACCCACAAAGATAATTTCTGATAGAGACTCTCGATTTACATCTAGGTTTTGGAAAATTTTGTATTCAACACTAGGGACTCGGTTAAACTTGATCACTGCATATCATCAAGAAACAAATGAGCAGACTGAAAGAGTAAATCAGGTTATGGAAGACATGCTTAGAATGTACGTCATGGATAATCAGACCCAGTGGGAAAGGCACTTACCATTGGTAGAGTTTGCCTATAATAATAGTTACCACAGTTCAATCAGGATGCCTCCTTATCAAACTCTATATGGGAGGCCATGTAGGACGCCATTGAGTTGGGAAAAGTTGGAGGACTGAGTAATAGTTGGGTCGGAATTAGTTCAAGAAATGGAAGAACATGTAAGGCATATTCGACAAAGGTTAAAGGAAGCACAATATAGACAGAAGAGTTATGTTGATTCACATAGGACTAATTGAAGTTATGAAGTAGGAGACCAAGTTTTTATTTGTATCCGACCCAACAAAAGCACCATTCAGTGTGGGAAAGGGACAAAGTTGTCACCTCGGTTTATAGGACCTTTTAAGATCAAGGAGAAGATTGGACCAATTGCCTATCGTCTTGTGCTACCACCCCATTTGCATAAAACTCATGATGTTTTTAATGTATCTATTTTATGACATTATGTTTCTGATGAATCTCACAAACTGGATTGGGGGGAATTTCAGGTCTCGTACATGAGAACCATAATGGTCGAACCGTTATGCATATTGAACCGTAGGGTTCGAAAGCTCAGACATCACATAGTGGACCAGGTTAAGGTCCAGTGGGACAAGTATAGCCCAAAATCTGCTACCTGGGAGGATGCAGAGACTATACGTCATGACTACCCCTCACTTTTTGAGCATTTGTGATGCCCATTTTGATTTAGATAGATACCTATGCTAAGGCTCTATTTGCAGTTCAATGTTATTTATTTATGAATGCTATGTAATATTGATGCATTTAGTTGGACAGGTGAAACTACATATATAAATCATTAGATGATTGATGATAAAAATGTTTGATGTATGACCTAATGTATGACTTACTTGGTTATGATTTATCTAGTGCATGACTTATCAGAGTTATTGTTGTTTCATGTATGGCTTAAGTGGATATGATTTATCTAATGAATGACTTAGTGAAATTATGATTTATCTAATGTAAGATGTATTTCCAGTATGAACTACAAAATTGACACGTGGATACTAGACTTAATAACATGATGTTTAAGATCACTTATTTATATATATTTTGTTGTTATATATATGCATGAATGAGAACTAACTTGCAGATTGGAAATAACTATATAATAACCAAGATCTACTCTTCCATTGGGGAAGGTCGAGACATCTAATAAGGAAAGGTATGATGTACATTGTTCTATTACATTTTGTATCTACTTGATATGCACTCTTATGACATAGGTAAAATGTAAATGGCAGGTGAAAAGACTACCTAACTGGATTATTCGATGACAAGTATCCAACCAATGTTGTAGTGTGGTCCATATTAGGGTGTTGACCCTAGTTGTGAGGAGGGGTGGAGGTATTTCCCACCATGTAACCTCCAAACTTGGAATCGTGGGAGGGAAATGATGGACACACTCCCCTAGATGTGTGATGACGATTGTCAGTTGCCTGCCTGGGAAGTTAGGTCGATATAGTCGACGCTCCCACCATATTGGTTTTATCAGTGGTTAGAATGGTATAGCCGATGCCATAGTATATAGCAGCAGAGGATGGATAGGGTGGGAGCGGAAGTAGGTTAGGAAGGATAGGAGAATATAGATTAGTTGGAGACTCTTGATGGGAAGTGGTATCATTGTCTAACTTGCTTAATTTTACTACTATAACTCTCTCTCTATTTTGTTATGCCTTATTATCAAACTTCTTTTGAACTCCTTGTATCTTTTTCACTCTAACTTTGGGGAAACGTTTTCTGAAGGAGGGGTGTATGTAATGCCCTACTTAATCTTATTATGCAAATTTTTTTTAGTGTTCAATTTACCTAAAAATATTGACTCATAATTATCAAGAAATATTGGTATATACGTACATTTGTGAAACTGTAATTTTATTTTACTGATATAAATTTTATTATTGTTATTATTCAATTCCCAACTTGTCTTCTCAAATTTAATTTTGGATAGGATATGGTCTCCTCCCATTTATTCCAAATTAGATATCCATATCCCAAGGTGTCTTCTCAAATCTACTTGGGAGAAGATATGGTCTTCTCCAATTTAATTCTAAATTAAATTTCCATATTTTATTCCCAAAATGTCTTCTCAAATCTACTTTGAACAAGATATGGTAAGAAAAGTCAAGGATACTAAATGAAAGGATGAGGGGGTAGTCATGACATTAATGATAGGTGGTTGAGGTGGATGGGAGGAAGAGACATAAAAGGGGAAGGATGATGAGAGGAGGGGGAAAATCCTTGATCTTGGCATTGGTTTGGAGGATTTTGTTTTGGGGGAGGAATGTGGAGAAAGAGAAGGGAGAGAATGGAGAGATAAATGAGGGAATACAAACTTGGATCTGGAGAGTGTTTGTTTAATGTGGATACACTACATATGGTTGGACTTGGGCTTGAAGGGCTAGGGAACCTGTGGAGGTTCCCTGAGCTAGGAAATCATTCCTAGTTGGCTCAGAGGTAAATTCAGTTGGGTAGTCGAAAAGAGCATCCCAACAGAGTCAGGAGCATCTCAACTAATTTGGATTTAAAAAGGAACGCAAAAAATTAAAGATATACCCATAAATATAGAGATTCAGCAGAAATAATACTTCATTTCATTAATGTAAAATACTGAAATTCTTACAAACAGAAATGGAAATAAACTAGCTAGGGCGATGGTAACTTATCTCTGCGAAGAGATGTGGCGACTACATGCCTCTAAACTCTCTTACGATGAGTCTTGAAGGCCTATTTATTGTTGATAAACAATGGAAAACCCTAAACATCCAAAAACCTAACCCCAGGAGATGATGCGCCAAACAATGGGCCCCATTTGGGTAAATTGGTACATCACTTCCTGGGGTCGTAACTTTGGCATACGATCTTCGTTTGACACGCATGATACCTCATTAGAAATATCTAACCGAGGACTACAACTTTTGAGTGAGAAACATCGGTCCATGGACCCATGTTGCTCCTTTTTTTCCCAAAAAACGTCGTTTAGGGCCTCAAAAAGGCTCCAGAAGTTCAAGACCCAAAAAACTACTAAAAATAGTAAACTGTGTTACAATTAAGGAAGCTGAAAAGCTGAAAGAGACAATTGTGGGGGTCCAAGTGGGATAGATGGGTGGCCTCTAACATCCACCTGGATCATTCCTCCCCCCTTAGGAAGCAATGGTCCCCATTGCGTTGAGTTCCTCCATGAGATGAGGAAACTTTTGCTGAACTTGGTCCCTGGTGAGCTGTTCTACAACCTCTGATGTGTCCAGTAATGGTGGGAAGCATGGTCAAGGGAGATCCACATTGAACACTCGGTGCAAGTGAAGGAACAGGGGAATGTTCTACTCCAAATCATTGTTTCCCCCAGCCTTAGTAATGTTGTAAGGACCATATCGGAGTGGTCTGAGCTTCTGATGGGCTCTTGTAAGGTGTTCTTTCTACAAATGCAACCAGAATTTTTCACCCACTTGAAACTTGTGTGGTACGTGATGTTGATCATGTCGCTACTTTTACTTGGAATTTTCCATAATGGAGTGGCGATAGAGCGGCCCGTTGGGTAGAGGTGTTCTAGAAGTCAGATTGGACGAATGCTTGACCTGACAGTGCAACGGTACCCCTATGGGTGAGGAGAAGATATCCATGTCTTCTTTCATGACCATATCCATCTGCTTCTGCTGCGTGGAGGAACCTTTCTTGGGGGCCATGGATGTGGCTATGATCTTCCCCTTACTTTTAGAGCGAACCAGACAGAAAATAAATTTCCTAGCCTAGGAGATGATCTTACTGCCTTTCTTAGCAGAGATCAAACAAGTGGTGATAGGTGGGGCTACCTCTGGTATCCTATATAATGTATTACACAAGGAAATAATAACAGCGTGAGGCCTTGACTCATACACAGCATGTCGCTTCCACAAGTATGGTTGGCCTAATAATACATCACAAACATCAAGAGGTGAAACATCACACAATACCTCATCTGTGAAGGTCTTGATGCTGCAGGGAAGGCGACACTACTGGCGAACTCGGAGATCTCGTCCTTGGTGAAGCCACCTGATAATGTAAGGTTTTGGGTGTGGTATGGTTGGTAGTCTAGCCACTTCACGACCTTTGTTGAAATGAGGTTCTTTTGGCTCCCATTGTCAACAATGAATTGTAGCGGCGAACCCTTCACTCACATTTGTGAGTGGAAAAGCCGCTCCCCCTCCTCTGGATCTTCGAGCTCATTCTTCTGGACCTTGGTGGTGGCAACAGTGTTGCTAGGTTCCACATCAATGATTTGCTTCCCTTTTTCATTCCCCTTGTCGGGTTTTGACTCAGGGTCAGAACATGCATCTGATTCTGAAGCCTTCAACTCGGCGACCAATGACTGCTTGGTCTGACACTCACTTGTGTTATGAGTGGGGCTCTTGTGGAACTCACACCACTTTCTTGTGTCCTTCTTTGACTTCGTGGTGTTGTTATTTTCTTGTGGCTTCGATGGGTTGTCTTAGGTCACCCCGCCTTGGCTTTTTCCTTTGTTCTTCGGATTCACAGATCCAAAGTCTCGCTTCTTTTGTTTAAACTTCTGCTTGATCTTGATAGCGTATCGATACGTCATGCCAAGAGAGGAGATGTTTAGGAACTCCATCTTGTCTTGGATGTACCTGTGCAGGTAGTCGTGGTATTTGAGTACCAAATGTAGCTCATAATCCTTTATACCCAAATTTGTGCGAAGGGTATGAAAAATATTGGTGAACTCTAGCACGTCTTGATCCCTTCCCTACCGCAGCATGGTCCACTTTATGTATTTGTCCTCATAGCTCCTGACAGGGTAGTACTGTTCCTTGATGGCATCTCGGAATGAATTCCAAGTGGATGCGGTTGAAAATAGTTAGCCTGTACTTTCATCCTTCTGCTTGCAGTAGGTTTCCCACCAGTCCTTGATGTGGGGGGCTACTTTGAGAAGTGCAAAAGCGATCTTTTCCCAGCTGGAAAAATCATGAACAGAAAAATAACCATTTAGCATATTTAACCATTTATCTACAGAATTTGCGTCTATCTAACCCTCGAATATGGGGATTTCAAAGTTAACTTGTACCTTAAATGGTGTGGTGTTTCCAACGTAGCTATTAGAAGCAGATGTGTCGCCTCTGGGTAGCCGCTGAAGGATCTAGGAAAAGTTTTCCATCATCGTGTTCCATTATCACTCGAGGGCTTCTTCAAGCAAGATTTTGATAGGATCTATTGCCCCCTCATCTTTCTTTTCATCTACCATTGGAGGCCATCAGGATTTGCGAGGCTGGTCTTGCAGAGGTTCGACCAGTTCAAGCCCTAACTCCATATACCTCAACCTCATTGGGGACATGCAAAGAAAAATGGAGAAAGAGCAGACCACTTTGATACCATTGATCTAGATTTAATCAGGAATGCAAAAAATTATAGATATACCCATAAATATAGAGATGCAGAAAAAATAATACTTCATTTCATTAATCAAAATATTGAAATATGCTTACAAACAGAAATGGAAATAAACTAGATAGGGCGATGGTACCTTATCTCTGAGAAGAGATGTGGCAACTACATGCCTCTGAACTCTTACAATGAGGCTCAAAGGCCTATTTATTGTTGAGAAACAAAGGAAAACCCTAAACATCCAAAAACCTAACCCTAGGAGATGAAGCGCCAAACTATGGGAACCGTTTTGGGTAAATTGGTACATCAACTTCCCGGGGTCGTAACTTTGGCATACGATCTTCGTTTGACGTGCACAATACCTCATTAGAAAGATCTATCAGAGGAATACAACTTTTGAGTTAGAAAAAATAATTCTCATGCTTTGATGTTCCTTCCATTTTTCCCAAAAAACACCGTTTAGGGCCTCAAAACGGCTCTGGAAGTTCACGACCAAAAAACTACTAAAAATAGTAAAATGTGCTACAATTAAGGAAAATGAAAAACTGAAAGAGACAGTTGTGGGGGCCCAAGTGGGATAGCTGGGTGGCCACCAACATCCACCTAGATCATCAACCAAGCTACTTGAACATGTATTCTTCAATTTATTGCTTACTTATGTAAATGGTTGCAATGAAATTCTTACTTGTTTAGTATGTTGTAAATAAATTTTAATTGTATATTGTCATCCAATAAATGTTGAGTTATAAATAAGTTATTTCCCTTCTTATTGTGTTTAAATTAAATAAATTTAGTTTTTAGTTAGAGGACCCTAGGATGGATTCTCACACCTAATATGAAAGAATCCTTCAATACCAAGATCTCAAGCCATCCTGTCCAACATGAAACTCCCCTCGCTCCACTCACTATCTTACCCGATGCAAGTACCAGAAGTCCCTTGCTCCATTAGTGACTCACTAAATCCTAATGGAAGATCTGTATGATCTCCCCTTGTAGTAACCATCACATCCCAAAAGGTTATTGAGCTGTGAAGAGTTGTGATGCCCCAGTTCCCTGCTAGTCCGAGAGTGGTGCCACCATGTTGATGATGTGCTACTCTGACTATGTCATACTCCCCATCATGCGAAGACAATATCCTCCCCTCCTAGAACTTGATGGTGTAATACTAAAAGAGGTGAGACACAACCTTCCTGGGCATCTCCATAGCACCAAGGCCTACCCATCCAAATCTAACTTTGAACCTATGCAGCAATTGAAAATGTCTGCCTCCCCATATGATGAAACCCTCTGTGAACCCCCATGTGTCATCCTAAGAGTGCACTATATCACTCTCTGCCACGACTCCACTCATCACGAATGATCTATCGATCAATTGAATCCCGGCATCCCATAGGAAGACCTGCTGCAGCATAGCCCTAAAAATCAATGGAATCTCTTTGGCCCTCATCTCTAGTCCCTGCATGCCACCCATATATAGGCTCCATACATCATGAACTAATCTGAGGCATGATAAATTGTTTGTTGCTTGCCACTATGTAGTACCAATGACCACTAGAAACCACGTGTGCCAAATATCTATCCCCTAAATGCAACCAATAGATGGGTATCCGATACACGCAATTGACTCAATGTACCTTTGATCCATCCTTCTCCTTCCAACCATTGCCATTGGTTCAGCTACCTTCCCCCTGGAGAATGTGTCGATACAATGTCAAGAACTTGGATACATACTAGACAACTATCTCAGTCATACACAGTATCCTCTGCTCATGCATGGTCTAGACATGCCTTGTGGAAAGAGTGAAACATGTATCCCCTGTGACTAGCTCCCCAGGCATAGGATCACTAATGAATGATATGCCATCTTTGTCAGTGATCACCTCATCCCTCAACCTGTGGTTGTCAACTCACACAATGAATCGATGCCCCTGTTGAGAAGTCTCCCCTCTATCACACCAAGTGTCATCCAAATATCTTGGGTGATCTCCCCGTCCCCTGCTGCTCATGCCCATAGTGTCAAAGGACAACAACCAGATCGCCTATTTCTGTAAGTGACACAGAAGAGGGTCAGGAGTGTGAGTCCCCATGGATACCATCAAGTATCACTCATCTATGTCCCCATCAATCCTGGGTGAACTACACCCAAAGGTATGCCCAGTATCTCCATCCATGGGTGTCCTTGGAGGCAACACTCCAAGACCTTGTTGTTTAGCACCATATGCCTCTCCATACCATCGATCATCCTAGTACTCCTAGACATGCCACTGTACATCATGGACTACCCATGTACATTGTTGATACCCTTAGCTACAGTTATGCCATCATGTAACGTCCTGCTTCCTACCTATGTCACTGCACATGTCACTCCCCACATGTACTCACTGCGATGTGAGGCACTGCCACTCTGCAACACATTCCAACACACTACAACACACCACCATGCATCTCCATGCCCACCTATAGACCACTGTTCAATGCTAGATTCTCCCACACATCCCTAGATATGATGGCCTAAAGCTATGTCTCTACATGTCAGACCAGACCTGGTCAGTATCATCACCTCCACCATCGCATCATTATCCCTGTTGATGAATGGATCTTCCCTCCAAATAACCCCTGAGGGGTCCAAGAAGTGACTCTCCCTCTGTGTCAGCAGTGATGCCACCATTTCTCTGCTCCTTTGCATCCTTTATGCCCCGCAAAAAAGTGAAGAGCCCCTAGGTTCATGCAAGGCACCGTCTGGTGGCTTGCCAATGCCACCTCCTCTAACAAACTCCTACCAAAGTATGTTGATCACCCAGTGATCTTGTGTACAAATTCCATACCAAGAAAACCAAAAGAGTTTTTCCATAAATTGGTTGGCCACTGGTGTTGACCAAGACTCCCCTAGCTAATTTGCATGCTCAACTGCTAGGTCAACTGCACCATACCGATTGTAGCCAACTGACATACATGTGAATGATAGGTAGTCCCTCCTAGATCCCAATGCCAGTCGGGGCTTCCAGCATCCCCAGTGCCTGGAAACTCCTGCTGAGCTCCATCCGGATCCACTACCATCTCCATAGTCCACTCCACTGGGTACCAACTTAGAATCTCTCGCCTCCAAAATCCAAGAGAGGGATCGAATGCATGAACTCCCGTACATAGAACAACACCAGCATGCGGGTGTTGCACCCTATGCAACTTAGGTCATCCCATCTCGCTATATTAGTCAATACATACAATCTGACTAGGTAGCCTTGTGTCCCTCTGTCTAATGGACCAAGGTAACCTAACAATGCTTTCAGCCCCGTCTATGTATGCCCAAAGAGGGCTACTCTCACGCTCCAATGTGCACTCTAGTTGCGCCAGTAGGGAATCCAAATTCTCCCCAATGTGAGTCAATTCAGTCATGGACTCGACACAAACCACTCTCATGCCCTCCAGCTCCTCATTTTGTTGTAGAATTGCCTCTCACATTAACGCGACCTTCCTTTTTAATGCTATAAGGTCGTCCCGAAACTGATGGAACTATCATGGGCATCTATCACCTGTAAAATCAGTCATAATTCTTGATACCTCAACAATTTTTGGCATCTCGTCCAGGGATGGCACCCCCTCAACAAATGGCTCTATGCAAGTAGGCTCTATCCTCTCCACCAGGGTGTCAACTGGGCCTATCAAAGAGGTCTCTAATAAAGGTGACTCCCGCGCCACACCAGTATATCGATGTGTTCCTCACCATCATGTGGGCTCTCAACATCATGCTTAACCTCCTCCAAGGGCTCCTGATATCTAAATCTAGGTCTCCACCAACAAAAGTGCCCCCTAGTCTCACCCTGTAACAATATTTGTCTTGTCTGCTTCTTTTCATGAGATTTGGTGCCCTGATCTGGTTGACTTTCCCCATAGGATGTAGATGATTGCGCGCCCATGGCCTACTCACCTCTAACGTCTTTATTGTAAGGGTGAGGATGGTTTTGGTCTGTGACCCTCCTCAACTAGGCCAACCTCTCATCGTCCCAATCAATTCTACCCCAAAAATTCTGCATACTGGATTTCTCTTGAGCCATGGGTTTGTCTCCGGTTTCACCCATCATTGTGTACTCATACCCAAAGCTTCCATGATCTTTTGGATAATTTCCCACAGTGGGGCCAAGATCATGCTTTGATACCACTATAATGTTCCAAACTTAAATAAACGGAGATATGAAAAGCAAAAGCAATTACAACACATAAATTTTAAAGAATCAACAAATGCTCATTAAAATTCCATAAGTAAAAACCAGTTGGGCCATTTTATTAATCAATGGAGAAAGTACAATAGTATGGAGGAATGCACCTGGGCTTGCCTCCATGGAAAGTGTGACAGAACCCGGGTGATAATACAATGATCTCAAATGTTGGAAATGACTGCTCCTCTAATGCTCTGCGTTGCCCATAAATCTTCACTGCTACCTAGAAAGGGACTGCAAGAAAATCCTCCTCCGATGCTCAGAAAACAATGAAAATTCAGCCACAAACTCCTTGGTAAAAACCCACAAAAGCCCTGAAATAGTTTGGCCCGATTTGGACTTCCCAAAATCGACCCCCAAAGGCACTTTTCAATCCCCAGCATTTCTACATTGTCTACTACAAAGATACCGCTTAAAACCTCACCTTCAATGCTCACAAAATTATGAAACTTTATATTTTGGATTCTTGTCAAAAACCCAGAAGAAACCCAAAAAATATTTTGGTTGGTTTAGACTTATGAAATTCGAACCCTTTGGAGCCCAACCTCAGCTGCAACTACAAATCTCGACTTGCTGGAAACTATTTGTAAATCCTCGTGGAAATGCCCCCAAAGTGCTAGAACGACCCTTGATATCCAATCCCTAACTTCCCAGGTGAGCTCTTGGCCTAAGATCCACGAAAAACTGGTGAGTGGCCTCCATGTTGTCCCCTAGCCCAGCAATTTGAATTGCTAGAATGTTGGCTCTACTGGCTATAAAACTTAGCAAGTATGTTGGTTTATTGTTGTTACCTCAGCTCTCTAACTCTTCGGCAAACAATCTAATCTCTACTTGCCTCTATATTGCTCTTTGTATTCTCTGGCAGCCTAGATATATGCACTCCCTGCTCTGTGCTGGTTGGTGGTGCTATGTCACTACCCCGGAACTCCTAAAATCCTTGTAGAACTGAATTACCTCTTTAGGGTGGGCACAGATGGTCACTTGAAGTAGAGGTTGAATCTCCCGCTTGAGAGATTTGTGGCTAAATATCCGGTTGAATCAGCTAAATAGTAGATTGAACATTCAAGTGATTTTGTTTGCAAGATGTATGAATGAATCCCAAAATGAGAGTTTCTCCCTCCTTATAACTCCTTGGGCCTCCCTTGCCTCATGTGGGCCCCTCCATCCACCTATTCAACTTTCCCTCCAAGCTATTCGAATGGGCCAATTCAAATTCCCATGTGGGTGGCCCCCACATTCTAATAGCAACCAAATTAAATCTAATTGCCTCCTAAGTCCCTAAGTCAAAAATGATGGGTTCTCTTCCTTATCCAACATTGTGTAGCAGCATCCTGTTACAAATGTGTTTGAGAAGGGACATGACATACCACCATGATGGAATCATGATGTTGAACTATTTTTGAAAGACCTGTAATGAATTCCATGGATATGACCTTTTATTTCCATTTCGAAATTGTGATTGGTTGTAGTAGTCTTGCTGGGTACATGCACTATACCTTCACTTGTTGACATTCCAAACATTTTGCAAGGTAATATATTTCTTCATTCCAAGCCAAAAATATGTCCTCTTTATGACCATCATCATATTTTGATATCCAGGGTGACCCAAGTCATGTCTTTTATGGAATTCATCAATGATAAGCTTCCTTAAATCCTTGGTATTCAACACATATTTCATGTTCTTGAATATCAACATTCCATCATCATTGAGATAGTAAATTATACTTACTGATCTATCTAGTTGTTCCTTCAAAGACTACTTCACATGTTGGTGTGTTCATCATTTATCATCCCTTCTTTTATCCCCTCCTGGATGTCAGAGGAGCAAGTGCTTATGGTTGTTAGGTGAACCTCTTGCAAACTTCTACTAAGTGCATATGCCACCCTATTCTATTTTCCTTTGATGTGGTTAATTTCACAATTAAATTCATTGATCAAAGAAAACCACTTGGATTGTCTAGAATTTAGCTTGGGGTAGTCAAATAATTATTTTAGACCATTGTGATCATTTATTAACAAAAACCTCCTTTCCAATAGGCAGTGCCTCCAAATTTTTAGTGTGTGCACAATTGTTGCCAGATTCAAGTCATTAGTGACATAATTCATTTCATGCTCATTCAACTTCCTAGATTCATAGAATATTACATGGTCTTCCTGCATCAAGAATCCACCAAGTCCTTCCTTATAGGCATTGGCGCAAAAAACAAAATCCTTTTATAGGTCAGTTATTCTTAAGATAGGTGCACAAGTTAGTAACTTCTTCAACTGTTCAAAACTAGCTCCACATTCAGGAGTCCACTAAAAATTCACTCCTTTTCTTTATAATGCAGTGGTGGGATGCCCAATTTTTCATAAATTTCAAATGAATCTTCAATAATAACTAATCAACCCCATAAATGATTAGCCTTATGTCACATGCCAATCCATTATCACTTTAGCCTTTTATAGATCCACAACCACTCCCAGGTAGTGAACTTGAGTTTGAAATAACTCACACTTGTTGATCTTGGCATATAATTTATGCTCTTTGAGCAGTTGTAGAACAAATCTCGGGTGGTCCTCACGTTCCTTTTCATTATTTGAGTACACTAGAATGTCATCCACAAATACCAATACAAATTTGTCTAAGTATGCCTTGAGTAAATTGTTCATTAGACACATAAAGGTTGTTGGGCCATTTGTAAGCCCGAATGGAACTACAGTGAATTCATAGTGGACATACCTCATTTTGAACACAGTCTTGGGAATATCCTCTTCCTTGATTCTGAACTAGTGGTAGTTCAACCTTAAATCGACCTTGGAAAACACCAAAGCCCCTCTCAATTGATCAAATAATCCTCAATCTTGGGAAGTGGTTACTTATTCTTCACAGTGGCTATGTTTAAATGTTTGTAGTCAATTCATAGACACAACGTTCCAAAATTAGACAAATAATAAAATTAAGGTGTTAAACACAGATAATGGTGTAGAATTTTGTAGAAATGAATTCAAATAATTATATAAGAAGTGTCATATAGCTAGGCATAAGACTACTTCACACACACCTCAATAAAATGAAGTTGTGGAAAGGATGAAAAAAATGTTGATGGATAAAGCAAGGATCATGCTCTATGGTGCCACATTAGGACAAGAGTTCTAGGCAGAGATAGTAGAACTACATGTTACTTGGTAAATAGATCACCCTAATCAGTTTTGGATGACAAGACTCCACATGAGGTATGGAATGGTGTTGACCTAAAAAATAATGTAAGCTTATGAAACGAAAAAAATCATCTAAAATATTTCTATATAAGATTTATCTGCACTTCTTTCTCCATGTCCAATACTTAGTTGATTTGTCAATATGCAAAGAAACTACAGACACTTTCTCTAGGCACACTTGCTTCTGGTACATCCATCCTTCACATACTTTCCTTCCACACATCATACTCCCACACATATTCATTTCCCGAACAACATGAACCTATGCAAAATCTATTCATTTTCACTTCTCATCATCACTTAACATAAATTACGTAAATCATGTGTCAAAGATTCACTTTGCCACCTCTGATATATTTCTCCCTCTTTTGTTCACTTCAGTGTTACGTAAAAGATCAATAAAGGAAATTTATAGCCAAGTAAAGGGGATGTAATGGGTATCATGCTATTAGATATGCTCTACATCACCCCTTGTAAAGCACATGCTTTAGTTATTTACCTCCACTTATTGTTTTGCCTCGTCTAATGAAATTGCATGAGGGCAGATGATATATTATCAATTGTACTAATGAAAAAGGAGTTAATAGCTAAGGGTCACTAAAAGGATTCATTGATCAATCATATATTTCTAAATAAAATGAACATATGTCTGCTAAAAGGAAGAAATAATATGTTTGTGGTGACACGTTCAATTCACTTGCTTGTCTAGAATTTCCACAAGTTGACTACCTACTAATGGTGCTTGAATTTATATCCTAATGAGAAGTGAAACAACAAGATTTGGACCACTCGATTGGTGAACGTTGCATGCATTCCTTAAAAGTGTTTTATTTTAGAATGTGTTTATTTATGGCCTTTACATTTCGATTTGAAGACCAAAACTACTAAGATTGGAGTGAAAAAGAACCTAGTCCCTCTAAATCCAAAGGCATTCATAAAATTACTCAAGCTACAGGAACTGACCAAATTACTCAAGTTATCTGAATTTGATACCTTCTTGGATTATTGAGCCAGTGGACTGGACATAATCTAGGATTTCATGCTGCAATAGGTACCTGTTCCTATCTGATATTTTTATTCTACATATTTCAATATTTTTTGAACCATATAGAGATTTTTCCTAGTTTTTTTCTTGTGTAATGGTGTGGGAAACTACCTCAAACATCCCTAAGTCAATCCTTTATGCATTATACTATTATTTCAAAAGGGACATATTTTTCAGTTGGGCGGTCCTTATTTCCAGTGAAATATCCTTCCAACTAGAAAATCTATCTAAGACCCATAGATTTTCATCACAACTTACCTAGTAATAACCCTAGTCTTGTGTCATACCTTCCATGGCCTACCTTACAAAAATACTTTGAATTCATACATAAAACTAGTATAGTTCTAGTACCGAACATTATGGAAATATAAGGCCCCTTTCCATTTTTTTCAAGTCAAATAAACATTTATCAGAGAATTTAACCATATGGAAATTGGGTGAGATCCCAATAGAATCTCAACCATAGCATAGGATTTCCTTTAGGAAAAGGGAATACATGAGGAAAGGGAAGAAAACACCCTAGCTAGAATCTATGGATTCTGGGAGAAATCCCTACTTCTAACAAAATTTGTGTTGCACAAATAATTTTTTGCCAAAATAAGTACGTAGTACCATCCATGTTGCATCGACTAAGCGGGATGGTGATCTTTGTGGTCTCAAGTTATCTGGTGCCTGCTTTCTCACCCACCTTCTATTTGTGGATGATGTTCTCATTTTTCTTGATGGTAGTATTCGAGACTCCCGCTCTTTCTCCAAAATTCTCTCACTTTTCTCATCAGCTACCAAGATGTTAGCCAATCAATCAAAATCCACCATTACTTTTGCCCGAACCTCCATCCAAGAGTCTCATCTTGCTCATCAGATTTTTCCTTATTGTATCAATCATCTGGACCGGGGTCTCAAATACCCGAGTTTCTGGATAAAGCCTATCAGCCAAAAAAATTAAGATTGGGTATGGCTCGTTACCAAACTGGAGAAAAGGCTTTCCATATGGAGCCACAGATTTTTGTCCAAAGCTGGCAAACTTGTACTTATTAAATCTGTTCTTAAGGCCACACCAATATTCTAGATGGCACTTGCATGGATTCCTAGGAGCATCTTGGCTCGTTTACAACAAATCTACAACATATATCTTTGGAATGGAAACTAGGATAAAAGGATTTTTTCATGGGTAGGCTGGAATAAGATCAGGTTGCCTAAGAAATGGGGAGGCTGTGTCTAAAAGACCTTCCTTTATTTTCACAAGCCCTTGCAGCAAAAATGGACTGGACTCTGTTGACCAGACAGAACCTTTGGACTACCATCACATATCATAAGTATATTTGGCCTCAGCAAATCATGGATTGGGTTCGATTGCCAAGTTGGCCTAAAACTAGCATCTCATCTGTCTGGAAGGCACTCCTTCATTCTCTACCACACATCAGGGATAATCTGGCCTGGAGAATCAACGATGGAACTAAGGCCCGCATTGGCTTGGACCCATGGACTGGAGGTGGAGGAAGATATCATTTGTCTAGAGACCTCATACAACATCTACATTCTCATGAGCTCAAGGTGATTGCAAATATAGCAGACCATCAAAATTCTAGCATCTTCTTCCAAGGATGGAAAATCGCCTTGCAGCTTGATTTACCACAATGTTGGCACTAGGAATGTCATGAATATATCTCTACACTATCTGAATCTCATATCGAGATTAAAGAGGGCCTTGATGAACTTATCTGGTGTCATGTGGAAAATGGTATCTACTCCCCAAAGACTGGATATCTATCCCTGATCTCCCACAAAATACCGGAGTAGATCACTTTCTGGTGGAAGAGTATTTGGAAACTTATAGTGCCTCCTCGGACCAAACTATTTTTTTGGTGTATCCTTAGAGACAAAGTATCCACGAGCGAGAATATCACACACCAATCCTTTCATGGGCCAAAATTGTGTACCTTGTGCAAAAACTCATCTGAATCGACCCTACATATTTTTCTAAAATGCTCAGCCCTAATTACTCTCTGGCATAATATTTCTACCTCCATACATTATTCAGGGCATTGGGAAGGTGTTGATCTCAGCAGTGCATGGGAATGCTGGTTCAATTAGCATAAGGGCTCCAAACTTCTAAGTCTCGCTCTGATTATCAGCTGGCATATCTAGCTGGCTCAAAACCGATCTATATTTGACAAAAAACCTATGTGTTGGCCACACATTGCGGCCTGTATTGTATCTGCATATAATGAGATGCCTGAACCTCAACAAACTCGAGCCCGAAGGCCTCATGCCCCTCCTCATATTGATAAAAATACACCTTGGGCGTATTTCGATGGCGCAGCACAACAACAGGGATGTGGTGGTGGCTTCATCATATACTTAAGTGAACAACACTTCTACAAAGTTAAGATGGGACTAGGAGCTGGAACAAACAATTTCGCAGAACTCATCACCCTCTGTCACCTCTTGCATTTCTCTTTGGGACATAATTGCATGAGATTAAATATTTTTGGAGACTCGAAGATCATTATTATTTGGTTCAATAATATTACTTCTTGTCACATTCACACACTTAGTAATATTTTGGATGAAGTAAACATGTTCAAGGCACAATTTAATAACATCACATGCAATAATATTTACAGGGAACATAACAGTTGTGCTGACGGGCTATCGAAGGAGGCCATGGTACTTCCCAGAGGAGAGTGGATGATCCAGGAACAACGAGGGACCAATGAATTCCATTACTATCACTGCCCATACATAGATCAGCATTACCACAGGGCAGAGATCCCCTAATCACTGGTTTTTTGTCTATTTTTGAGAAATGTTTATATTTACAACTTTGTATATATTATACATGATATATTTATGTATGGCCCTGCATGGCATATGTACAGGCTTATAACAGGCTCCTATATATTTGAATGAACACCCTGCGTGGTGAATCTGAACAGTACATAGTTTTTGGTGAACCCTCACAATTTTCACTGAGCCCTCTGGGGCTAGACAGATACAGCATATGCAATTGCATCTACAATATGTAATTATTCAAATTTAATGAAAGATTACGATTTTTCCAGTGGAAAAAAAGTAGTACCATCCATGGTTAATCTTGTTTGAAAGAAATACAAAGAAACAATTCATTTCCTTACCTTTTACTGTCGGAGAAGTAACCGTGAGAAACACAACCTATCTAGCTATTTTTTTCGAATCCTTAATTCATTTTGACTTAACTAAAGCCAAGTCCATTTATAGATTTTACCCATAAGGAATCTCTTCAAAACATCTAGCCATAATCATATATGACAATCTGTTTACAAGAATTTTTTAGGAAAGTGGAGAAATCCACATTGTTCCATCAAGGGAAAAATAAATGCATGCCCTTGTTAAAGAATTTGTTATAGAAACCAACACTAGTTTGGGAGGACAAAACAAAGAACGAGGAAAAATGTCTACAAATCCACCACCAACTTTGACACCTTAGGCTTACCCGAGTTCGTCTTATAGTCACATGAGGAGCCACCTCCCCATGTGATCCTATAAATATCAAACACTATAAACTCATCAAATAGAAATAGGTCTAAGGAGGCTCAATTACACATTATTTTGTCACATTTCCGCTATTCTTCACCATCAAACCCTGAAGATAAACTCACTTAGGAAGATAATAATCTTATGAAAATAGATTTTGAAACCCTAATTTTAAAGGGTGTCACAGGCGGGACCATAATTATTTGCGACACTACTAGGTTGTCACATTTTGTATAACTCTTGTCCTAAAACAATGTTTCACTTTTCCAGTTCAAAATGAGCGACATTGTTTTAACAAAGGTAAAAATAAAAATAATATGAGAAGCTTATATTCTAGAAGCCTCATGGATGGCATATTCTCCAATCGATTTGGATCTGTCTTGACCTCCCTACCTTGTTGGATCTCAACCTCCATCCCTTATCTCCTCTTATCCCCTCCCAAGCCTACAAATAGAACCATCTCCATTTAGATGGCTAGTTAGAAAATCTCAAGAAGCTTGGTGAAACTCTACTCAAATTCCCATCTTTTGACCACCCTACTTTTGAAAGCAAGGCATTGGAATGAAGGACAATCAAAAAGAGATCTACAACATCAAGGCCAGGTTGTAACCTTTTCTACATTATCAATATAGTTACATTATTCTTTCCCATAAAATAATTGTTTAAGCATTGACAATGTTTATAATTTTTTTCCTTGATTGCTCATATAGGTTACATCACATTATCTTTGAATCATTGTTTCTTTGATGGTTTGTTTTTTTTGTCACTTGTAGGTTTTCGTATCAGAGCATAGAGGAAGAGACCCAAAATTACAAACAACTAGTGAGGACAAACATCAAGAAAAATGTATGGATCTATCCTACTTCTATGTTCATTGTTGATTTGATGTTTGATAAACCTAGGGAAAGTTTATTTCCACGGTTTGTTTTGTTCTAGATCTAGGGAGATAGCCCTTGTTCACAAGGGGGATTTATCTGTCAAACAAAATTTGCAACTCCACTAGATAATAATCCTATTCTTTAGATTCATTCTAGTCATTTGAGTCCTTGTTTTCTTAAGTTTCCATGCTTTTTGAGTCGTTGGTTAGTCAAACTTGATTCCCAAACCTTGGATCCTTTTCATTTCTTGAAAATATTTTTATTTTTTCTTAATTTTTCCATATTGTCTCACTTTACCTTCATAATAAAAGAAACATTGTCACACCTAGGCAATTTTGTACCTATGACATTGTGTAATTATCACATTTTAATATATTTACAGCCTATGACACTATTATAAAAGAAAAAAGTTTTCTAGTTTTTTTCTTGAATTGGTCTTGCATATGTTTGTGATCAGGTCTCTGGGTTTGTTTGTTGTCGCTATACAATCTTAACTTTTCAGCTTAGGCGTATTTTTATGTGTTTTTCACATTTTTGAGTCTGTGTGAAATATTCACTTTTTACTTTGACTTAGTTACTCTGATTTGCTAATTGAAAGGTTGAAAGCTCTATAGTTCTGAATATTCATATTTTGTTGTATTTCATTCTCCAATTTAGTAATTACTTCAAAGGCTTTCTTTTACATTGTTTTGTTAAAAATGGAATTTTCTCCCTTTTTTAAAATAATTGTTTTTCAAAAAGACAAGAAATTTGTATATGCTTTGAATTACTTTTTGTTTTTGGTCAAGTTTACTGCATGTTCTATGTTTTTTTATTTCTTTAAAAAATGAAAAGTTGATAAATTCTTGCATACATTTTGAATATAATTTTTCATTTTGAAAAGAAACAAGTTATATAGTACTTCGGTTTTAAAATATTTGATTTAATTTGGGACTTCATGTATATGGGAAAATAAGAAATATTTCTCCTTGTAGTTGGAATTCATCGAATTGAAAATTTGCATATCATTTTGTTACAATAGATATTTTAGTTGTGTCAACACATCATGTCCACTTCATATCCTTATTGAGTAAATAACAATCTAAAATCAACACTTAATTAAATTGATGCAACATTTTACAATTATTTTGTGGGATACACACATTAGCTTAGGTTTAGGGCCTTTCAATAGGTGGTGAGTTTAAACTCTCCAAGCATACAAAATAAACCTAGAATCTTTAGTTAGGGAGTGAAATCCATTTAATGCATCATGTTTCTGGGAAGATCTTCTTACACAAGAGTCAAGCATGAGGTCACATTGGGCCAAGTGAAGTAATTTATCCTGCTTCGTTATTTTTAGTGGTGTTGATTTGTACGTATTACAAATAATGTTGAAAAACACTTGGGGATCACTTCATAGAATTAACCTCATTGTGAGGAACCTCTCATGGGGATTTTGAGTGTATTACCTTGCCCTTACATGTATGTTTTACTCTCGACTACCCCCCAGGCCGGGTTGTTGTAGGTGGTGACCTTAATGACCATAATCCTAGGGATAATACACAAGGTGACAATGCTCAGGGGGAACTCCTTGTTGTACCTAGAAAAAATGTTGGTCAAACTCACTCGGACCTTCTTTGATGGTGCTAGAATTTTTAGTGAGGTTATTTGCACCAAGATTAGACCATTAAGGAGGTCACCAACATAATTAGTTCCACCCACTCTATCTTTAGCCACTTTTCACATTGATCCCACGATGTTGGATTTCATCACCAACTAGTACAATCATTGTGAAAATGTTTGTATGTTTGCTTCCTCAGATTTGATTAGAGTGTGTTGTGTTTATTTTATTATTTAGTGGGACTTAGGGTGTATTTTTAGTTGTCAATATTAATTCACCATGGCACTCTGTTTTTCATGAAGAATGCATGGTTTAACCCATGAAATTGTACCTGAATCATTAGAATTTACACAACCAGAAGTTGCACCTGAAATTAAAGAACCTAAGACATTTGAACGTGAAGTAATAGAACCTGAAATTGTTGAAACTTTGGAACCAAAGATAGATTAATCTAAAACTTTAGGAATGAATTCAGCTAAAACTGAAACTTTAGAACCAAAAGTAACTTAATAGGAAACTTCAAAAGAAGAAATTACTAAACTAGTAATTTTGGAAGCTTATATTCGTCCTTCAACAACTTTAGTATCTACAACCTTAACATTTAGTTCTCAGGAGTTTGTTTCTTCAATAGAAGAAGTTATTCCACTTGGTTTTTTTAGTATAGAGGAAATTTCTCAAGAGTATCATTCTCTGGTAAATCCTCCCATAACTGATTTAGGATCTCCTCTTCTTATCAAATTACCTAGAGAACCTCCTTGGAAAAATAACCCTTGGTGCCAATATTCGTTGCTTATACATCTAGATGTATAAGTCCTAGTTTACACACTCTTGTGTTTCCTTTATTTACCACTCCAACCATGATCACTGAGTCTACACTTGGAAGTAATGTAAGGCCAACATCACTTAATATTGTAGGTGGATCTTCGAAACCTATTACATCTTCCATGTTTTTTGGTTACTCTTTACCTAGTGGTCCTTTTTAATCTAGTATACCTCATGACACTTATGTTTATGGTGAACCTTTAGTACATGTTGGGTATGAATCACTCAGTAGGGCATTCTATGTAGTTTCGATCGGTCCCTCCTTTTTTCAGTATCCCCCTTGTTATTTCGAAATGTCATCGTATTCATCTAATCCAAGCATGGTACAAACCTCCCAAACTATGATTTCTTCACAAACATATGTTCCTGGTATCCAATTAGGCTTTGATCAACGATCTAATTTGATGATTAGTGGGGTGATTTTTGACAACAACATCTGGTAAGATCTTATCATCCTATGTGGGGGAAACCTCCCATTGGATCTTATCCTCCTGCTAGGGGGAAACCTCCTATCGAATCCTATCCTTCTATTGAACAACCACCTCAAAGTTTTGCACAACCTAACGATAGAAAAATATTTACTGGTGCACCATTCCTTGGAATGGCAGGTACCCTATAGAGCCTGCCTTATGGTGCTGGAGCTCAAATCCATACAATTCAACCTACAATTCAAATAATTCAAGGTTATTATCAAGTTCTTACAAGTAAACCTCAAGTTCCTACAACTCAACCTCTAGTTCCTACAGATCAGACTCAAATTCCTACAAGCTAACCTCAAATACCTCCAGGTCAACCTTTCCATGTTCTTCCTCCTACAGGTCAACCTCTTCAAAGATTTCCACAAATTCCTACAGGCCAATCTATTTAATATTTCTCTCAAATACCTTTAGGTCAACTAGTTTGTGGTTTTCCTCAAATTCCTACAGGACTACCTTTTCAAGGTTTTCTTCCTCTAGTTTACCCTGGTGAAATCTAGGTTCCTGTAGCACAACCTGCTCAATGATACTTTCCTCTAGAAAATGGACCTTATGGTCTTATGGATGGTTATCCATATCAAGGTTATCCACAACTTAATTTTACCAGACAGTTACCATTCTTGTAACCTTAGACTTACCAGAATTATCACGACTTACAAACGATCCAATATTTCATTATCTATTATGGTTAGTCATTCCTACAAAGTTACCAAGTGACATCTTGAAACTCAATGGTAAACTTGGTGAAGACCCATCAAATCATGTTGTGACTTATCATTTATGGTGTTCTTCAAAATCGTTAAATGATGATTGATTCAACTACGTCTTTTCTGGTGCACTCTTACTAGAAATGCAGTTAAGTGGTACATTGAGTTACCATTAGCATCGTTTGGTGACTTTAACACATTGGCAAAGCCATTATTGACCCATTTCTAACTTCCCATCAGTTATGGAACTGGTACAGATCTTTTAGCCTCATTACGACAATCTACATCCATGCACATTTCTGATCACATTCATGAATGGGGGCATATACATCGGTTAATCAAAGTCTCAATTCCAAACCAATTATTGGAAGATCGGTTCACTAAGTCATTACTACCCCTGATTTCCTATGATGTTTCCATGGGTGGTGATATTACTGAAGATAAAGTTATCGCTCATGCCCAATATTTGGACCTTTTATATTCACAATCTGGCACATTATATGATTTGATTCCACATGTTCCTTTCTCATTGAATAATCTTTCCCCATTTCCTTCTTTAGAATTTCACGTTGTTTATGGTGTAATTGGTTCTATCAATCAATAGCTGGGAAGTAAAACATCTAGTTATACCAATTCCAAGACTACTCCCACTATTGTGACTTAAAATGTGCCCCCTCCTACTACTACTACTCCTGTCACTACTTCCAAGATTAATGCAGTTCATTCCACATCAACTGGTAAATCTTAGCAACCTAAAAGTAAGAAAAATGGAAAAGTAAAAGCTAAGCAAGATGTTCCTCAACAAGAAAAACCCAAAACTCAACCTCCTAAAGAAAATCTAAACCTAAGTATCCTTGTATTACCTGTGATGAGGATCATTAAACAAAATAATGTTTGCATCGTGTCAATGTTAATCATTTTCTCAAAGTCATTTCAATCACACCTGTTGTTTTAAAGGACCCTTTCCCCTCTTGGGAAACCCAAATGGTTTCACAAAATGAATATTCTTCCTCACTTGGTCAAGTGATGATGTGTCAAGAGATTGTTTCCATCACTACAAGAACCAAATATTAGAGTCCTCCTACTGGAAGTAATATTTATCAACCTTCCTCATTTACTCTGCCTAGTACTGGTCCTCTACAGATCGAGAGGCCAAGTTCTGATATAGTGATCAAACCTCCGCCAAAAGGTGCTATTCATAAGTCCGCATAATTATAACATTGTAGAAGATTTGGCTCAATCTCCTTATGCAATTTCAGCCATCAAAGTTCTTCAAACTTGCCCTATGCAACAAAAATCATTGTTGTCAACCATTAGTGGAATAGATATATAATAGTCTTTGATTTGGAAAATCATGTACCTAGGCTCCCACATCAACTTATGTTTCAAATACAAGTTGTTTGTATGGGAAAGAAAATATTTCATATTGTCATAGTCGAAAGAGCATCAACGTGCATAATGTCCATATCTTGTTGCAAATCCATTAGTTCTCCTTCAATCAACTAGTAACCTACTACACTGAAATATTTTAACGGTAGAGGGTTTAAACCCTATGGAATTTTAAATGCATTTCCCATTGAACTAGAAGGTTAAAATGTAACCATTTAGGAAGAAGTCATTGAGGGAACTCTTGACTATAACTTTTTACTTGGTCATAGTTTAACTTACACTATGTCTACGATAGTCTCTATTCTTTTTTGTATGCTTTCTTTTCCTCATCAAGCAAAGATAGTCACAATATACCAACTTTCTTATTACTTTTATGATCCATGTTTGACTAGTAATGTGCCTTTCATATGTAAAACTTCACTTTCTTATGAGAATGTTAGTGTGCGTCTTTTAAAAGATTCATCATTGAGGGGAAGTTTTCCACTCCCACCACCCAATGCCTCTCCTCTTGTGACTCTAATTAATATGGTTTTGATTAGTAATAGTGGACCCCCTTTAATCATATGATCCTTGGGTAGTACCTAGTCTGTTACAATATGAAATTTATGGTGACCAAATTCCACGTATTCTAGTTGAATATGCTTATGAAGTTATACATTTGGCCTATGCAACCACTACTAAATACAATAACTAAACAAAATCATCTTAGATGAATATTCTCAATATTCCTGGCTTATGTTTGCCTTATCTTCATATCATTTCGATGATATTTTCCCTACTGATGAAAGTATCATTAAGATTATGTCTTTAGGAGAAACACCATGGGATGATAGTCATCAACATTCCTCTTTTCATCCTAATATAGAGACTATTGAGAATCATTTTCAAACTTTGGTTTCACCTGAGATAGTTAATGACCCTCAAAATCCCTTTTTAGGTTCATGATGTTTTATCTGAAGGGAATTTGGGAAAAATATCAGAAACCATACCTATTGACATATCAATAAAACCTCGATCGTGGAAAATGTTCATATAGGTTCCTCTTTTCCCTCTAAATAAATTCAAACTTATACAACCCTATTCAAACAAATTTGTGATGTTTTTGGTTGGGCTTATGAAGAAATGTCTAGAATCGACCCATAAATTGTCATTCATGAGATTAAGACATACCATCACACTAAGCTTGTTTGGAAAAATCCTCATCTAGTACATCCATAAAATGTTTTTGAAGTTAAATATAAAGTTGAAAAACTTCTAAATGCAGGTTTTATTTATCTCGTACCTCTAATTGGCTGGGTTTCAAACATTGTTTCAGTTACGAAGAAAAAAGGTACATTTTATGTGTGTGTTGATTATAGGGATATCAATAAGGCTTTCTCTAAGGATAATTATCCAACCCCTTTCATTAATCATATTATCGATGACTGTGTTAGAAGTGAAATTTTCCTTTATGGATGGATTTTTTGGCTATAATCAAATTAACATACTATTATTTGATCAACATAAAACTACCTTTATTTGTCATTGAGGAACTTTCACCTATTGAAAAATTCCCTTTAGACTTAATAATGTTGGTGCATTTTTAAAGAGCCATGTCTTATGCATTCTGAGACATCAAACATATTGTACAACCATCTCTTGATGATTTACCTGCACATTCTATGAGATGTCAAGATAATCTGGAAAACTTGTGAACAATTTTTCTCTGATTTCAACACTACATTATTCATTTGAATCCACATAAATGTGTTTTATTTGTGGAATACAAAAATCTCCTAGGATTCATCGTGTCTAAGAAATGCATTAGATTCAATCCCTTGAAGGTTGATGCTATTATGAATTTACCTCCTCCTTCCACTCTACGTCAACTCCAAAGTTTTCAAGGGAAGGAAAAATAAAATCATCATTCTATACATAATTATGTTGAACTTATGAAAGGTTTTACTTGATTATTGAAAAAAGAGGTTCAATTCATTTGGGATGAGATTGCTTAAAAATCATTCAATTCTTTGATGAATGTGTTAACTCATACACCATTGTTACATCCCTACGGTTATCATCAAGACTACTATTTGTCCCTAACTGCTTTGGATGATACCATTGCCATGGACCTTGTCCAAGAGGAGAATCCATACGATGAACATGTTATTTTCTATCTTATTAGGAACCTCGTCATTACCAAAATGAAGTATACACATGTGGAGAAATTGGCTTTAGCGGTTTTTCAAGTTGTTAAAATATTTCGTCAATACATTTTATTGCACAAAATAACTATTATTTCTGATTCCAACCCTATGCAACATATTATGAATAGGAAAGTTCTAGGGGGGAAATACTCAAAGTGGATTTCCATCCTTCAAGAGTTTCATTTGGAATTCGAAAGATCCAAGTCTAAGAAATTTTTAGTTTTTGTTGAATTAATTTGTGACCTTCCCTATATTGGCATGAAAACCGTGGTAGACGATTCACTTCCTGATGAATCTCTTTTCCTTATTAGTTCATTTGACCCATGGTATGGAGACCTCATTTTCTATCTCCAAACTCAAAACTTTCAGCCTGAATTTTCACGTGCTAAACGTCATCAAATTTGATACTAATCTTACCAATATATTAATGTCAATGATACCATTTATCATCATGGTGTCGATATTGTATTTCGATGATGTTTAACTCATGAGGAAGTATAAAGAGATCTCAATGATTTCCGTGCTAGAGCATGTGGCGGTCATATGTATGGGTATTCCACTTCCCAAAAAATATTGTGTGCAAGATATTTTTGGCCCTTCCTCTTCAAGGATTGTATTTTGGTTGTCCAAAAATTTCACTTATGTCAACTTTACAATCATAAGATCTGTGCACCACCTACTCCTCTTTATTCTTTTTACCATTGGCCCCTTTTATAAATGGGGCATCAACTTCATGACATGTATCCCTCACTCTACTAAGGGGCATGGGTATATTATTGTTTTTGTGGACTACTTCACTAAATGGGCCAAGACGATGCCTACATTCACCAATAACAAGCTAACTGCAACATTGTTCGTATCTAATCACATCATTACTAGATTTGGTGTGCCCTAAGCCATCGTTACCAACCATGGCTCGCATTTTCAAAATTACATGATGTCGGAGTTATCTACCAAGTTAGGTTTACGTCATGCAAACTCAATTCCTTATTATATGTAAGCCAATGTCCAAGTAGAAGTAGTAAATAAAGTTCTCATAATGATGCTTCAATGAATGATTGGATTTATAAAATTAATTGGACCATAATGTTGTTTTCAGCATTATGAGCATATCAAATCTCAACCAAAACAATTACCAGATTCATGCCTTTTTAGCTTGTATATGGCTTGGATGTTGTCTTACACATTAAATGCAATATTCCATCTTTGAAGCTAGTCATCGAATTTCTCCTTGTTACTTCCACCAAGAAAGAACATTTTTTGTATTTAGAATGCTTAGATGAAACTTGCCTTGATGTGACATTAACTAACAAGGCTAACAAGAATCATATTAAATCTCATTAGGACAAAAATGTAAAACTCATTTTTTTGCTAAAGGTGACTCAATTCTTCTATATGACCAAGAGAATGATAAGCTAGGAAATGGTAAATTCGAGCCTATGTGGCATGGCCCATACATATTTAATATTCTCATCATGCATGACATTCAAATTGCCTAGTTGAGATGGAGGAAAAGGAACATTGTAATTATCAATTGTATACTAGTTGTGTAGAAATTTGAATAATATAACACTTATTCACAGAGATTATCCTGATTATACACTATTTTCAGAATGCATGCATAATACATAACCTCCTCTACCATTGATCATCAATTTGCGGAATTAAAAAAACAATCGCATGCGCACATTGAAACATCAATCACACATATCAACAAAGTATGTAATGGGGAAAGCATACAGCTGAAAACCCCCAACTATCTGTATATTATAATGATAGAGAACATGTAACAATACATAGTACAATACTCCTCACAAGTACTCAGTACTATCTCCACATGCTACACACAAACTAGCTCAGATCTGAACAAGTCACGGGTTCAAATCTCCTCCACTGTTTGCCTGCCTCTACTGCGCAATCCGAGTTGATAATATATCAGATCCAAGTTTGAATTCCCTTGGCTTGTACTGCACAATCCTCATTGGCAATCTCAATCAATGATTGTGAAAATCTCATGCACAGCTATAGTTACAACTAATAGTAGTCTAACCCTTTCACCACCTCTAACACTTGTCTCCACTGAACTGTCCATGCACTGACTTAACTGATGTATTCTTTAGTTGATTTATGAGTTAATAATTAGTGAATTGATTAATAATTAATTCACATCACTCATCACTAGTGTATTTGGCAGTTAGACTAAATACAACTAGTTCAACTAAGTCAAACTGAACACAACTCCATCAACTCCTCAATCAACTCCACCAAACTCAATCACTTGAGTCATAACTTAATTCCATCATGCAATAGCTCAAATAACCCATAGGAAAACCATATTTCCTTCTGGCAGTTGCATGTGCCACATCCGTAGCTCGAACTGAAGTGCTCCAAGAGGATAAGATAATGTTTATAGTCCAAATATTATTAAGAGCTAATAATATTCGACTGTTCTATTTTTTGACTGGCAGTCTAAAAATAGAATCCGCCCATATGTCTAAAAATAGAGGTCCATCTATTTTTACCAACATGACCAATCATCCATAAATAGCATCCTGCAACTCATAGACCATGATCCATATGTCTAAAAATAGACTTTGCGCCAAAAATAGCCTGCGGGCCCACTTAGTGAAGGTGACTTCTTTTCACTAAGCTCCATCATATTGTTGCATTTTCAACACTCCCTCTCAACAAGATATGGATTATCTGCAACGCCTATCATGCCTATGTGGTATTCAAATTTTCTCCTGGTGAGCACCTTCGTCAAGATATCAGCATCCTGATCCTCCATGGAAATGTATGAAAGTAACATGATTCTCCGTTGCACACAATCTCTGATATGATGGTACCTGATGTCGATCTGCTTGGATCTATCATGAAATACTAGATTAGCCGAGAGTTTAATGCGACTCTGGTTATCACAATAAATCACAGTAGGCTCCAAGTGTGACCCGAACAACCCGACCAAGATCTTCCTCATCCATATAGCCTCGCATGCAGCCAAACTTACTACCATATACTTGGCCTCTATTGAACTGAGTGCCAGGGATCTCTGCCTCCTACTATACCAAGAAACTGTTGTCGACCCGATACTGAAGATCCCTCCAGATGTTCTCTTTCTGTTCGTTGGGCTCCCTACCCAATCTGCATCCGTGAAGCCACATAGCTTCACCTCATCCTCCCGTCTGTACCACAATCCATATCCCGATGTGCCTCTGAGATAAAGCAATACATGCTTGCCTGCCTTCCAGAAGAGCTTGGTTGGCTTAACCATAGCTTGTGAAAGCTGGTTAACAGCATAGCATATATCGGGTCATGTATTGACCAGATACATAAGCGACCCCACCAACTGTCGATCAACAGTGGCATCCACTACCTCCGCTGAAGTAGCATCCTCCTTCCTCCAACCTCCAAGAAGAGGAGTATCAACAGGCTTGCAATCATGCATGTAGAACTTCTCCAGTATCTCCCGGGCATACTTACCCTGAGAAATAAATAGTCCATCACTGCACTGCCAAATTTCCGATCCCAGGAAATAATGAAGGAGGCCCAAGTCCTTCATCTCAAACTCTCTAGCAAGATCCTCCTTGCATGAAAGTATCAACAGCTCATCTCCCGTCAAAATCAAATCATCTATATAAAGTACAATGATCAACAACTTACCCTCCACCACAATCTGGTATAGGTTAGTATGCGCCTCGCTCTTGGAGAATCCAAGTCCGGTGAAATAACTATCTATCCGTGTGTACCAAGCACAAGGTTCTTGTTTCAACCCATACAACGCTCTCTTGAGCCTGCACACATGCGACTCGCTGCTGAAGATCTTGAAACCTTCGAGTTGCTCTATGTACACCTCCTCCTCAATGACTCCATTGAGGAATGCAGTCTTCCCATCCATCTGATGGATGTGCCACCCCATCTGCGCTGAGAGAGCAAGAATCATCTATATGGAAGAATACCTTGCGACAGGTGCAAAGGTCTCCTCATAATCGAACACCTCTATCTGTGAGAAGCCTCAAGAAACAAATCTTGCCTTATACTTCTCCACACTCCCGTCAGATGCTTGCTTCACTTTGTAGATCCATCTCGAACCCACCACTGATTTCCCCTCCAGTCTTGGGACAATCTCCCATGCACTGTTTCTAACAATCCAATCATACTCTTCCACCGTGGCATCTACCCATGCGGGATCCTCCACAGCTTCCTTGAAAGAGGATGGCTCAGTCACAACACATTTTCTCACAAGAGCCATGTATCCAGTGTACCGATCAGGTGACTGTCTCTGTCTGCGCTATGCTGTAGGTGGTCCTACAACCTTCTCTGCATCTTGAGCCAGTCGCTCAGCTTCTATAGTGCGCTTTCGCCCTTTGATGGTTGGCACTGCATGAGTGGTCTCTTCCACTCCATGAACTTCATCTTGTGGCTGATCCACATCCTGAAGCTCATCCTTAGGAACTAATAGCTCCTCATTTGCATGCAAGTGTGGCTCCCTCTCAAGAGAACACTTCATGGCTTTCTCCTCCTGAAATTTGATATCCCGTTGCACAACAGTCTTGCGTCTGTCTGGAAAATACACACAATAGTTGTGGGGCGTATCAGTGTACCCCACAAATATCCCAACCTCTGTGGTCAGCTCCAGCTTCTTCCTGGCATCCTTCGTCACATGCATGTAAACAGGAGAACCAAAAATCCTCAAATGGGAAATATCAGGCCTCTTACCAAAATAAGCCTCCTCGGGTGTACTCATGCCAAGTATCTTGTGAGGACAATGGTTCTGCACATATACTGCAGTATTGCATGCCTCTGCCCACAAGTGAAGGGGTAGGCCCTGATCATGCAACATCGCCCGTGCAGCACCCACGATCGTTTTGTTCTTCCTCTAAGCAACCCTATTCTGTTGTGGGTTGTGGGGAGTTATGAGCTCTCTTCGAATCCCTTCTACGCTGCAGAAGTCCTTGAACTCGCGAGAGATGAATTCACCACCATTATGGCTCCTAAGAGCCTTCACCTTCTTCCCTAATTCCTTCTTGACCAGTGCTTTGAACTCACAAAACTTTGAGTATGTCTCGCTCTTCTTCTACATGAAGAAGATCCAGCACTTTTGAGAGAAATCATCAACAAAGATCACATAGTACTTGTGCTTTGTTGTCGAAGCTACTGAGAAAGGTCCACACACGTCTGTGTGAATTCTCTCAAGGATTGTCATGGCATGACTATCCTTCTCGTGAAAAGTGGCTTTCACAAATTTCCCCAAAGTACACCTCTTGCATTGATCTGACTGCGCAAGAGTGCCTTTAGGAAGCCCAGTAGAAATCTGCTACAGTATCTTCAAGGCTCCATGGTGAAGGTGGCCCAATCTCCGGTGCCACAGCTCGCCATCATCCTGGCTCACCAATCCTTCTACCTTGCATGCCATTGCTGCGCAACCATCTACATGCAATTGATAAAGGTTCTTGACTCGAACCCCTATCTTCCAGGTTTCTCCAGTTGTCTTACTGCGCAGGAAAGCCTTTCCCTCGCTGAAGACAACATCATATCCCTTGTCTTCTAACATCGCCACAGAGATAAGATTCTTCTTCAATCCTAGAACATGCATCACTTCCTTCAATACAAAGGGTTTACCAGACTCCCTCTCAAAGGAAATGGTACCAATACCAGTCGCACTGTATCTACCATCATCGCCCATCCCGATGTGCACTCCAAGATCTTTCTCATCCAGATCAGAAAACAAATCTCGATCTCCTGTCATGTGAAAAGATGCACCACTGTCCAAGAACCATACCGATCCCATCACACTTGATACCAAGCATGCGATCAGCAAAAAATCCAACTCAAACTGCGAGGCTAAGGCCTCTCCCGCTGCAGATCCAGCAGCTTGCTTATTTTTCTTCTTCTACAGACAATTTGTGGCATAATGTCTGTGCTGGTGACAGTGAAAGCACTTCAACTTGGACATGTCCTACTTCCTGCCTTTCGCACCGGAATGAGAAGCTTTCTTGTTCTTCCCCTTCTTTACTTTGGCAGCCAAAGCGCAATTTTCTTCATCATATGCCTTTGATGAAGATCTGTCCCTAGTATTCCGCCTGATCTCCTCTTGCACAAGATCAGACCAAAGTCTCTCCCATCCTGGAAATTTCTCCCGACCATTGACAGAGTCCTGATAGGAATGCTAACTCTTCGAAAGACCAAGGAGAGCTAAGCTCACCAAGTCCTCATCATCGACAGTCACCCCCACGCTTCCCAACTCATCCCGGCATTGGGTGAACTTCATGAGATACTTGGGCATATTGTCTCCTTTCTCACACTTAATGTTTCTGAGTTTATCCTTGAGCGCCAACTTCCTTTGATCACTCTTTCTTTGGAATAAATCTGTCAACACTTTCCACATCAAGTATGGAGAAGCCTTTCCATGTAGACTGGATACAATGTGATCCTTCACGCCCTCCAACAGAATCTTTCGACACTTTGTTGTCTTCTTTTGCCAAGCCTCAACTTGAGCAGCATCAGTAGGCTTTGGGACCTCAGCCTCAATGAACTCCTTCAACCCATTGTCATCTAACACCGCCTCCATCCTGTCTTTCCATGCAATATAATTCGAGCTTCCTTTAAGGGCATACTCCAATCACAATCCGTTGAAAGACATTTCAACTTCAACACCAAGAAAACACTGCTACAAATTCGAATTCCACCAGCTCAAAACTAAACCGCTTCTGATCTAAAATTCATGAGAACAAAGTATTTCTCGTACAGATATTGACTGTATGGGCATTTACCGAATATCTCACCTTCCAAAAGAAGGATGAATCCATAGGTTACCTAGCCCGATTACAAACTCTGCCTAAAGAAATAAAAATGTAATCACTTTATGAATAATAGATCTGATGATCAACTTCGCTCTGATACCATGTAGAAATTTGAATAATATAACACTTATTCACAAAGATTATCCTGATTATACACTATTTGCGGAATGCATGCATAATACATAACCTCCTCTACCATTGATCATCAATTTGCGAAAAAAAAAAACAATCACACGCACACATTGAAACATCAATCACACATATCAACACAGTATGTAATGGGGAAAGCATACAGCTGAAAACCCCCAAATATCTGTATATTATAATGATAGAGAAAATGTAACAATACATAGTACAATACTCCTCACAAGTACTCAGTACTATCTCCACATGCTACACACAAACTAGCTCAGATCTGAACAAGTCACGGGTTCAAATCTCCTCCACTGTTTGCCTGCCTCTACTGTGCAATCCAAGTTGAGAATAGATCAGATCCAAGTTTGAATTCCCTTGGCTTGTACTGCATAATCCTAATTGGCAATCTCAATCAATGATTGTGAAAATCTCATGCACAACTATAGTCACAACTGATAGTAGTCTCACCCTTTCACCCACCTCTAACACTTGTCTCCACTGAACTGTCCATGCACTGAGTTAACTGATGTATTCTTTAGTTGATTTATGAGTTAATAATTAGTGAATTGATTAATAATTAATTCACATCACTCATCACTAGTGTATTTGGCAGTTAGACTAAATACAACTAGTTCAACTAAGTCAAACTAAACACAACTCCATCAACTCCTCAATCAACTCCACCAAACTCAATCACTTGAGTTCTAACTGAAGTCCATCATGCAATAGCTCAACTAACCCATAGGAAAAGCATATTTACTTCTGGCAGTTGCATGTGCCACATCCGTAGCTCGAATTGAAGTGCTGCAAGAGGATAAGATAATGTTTATAGTCCAAATATTATTAAGAGCTAATAATATTCGACTGTTCTATTTTTTTACTAGCAGTCTAAAAATAGACTCCGCCCATATGTCTAAAAATAGAGGTCCATCTATTTTTACCAACATGACCAATCATCCATAAATAGCATCCTGCAACTCATAGACCATGATCCATATGTCTAAAAATAGACATAGTCTAAAAATAGACTTTGCGCCAAAAATAACCTGCGGGCCCACTTAGTGAAGGCGACTTCTTTTCACTAAGCTCCATCATCTTGTTGCATTTTCAACAAGTTGAGTGTATGAAGTTTTTGGATGTAGAAGATGAGCTAATTTCCTCATAATTGCACAAGGAAACAAGAGGAAGGTTGAGGCCTATTTTGGCTAAGTGTTGGTCAGAGCAGGTCAGAGAGTAGGAGATTAGTATTGCAATGAAGGTTTAGCTTCAAGGATTGAAGCAGTCATTGTAATAGATCCATATTATCATATGATTTAATACAAAATAGAGCAGAGGTTTTCCCCAGTTGGGTTTCCTAGTAAAAAATATTGTGCTCATTGTGACTGAATGATTGCATATGTTTCTATTATATGTTTTCCATTATATGTTTTAAGTTTGAATTCATTATCATTTACAAATTTTCATCTATTTCTACATGGTATCAAAGCTATTGAGGACTACATAGAAACTAGGTTCCAAATCTTCTCCCAGAAAAAATTCAATTTGTAGAGTTTTTGTAGCAGATTTTCTTTAGTGCAAGAACAATGTATTTTAATGGATTGAGTCTTTTATATGCATTGGAGGGAGCCTCAAATTTTTTTGCTTGGAAATACAGGATGGAAGTTGTCCTAGATGACAATGGAGTATTAGATTACACGAAAACTAATATTCTAAAACCACTAGATTCTGATGCACATGCACTTGTTGTTTGTATTATATCATATGAGACTATTTATCTATTGCAATGACAACTTCAATCCTTGAAGCTAAATCTATACTCCAATACTAATCTCCTCCCGAGTCTGCTCTATCCTTGCAATTTCTATTCCTGCACTCATGTTCCTACACTCACATTCTTGCACTCACTCTTCCTACACTTGCTCCTATTTCCTTGCACAATTTTGAGGAAATTAGCTCATCTACTACATGAAAACATTGTACACTCACTAGTATACAATAATGATTACAATTATGCCTTTTTCCTCCACTCAACTAGGAATTCGAAATGCATGCATGACTAGGGTTATTTTTAGTAAATTACCTAGTTAACTGAGAGATCAGTGAGTTAACAACGATTACAACTACTCAGTTGAACTCGTACTAACTTTATTCATGACTAGAGCTCAGATAAAGGAGTTTCACTAACTATAACTTGAATCGATTGACTTAACTAAGTGACTTGACCATGTCACTCCTACTAACTACAATTCAAGTCAATTCATCCCGTTGATGTGGAAATTCAAATTTCCTCATTTAAATAAGGAACAAGTCAAATGAAGCCTTTTCTTGCTACAATTTAACACTCCCTCTTAGCAAGAAAAGGGTTCTTTACCACCTCAATCCTTCTCATGAGGAGCTTGAACTTACCTCTTGACAAAGCCTTTGTCAAAATGTTTGCATCTTGCTCCTCTGTAGGAATGTACTACAACATGACGATCCTCCACTGCACATAATCTCTTAGGTGATGGTACATGATGTCTATATGCTTGGTCCTGTCATGAAACACTAGACTCTCGGAGAGTTTGATACAACTCTGATTGTCATGGTGGATTAATGTAGGCTCCATCCCCTAACTCAAGAGACCAACCAGGATCTTCCTCATCCAAATAGCCCTACATGTTGCTTGTAGAAAATCCACGAAATTCTAATCTACTATAGTGAACAATGTGAAAATTGAAAACTAGTTTCTTTTCACTAAAACAAGAAATTTCTCAACTAGATGCAATGGAATAGGAATAGAAATAAAAGAAAATTCACATAATTAAAAAACACATAATTGTCTAGGGAACCCAACTCGAAAAACCCTTTTCTTGTTTATTGATAGAAACTTAGTAATTGATCTCTTAAAAATACAATTGTTTCACTTATAGAATACACCCCTCTCCCTACTTATCCTAAGCATGAAACCCTTGCAAGGATGTCGATCAAACTTCCCTCTTCCCTTGCTCCTCATGTGCTATGAATTCCTAGCGCAAACCCAAGGAACCAAGTCCCTAATTCCTTGTGCAAGAGTTGATCCTTTAGCTCCTAAATTATAGCTCATTAGCCAAGTGAAAATTGCCTTCTACCAACTTTCATAAGCCTCCTTCTTGTCATGCTCACTTACAAGCTGACACACAGACTGGTGCATACAAGAATGAATACATTTGTTCCTTATTTCCTTCTTTAAGCAATTTAGATGGCTAAAATTAGTAAATTTATAATTAAGGAATGACTTTGTGATTAATTGAGTTAGCATGAGTTAACTACTCATGCAACTTGTCCTATCTCTTGAGACTCAACCACGTGTTTTTTTCCTCAATTAACTCACACTAGAACACTCATAACTCAGTCTTCAACTTTGACACATCAGTTAACTTCTTCATGAACACTTCCTAAATTTTAGGAATTCACCCCAAATTTTAGGAACTCATTCTACGTTTTAGGAATTAGATCCTAACTCCTA